>OZ005649.1:7524382-8234382 GCA_963930645.1 Salticus scenicus | reverse complement strand
TGATAAGAACCCAAATTTAAGCCCACGGGTAAACCATTGTCGCAGGCAATAGAGACAGGCACCAGAGACTGCAAGGATTAACAAGTAGCTGCCGAAGGCAGCGGGAACCCAAACCGAGCTTTTGAGCGATTTCAGTTTTTTTTTTTTTTTCATAAAGATATATAGAAAAGAGTTTTCTTTAAATATAGTGACCAGCGAAGCGGGCAAAGCCTGCTAGTATAAATAAATAATACAAAGTAAACCAATTATGCATCATTCATAAAACACTTTATATAAAATATCATATTGTTAGATAATATTATAACAAACAAGCTAATTTTTTCTTCCAGAGATCTTATATTTTAAATAGCATTTAATAAAAGAAAAAAAAAAAAGTTCTCATTCAATGTTTATGAAATAACATTTCCATAAAAACATGAAAAGAGCTTTTATTTTTAACTAACAAATTTTAAAACGATATATAAATTTAAATCATCTATTCATAACATATTTGCATTAGCAACGTTTCCATTTTTATTAATCTAAAACTACAACTCTATTAATCCTTAAAGTATCCCAATTAAACAATCATTTTTAATCATTAAAAATCTCCTTCTTACTATTAAACATGAAATATATTCCAAAGCTTAATATGCTTACTATTTTTAACGTATTTCCAAATGCCGTTATATGCAAAGTAAATATTATAGTTTTACAAATAAGATCAAAGTTTCTATCATAAGGAAAATTTATGTATACACAGGCAAAGCGAATAAAAAGAAAAAAGATAAAGGTCTGGCCCATCCTTCTGAGGTAACACTCGTCGC
Organism: Salticus scenicus; assembly: GCA_963930645.1. Classification (NCBI taxonomy): domain Eukaryota; kingdom Metazoa; phylum Arthropoda; class Arachnida; order Araneae; family Salticidae; genus Salticus; species Salticus scenicus. The sequence continues at coordinate 8,233,576 of OZ005649.1, read as the reverse complement.
TCTTAATTTACCATCAAAAGCAGGGAGTTTCATAACAATCTATACCGCAGTACACGGGATGATTAAAATTAACCCACTATTAACAACATCCTGTAGCCAAAACTAGCGAGCGAGATTCAACCAAATTCAACATGCAGATAATTCACGAGATGCGCTCAAGAAAAAAATTATATACAAAATATCCACCAGGTAGCGCCTTGAATAGAAAAATAAGAAGTCAATAAATGGAATGATCCATAAGGAACCAAAAACTAATTGATGAATATTATGTCGAATTAATTATGCATTCCGTATGAATCTCTTTTTTTTTTTTTTTTTTTTAATTTTTCCCATAAAAAGCATCTCCTGGTGGACATATTTCGAATTAAAAAAATTTCTATAAATCCCTAGGGCATATATCAGGAATTATTAATATACCAATTTTGGAGGTAATTTGCTCGCCCCGTTTAGCTGAAGGATGTTGGTTGTAACGGAAGTTTAATTATAACCACCTTGTATGCAACTTAAAAAAATTCTAGAGGTCACCGAAGCGGAAAGCCCTCCCCTCTGCGGAGGAAATTGTGTGGCACGCCTCAGTTCACTCCTAAGTATGAATCTCAGACTATAACAACTCTAATGCAATGTTAAACGGTTAAACACACTGGACCTCAACATTAAAAACTTTTAATTGTATTCATTGTTGCCAGACTTGGGGACTTTTCTTATTCAATATCCACCACTAAATTTTAATTGTAACGGTTGCCTGATCACTTCGCAGATTAATCGTGTATTATGTATATCAAATATCACTTCTCACAATTATTGGTGACTATTGAATAAAAATTGAAGTGAAAACTTCTTTAGGTGCGTTGAGCACTTTTTGGGTGAACAAAAATCACGGAACTCGCGTCATCGTCACCGAACGCTTTGAAGTGAAAACTTCTTTAGGCGCGTTGAGCACTTTTTCGGTGAACAAAAATCATGGAACTCACGTCATCGTCACCGAACGCTTTGAAGTGAAAACTTCTTTAGGCCCGTTGAGCACTTTTTGGGTGAACAAAAATCATGGAACTCGCGTCATCGTCACCGAACGCTTTCCATGAGATGTATGTATACTGTGTATATATGTACATAGATATAAATCCGTGCGTTATTAGTATACATTATATATATATACAAAAAGTATATCTCTCTACATATATATCCATATATGTAGTGTACGGCGCGGCGTACCTCATATACATATATATGTATAAAATGTATACTAATACGAGTAGATTACTGGCTACTGGCACCTGTCTCTTTCTAGTTCTATACTCTATGTATGTATGTACTTTTTCCACAGTATATACATAGTTCACAAAGTACAAGCACGTGTTTTTATACAGATAGTTATATTCTTCTTTTTGCTTTCAATATAAATTTTCAAATAAATAATAAAAAAAAGAAAATTATTTTAGTCATATTACAATATTTTTACCTAATGTAAGGCTTAGTTTATTTAATTTGGGTAGCTACAAATATTGTGCCGAATCATATAATACAGATCATAAGCACTTCTTTACAAACCAAAAACTAGTATGTTGTGGCCACCACAAGACTTTCTTCTATATTTTCCTATACATATTCAATCAGTAACAATATTAAAAAAAAAAAAAAAAAAGATTTTTTTTTTTTTTTTTTTTTTGGTTAAAAGTAAAAAAAATCGATAACTTTGTTTTAAATTATCACAGATTTATAGTTCAACCATTCGTTTTAAAGGTATTGACGAGACCTTTCGAATGATACCCATCTTCAAAATTTACCCCCCCCGGGGGGGTACTTCCCCCCCCAGGGGGGGAAGCGATGCCCCCCCATGCACAAAATTTTTTTCCTAGTTACGTACTACTATTATCAATAATTCATATTAATTTTACAAACACAAGTGTAAAAAAACTCTTATTATGCACATTTATACGAATTTTTGTCCTATGCTGCCATGTTAAAAATTTAGATAAAATGCTATCACAGCGCCACCTGTTGAGCTATTGATCCCCAAATATAATCAGCAACAGTTTATGTCGGGGACCAACTAAATACCAAGTTTGGTAAAATTTCGATAAAAAAAAAAAAAAAAAAAAAAAAATACGATTATTTTTCTAAGTTTTTTTTTTTTTGTTAAAAGTAAAAAAAATCGATAACTTTGTTTTAAATTATCACAGATTTATGGTTCAACCATTCGTTTTAAAGGTATTGACGAGATCTTTCGAATGATACCCATCTTCAAAATTTAACCCCCCCCCCCGGGGGGTACTTCCCCCCCAGGGGGGGAACCGATGCCCCCCCATGCACAATTTTTTTTTTCCTAGTTAACTACTACTATCATCAATAATTCAAATTCATTTTACAATCACAAGTTTAAAATAACTCTCATTATGCCCATTTATACGGAATTTTGTCCTATGCTGCCATGTTAAAAATTTGCATAAAATGCGATTACAGCGCCACCTGTTGAGCTATTGATCCCCAAATCTAATGGGCACCAGTTCATGTCAGGGTGCAACTAAATACCAAGTTTGGTTAAATTTCATTCATATGTTCGTGAGATACAGCGTCCACAAAAAAATGATACAGACAGACAGACAGACAGACACACAGACAGACAGACACACAGACAGACATTTTCTAAAAACTATCAATTCGTGTTCAGGACATCCCAAAACGTGTAGATCTGTCAAAAAACGGAGGTCGAAAATTTTCGCGAATCCAATACTTTCTCTATATTACATATAGAAGAAAGTAATAATTGGAAAATAATAATCTAATAGCTCGACGATACAATTCACAAGTTACTTAGTTTTCACTTCTATCGGCAGACCCAAAGACTGCTTTTAGTTTCCCCCCCCCCCAAAAAAAAAAAAAATTACCGAAAATAATCTCGTCCATTAATACTTACTATTTCGAAATGACCCATAAACCAGCGTTCTCTGATCACAGCACTGTGGAAAAACATGATTGGCATTTGTAATATGTATGCAATGAAACACAGACGATCCAAAGGCACCCAGAAACCTGAATGGAGCACGCGAGCAACAGCACCTGTTAAAAAAATTAAAGATTTCATTGTTATGTAAATTAAAATAAAAGTTGGACTGTGTTACAACAATAAAAAATATTTTTGCTATATAATTCTATGTGTATTTTAATGGGTACACTTTTATTCTTAATACAACAAAAGTCTGTATTAAAATTATTAAAGTTTGTTTGTTCCCTGTATAAATCCATACTCTTTGGCAGATTCAACAGAAAACTGGCACACATTATCCTTAACACTTGAAAAGAGTCACTATTTTAAAAATGATGTCTCCCCCTTCAAAGAGAAAAAGCGTATTCTCTGCAATTATGGAGACTATTGAGCTAAAATCTTGATATTTGGTAGAAAAACTCTTCATTATATTTCCATTCACTACGCTATTCAAAAGTTTCTAACTACTGAAGGTTGTTGAAATACACTCTCAGAAATAATATACTCAATTTTGACGATTCAGACATCCTCGGGCTTAACTTCGTTGTTTTTGACAACCATTTCGTCAAGCGATCACGTGATTGTTGAGGAAAGGAAACGTGAACTCTCAAATACAGTACAACCACATATCCTAAAACTAGCAGTGAGAACGCGTCCAAAATGTTGGAGGGATGCCAGCTTGACCGACAGTTTGAAATTTGGAAAACATTCAATAATTCCAAGCTCTGTTATTGCTCATTTTTTCTGAGTCAGATGACTGCCACCCCTATTTTAGCGTTGGACTCGTTGAATTAGCACTTGCGCAGATACTTCCATGGTTTCGTGAAATGTGGTCGAAGAATATTTGACGAAGCTGTTTACTCACTGCAATGACTTTTATTTGCCGGCCTGGTGTTTCGGTCGGTAGAGCGCTGCCTTCTGGATTCCCACGTCCCGGGTTCGAATCGCGGTGTGGGCATGGATGTTTGTGATGTCCCATTTCTACAAAATATTGTGTGCGTTTGCTTCTGTGAATTTCTGTAAAAATACGGATCGATTGAGTTAATTATATTCCCTGTTTTAATTATATTTCCATTAAAAATAATTAGGATTTAATGCCAAAAGCAATGTAAGTAATTTTATAATTCTATAATTTGTATTTTATTCTGTATCACGAAACTAGGATGAAAAAAATCTGATGTGGGCACCACATGACTTCCTTATACACTTTTAAAAATGTACATAATGTTAAAAAACATTGTCATTAGACCCGAAAGAGCTGACTAAAAATATTTAAAAAAATAAATTATCACCGTGTGCCGTTCAGCTTTTCTCAAAGTTAGTTAAAAACCGATGCAAGATTTGTACTGGTAACGCTGACGAAGGCAGCAGGGACCCGAAAAAATTGGCTAAAAATATTTAAAAAATGCATTTTCACCGTGTTCTGAACTATTCTGAAAGCTTCAAATGTCTAGCTAGTCGGAAAGTTAGAAAAATAAATTTTCTGTTGAACCATATAAACGCTGTCGAAGGCAGCAGTCACCTGAAACAATTGGCTAGAAATATTTAAAAAATGCATTGCCACCGTGTTCTGAGTTCTTCCAGAAGTTTTAAATGTCTAGCTAGTCGGGAAATTAGTTAAAAATAGATTGCAAGATTTGTACTCGTAACGCTGCCGAAGACAGCAGGGACCCTAAACAGTTGGCTAAAAGTATTAAAAAAAATGCATTTTCACCGTGTTCTGATCTAGTCTGAAAGTTTCAAATGTCTAGCTAGTCGAAAAGTTAGTTAAATAAATTTTCTGTTGAATCACATAAACGCTGCTGAAGGCAGCAGGTATTAGAAACAGTTGGCTAAAAAATTTTTTAAAATGCATTGTCAACGTGTTCTGAACTTTTCTGAAAGTTTCAAATGTCTAGATAGTCGGGATGTCAGTTAAATTGCAAGATTTGTCCAAACCGTTTTTGAGTTATTACCGTTTTTTGATACATTTTGGCCATTATGAACCTAATTTTACTAAATATCTCCAAAACGGAAAATCATACAAAGTCCAAAAAGGGAGGTGCACAACTAGATGTTATAACAAACGTATGTACCAATTCGCAACTTTCTACGTCCAACCGTTTTTGAGTTATGCGATATACTCACACACACACACACACACAGACAGACACACATACATACAGACGTCACGAAAAATCGTGTAAAGTCCCTTATATCTCTAAAACGAGAGCTCGTGTTAAGACGACACTTGCAGGTGTACAACTAGACATCATGACAGTCACATGTATAAATTGGCAACATTCAGCGATCATTTGTTTTCGAGCAATCTGAAATGCAAAATCCATTTCGCAAATCGGGATTACTTCCTTATACTTTGTATAAGGAAGTAAAAATGTATCTTTACTTTTGACGAAATTCGTATGTTCAAACAAGTGACGAAAGTAATTTTCTCAATTTGACGAAATAAGAAGGAGAATATATTTTTTATTTTTGACGAAATTCGTATTCTCAAATAGGTAACGAAACAAATTTCGTCAATTTGACGAAATGTTCTCTCGGAGCATATCCCTAGAAACACTTTCGTCAAAAATGAAGAAATTTTCGTGAAATGTGAGTACCCATTTCTGAGAGTGTAGAGGTAAAAATAAGCGATATGCTACATAATTTGGAAATCACTTCAGACAGAAACTTGATTTTTTATAATTTAGGGTCATACTCACTAGAGTATTAAAGATTTGCTGAACCCTTCACAGAGGAGTGAAATAAGGGTTAAAAAGACAATTCTGTTTATCCCTATTGCATGACTTTTTTCCGGGGAATACCAACTATTTAATCTTGTAACGTATATATATGGTGTTCTTCAACTTATTAAAATTTGAGAAAAAATTAAATATCTTCATAATAAAAGGCTTAGCAAAGAAAAATCCATACTAAGTGACCGAAACATAAGTTCATTTAGCATAACTTCCTGAGTAATTTCCCTTGCATATGGTGTTTAGAAAGACCGGCATGAGATAAGTATGGTTATTGTATTAGCAGAGAAAAGTGAAACATATCAGGACTAATGTTTTACCTTTTCTATGTATTTAAGAAAGAAGTATTATTTATTTACTTTTTTTTTTTTTTTTTTTGTAATGAAAACCTAAGATTTTCAGTTTTATTCGATTTCTCACGTTGTCATCCTCACGTCCTCATATTTTGAACTTATTATTATCATTATTATTTAAGACACCCGGGTGTGTCTGTGTATCTGCTTACATAAGAGCAGTCGAAACAGTTTGGACATTGTCATCAAATTCCAGATCATGAAAAAGCATAAAACTCTATGTACATGCTTGATACAATTTGGTGCTGATTAGAATTATATATATCATTTCGTATACATGGCGTTGATGTGTTACATTTTCAAATACTTATGAGTTCTTTCACTAGTCAGAAATTTGTCTTGATCTCTGTAATTCCACTATTCATATTGTTTATTTGAATTTTATAGGAATGTATCGTAGATATTAAAAACATTTAAATTACAAAAATTTGTATGCTAACTATCTATGTTTTTGTCAAATAGAACCGCAACAAATTTGATATAAAATAATTATACTTATTATTATTTCACATGATCCTACCATATAATACATTTATAACTTTTATACATTTAATATGATAATATTATTATATCAATTTCTTATTTTATATAATATGACTATGACGTAAAATTACATTTATTAGAAGCTTTTTGTATGAAATTGGCTTTGTCATCCTGTCTTCGTTTCACGGTAATAAACAAGGCGCCTCCATTTTAAAATAAAGATAAGTTGTTCAGTTTGTCGCTCCATGGCTTAGATGGTTAGAGCATCACGTTAATAACGTGGTGGGTGAGAGATCGAAACCCGAAGGTCCGGCCTGCTAATTTTTGCAGACAATTAGTAGAAAAGGTGTCAATTGATAAAACAAGTATTTTCGTTGATTACACAGTATCTTAAGGATTTTTTAAGGGTTTTTTTAAGAAGTTTATTATTATTATTATTATTATTATTATTTAGACATTAGAGAACACAAAATACTTTAGATATTAAAAAAGCTCAAAACAAGAAGTTTCAAGTAAAAAATACATAAATAAATATTTTTAGAAGCTTTGTATATGAATTACATATATTATTATATGAAATTGAATTTGCCATCGCATTTTCTGTCACGGTAACAAACAAAACGCTTCCACTTAAAAAAAATAATGTAAGCACTTCATTGTATATCTTAATGGCTCAGTTGGTTAGAGCATCATGTAAATTTTTTCAAATAATTAATAGAAAAGGCGTCAATTGATAAAAGGAAATATTTTGTTGAGTACGCAGTATCCTAATAATTTTTGAAGAGTTTTTTAAATAGCTTTTTATCTATTTACTAAATAGAACAAAATAAAAATTTAAGTAAAAATAAATAAATTTTTTAGAAGCTTTTTATTGAAATTGGATTTCATTATCGCGTCTTCGTGTCGCGCTGCATTAACATATTTTTATAATATGTTGAAATATATGTTGAATAAAATATGAGCAAAAATATAACAAGGCACCTCAACTTTAAAGTAAATGTCAGCAGTCTTTTTCGTCGCTCGTTGGCTCAGTTGGTTAAAGCATCAAGTTGTTAATGCGATGGTGGAGAGTTCCATTTCCAAAGGATCGATGTGTTAAATTTTGTAGATAATTAATAGAAAATGTGTCAGTTGATAAAAGAAAATTTTTCATTGTCTAAGAATTTTTGAAGAGTTTTTTTAAGAAGCTTTTTTTTAGATACTAAAAAGCACGAAAAAGTAAAAAATAAATAAAGTAAATAAGTAAAGTAAATAAATAAATAAATATTCTTTTAGAAGCTTTTTATTGAAATTGGATTTTTATCATCGTCTTTGTGTCACTCTGAAAAAAAAAAGCGCCTCCACTTTAATGTAAATTTATATAACCTTTTTCGTCGCTCGTTAGCGCATTTTGTTAGAGCGTCATGGTGATAACGCGATGCTCGCGGGTTCGATCCTCGCAAGCCGATGTGTTTCTTTTTTGCAGACAATTAATAGAAACGATGTCAATTGGTAAAAGAAAATTTTTCGCCGTCTACATAGTATCTTAAGGAATTTTGATAGTTTTCTTTAAGAAGCTTTTTTTTGAGTTACTAAAATGCATAAAATAAAAATTTCAGTAAAAATATAAATAAATAAATTAAATTAAAGAAAATAAATAAAATAAATAAAATAAAATAAAATAAAATAAATAAATAAATAAAAATAACATTGAAAGTTTTTTATTATTGTGGAGCCCTAAAAAGCCTGAAATGAAAATTTATTCTAGCAGAGACATGCTATAAAATCATAAAAGTTTCAACAACAAGAAAATTTTAAAGAAAAATATAGATATTTCACTTTTGCAAAAGTTGAAAAAATTTAAATATTCCAAATATTTTAAAAAGCATTCGAGAACAATATTCCTTTTGTATAAGTATTTGTTAGATTTTTCTAGAATGTTCTATGGTTTTTCTTCACGGTTCTTAGACTTTTAGTTAGATCGTAGTGCTCATAACGCGATGGCCCTGGATTCTGTCCTCGAAAGACGATATAGCACTTTTTTGCAGATAATTAATAGAAAAAAAATGTCAGTTGATAAAAGAAAATCTTCCGTTGTCTCCACAATAACCTAAGAAATTTTAAATTTTTTTTTTTTTTTTTTTAAGAAGATTTTTCTTTTTTTTCTTTTTTTTTTTTTTTTTTTGTAACTAAAAGCACAAAATAAAATTTAAGTAAAAAATCATTTTTTAACGTTAGAAGCTTTTGCTTTTTATTGTAAAGCCCTAAAAAGCATAAAATAAAAATTTATTCTGGCAAAGACATGCTACAAAGAAATGAAAGTTTCAACACTAAGAAAATTTTAGAGAAAAAATATAGGTACTTTCCTTTTACAATAGATGAACATTTTTTAATTTTCAAAATATTTTTAAAAACTTTCGAGACCAATATTTTTAGTTATTAGTTTTTGTATAATCATTCATTAGGCCAGAAATTACAAATGCCTCGAAAGCTTTTTAAAATATTTTGAACATTAAAAAATGTTCATCTCTTTCAAAAGGAAAGTATTTGTTCTCTAAAATTTTCTTAGTGTTGAAACTTCTATTTCTTTGTAGCATGGCTTTGCCAGAATAAATTTTTATTTTATGCTTTTTAGGGCTTTACAAAAAAAAAAACTTCTAACGTTAAAAAATTATTTTTTACTTAAATTTTATTTAAAATTCTTTCGTTGATTTTACGCAGTAGAAGTGAATTAAACATATTTAATGGAAATAAACATTTTTGCTATTAAGATATATAAGTATTACATTAAAGTTAAAATTCTTATTGTTAGGTAGAAGTGAATTAGTTATAGTATACTTAATAGCAAGTATACTGAGAAATAACAATTCACTAATTATTGTTTTAATTGTTCACATTTGTAATGTGTTGTTTCCTTAACTCTTTCAAGGGCGGTAGTATATATTTTATACAACCTAATATTAATTCCCAATTTCGAAAATTCACCCCGGAAATTTTTAATAATTTTTTACCTTTTTCTTTGACTTAGCCGAAAAAATGGATATATTTCTTATCATGTAACTCTATTCTCAAATTTTGATGGTATTTGATATTAAATGAACTTAATTACATTGCCCCTGTAAGGTTTGATTTTTGAGTTAAACTCAGTATAGACAACTTTTTTAATCATTACAAATGCATGCGAACTGACAATCATTAGATTTTGTTTTCATACATAATTTTGGAATTTATATTTATGATTGTAGTCTAGAACTATATGTATAAGGAGATGGATAAGCATATTTTAGTTACACGACACGATATGTATAAGGAGATACATATTTCATATACATTTATCTAGAACTATAAAAGTATATCATTCTTTGTATATTTTATAATTTCAGTCTTCTTACAAGGCATATAGTCCAAAATACACCACACACAAAGAGTATCAACCACTGAAGTCTTCAGGAATCTAACTTTTAAACAACGCGATGTTTTTTGAGCGTTAGACCATGAGAAGCCCTATTCATCTGAAATTGGGGTCACGATAGCCTGGTCGATAGAGTGCCGAGTTCGTAACTGGAAGATTACGAGTTCGATATGCGAGCCGACAGAGGACGTATACGTAATTGTGGCTAATGTATGTAAATTCTGTCGTGGCGTGATATCTTCAATATTTCCATCTCAAATTATTTCTCATAGGGATGAAGCGCGAGAGCCATCCTTTCCGATGTAGGATTAAAACTGTGATGGCTTCGGTTCTCCCCTTAAGGGTGAATCCCAGACAATCACTAATTTCTCATGGCACTAGTGCGACGTTAAACGCACCACTCACTCATGTTCAATAAAACCCTTTTCCTGCAAAACGTTTCCCATACTTTGTGGACCGAGAAATAATAAAACATAAGATGAACAATACAATGCTAGTTTGGAAGTTCTGATACTAAGAGGTTTGTTCAACAAACAATTTAGAATTAATGGATGCTAGAAATATATAAACGAATTAAGATATATTGTATTTATTTTGGAAGTGGGGAGAGGTCTTTAGCTCGATTAGTATAAAGCTTTGAGGAATGCTGTAAGAAGACATGTCCGGAAGAAATCATGAAGCTAAGATAGTAATCGCAGAAGCATACGCAACAGCCAATAACACAGCACTTGCTAATATTTTGGTAGACTCAGAATGGCTCCTGCGATAGCGCTGCTATGGCGGCCGCCATCTTGGGTAGACAACAGTTAACTTCATCTATTCCGCATTGCCGTCACTTTTCCATTCACTTTTCCATTTCATTGTCATCACTTTTCCAAGCTATAGAGAGTCGAGTTCGTAATCGAAAAATCGTGAGCTCGATACTCAAGCTTGTCAATTTTACATGTCAATAATAAGTCTGTACTTCATAAAATTCCCTCTTTCTTTCTTTCCACGTTATTCAGTTGGGTTTTCATTGCTTCGTTTAATAGGAATATCTCATTCCAAAATAAGATTTTTTTGAATTTTGTTTTTTGAATATTACTCTTTGAATACATTGCTTTTTAGCTCAGTGAGAATTTTTTTGAAAAAATAAATAAATAAATAAATAAAAATAAATATTTTATTTAGAGAACTAAACTTAGAATCCTAAATTTACTTAATAATCTATATATATATATATATATATATATATATTTATTTATTTTTCAAAAAAATTATTTACTAAGCTAAAAAGCAATATATTCAAGGAGCAATATTTAAAAAAAAAAAAAAATTCACAATTCGAAAAACTTCATTTTTGAATAAGATGCCCATATAAAACAAAGCAAATAAAATCTCATAGTATAACATAGGAAGAAAGAATGAATCTGACTGATGTACAGCCTTAATGGTGGCTGGTGCACGTAAAATCTGTCGTGTCGTGGCTGTGCTGTTCTCTACGTGCCGTAAAATTAATAGCTCTAGATGTTACCAAAGCAGAGGGGGATCCTCTCCTCGTATAAAGAAATTTGTAATATGTCTGTACCCTTAGGGGTGAATTCTATACTGTTACCAAATGCTCACTACTTTAAACTCACTCAACTTTAACTCAGCCTCAGTCGTATTTTTTTAAAAATCACAAATACCTATTTAATCATACTGGCTTAGTTTATAACATTGGTCATTGTTAATCATCTTGTTACAACTAAAATTTGTTTTCGTGCAGTAAAAATCAGCATCGTAAATAGAATTCTACTGTATAAATTACAGAATAAAAACTGATAACGTTACAAACAAGATAATTTAATATTATTATTATCATAAATCATTAGCATTTTAGCAAATTTGAAAATTTTTATACCTCCATGTCTTGTTGCACATGCAATTATCAACCATGCAATGCACAAAGCCCATATGTTTCTGTGCATCATGGCATAGAATGCAGATAAGGATTGGTCTATTTCTTCACCATGTCGATATTCATACAATCCAAACATAACAGCACAGGAGCATGTTGTAGAACAACACCAAATAAATACACTTGTTGGCTGAAAAAAGGAACAGAAATAAGTAAATATCGATGTGAGTTGCATAAATAATAAATCACTCAGATAATGGACGTAATGAAATAGTTTATATGATAGATGGTATAATAATGAAACATGATATAGTTAAATATTTACCCTGCTAATTTCTAGTTTATCTTTCCTTACTGCTAAAAAGTATCCAGTCAAAATACCAATACAGAAAGGACCAATATGATCGTATGGCAAAATGTATATGTCTCTCCATACAATAGGACCTGTCCTGAAAATAACAATTACAACAATAATTTGTAAAAAGTGAATTGTCATTTAAACAGTTTTATGTAAAACAATTTATTTTTGTATAATTCTCTTTGTATAATTTAAAATAAAATATGTTATCACTAAAATTCTATAATGAGCTAATTTATTACTTTGGAAAACCTTTTTTTTTTTTTTTTTTTTTTTTTATAAAATATCCTCAGTATGTGCCAGTAAAAGGTGTCTAAGCATATAACACTAATTTATCAAAAATTTTAAATTATACTGCTTTTTTTTTCAATGTTCCAATTTCATTTATATTGACATGGAAGAAAATATTCAAATTGTAAAAAGGAAAAAAAAAGGAGTTTTTTTATTTTTATTTTATTATTTTTATTTATTTTTATATCCTTTCCGGTTTTCTCCTTTTAAAATGTCCTGAACATGATCTATCTATTTTTAAAAAACTTCCGAGTACTTGTGTAGCCAAAATTTTTGTGTAAATCTAGATCCCGAACCAAAGTATGGAATTTCTCAGACATTTACATTTTATTGCACTTTGACGTAAATTGGAGCAAATCACCCAAAATGGGACACTGCTATGCTGCGGTTCCATCGAATAACTGAAAAGCTATATCTAGGCTTTTATAGCATACAACTGCACAAAAATTGATAGGTAAAATGGCCATTATGAAAAATTATTCCGATTTAATTTTGGTGCATATTGGTTAACTGATGGCACTGCTATGCTGCAAATTTTCCTGTAAGAAGGCTATATCTCAGATTCTATTGCATATAAATGCACCAAACATGATATGGGAAATAGCCTCCATGTGAAAGAATACTGAGTTTATTTGGGTATATATCAGTAAAGATATGGTGCTGCTATTATTCACTTTCCGCTATTTTATATGGCTGTATCTTAACAACTATTGCTTAAAATTACATCAAACTGTTTATGAAACATTCTTTGTACGAAGCAATATTAATTAAATTTTTGTGCATATTAACCGATAGATGACACATAAAAGTGTGTTTGGAAAAAAGTTTGGTGATGACCACAGCACAGCAATTTTAATTTAGTGGAAATAAAACATATTGCTTTTGACGTCAAGAAATATTGTAAATATTGCAATATTCACTTTTTTTTTCTGTATTTTCTGCTGAATATATATATTTTTTTCTCTGTTGTTGCTTGTTTTAACTTAACTTACTACGTCTTTTTTGTTGATAATCTTGAACTTTTAAGAAATAGTAATAATACATGTTGCTCGTACAGTCGGTAACAAAAGTCTCCGAACACTAGCAAAAAATCCTGCATGAAAAAAAAAGTACACTTAATACAGTTTTGTTAAATAAATCCTTGTCGAATCATGTTCTTAGCCAGTCTAAAAACAGGATTCGACAAGGATTTATTTAACAAAACAGTATTAAGTGTACTTTTTTTATATAGAAATTTTTGCTAGTGTTCGGAGACTTTTGTTACCAACTGTATATATATTTTTAAAAAAAGTTCCAAAATAAATAAATAAATAAATAAATAAATAAAAATGTATTGATCAAGTTATTTTTTGTGAAGTTATTAATAAATGTTTGAAATATGAATTTAACATTAGCATCTCTAAACAATGAACGCTTATAACGCTATAAAAAAAAGTAAGTAAAATATACAACCAATATACAGCCGGTAAAAAAAAAAAGTCTGAACACTATCAAAAATTCCTATATAAAAAAAGTTCTCTTAATACCGTTTTGTTAAATAGATCCTTGTCGAATCCTGTTCTTAGACTGACTAAGAATAGGATTCGACAAGGCTTTATTTAGCAAAACAGTATAACTCTACTTTTTTATATAGACATTTTTGCTAGTGTTCGGACACTTTTGTTACCGACTATACTTTTTCGCATCGTCACGACCCGAGAAATTTAAATGTAAAGTAAAAAGAGTATTACCATTGAAAAAAAAATCAAACTTGGTGCGCGCTTTAAAATGTAGACGACCCCGAATTCAAAATGTCGCTTTATTTTCTAAAAGTACAAACAATTTCCAATCGAATAAAGCCTATTAAATTTTCTTGCATCTTTTAGCAACAAAGTTACATCGAATGTTGCTTTTTTCTTTTTTTCCCCCTCCGACTGTACATTTATAAGTCTTGTGTAACAGACATGTTTATAAAAGTGACAACCATTTCAATTTCCTAAAATAATTATGTTAGGAATATATTACTTTATGTTTGTGTTATTTATAGCATTTTAGATAATTGTATATCATTCAATTTAATATATTGAATAAACAATGGTAATATTATTTTTAAACTAGTATATTAAAAAAAAGTTGACAGTGTTTTCATAAGCTGAATAAACCACCAAATATCATAAATTGCAAAATTGCGTGTACTAAAGTAAAAAAAAAAAAAGAAAGAAAGAAAGAAAGAAAAGAAAAAGGAATTGAAAGAAAAGGGAAAAAGAAATCTTTGCATAAAAAAGGAAGAAAAAGAAGTTTTGAAATATCCATAGAAATGTGCTACAAATCGTATTGTGATAAACTTATATATATATATATATATATTTCTCGTGGCAATAAATAGAGGAAAAATATTTAAGTAAATACACTTAATTACTTCCTTAATAAAGTAAAATACATCAGATACAACTATTGAAAAAATACAACTCTGACTTACGATAGTCTACTTTTTTTTATTCGATAAACTTCTTTAGTTTCAAGAAATTTTAAATAAATACCCAAAGAACATTGTATTTTTGCACACAAAATAACAAAATAATATTTTTAACACTAGTTTAAAAAATTACTATTTTAAGACGTGAAAAAGCAAGTTTTCTGCAGACTTACAAATTAGCACTTCTTGTTTTCATAATTACCTTATGTCCAGCATAAAGAAAGCCATACTTCCTGGCAGCCTGTTGATAATGGTGACAACACCCACAGCAATTACACCAGAGAGAATTAATATTATTATAATGAATAATCCTGCTCTAAATGATCTGAAATGAAAGGGGAAAAAAATTAGTTAAGCACATAGATATCGTAGACATACATTGATCATCGAGGACTTAAAAGTGATTTCTTTTCTCTCGGAGAAAAGTCCCGTTTAATGGCCGTATATCTCCGAGTGTATACACACGAATAATTTAACAAATAAAATTTATGATTAATTTATGCGCTAAAAGTAAATGAAAAACTGCAGATACACTTTTTTCTTTTTCTTTCTTTCTTTTCTGTTCTTTTTTTTTTTTTTAATAAAGTAATCAAAAATATTTAACTTTGTTATTCCTTTCGTCTAAATTAAACTTTTTTTATATATTAAAACTAACGAGCTTTACCAGCACCGCTGCTAACTATATTTAAAAGAATTATAAAAAAATTCCATATAATTTATTAATATAAAATCTTAAAAATACTAAAAAAGAAAAAAAAAAGTATTCCATTAAATATGAAGAAGGTAATTATTTCATAACAATAACAAAGCAATTGATTATAAAAATTATATTTTTTATAAATTAGTCAAGTATAACTTACTTATGAAAATTCATTACCTTTCCTTTCATCCATTTATTAGTACAGTTCAAAGCGGCGCAATACTTAGAGTGACCATATTTTTTTCCTTGAATTTGTGGACAAAGATGGCGGTGTCCTCGAATTTCGAGGACAAAAAAATAAAATAATAATTAAATCACCTTAAATTGTAAAATTTTAGTAATTTTTATGTATAAAGCACCTTATTTCAGCTTATTTATTATACATATAATAAATTACTATGATAAAACATTAATAACTTTATAACCAGCGTCCCCAAATGTGTTGTAATTTTTTGGGGACGAAGGTAGTTTTGTCCTCGAAATTCGTGCCTGTCCTCGAGATTCGAGGACATATGGTCAGCCTACAATACATCAGCATTTTAAAAATTCATCAACATCCTATTCTATTACAATTGCCCAGTTTCAATACCGGTTAATGGCCGATGCCAAAAATTTTTTTCGGCATCAAAAGTCTTTGCAGGGTAACGTGGGAATGACACATCTATATAAATTACTATATATCTATGGTTAGAGGCATATTCTTGTTAAATGCACGAGTAAGTGTTTGAATGCTCGAACATAATATCTTTTATTTCAAAGGATTTTTATGATAAATATATATAAATAATGTTCTGTTTTCAGATTCATAAGTAAATGAATAAGTTAAGTAAGTTCAACAGTATAAAAAATGCATGCATCTAAAATACATAAATTACAATAGAAGTAAATGGAAATGTCATTTGGATATTTATTTTAATTCTTACAAATAAATGATACTGAATTTGTCCTAGTATACGTAAATGAATTCATTATTGTGTTTTCTTTTTATACCATCATATATTAAAAGCCCTTGAAAATGTTTTTACAAGTATTAAAAAACATCCTAGGAGACACATCTTTAAAATTTTACTAAATAATGTTCGAAGTTAAATTAATAAATATGAATTTATAATACGAAAAACAAACTACACGAAACATATATTCACAGTAAAATATATAAATATGTATAGTTGCTGATACTAAAATATCTATCGTTATCCTATCATTTATGAATAAAGCTCATTGGTTCAAATCTAAATGAACACATACAAAAAAAAAAAAATAATAAACGCAAGCATCTAAAGCTGTAAAATTCTTAGATCTTTATTTTATAATACTTACAGCATCTAAGCTTTGTTGATACATAAGTAAATCAATAATAATAATAAAAAAAAAAAACCACGCAACTGAAACTATAAATTATTTAAATATCTATTTTTATTATGCTATATTTATGTATTAAACTTTATTATCTCATATGTAAATAAAAAATAAATTATTGCAATGCATCAAAGTTATAAACATCTACAATTATTGTATCGTAGTTAACACTTTCGCGACCGCATGTTTTCGTCTTTTTGACAACCCATTGTAAATAAAACAAGAAAAAACGAAGATCAAAATAAAATTCATCACTACAAATGATAATCCAATAAACCATTTAAAAAATTATTAGTGATAATACACTAATAAATATTGTAATTTTAAGCCCTAAACAATCACAAATAAGCAAGAAAGAAGCCGCACAAAATTTATTAAATATAACACGCATATACATATACGTTTAAAGTAGTAAATTAATTAAACATTTACCTTTATTGCGTAATACTTAAATATTATCAGTTCATTATACTTATACAATGAATTTAGTCTTAAAGTGCACACACACACACACACACACACACACACACACACATATATATATATATATATATATATATATATTGTTGCGTACTTGGGGGTTCGTGAGTTGTCTGAGAATGAAAGGCCAAACGTACAAAAATTCAGTAATTTATTCACAGAAAATTCCAGAAAAATACAGGTCTATAAACCAAGTATCAGCTTCAATTCAACAGTAAACACAGCTTAAACAACAGCTGTCAATAGCAAATACACAGTACAAACTGTATAGCAAAAACACTTGAAGCAAATATCTCTCAAAGAGGCTCAAGAGCAAGCACTAGCGAAGCTGGCTGAAGACTGAACTGAACTGACTGCCCTTGGCGAGGAAGCGCTCCTTATAGGCTGTTCCATGGAGCCCAGATTTTTCGAGAAAACTCTAGAAAGTGGTCAACCAATCAACTTACAGCTTCCATATTTGGTATATCCCATATAAGGATTTTATCGCCAAGGTCGCCAAAAAAAATCGCCAAGGTGGGAAAAAGTCGCCAAATTTGGCGCCAAATCCATTACGTGCATTACTGGGGCTTTTTAATGCGTTTTTAAGGGGAAATAAGGCTATTTGAACGCTAAAACGACTAGAAATGCACAAAATTAGCACTTTATCAACTTACTAAGCCTCTTTGAAAGAATTTATACAAAAATAAACACAATTATTTACAATTTCGTAACACTGCCCCCCTCCCAAGGACTGCACGTCCCGGGCAGTGCAACCCTTGGTCAAGAGGCGAAACTAAACAAATTTACACAATCTAAAACACAAAAACTAAGTTGCAGATAAAGATAACATAGAAATATAAATTAAGTGGGAAATATTTACAAAATTCACAAATATGTACAAATATTTATATACAAATATTTACAGTGCGCATGCGCAAATTTTACAAGTATTTACATTTTAAATTTAAATTTTACCGTTACTTGTGGTACTTGGCTAGCCTATTATAGTGCACCACCTTCGGTTTTGATGAAGGTGTTTTAGTGATCCGCACCACTACATCATTCAGCCTTTTTAAGACTGTGTATGGTCCGTCCCAGTTGCACTGTAGCTTGGGAGAGAGTCCTTTGCGTCGAACAGGATTCCACAACCAGACCTTCTCTCCTTCCTGAAACTCATGTTGCGTAGCCTTTAGATCGTACCTTGTCTTCATTTTCTCCGATGCAATGTGAATTCGCTCCCGAGCAAAGTTGTGAACGTCCTCAAATCGTGCCTGGAGATCTTGGATGTACTCCTCGGGCGATGAAGGCGCATCGGGTGGACAACCAAACAGGAGATCACAAGGGAGACGAAGTTCACGTCCAAACAGCATCTGGGCTGGAGTATAGCCGGTGGTTTCATGGACAGCACTTCGATAAGCCAGCAGGAACAATGGCAACTTCAAGTCCCAATCTTGCTGGTTCCTTGATACTAGAAGGGAGAGGTTATTCAGGATGGTACGATTGAACCTCTCGACCATGCCGTCCGACTGGGGATGTAAGGGTGTTGTCCGGGTTTTGTCTATGCCGAGTAGTTCACACAGTCCTTTGAAAACATCAGAGGTAAAGTTCCTACCTTGGTCGGTATGAAGTTGTAGGGGCGTGCCGTACCTTGACACCCATTGCTGCACTAGGACTTCTGCGACTGTGCATGCCTCTTGATTGGGAATGGGATATGCCTCAGGCCACTTGGTGAAATAGTCCATCACGACGAGGATGTATTTATTTCCACTGGAGGTCCGTGGCAAAGGACCCAAGATGTCGATTGCAATCCGTTCAAATGGTGCTCCCACGTTATACCGTTGCAGTCTTCCTCGACTTCGCTTCTGCGGGCCTTTACGTGCCGCACAAGCATCACAGGATTTACACCATTTCTCCACATCCTCCTTTGCCTTGCACCAGTAGAAGCGTTCCCGAACTTTCTGCAGAGTCTTCATTACCCCAAAATGGCCTCCGGTAGAGCTACTATGCAGTTGTTCTAAAACAGCTGGAATTTTTGATCTTGGTAATAAAATCTGCCATCTGAAGCTTTTCCCATCATCAGATTCCCACTTTCTGTATAATACGCCGTTTCTGATATGAAGAGAGTCCCAAAGTGCCCAATAACTTTTCGTAATGGGACTAAATCTGGAAATATCCTGCCAGGTAGGTCTGTTGCTGGTCGTCTCCTTCAGCTGTAATATTGGCTTTATGTCAGGATCTTCCAACTGGGCTTGTCTAAGTTCTTCGTCACTCCAGGGATCGGGATCTTGATCTGATGGTGTTGAGACAGTAACTTGGCAGGCAACCGGATTTATCGGCAGGTATTTCTGTTCGGCTCTAGAGCAGTACTTACAGCTTTCCGAGCAGGGCTTCCGTGACAAGGCATCTGCATTACCATGTAGAGTCCCTTTACGATGACGTATCTCAAAGTCATATTCCTGCAGGCGTTGTATCCACCTGGCAATCTGTCCTTCCGGGTTCTTGAACTGGAGCAACCACGTCAAAGATGCATGGTCAGTCCGGAGCAGGAATCTTCTGCCATAGAGGTAATGATGGAAATGTTCTATGGCTTTTACGATGGCGAGTAGCTCTTTCCTGGTGGTACAGTAATTTCGCTCCGGTTTAGACAGGCATTTACTCCAATAGGCAATGACATGTTCTTGACCATCAATTTCCTGCGACAGAACAGCACCGACACTCTCATGGCTGGCATCTGTATCAAGTATGAACTGTCTGTCGGGCTGTGGATATGTCAAGATAGGCGATGATGTTAAGGCCTCTTTAAGTCGCTTGAACGCTTTTTCACATTCATCTGTCCACAGGAACTTCTGTTTGGCTTCCGTCAGCTTGTGCAGTGGTCTGGCAATATTTGAGAAACCCTTGACAAACTTCCTGTAGTAAGTGCATAACCCCAGGAAACTTCGTAGTTGGTGTACATTTTCAGGGCGACTCCAGTTCTCGACTGCAGAGATCTTCTCAGGATCAGTTCTCACACCTTCGGCAGAGATGATATGGCCGAGGTAGCTCACTTCACGACGGAACAAGTTACACTTGCCAGGATTCAATTTGAGGTTAGCCATTCTGAGTTTCTCCAGCACCTTTCGGATGTTTCGTAGATGGTCTTCAAAGGTGCGCCCCACAATGATAATATCATCCAAATACACCAGAGAGGCTTCATAGGAAAGTCCTTTTAGCACTGTCTCCATCAGGCGTTCAAAGGTGGCAGGAGCATTACATAATCCGAACGGCATAACTTTAAATTGCCACAGTCCTTGTCCCGTGGTGAATGCAGTCTTCTCACGATCATCAGGATGTAATTCTACCTGCCAATAACCGCTCTTCAGATCCAAAGTCGAGAACCATTTATTGCCAGCAAGTGTGTCTAATGTGTCGTCAATTCTGGGAAGAGGGTAACTGTCTTTCTTCGTGATGTCATTCAAACGACGATAATCCACACAAAATCTTGTTGAACCATCCTTCTTCCGCACCAGTACTATGGGAGAGGCCCAAGGACTCGTTGATGGCTCGATGACATCATTGTGCTGCATTTCACTTAGAAGTTCAGTGACCTCTTCCTGATTAGCAAAGGGAAGTCTTCTTGGATGTTGTTTGATTGGAGGATGATTTCCTGTATCAATTCTGTGCTGGGTGATGTTCGTTCTCCCGACGTCTTCAGGTGTTCGAGAAAAAAGGTCTTTAAATTCTTGGAGTAGCTTCTCCGCAGCACATCTCTGTTCCTTTCCTAACTCTGCATTCTTGAGTAATTCCGTTATTAATTGTTCGGAAGACTTGGATTCAGTTGATTGCGTGGGGCGGTTGATGCATGTTACAGGAGTGCAGGCTGCTAACACCTCATCCTTCTTCACTGTTCGGACCTTATCGCTGATGTTTGAGACTCTCACAGGAATAGTACTCTTTGAGAGATCAACTAGAGATGAAGCTACCAGAACTCCTCTTGGGCTATTGTCTGAATTCGGGTATTCAATCAGTCCATAGCGGAAGTATTGCTTTGTAGGTGGTGTTCCTGAAACTATTGTCTCTGTGTGTGGAGGGATGGAAATTTCAGACTTGGCTGTTATCTGGCAAATTGTCTGAATGTCTTGATTTTTAGTGTTGAACACAGCGATGTCTTCCGAACTCGAATGCAGTTCATTATTCTTGAAGTCCAATTGAAAGTTAAATTTTCTCAGGAAATCAATTCCAATGATTAAAGGATCTCTTATATCAGCCACATATGCCATATGATGGTAACTGGCATTCCCAAAATTGATAGTCAAGTTCATTTTCCCATATATTTTGATTTCGTCTCCGGTCACAGTCTGGAGTTTAACACAGGGCGGCGTCCAGATGATCTTCTCTTTTAGTTCTTGAGCCAAATCCGTTCTAATGATGGTCACGTTGGCTCCCGTGTCCAGAATCATCCGGCAGGTGGCGTTGTTGACTTGGCCATAGACGTGAAGTCCATTATCGCCGCCACTCATCGATGAAACATGAAATACTGTAAATTGGGGCTCTTTAATTTTAGGCAACCTCCGCCCCGCGAGATGGCCTCCTCTTAGTTTCCCTGTAGTGATGGTGAAGACGGGTGATTTCCTATAGTTGGTCGTACGGGGCAGTTCCTCTTCACGTGACCATTCCCTCCACAGCCCCAGCACTTTATCTTCCGGTCCTTTATTTCCTTTTTATTCTCCAGGCTGCGCAATCTCTTTAAGATCTCTTCGATACTTCTCTTCATTTCATTTTCCCCAGCAGGCGTATCGTTTAAAGAGACTGCTCTTATGGTATGGCGGTCTTTCCGGGAGGCTTGTTGGGCTGCCTCTATCCTAAGTGCATAGCCTAAAGCTGATTCTACGTCTCTGATGTTGGAGAGTCTCAGCGCTTTTTGAATTTCTGGATCCCGAACAGCATCGATAAAGTACTGAAGAGCTAAGTCGTTTCGAGTGTCAGCTTGACAGTCTGAGAATGCTAGGTGTGACAATCTCTGAATGTCCGCTGCCAGCTCTTGCAAACTTTCGCCCGTTTTCTGGTAACGGGACTTTAGCTGGAGGCGACTATAGTCCTTAGAACACTTCTCTCCGAACCGTAGCTCCAGTGCTCTAGTCAGGGCCTTGAAGTCGTTCCTTTCTTCTTTAGAAACATTTCTCAGGATCTCGGCTGCATCTCCCCGTAATGCTGCTGCTAAGTGGACTGACTTGGCGGTAGAGTCCCAGCCGTTAGCTTCAGCTACGATGGAAAACTGCGTCTTATATACATGCCAGGAGGAACTGCCGTCGTAGGTAGATAGCTTAATAAATTCGTGATTCTGGCTTCTTCTCTCTTTCTTTTCAGTTTCCTGGGGCTTGGATTCTAACTTTTCTTCGAGATTCCGAATCTTGCTCTGCAGTTCATTCCCTATTACCTCTCCGCTCCACTCTTCTCTCATTTTTCTCTCAAGATCTTCCTCCATTCTCTTCAGTTTACCTTCTATCTCTGAAAACCTTCCTTTCAGTTCCTGATCAAAATTTTCTTTAACTTTCTCCTCGAAACTCCGTTCTATTTTCGTAACACTCTCTTCAAAATTCCTTTCTACTTTCATAACATTTTCTTCTATCTTCATAGCTTTCTCTTCAAAACTCTCTTCAATTTTCAAAACTTTCTCTTCAAAATTTTCTTCTATCTTTATAACTTTCTCTTCTATTCCATCCATTCTATTTTCCATCACCGTTAATTTACCCTCGATTGATTCTTTCACCGTTGAAAGCTCTCTCTTCATCTCATCTTGATTAGATTTAATTTCTTCCTGAACTTCACCCAAACTGCTTTTCATATGCTTCATTTCTTCAGTCAAACCGTCTTTCAATTCTCTTTGCGATGTTTCCATTTTCTCTTGTGCTACTTTCATTTCTTCAGTCAAACCGTCTTTCAACTCTCTTTGCGATGTTTCCATTTTCTCTTGTGCTACCTTCATTTCTTTCATCTCTTGACTCAGGCTATCTTTCATCTCTTTTTGTCCAGTTTCCATCTTTTCCAGTCCTGTTTCCATTTTCTCTATCAATCCGGTTTCCATCTTTTCCTGTCCGGCTTTCATTTCATTTATCTGGGTAGCTAAGGCTTCTAGAAGTTTTTTCATCTCTTGCTCCATAGCCCTCGTTATCACCATTCACAGACAATCCCGCTTCTGACACCAGAAATGTTGCGTACTTGGGGGTTCGTGAGTTGTCTGAGAATGAAAGGCCAAACGTACAAAAATTCAGTAATTTATTCACAGAAAATTCCAGAAAAATACAGGTCTATAAACCAAGTATCAGCTTCAATTCAACAGTAAACACAGCTTAAACAACAGCTGTCAATAGCAAATACACAGTACAAACTGTATAGCAAAAACACTTGAAGCAAATATCTCTCAAAGAGGCTCAAGAGCAAGCACTAGCGAAGCTGGCTGAAGACTGAACTGAACTGACTGCCCTTGGCGAGGAAGCGCTCCTTATAGGCTGTTCCATGGAGCCCAGATTTTTCGAGAAAACTCTAGAAAGTGGTCAACCAATCAACTTACAGCTTCCATATTTGGTATATCCCATATAAGGATTTTCTCGCCAAGGTCGCCAAAAAAAATCGCCAAGGTGGGAAAAAGTCGCCAAATTTGGCGCCAAATCCATTACGTGCATTACTGGGGCTTTTTAATGCGTTTTTAAGGGGAAATAAGGCTATTTGAACGCTAAAACGACTAGAAATGCACAAAATTAGCACTTTATCAACTTACTAAGCCTCTTTGAAAGAATTTATACAAAAATAAACACAATTATTTACAATTTCGTAACACTATATATATATATATATATATATATGAGAAAAAATTAATGGTAAGGAAGCTTATATATTTAACCTAAAATACTCTGTTGTATTTTAATGTAGTAATATAGAATTAACATCGACTTTTTAAGCTTTTTTATTGTCTTGTTATTTTTTAAATTATCTGACATCTCCATGCTTAAAAAGGATTCATTTAAATTAGATGAATATGATTTTAAAAGTTTTAAATTAATCTGTAATATATACAGATGGGTGAGAAAATTATGTGAACATTTTCAAATTTAGGCATATTGTCCAGTATCTAAATAAATATATTTGGGTTTCCTTTGGAACTTCATGGCTATAAAAAACATGAGATATTACATTATATTACAGTATTAAGATTTTGTCTCATAAGCAAAAAAAAAAAAAAAAAAAAAAAGTTTCGTTTCATTTGTTAAAAATAATGTTTAAAATGCGTTATAGCAGTACAGACACTTTTTTAACACTTTCCAACAAGGTTGAAAAGTGTTTATGACTTCGGTTTGTCTGTCTGTCTGTCTGTCTGTCTGTCTGTCCGTCTGTCTGCCTGTCCGCACTCTAACTCCCGTAAATATTTATGGAATTTCTTGAAACTGATATATGTTATTCAAGTTCACTATCGGAAGTTCCCTATAGAAAATGGAGTTTATACTTCTACTGGTTTGTGTACAGGGACACCCGAAAGTATTTCAATGAATTATGTTCTATGGGAGGTATTTCTGTAAACCATATTTTCATACCTTTACTGTAGACATATCTTAATGAAATTGAAATATGTTTTTCAAGTTCACTATCGGACGTTCCCTATTGAAAATGGAGTTTATACCTCAACTGGTTTGTGTACAGGGACACCCGAAAGTATTTCAAAGCATTATTTTATGAGAGGTATTTCTATAAACCATATTTTCATACCTTTAGTGCAGACATATCTTAATGAAATTGAAATATGTTATTCAAGTTCGCTATCGGATGTTCCTTATTGAAAATGGAGTTTATACCTCTACTGGTTTATGTACAGGGACACCCGAAAGTATTTCAAAGCATTGTGTTCTACGAGAGGTATTTCTATAAACCATATTTTCATAACTTTACTGTAGACATATCTTAATGAAATTGAAATATGTTGTTCAAGTTCACTATTGGATGTTTCCTGTATAAAATGGAGGAAATACCACCATCGGGGTATACACAGGACACTCAAAAGTATTCCAAAGCATTGCGTTCTATAAGAGATATTTCTATAAATCAAATTTTAATAACTTTGCTTTCCACGAAGTTTCAGGAAATTGAAATATGTTATTCATATGCACAAAAGAATGCTTTGCATAGAATATAGCAGGATTAGCATTAGATTTACAGGGTGGCACAAAAATATCCAGTTATATTAAGAGCTATTAATAAAAAATTGCTAGAATTGTACTTTCGCTTACGTTAAGCGTTTTTAACACTTTCTAACATTTTTTAAGTGTGAATATGATTTCAGTTTTCTGTATCTGACTGTCCGTCTGTTTGTCTGAATGTCTGTCCGTCCGAGCTCTAACTCATGTAAATATTTATGGAATTTCTTGAAACCGATATATGTTATTCAAGTTCACTATCGAACGTTCCCTATTGAAAATGGAGTTTATACCTCTACTGGTTTGTGTACAGGGACACCCGGAAGTACTTCAAAGCATTGCGTTCTATGAGAGGTATTTCTATAAACCATATTTTCATAACTTTACTGTAGAGATATCTTAATGAAATTGAAATATGTTGCTCAAGTTCACTATTGGATGTTTCCTGTATGAAATGGAGGAAATACCACCATCGGGTTATACACAGGGACACTCAAAAGTATTCCAAAGCATTGCGTTCTAAGAGAGATATTTCTATAAATCAAATTTTAATAACTTTACTTTCCACGAAGTTTTGGGAAATTGAAATATCTTATTTATAGGCACAAAAGAATGCTTTGCACAGAATATAGCAGGATTAGCATTAGATTTACAGGGTGGCACAAAAATATCCAGTTATATTAACAGGTATTAATGAAAAATTGCTTTAATTGTACTTTCGTTTACTTTAAGCGTTTTTAACACTTTCTAGCATTTTTTAAGTGTGAATATGATTTCAGTTTTGTGTATCTGCATGTCCGTCTATCTGACTGCCTGTCTGTCCGAGCTTTAATTCCTGTAAATATTTATGGAATTTCTCGAAACTGATATATTTTATTGAAGTTCACTGTCGGGTGTTCCGTATTGAAAATGGAGTGAATATCTCTTCTGGTTTGTGTACAAAGCCACCCAAAAGCATTCGAAAGCATTGTGTTCTATGAGTGTTATTTTTATAAATATTTCCCGTATAGAATGTTCCCCATTTAAAAAGACATTAATAGGTCTTATACAACTAGTTTATTTACAGGGACAACAACAACAACAAAAAAAAAAAAAAAAAAAAAAAGCCAATGCATTACGTTTCAGGACAGCATTTTTTGAAAGTTATATTTAAAAGTCTTTCTACTGAAAAAATCATAAAAATATTGAAATGTATTATTTATATTCTAAAATAATGTTTTGTATAGAATATGATATGATTAACTTTCTGATTTACAGGTCTACACTAAAATATTCAGAGAGATCAAAAGCTGTAATTATAATCTAATGGCTGCATTTTCTTTTGCGTTAAACCTTTTTAACACTTTCCAAAATGATTAAGAGTAATTTTAAAATTAATTAGTCTAACTGTATATTTTTCAGTCCTTCTGTCTGTTGTGTGATAACGTAGGGAAAGAATATTAAAAGTTATTCGATACAACAATTACGTACAGTTGGAAAGTGTTACTAATCAATGCGTACTGCATGATTTTTCTTTCTTGTTTATTATTTGTATTCATTTATATATAAAAGAATGTAAACATTTTTATATATATATATATATATATATATTTTTTTTTTTTATAGATAGATAGATAGATAGATAGGTAGATATAGATAGATATACATATACACAGTGCCCGTGGCAGTCCTATATTTTTAGATGGAATTTATTAATTTGCCACCACTTTAATTAATCAGTATACTTTTATATATTGCTTTAGCTTTAAATTCTTGACAAAAAAAATTCAAAAAAATAGTGGTATTAAAATTATAAAACAAACGTGAAAAATTAGGTGCGGGCACTGTATATATATACATGGTGATTATAACTAAAGTTATGCTTTCAAAACACTATAATTTTAAAACTACAGGTCAGAATGATTAAATATTTTACAAGAACAATAGTTAGGCGATGAAATTTGGTTTGGCAAAGGTTGGTTGGTTGGGTTTTGCATCGCACTAGTGCTGCACAATATCTATCATCTGATTATCTCTCTGGTTATATCTATCATCTTATCATGGATTAGATCTACATAGATCTATATAGATCCAACCCATGATAAGATGATAGATCTAACCAGATAGATAACCAGATGATAGATCTAATATAAGCCGTAGCGCAGCACTAGTTAGATGCAAAACCCAACCAACCAACCTTTACCAAACAAAATTTCATCGCCTAACTATTGTTCTGGTAAAATATGAAACCATTCTGACCTGTAGTTTTAAAAATATAGTATTTTGAATTCATAACTTTAATTATAATAGCCCTGTATATATATATATATATATATATATATATATATATATATATATATAAATATATGTATGTATATTAACAACATCGAAAACTTTCTCTACGTTTCTTCTTTGTAGCATATAAGTTCTTCAAACCAATGCAATCTTACTTTTTTTTTAAGACATAACATATTCTGTCTAATCTACTATACATAAAACCCAACAGACTGTAGTCCATATTTAAAATATAAGAAATCTAATAAAATGTATGGTTTTCATTAAATAACATTTAATAGTGCATACACAAGCATTAACAAAATGTATTTTATATGATTTATAAGCCAAATATATTAAGTTACTCTTGTTATCAAACTAGGAGAAATATGGTGAAAAGTTGGAATTATACTGTTGATAGAATAATATGAATTTTAATAATTCATAAACGAAGTAAAATGATAAATTATTGTACTTATATTTTTATTTTAAACGGTTAATGAGAGTATACAGTACGCTCAATCAAAATGTGGGAATACTTTTGCAACAAAAAAGGTGTTTCTTTGAAGGTAATTTATAATTAACTTTTATTCACTCCTGATTATTATAACGAAACAGATTTCACAAAATTTCTAATGATTTGTATACCAATATTTTTATATTAACACTTTCGTTACCGCTGAGGTAGATTCGCGTGATTTGAAAATCTGTAACTTCGCCAGTGGGCGTTTCTTTTGAAATTTGTATGTCATTTATTTCTTAAAAATACATGCAATATTCATATTTGTACAACAAATATACTATGGATATAAATACTTTGATTAAAAAGAGTGTAATTATAATGTATATCCATTTGTAATATGAATCTCAATATAGAAAATTTTGTTCTGAAATATTGTAACTTGGGAGAATAACGCCCATAAGCGGATTTTACTGTCAAAAAGACAAAAACATGAGATCGTGAAAGTGTTAAAAATTTAATTTTATTAATCTTATACTTTTTAACACTATACAAATTTATTGTATAGTGAAAATTATTATCTATTTATTATTATTATTATTTTGATAGAAGTATTCTTAAAAGAATAACAATATTAACACTACAAAAATATTTTTTGAATAAATTTCAAATGAAATATCATCAATAGAATGACATAATTGAAAAAATTGTTTAATCTTTATTAAATAATGGCACTTTTCCTTTTGACATCGGCCACGATGTTATACTGGGCGCAAAGTGTTATTGTTAGATAGCCTTTATTTTCGCAACCGTTTGTCAATTGGACATACTTTACGTTGCACAAAATTATGTAAATAATGTAACGATGCTACACCATGGTAAAATTAAAAAAAAAAAAAATAAATAAATAAAGTTCATTAAATTAAAAAAAATTAAAGTTAAAATACATTTTTTT
Source organism: Salticus scenicus (assembly GCA_963930645.1). Taxonomy (NCBI): domain Eukaryota; kingdom Metazoa; phylum Arthropoda; class Arachnida; order Araneae; family Salticidae; genus Salticus; species Salticus scenicus. The sequence goes on along the minus strand of OZ005649.1, from coordinate 8,204,297 downwards.
TATTTCTCAGGTCCTTAAAGTTATATTTGTTTACTTATTTATTTTTAAATCTTGATATTTCGACATAGATGTATCCTTTTATCATAAAAATTGACCAAAATATTTCATATTAAATTGTGAACTACACTTCAGAATCGTATATAATAACAGAATATTGAAATTAAAATGAAATGTAACTGAATAAAAAATATCTTAACTGATCCTTTATTGGAAACCAAAAACAAAATCGATCAAAATTTCGTATTTTGTTTTTCAGGAACTTGGTCATTTTCTATAGTAGAATGCTTTTTCTTTTTTTCGCGTATGGTAATAAGGTTGTTTAATTAAATATAACTATAGAATCATAAGCATTATACAAAAACTTAAATTGGTAATTTAAAAAAATTATAATAAAATTAAAAACATTTTAAAAACACGTTAAAAATACATTTATTAAAAATATAAGAACTTCCAAAGCTTTTCGCCTAGATAAAACAAGGCATCATCAGGGAATTAGTTTTACACATACTACAGAGCAGTTATATATACTTTTGTACCATATGGTCAGCAGTTAAGTCCTTACACAAAATATATTCAACTGGAAGTTATACATAGAGGCTGGAACTATTACAGCCTACTAGCTTACTATTATTATCTATGTATAACTTCCAGTGGAATATACACTCATGTCCATAAATTAAGGATAATGCTAACTGCGGCAAATAAAGGTTCAGAAACAAAACAAACAGGATTTATTCATAAAGCCCATTTATTAAACAAAATATCAAGAACGAAAAAAGGTGGTTTATGTATGATACCATTTATAAAAACAACAATTTTTGCTCCCTGAAGCATTTACAAAAAATATCTCCCTTACAAAAACTTAAATTACATGGTTGGTATGATGCTTAATACATTGTATTACAGTAGGGCATTGTAAATACAGTCCTTACAATGCCCATAAATGCTATTAAATTATCGATCTGATCTTGGTGAAGATTACTCCACTCAGTAAGAAATGCTCTCCGGAGTTCCGGTACACACGTAGGATGTGGTTGACGGGCTACAACTCGTCGGAAAAGCATGTCCTGCACATGCTATATCGGATTCTAGTCAAGTGAGAGTGCTAGCCATTCCATGCGGGTGATAGCTTCAGAGTGTAGGCATCCGTGTACAATGTTTAAACGTCGAGGACGCGCATTGTCATCCATAAACACAAATTCTAGGCTCATGGCACCCCTAAACAAACATGCATGTTGTTCCTGAATGATGTCCCGATAAATTTGGCCTGTCATGGTTCCAATTTGAACATGCAGATCTGTTCTAGTGTCCAATATGACCCCCCCCCCCAAACGTGCACTCCCCCCACAGTAACGGTGTCGTTCAATGGAGTTATTTTGGTTGTAACGGGTACCTGACGGTCTACAGATGAAAGTCTGGCGTGAATCACACTGAAAGTTAAACCTGGACTCGTCGGAAAACATCACATAAGCCCACTGTGCTGCTGTCCACATTGCATGTTCTCTACTCCAAGTTAACCGCTAGCAACAGTGCATTGCCGCGAGCGGAACACATCTAACAGGCCTCCGAGAATATAGACCAATATCTCCCAAACGTCTATACACGGTTTGCCTTGAAACTGTGGTACCCGTGACTGCAGGCAGCTGACGAGACAGATCTGATGGTGTGCTTTTTCTGCTTATTTTGACAGTTACTGCCAAATACTGGTCGTCATTCGGCATTGTAACTCGGGGCCGACCAGTACTGTAACGTCGACTATCATTTCCATCAGTTTGGAATCGTTGCAAAAGCCTAGAGAGGGCACTTTGGGCGATTCCAAGTTCCCCCGATACCTCTATCTGAGTACGCCCACATTCTAGTCGGCCGATAATTCTACCATGTAAAAAAATATCTGCATGCGTCCTCTGTGTCATAACTATTCGGTTGTGGCACTGAGCGGCACACAGAACGCTTGTGAACAATTTTCCTTCTTTGCTCCCATTCCTTATCTACCCCCTTCTTACACTTTCGTCATTGTAACATCATATCTGCGTCATCTTATGTCTTACTATAATTTTCATATTATTCTTAAAAATGTGTGTGGTATTTCTACAGGTGAAATTTTTGTATTAAAGTTCGATTTCCGTGTGATTCTGAATTATCCTTAATTTATGGACAAGAGTGTATTTTGTGTAAGGACTTATATGTTGACCATATGGTACAAAAGTATATATAACTGCTCTGTAGTATGCGTAAAACTATTTCCCTGATGATGCCTTGTTTTATCTAGGCGAAAAGCTTTGGAAGTTTTTATATTTTTAATAAATGTATTTTTAACGTGTTTTTAAAGTTTTTTTAATTTTATTACAATAATGACACGTGTTTACAATTTAACTCTTAACTTGAGTTTGTTTAGAAAAAAATTAGTTTGCTGATTTCTCTGCAGTATAATAGCATTACATAAACTTCACTTATAACTTTTTCATTTTGAAGTATATATTTTTAACCGAACGGTAACCAAAAAGAAAAAAAAAAAAAAAAAAAAAAGAACCATCTAATGATAATATTAATACACATATACTTGCCCAGCATATGTATATATATAGGTGTATATACGAATAAACTTTATGATAAGCAGATTCCTCGAATAGAAAAATTACCAAATTTAAAGAAGATATATATATATAAGAGCTATAATTTAAAATTTAATAGTATATAAAATTCTAAGGAGACACTATTCAAATATATAAATTAGCATTGCATTTCACAATAGATAATATCAAAAATACTAAATGTTTTAATAGAAAAATACACAAAAATATTCCGCGAATGAAAAATAAGCTTTCTTAACTATAAATAAGTACAAAAAGTTAATACTTACTTTTTTAAGATCCATATAAGGATACAGGCCAATATAGTAAGCTGCATGATAACCGCTAACACCCATGTATGATACATACACTGCAAATATATATATATATATATATATTTTAATGAACAGTGATACAAATTTATTTGTAAACTATATTATTTTATACTTAACTCATTGATGACCCCACATTTCTCTACTCTTATTTGTACGAGGTCTGTCCAATAAATACGCGAACTGGTGCCATCTGTCGGCCATGACGCGGACTATAGCCTCGCTCACTAGCGGTGCTAGTTGCCTGAGACCCAATGAAACATCAATGCATAGCGGATCGTCGAGCTGTGCGTATTGTGCCAGTTGTGTTAGTTTCTGTTGTCCTTGTTTTTACTGTGTGTCGAAAATGGAAAGGACAAACAGTAAATGCTAAGTTCTACCTTACAGTTCTCAAGCGTTTGAGAGATCGCGTGCGACGAAATTTGACTCAAGGCGATGGATGGATCCTTCACCATGACAATGCACCTGCACATTCAGCATTGATTGTTCGCCAGTTTCTGGCAAAAATTTCAATCACCATCCTTGATCATCCTCCTTATTTGCCAGATCTCGCTCCGTGTGACTTTTTTTTTAAATTCCCAAAATGCAAAAATGTGATGAGGGACATCACTGGGAAGATGCGGACACAATAAAGCAAGAAACGACGAGAAAACTAAAATGCTTGACTGCCGAGGACTTCCAAGGGTACTTTGAACAGTGAAAAAGAAGATGGAATAAGTGCATAGCAACGAATGGAGACGGAACAAAATCGATCTTTGAAGGGGACAAAATCGATGTAGACTAAATTTTGCAAAATAAACTTTTTATGGCCTTAGTTCGCGTATTTATTGGACAGACCTCGTAAGCCCGCTTTATGAAAACATTTTATTATTTAATAAAAATGATTTTCCGTATTCTTTTTTTAAATCGCTTAAATTTTATCGTCTGTGTTCAATGTGGTAATTGTCACTGAAGACCATAAATATCGATAGTACTTGTGATTTAGAATAAAACACGAACCCGCAAAATCCTATTTAAAAGCAATGTACTGTTTTATAGGTATGCCTGAGTAATGGGCTAGTCTTTTTAAGGAAACGAGTTAACTCGGGACAGGGCCGCAAAGTGTTTGGCAGTCAGAAATATTTCCAAAAAATTAAAAAGGAATTCTTGAAAGAAGTGATATAACTTTTCTATTTTTAAAATGAAGTTGCATTTTAAGCGTTTACATGCTATGTTCTAATACAGTGTTGACCCGCATTTAACAAGTACACAGAAAAATGCACTTTAAATCCGACTGCTCGATTAATACGAATTTAAGTTTGGACAAAAATACTTACACATGAAAAACACTTTATGTTAATTGTTGGATCATACATATTTATCGAAAACTCAAACAATAATCAGTTATGATTGAGCAACTTTAGAAAGTTTTGCTTCATCATTTTTTGTCAAAAAAGATTTTTAGTAGTATTTCTGTTAACTTCTTTCGACTCCCGGTTGGACTAGAAAACGTGACACGTGCCTAGGATCAGAATGCAACTTTTCAGTAAAGTTTAGCGCTTCTTGTGCTGTCTAGCGATAAAGATTTCAAGTACTGTGAGATTTGTGCTTTTCAACTTTTTAACAGGAATGGCAAATTGTTGTGAGATAGGAGAGGCAGCCAGCGAGCTAAATTTGCCCCTTGCCCCTACATATTTGCAGGGGTCGTACTCTCGTCCCCTTTTTTTCAGGACACTCTCAAAGGAAAGAAATTTTCACCTCCTTTCTTTGCCACCACTAATTTTATTCAGAAATACTTCTAGATATATTTATGGAAATGTGCCATGATTCTACTGGGTATCTATTATTGCATAAAAGTACTGGTAGCAATAAATTTTATTTTTTTTTTATTCCTGAGAGCGTTCTGAAAAAATAAATCCTTGTCAAATCATGTTTTTAGACTGACTAAGAACATGATTCGACAAGGATTTATTTAACAAAGTAGTATTCAGGGCCTTATTCACCAACTTCTTAACACTCGGATTAAACCTCGGATCAGTGGTAATCTCTCGATCATACAAAAATCGGTATTCTCCGACAAAAATCCGCGGCAGATCTGTAGAACAGAGGTTCTCTGGTGTTTGTTTACATTTTGGCGATATTATCCGTGCGCCAACGAACCAAGGAAATGAATTTATCTTATGGCAACCTCACAAAACGTTTGTTTACGTTCGAAATGAAAGAAATATTAATGCAGACGACTATTTAACGTATTTAAATAAAATTATCGAAGAAATTTCATAAAATGGCGATGGTTAATTAACTTTTTAACTACAATATTTTAATAAATAAGCAAATACTTAACAAAATGCACGTTTTGTCATCGAAGTTTTAAGAGCAAATTAATTTCAACAACACAATAAATGTATTTAAATAAATGAAAATTCAGAATAAAAATATAACTTTAAAAGTAATTAAAAAAATATGAAAACTTACAATATATGCAACATGAATTTTATTTATTTATTTATTTTTTATTTTTTATTTTTTCCATTTTGAAATTTCTGTTGACTCCATAATACGTAAATCACATATCAAATATTTCACTTCGCGCTCAGTTAATTCGTAACATTCGAGGATTCTAAAACCGCATTCAAATGAATCGAAACACATCGGTATAAAATTTATGAGAATACGCAAATAAAATAAAAAACATATTTTCAAGTTATCAAATGATACGCTTTCATTTCTCCAGACACGTATATATCGTTTCGAATTTTTCATTAACACTTACATTTCAGCGGAGGGGAAAATTCCCTAGTTTTCATAAACTTGACCAACAAGTGATTGAGTGAGTGAGTTTTACGTCGAACTAGTGCTACGTTGTGGGCAATGAGTACGGCAACCAAATATCCCCATTTTCTAGAAACAACGTTTACTTTATTCGCATTATTATAATTTTTTAAAAAGTTATAGAAAGTAAACTATTTAATATTCAAATTTTATTTTTAGTGCTTATTAATTAAAAATGAAAAAAAAAAATATATGCATAATTAGTTAATTGTAGCAATTTAAAGCTTCTCTGTTTTAAAAGTTCACGGATCCGGCCACTGTAACGACGGAGGATGAATTGGGACATACCTCTAAGGTATATGAACCAACAAAGAAACACGGCTGTATAAAGCTATGAATCTGAAAACACACGTAACTCGGCTCCGCGGCAATCACTGTCGCGCATGTTAAAACCAAAAAAAAAACATCACTGGACATCCCTACCTCGCTGTGCATGAATCTGAAAACGCACGTAACTCGGCTCCGCGGCAATCACTATCGCGCATGTTAAGACCAAAATTTCCCATAATGTAGCTCTAGTGCAACGTAAAATGCGCTCGAAACAAATGAACCAATCAAATATCGCCTAATTTCCCATAATGTAGCTCTAGTGCAACGTAAAATGCGCTCGAAACAAATGAACCAATCAAATATCGCCTAATTTCCCATAATGTAGCTCTAGTGCAACGTAAAATATACTCAAAACAAATGAACCAATTACGTATAGCCTAATTAACCATAACGTAGCTCTAGTGCAATGTAACATACACTCAAATCAATAAAAAACAAATGAACCAAGCAAATATCGCCTAATTTCCCATAATGTAGCTCTAGTGCAACGTAAAATACACTCAAAACAAACGAATCAATCAAATGTCGTCTAATTTTCTGTAATGTAGCTCTAGTGCAACGTAAAATATACTCAGAACAAATGAACCAATTCAATATAGCCTAATTACCCATAATGTAGCTCTAGTGCAATGTAAAATACACTCAAATCAATAAAAAACAAATGAACCAATCAAATCTCTCCATACTGCGTCATAATAGAATTGTTAAGTTATGTTTACAAGGATAGGCAGTTTCTCGCTACGGAAGTTCGCCAAGCAGAAAGTGAACCTCTGTTCTACGGATCAACCAAATCCGCTGTTTACCGGCTACTTTAATTCTCGGATTTGCTGATCCATGGTTTAATCCGAGTGTTAAGAAGTTGGTGAATAAGGCCCTCAATGTACTTTTTTTAGACAGAGAATATTGCTAGTGCTCTGATACTTTTTCTGCCGACTGTATATACCCAAGTAACACGGAATGGTTGGGAAACGGTTGGCCCTACGATTCCTTCTTCGTTGGCCAACGGTTGTTTTTGGCCGTCGGCCCTCGGTTGAGCCAACCGTTGGGTGACAGTTGGCCCAACTATGGAACGGTTGGTTCCTGGTTGGCAAACTGTTGGGCCATTGTTGGTGAACACATTGTAGGCTAACTGTTATATTTTGCAGTTGAAAAAAGAGCATTTTAGGACTGTTGGGCCAACAATACTATTTGCTGTTGGCCCACTGTTATTTTGAGCCCTTTCCCTAACGATAACCATTCCCCAACGAACTAACAATAAATCGCAGTTGGGCCAACAGTCTGTGTTACTTGGGTATATATTTGAGATTTTCTCTTACTTTTACGTTATCATTTTACATATAATTTAAGATAAATAACCTGAAATAGTTTTTTTTTTTTCTGTAATTTTTAAAAATATATAAATTCAATATTTTCTAACATTAGAACTTCAGAAGATCCAATCATGCCCGAAACTAAGACGATTTATCGAGAAATTTGCCACGAGTGGCCAAAAACCTAACTGAAATCGTCGGTTCACGTCCTTCGGAGCGGATGGAAGGGCCGCCTTGGAGGGGAAGATTATTTATGATATTGGCATGGGCGTCGGCATATATGGGCAAGTAGGGCACTTGCCCCCTCCTGAAAAATTTGAATCGGTGAAAAATTATATTTAAAACTATAAAATTATGTCGTTAGGATTTCGATTGTAATTTAGGGAGGCATACTATTGTAACAATCGCAGCTATCGTAGGTCACAAGTCGGTTCGTACACTCCGCAGCAAAAGTATCCGAGCACTAGAAATAATCCCTGTCTATAAAAAGTGCACTTAATACTGCCTTGTTAAACAAATCCTTGTCGAATCATGTTCTTAGACAGACTAAGAACATGAATCAACAAGGATTTATTTAACAAAGCAGTATTAAGTGTACTTTTTTAAGACGGGGATTATTGCTAGTGCTCGGATACTTTTGCTGCGGAGTGTACGAACCGATTTGTGACCTACGATAGCTGCGATTGTTACAATTGTATGCCTCCCTTAAACTTCCAAAATTTATATTATAGCTCCAATTAAAAGTAAACTGATCTGACCATGGGTCAGATAAATTTTAATCTTTTTCTGCGAATAGATGTCGAGTCGCCTTGATAGTAAGTTTTTTCAGTTTTGGGGGTTGGTTTAAAAAAAGCTTTATCATTTTTGTAGTAAATAAAATGCCTTAGATGAAAATTTCTTCTAGCAGATGCTTACAAACAGGCGAGTTTAATCAGTTCCACCAACCAACTATTTGAGTCTAAAGGAATTTCTAGAATATATTAAAACTTTTGCAATATTAGGTTTATCCCTTTCTGAAAAATTTTCTACAGACGTCACTGGATGCTGGATACCTATACAATGTAAATAGGCATAATTGTTAGTTGGATCTGCTACATAGTTGAGTTATTCAAATCATGAATACACAATTTTCCATAAATGTCAACTATTGAATTTGCTACATAGTTAATTATCCTATGCAAGATTTATTTTGATTCTTTGATTCCTAATTACTTTATACCAATTTGCAAAGAATCGCGTTATAATAGAAAGATTCTCTTGCGGAGCTTACTTTAAAACTTATTTATAGATATAAGAGTACAGTCGGTAACAAAAGTGTCCGAACACTAGCAAAAATTCCTATGTAAAAAAAGTACACTTCATACGCTTTTGTTAAATAAATCCTTATCGAATCATGTTCTTACACTGACTAAGAACAGGATTCGACAAGGATTTATTTAACAAAACCGTATTAAGTGTACTTTTTTTACGTAGGAATTTTTGCTAGTGTTCGGACACTTTTGTTACCGACTGTATATACAACGAAAAATAAATAAAATAAATAAATAAATGTATATATAATCAAAGTGTACAGTTTTAATATAAAGCTTCTTGGTACACCAAACAATTAATACAATCAATATCAAAAACTACCAAAATCAAACCAAAAATGAAATGAAACAGATTGGAACTAGATAACAGTATGTTTGTATTGGAACTTTCTCAAGGGCCTGGTAGAATACGAAACGTGCAGAGTAAACGCTTTTTCTGTCGCAAAGATAGCAAAAGCTAAATATTTCTTCGCACCAAGTCTGACACATTTACTTCAGACAAAGCAAGAAATAAATCGTTCAAACTATGAGTGAAAGAAACTGATATCAAAGAAAAGTCACTATTAAATGACAGAAACCAACACTGTTACCAACACTAATATAATGATTAATATACATACAAAATTAAAAACTTAATGAATTGGAAGCAATATTCAACAAAGTAAATAAATAAATCCAGATATAAAAATTAAAAGAAAATTCCCAGATAGTACAACCACAATAACACACACCACGTGTAAAATTTAAGAAACAGCAAACCGTTAAAAGTACAGTTAATGGCTCAGAATCATGGAGTAAAATAAGAGAATTCAACAACTGATAAATAAAAAATAAAAAAATAAAAATATATAAAAAAATCAAAGAAAGAAAGATAGAAAATAAATAAAGATAAATAAAGATAAAGGAAAAAATATATGAGACAATTTATCTGTCAGAAATGCAATATGAATTTAAGTTAATTAATTATTATTATTATTATTATTATTATTTTTATAATAGAAATTCTAAATTGAAGATTTTTTTTTTTCTTTAGTAACTGCAATCTAACACAAATTTAAGAGTTATTAGAACTTTCACCTGTACAAGGAATATTAAACAAGAAAAATAACTTGAATAGTGCTGCCATCTGTACTTGTATTACGAAAAGAATTTTTTAAAAAATTACAAATTTTATGACGAATATCATTAAACCCCTCAATTATAAATTTAATATTATAGTGTTAATCACAAAAATCAATTACTCACTACTTTAGCAGTTTCTATGTAGTTGTTAACAAAAAGAAGATTGAGCCACCATCTGCTTCTACACATTTTCAGCTCATGATCCATGTATGCATTCCAGAAGGGACCAGATCCAACGAGTGGAAACATTAACAAGACACATATCGTTAAAAGTTGAACTAAACCCATCCTGTAGGAGACAGAAAAAAGTGGTTGAAATTATTCTGTATGCATATGTCCATTAATATACATTTATAATTATTTTGTTTAATCAAAAATATTTTTTTATTTAAAATGTTGCCGCTGTTCTTTAAAATGCTTTAAAGCATTATCCTTCGTATATATATATATATATATATACATATGTATATATATATATATATATAATTAAACAAATATATATATATATATATATTATTTTAAACAATGGGCTCTTACGAGTGGCGTCTGCTGTGCTGAATTAATGATGTAGGAAGAACAAATAATCGAATTCAGTTAAATATTGTTCTCAAGAACAAAAATATTAATTCAATATAAAATAAAATAAAAGTAATATTGGGCATTTATAAATAGTAGAATAATTGTATTTGTAATAAAAAAAAAAAAAAAAAAAAAAAAAAAAAACATTTTATATATTTTATTTTTACATTTAAGAATAGATTTTTGTATGTTATAATGTAACTGTTAAATTAACTGATCTAATAATAAATAACTTGTTCTTGTGGAATGTTTATGGATTATAACTTGAAATTAATTTAAAATGTTTTCAGTTAAATTTAATCCCGTAAAGGTGTTATAACAAGTTAATTGACTTAGCTACTGGCCTAAATGACTTTACATCGTACGATGTTGCACTGTTAAGGATTAACTACCAAGAATTAGATTATCTGCTCTTGGTTTAAAGCAACTATATCATGTGACCTCTGATGTCAGGTGGGAAGAGCCCATTGTCCATTATTATGTTTTCGTTCTACACTCTAAAAAAATCTGTTAAGAAATAGAAAATTTCAGTAAAAATAGAAAATTTTCTTTATAAAATTTAATTTTTCTGAAATTACACCAACTAAGTTTCAAATTACATTTCGATCTGTCAAAAGAAATTTTTTTTAGTCAAATAAAATCTGTAACCATTGATACAGATATCATCTAGCGGTAGCATATTTATTTCTGTTTTGATGTGTATGTTAGTGTTTGAGATTAAAGCTGATTGACCACCCAAAGATCTTCGGCCTGATGTCGAGCACTTTTCATGGGAGTCTTAGAATGACGTGATGTTTATTATTACGCAATTCTTATATTTACGCGATTTTCGAAGAAAACCACAGTAAAATCCGAATGACTAGGTCGGCGAGAGCGACCTGGAATTCAGCATCACTTTCTGGCTACCAGCTTTGAGTGTAAAACCGCTTGACTACGGGAGAGGCCATTCTGTTTTGCATACGGGAAAACGGCATCAAAACCGGATTAACGCGTTAACGGCCGAATTAATCTTGCTTTTAAATTACCTCTGGAGGAAAGTTAAAGTTTACACTAGCTACGAAATTAATGTAATTACACATACATATAAACATTTTCTATACATATATATGTATATTTTTTTTTCTCGATGGTAACACATCTGTACCATCAAAATATTTATATATTCATGCAAGTATTTTTGTATACCGGAAATATCTCTGTAGAAGTAGCCTCCAAATCCCCAAGTTTATTTTGCTCTTCTCTGATATGCTTTTCCATCTTGTATACGTAATAGTTACTCCTCTGTAAAATAGAAAACATTTACATTATAAAATAATAAAAAAAATAATTTGCATTCATATAAATGATATAGAAGAAATATTTTATCAAGCAATGTTAAATAAACTACGAACAAAAATATTTCTTCGCCAGAATGAAAAGGGGAGGGGCAACATGTTAGAAAAGTAACAGAAAGAAAAAAATTAGACAATATTATTGAAAAAAAAAAAAAAAAAATCATGGAGATTACATGCAAAGAACAAGATCTGTCAGGATGTAATCTCGCAGAAATTCAGTTTATGCACTGTTAAAAAAGGTTTAACCCTTTTAGGGGCGGTGGTATATATTTAATACCACCTACTAGCTGCAAAATGTCATCACAGAAATTTTTTAGCAAAAACTTACGTTTATACCATAGCAGAAAAGGCCGGTTTTTTTACCCTCAAAATTTAAAATCTCTTTTAGTTTAATTTAGTTCATGAATTCCGGTGGCAGTATAATTTAAATGATGCGAATTGTCTTGCGCCGCAAAGGGTTAACCCTTATCGCTCTTATGTCCGTTCTGAGGGGACATTAAAAAATCGAGCCACGTTCTGCAAATGGATAGTTATTTTTCTGAAACGGTAACTATAGGCTACCTTTCGGCTACCGGAAATTTTAAACAGAAAGATTTATTTTATTTAATGAAGAAGTAAAATAAAAGAAATGATTAAAATTTTTCGGTAGCCAAAAGGTAGTAAGTTAGAAACTATACGTGTGACGTTTTAAAGGAACGTCAAAAGGCGTGTCTAACGGAAAATATGTCGAGCGCAAAGGTTTAAAATTGTCTCGAAATAGCTCCGAAACAAGCTATACTTAAATTTGAAAATTCCGCTTACTCATTTTTGAGTATATTGACATGCTCAAAAATGAGGTTGACCACTAAGAATCCCAATATTCCCATTTCTGAGCATGTCAATATACTCAAAAATGAGTATATGGGTTTTCTAATTTAAGTATATATTGTTTCGGAGCTATTTTGAGACAATTTTGCTTATTTTTGAGAAACCATTTTTAACAGTGTGCTCATAAATACCACATAATTATGTAATATTCGTGAAACGCATTTCTAAATAAAATGATACTTTTGCTTTATTTTGGGCAGTACTCAGGGGTCGTACTCTCCGCCCTTTTTTCAGGACACTCTCAAAAGTAAGAAATTTCCATCTTCATTGCAACCACTAATTTGAAGCAGAAATACTCTTGGCATATATAGAATGACGTGCCATAATTACACAAGATAGAAATTAGTGTATAAAAATAGTGGTAGCAATATATTTGAAAATTCCTCCTTCATACTTGCCAACCATCTCATTATGAACCGTACAATTTTTAGTATCCGCCTTTTTTTTTTTTTTTTCACATCAATAAATTTTTAGAGCAATTTTAGTCTTATTTAATCGTAACAATATTTAGAGAGAATAACTCTAAAAATATAGTGGTGTGAGAAAAGGGGCGTTTTTTCAGGGGGCGTTAACAATTGTACGGTTATTAATGATATGGTGTGCAAGTATGCTCCCTCATGAGAATGTCCTGAAAAAAAGGCGGAGAGTACGACCCCTGGCAATACTGCATAACATTAAAAAAAAAGACATAGGCGATACATAATTCAGCAGACCTCACATTATTCTGCGAAAATCCCGCTATATTTCAAAAAATCCCACTCAAAAAGACATAACAAGCGATTTCCTCCAGATTTTTCATATAGTTCTTCGAGTATTTCACCAATTTTTTTTTTAGTGTTTTATATTAATTGCTCTAAAACCTATGCTCCTCTGATTTGAATTTCTGTAGAATATGTTAATTGAAAATAAAATAAAATAAAATAAGGAAAAAATAAGTAATCATTTTAAAACACTTCCTAATTCTAAAGATTTGTTAAGCGAATACATTAAAAGTGTGTATATTTTATTAACAAAAAGGTAAAAGTACGAAAACTAAAGATTGCAATTAAAATATGAAATTATTTAGTTAATCAAGTTACTGCACTCTTTGAGTATTCCTTAAAATTAAGTTAAAAATAAATTTTGAAACAGATTAAAGCGAAGAACTTGAGAAATTCCTTCTGCATTTCTGATGAAAATTTAGATTCTGAATATTTATGATAAATGATTGCTCTTTTGATAGTCTATCAGGTGGTTATTTTGCTCGTAATTAGCATTATACCTTAACCACAAAAAGGGGGAAAAAATAAAAGTTATTAAACTTCATTCTTAATATTTACTTGATTTCTTAAAATTGATTTTCTTATTTGTAATTCTTGGAAAGGAAGTAAGGAAGTAATTCTGCAAAATGAGAATTATGTAATTCTCCACTTAAATTTTTGGTTAATATGGAATGGAAAAATCATGCTCAAAACATTTTTCTAGTATAAATTCTGTTCAGAAAAATTTTGTGTTATTGAAAAACCAGCAAAATTACAAAATATATATTTCTGGAAATATTTTCACAAAGACAATTAACGATTTCATTACTTTTATAAAGCTTTTCACATATGTAGTTTAATAGTATAAAAGGATTTTAATAGATACACAATCTAATTTTAAAATATATTCATGTCTAGAAGCTTTTGTGTAGTTTTCTTTTCTTTCTTTCTTTTTTTTTTTTTTTTTTTTTTTACTTATAATAGGAGTAGAATATTCCTATTTTACTTATAATAGGAGTAGAATATTCCTATTTTTTTTTTTTTACTTATAATAGGATGTATTCAGAATATTCAAACCATAGATGAGTCATGTGAGATTACATTACATTACAACTAATATAATTGAATGAAATATGAAATGCCCTATAATTTTTATACACAATCATAAAATTATTTTGCTCAGTCCATATTACTATATTGTACATAGAAATATTGTTTTTCAATGTAATATTTTCTTTAGGGATCATCATATAGAGAATACTATTATGATAGATTTTGTTCTTGAAAGTATAAAATCATAAAATCGTAATTAAAACAATTAACAATAGTAGATAGAAATGTAAATATTCATCTAAAAGCAGTGCGTTTTTGTAATTAAGTATATATACTCTAAACTACAAGATAGATTGGAAGAAGATAATTTCTGGTTTAAAATTCCGGCATGATATTTTGGTTATATTTGTTATTTATTGACCTTTTGTGAAAATTTATACTTTCTTGTACATATTACCTCAGTAGCCGAGTAGTTATGTCACCACACAGCTAATCGCCTTCGAGCGTAGGAACGCGGGTTCGATTTCCGTGCTGGCCCTGACATAGATATAGTAATTCATATAGATCTATCATCCCCATGTTAACAAGCAAAGATTTTTGATGATTAAAATTTTTTTTGGCATCAGCCATTAGAGAGTATAAAACTCGGAAATAGTAATGCAACAGAATGTTGATGAATTTTCAAAGTGTCGAAATATTGCGTAGTTTTTATTTTTTCTAATAAATATATGAAAAGAAATAGATAAGTTGTCATAAGTAAATTATATTTGACTAAATTTTGAAAAATATAGATTTTATAATCAGTTGCTTTTTTATCATTATAGTTTAAATATTGTTTTGATTTTTAATGGAATACATATTTTTTTAAGTTTGATATTTTTTAAGATTTTATATTAGTAAGTAATATAGAATTTTCAAAATTATTTTAAATATTGTTGCGGCATTTGTTGCGTTTAAAAATTGCAGCAGCGTAGGTAAAGAACGTTACTTTTCGTATATTAAATTTTTTTTAACTTTAAACATTAACTAAATTAATAGATATCGTAAAATAATTAAAGAAAAATGAATTTGGAACTGTATCTAGAGTTTTTAATTTACCTTTAGTGCATAAATTATTTACAAATTTTACTTGCAAAATTATTCGTGTGCATTCCGGTGCGTAATTTACTCGGGGGAAGACAACCATTAGAGTAACTTTCTCCGAGTAAAAAGGCATCACTTTTTCCCCTCTCGATGATCAATCTATGTCTTATTACTATATCTATGGGCCCTGGATGTTTTTCCAATTCTTCGTATTGTATTTATGTGCAATGTGTCTTTATCTGACCTCCTAAACTAGATGCCTTCCGCGTGGCTCAGAAACTTGGCAACAATTCAAGCTGTAGACAGCACCACCTGGTACAGATTGCGCGATTTTTTTTATTCAACAGCCACCAAAAATTTTTTTAAATGGGATTTGATATACATAAAAGGCGAATAGAATCGAAGAAACGTTGATTATATATATATATCATATATCACTTCTTAAAATTATTGGTGACAGTTGAATAAAAAAGTCGCGCAAGCTGTACCAGATGTCGCTGTCTACAGCTTAAACTGTTGCCAAGTTTCCGAGTCTCGTGGAAGGCAACTAGTTTAGGAGGCTATGATCTGACAAAGATTTACAAGTGGGTCCGATTCAAGCGTACAAATCTTATGCATATATGTTGTCAATAAATGGCAATGAAAGTATAAAAGAAGTTCTTTTAAACAAAACAATAAGTTAGATCTTTTACAACACTTTAAATGCAAACAAAGATACCTACGCTATCAGGAATATTGAATCAACTCCAACCGATCCATTTGCAATCCCAGCAAATGTAAAGCTCTCAAAAAACTTAATGAAATTTGCTGCGCTCCCTAAAAGCAAATAAATATAAATAAATAAATAAATAATAATAAATAAAATGTTAGTGATTGAATATTGTGAATAATATTTCTATATTGAACGTGGAATATTTCTATATTGAACGTGTTTAAGAAATTAAAATGAAATTCACAGTTTTCTTTTTCTTTTCCTTTTTTTTTCTCTCTCTCTCTCACTCTTTTTTTTTTAATGTATTTTTACTATAGTTCTTGCAGTGCTAAATAATTTTTGTATGTTGGAAAATCACATTATAATAAAAGTCATGAGATGAAATTTAAAGATGAAATATAGTATAGGTTCTTTATGTGATGTTTAAAAACGATTTAAAAGAGGGGGGGGGGGATACTGACTTTGGATGGGTTAAATGTCACACTAAAGCTATGTAACAAAAATGCTTCATTAACCCTCAGAGGTATATTACGCAACAGGGAGGTCATTGAGTAACAGGTATTACGTCGAAAATCGCGACGGATTTTACGTACATCAGTCACATTAATGTACTTGATGCTGACGGTCTATTATCGAACGGCTCGAGTATCGAACCCGTAATCCTCCAGTGACAGCACGCTGTGACGTTACAATATACATATATATATATATGGGTCATTCTCTGAAAAGTGGGCTTTTTTTTTAAAGAAAAAAAAAAAAAAAAAAAAAAAAGGTTAGCCCAAATAAAATTGCTCCATTATTTGTTTTATTAGTGCTAGAGGCCTATTTCAGTCGGTACAGTTGTCGAATTTTTATAATACACTCTTAATTAGTACTCGAGGCCTATTTCAGTCGGTTTATTGAATGGGGTTTTTTTGAATGAAGTCCCCCCAAGGCACAACTTTGACGTGAGTCCCCCCCCAGGCCCAACTTTGACATGAGTCCCCCCCAAGGTACAACTTTGACATGAGTCCCCCCAAGGCCCAGCGTTGTCGAATTTTTATACGTCACTCTTAATAGTGCTAAGGGCCTATTTCAGTCGGTTTATTGAATGGGGATTTATTGAACGAAGTCCCCCCAAGGCCCAACTTTGACATGAGTCCCCCCCCAGGCCCAACTTTGACATGAGTCCCCAAAAGGTACAACTTTGACATGAGTCCACCCCAGGCCCAGCGTTGTCGAATTTTTATACGTCACTCTTAATAGTGCTAAGGGCCTATTTCAGTCGGTTTATTGAATGGGGATTTATTGAATGAAGTCCCCCCAAAGCACAACTTTGACATGAGTCCCCCCCAAAGTACAACTTTGACATGAGTCCCCCCCCCAGGCCCAGCGTTGACATGAGTCCCCCCCAGGCCCAGCGTTGTCGAATTTTTATACGTCACTCTTAATAGTGCTAATGGCCTATTTCAGTCGGTTTACTGAATGGGGATTTATTGAATGAAGTCCCCCCAAGGCACAACTTTGACATGAGTCCCCCCCCAGGCCCACCTTTGACATGAGTCCCCCCCAAGGTACCCCTATTTCAGTCGGTACAGCGTTGTCGAATTTTTATAATACACTCTTAATAGTGCTAAGGGCCTATTTCAGTCGGTTTATTGAATGGGGATTTATTGAATGAAGTCCCCCCAAGGCACAACTTTGACATGAGTCCCCCCCAGGCCCAACTTTGACATGAGTCCCCCCCAAGGTACAACTTTGACATGAGTCCCCCCCCAAGGCCCAACTTTGACATGAGTCCCCCCCAAGGCCCAACTTTGACATGAGTCCCCCCCAGGCCCAACTTTGACATGAGTCCCCCCCAAGGTACAACTTTGACATGAGTCCCCCCCCAGGCCCAAATTTGACATGAGTCCCCCCAAGGCCCAACTTTGACATGAGTCCCCCCCAAGGTACAACTTTGACATGAGTCCCCCCCCAAGGCACAACTTTGACATGAGTCACCCCCAGGCCCAACTTTGACATGAGTCCCCCCCCCAAGGTACAACTTTGACATGAGTCCCCCCCAAGGCCCAACTTTGACATGAGTCCCCCCCAGGCCCAACTTTGACATGAGTCCCCCCCAAGGCCCAACTTTGACATGAGTCTCCCCCAAGGCACACCTTTGACATGAGTCCCCCCAAGGCACACCTCCCCCTCATTGGAAAAAAGAGAAAAAACTTTTTTTTGCGGCTATAAGACAGTTTGGACTTCCAACGTTATTTGTTACAATATCTGCAGCTGAAACACATTGGTTTGATTTAATGAAAACTTTATCATGGAATTTAGATCGTCACGAATTAACTAAAGAAGAATTTGTCGATATTAACAAGTTTAGCATTAGGCCTCTGGCACTAAATTAAAATCTGTCTTTATTATTTTTATTTATTTTTTATTTTTGTGCATGTACACATACATTACAGTTAATAAAAAATAATATAAACCAAACTGCATCTGATAATTTTTTTAAATAGTATCATTTTTATTAATTAGAAAAATGAGGGAATGATTGTGAGGGAATGACATATTTCTTCTAGAAACTACTTTATAAAAATATGATTATGTTTAGTTGTATTTTCAAACACTAAATATTTATTAAAACATATTTTTATTACTATAATAACATAAAAAAGCAAATTTGATTTCTTTTAGTTAACTTTATAATGAATGAGGGAATGATGTATAATAAAAATACTGTATTTCAATCTAACGTTTGAGAGCCTTATGCAACTCATTGTACAAAGTTTCGAATAGAACACAAAATGGATTTTTACTTTGCTGCTATACAAATTAAGTTTGACTTATGTAAAGCACGTGCTGCCATTAATGGAGTACGTAGGGGTGTAATTATAGTTTGATGAGGGAATGATATCTAATACCAGGGACAACAATAAAGCGTGTTCTAATTTCTTTCATTGCATAATATATAAATGTAGTATAATGGATAAATATTTATTAAAGTATGTTTAATAAATTTTCAATTAACATAATCTAAATATACGTGCTTTAATACCATAGAAACCATTTTATTTACTTACATGTGTGAAGGGGGACACAGTGAGGGAATGATATTTTGCATTTCAAAAAATATTTTAAAATTATATTTAAATTTCAGTAACCAAAGAATTACAGTTTATATGCATAACAAATTGATATTGATAGTTCTGACAGCTTTTTGTTTTTGTGATTTTAAAAATATGCCCTCAATATTACTGGGACATGAAATGACCACTTTTCAGAGAATTACTCATATATATATATAGTATATATATATGGTGTTGATTAAGGCTGAGTGCACTTAATGCCGCATTAAATTTACGCAAAGTATAATTGGTGACGGTCCTGAATTCGCCCTTAGAGTAACAGTAACATGCCTTTTCTCAAACAGAGTTAAGATTCTGGAGACATGCCATCACAATCTGGATACTTCCACACAGGGAACGACACTCCTGCTTGGGTGCAGTGTTGCCAGATTGAAGACTTTTTTTTATTCAATATCTACCACTAAATTTTAATTGTGACGGTTGCTTAATCACTTCGAAGATTAATCGTGTATTATATATATTGATCATCACTTTTTAAAATTATTGGTGTGAGTTGAATAAAAAAAAGTCCCGAATCTGGCAGCATTGCTTCGGTAACCCCGAAGATATTAAGATTACACAACATGGAAGGAATTGCCGTTACGAGGGATATTACGTCCACCAACCATCAGTAATGTGCACGACCACTGTGCTTTAATTATATAAATTAGAGCTCAGTGTACACGACAGTTTTTCTCTAGCTGCAGTGTCTTGTCCGAAAACCCACAAATAACGTTTAAATTAACAGTTAACGCTTGTAATCGTATTAATTTTCGTTAAGCAACACCAGATGGCAGCACTACAATAATTTTATAATGAGCACTGTTCTTCAGCTCAGTGATAATGAGTGACGGAATAGTAAACTACTATTTAAATTATATGAAGCATGAAGGGAAAACAAAAAAGGCTGTGAAAGTTTTGGTATCTATATAATAATATAATAACCATCTATGTGACTTTTTCTTTTTCTTTTTTCCCAAATTTATTGAAAACAGAAGTAATATAAAAATGTCTCAAAATGCTTCATATATTAATATATATATCGATCATCTAATCTAAGTGCTTTCTTTTTTAGAAGCAGCCCACCAGCGGACGAATGATTCTGTGCTCAAAGGTTGTAGATGGTGAGTGCCGGGTTCGATCCCAGGTCGCAATCCTCGACCTATTAATTCGAAGTTTTCCGTGGTTTTCACCAAAACTCGCGTAAATACAAGCAAGCAACACTTTGAAGGACCATCACGGTGGATATTCCACTCATAGGTTTAGGATCCTAGCGTAGTCAATCTGCCTTAAACACTACAACCAACCAACACTCTTTTTTATAAGCTTATGAAATATATATAAATATATATATTTCATAAGGAATCCAATAAATACTTTAGATGAATATCTTTAAAAGAATTAGTATTAAATTTTTGAAGCTTTAAAGTGGGAAGTTTAAAAAGGCCTTTAAAATATTCAATTACCTTCTTTTTTATCCCGTAAATTGCTTCAGGCATGGATACCTGCGATATAATAGGGAGATATGCTTCAGGTTGGTTTGTTGGTTGGAGGATTTAAGGCCAATTGACTCTGCGTGTGTCCTAGGCCTATAGGGAGAATGCCCTCCATGAGGGTCTTTCTAAGGGGTCCTCCTAGCCCGTATTTACGCGAGTTTCAGGGGAAACCATGGAAAACTCCGAACGGCTAGGTCAATGGGCGTGACCTGGGATCGAACCCGGCACCTCCCATCTATCAGCTTTGAGCGCAAAGCCGCTCAGCCGCTGGTGGGCGATATGCTTCAGGTATTTTACCATTCTGTCGCTCTTTATAAAATTATTGTAGTGCTACCATCTGGTGTTTTATAATGAAAATTAAAATGATTACAACTTTTTACCTGTTGTCTAAAAGCATTCAAAAATGAAAAAAAATTAGTAAATGGGTTTTTATTTGGTTAAACTAATTTGTCAGAATAAGAATTAATAATATTACATATAACATAAAATTTTTATAAAAATATAGCATAATTTCCTTTTTTAACTTCACATTGATTTGTTGTAGGTTTTAAAGTCGATCGACTACGCTAAGGTCTCCTTGGTCTGTGGGTGGAATGCTTTCCCTAAGGGTTTATTTAAGGGATCCTAGCCATTTTTACTCGCGTTTCGAAGAAAGACATGGAAAACTCCGAACGGTTAGGTTGATGAACGCGAATTGCAATCAAATTCGGCATTTCCCATCTGTCAGCTTCGAGCGCAAAACCACTCGGCTGCTCTCTTCTTTTATTTAGATTTGTATGTGGCTGATTAAATTTTCATTGTTTAATTAAATATTATACTAAATTAATTTAAGTAATATTTATTTAGAATTTTCGAAAATGCTGTATGCATATATATGTCCATGAGCATGAATCCCCACCAGTGGCCGAGCGGTTCTGCTGTTAAAGCAGCTAGACGGGTTCGATCCCAATGTCGTGCTCATTTACTTAGCCGTTCGGATATTTCCGTGATTTTCTCTGAAACTCGAGTAAATTGGGTCTGAAATCTCCTAGAAAGACCCCCTAAGGAGGGAACATAGCCTGATGTCTAGGACCCTCGTGCAGGCAATCGGGGTTGATGCAAACACTAACATCATAAGCATGATAGTGAATTGTCACGATAAATGGGCAACCCCCAAAAATACACAGGTAGTAAAATACAAAGATACGATATACATACATACATACATATATATATATATATATATATATATATATATATATATATATATATATATATTTCTGATTTGTTTTGTAGATTTCGGACTTTTTTTTTTTTTTCTTAGGACTGAGGACTATTAGTTTCAATCTGAAGTTTTTGTAGACCAGTTTTGTGTAACACCAAAATAAATTAGAAATATCAGTACAATCGTTACAAATTCGGTACCAAATAAAAGAGGCGATTTATTTATTTATTAATATATTTTTTAATCTAGGGGTGCAAACAGTTTTTAGACACGACCATTAGATTTTCTTTTTATTATCTAAAGTATGAAATTTAAGTGGAAACACTTCATTTTAGTTTATTTTAATCATTTTAAAACGTACGTAGCCCAGTTTTACGGTCAAAAAATGAGATAAAAAATTAAATGTAAAATTAAAAATTAATCGCTAACGAATGTTATGTGAGAAATGCCTGGCTGGTAATCAGCCAGGGTAGCTCGATGGTTTCAGCATCCACACGTAAAGCGGAAGGCCCAGATTCGATTTCCGGCTCTGGTATTTTTCGCATAGTTGGTATACGAAATCAGCCTTCCACTCCAAAGATTTTCTGAAATGAACTTTCAGGCTTGATGAATACATTTC
The DNA here is from genome assembly GCA_963930645.1 of Salticus scenicus. Taxonomy (NCBI): domain Eukaryota; kingdom Metazoa; phylum Arthropoda; class Arachnida; order Araneae; family Salticidae; genus Salticus; species Salticus scenicus. The sequence goes on along the minus strand of OZ005649.1, from coordinate 8,181,724 downwards.
TAAGTTAAGTTAAAAATTAAAATTTAACAGATTGAAATTAATTGTCCTCTGTACTAAACTACATTCTGTCTTTGACAGATTTATTATATTTTATTTATTAATTTTGGCATGAAAAATACTTTTTAAAAATTATCATGTCTTTCAAAAGAAGAAAATATAATATTCATCAGCTTCTTTAATTATAGGATGATGTATATGTCTATGAACGTCTCTGTTTATGTGACTCTCAATTCCACTGAACCGTCTGAGCATTCGATATAAAAGAACACTTCCTATCAGTGATGCCAGATGGTCAAAAATTATTTCCCCAAACAGGTCTTCAAATTTCCCCAAATCAGGGTTTCTTTTCGAAAAAATCCCCAACTTGATTTCTACAAAAAAGAAAAATAAAATTTTTCTCCAAAAAAAAAAAAAAAAAAAAAAAATATATATATATATATATATATATATATATATATATATTTATATATATATATATATATCAAGCAGATTTTTCTATGATTTAAGCTCAGATTTTTTCCCCAAATGAAGGCAATTTTTGAAAAAAATCCCCAAATAACAATAAAAGGTATTGAAAGTCTCTAGTCGTCGGGATAAATCACTACGGCTATTATTCACCAATAACTTCAACTCCCGGTTGAACATGAAAATTTGAAAAACGTATAAAAGCGGGGTACAAATTTTCAGCAAATTTTGCCGTGTTGTTGTTGCCATCTAGCGGTATAGTTATTTTCAGACTTTTTAGATGAAAGAAACCAATCAAAGATTATATGAAATCATCGACGCTAGACGGCAGAAACAGCATGCCAACTTTTGATGGAAAGCTGTACCCTGCCTTTAGATGCTTTTCAAGTTTTTACGTTGAACCGGAAGTTGGAGTTAATGGTGAATACGGCCAATAGTTGCCAACATTAACAGAAAGTTGAAGAACTCCCCAGAGTTGTCCCCAAAAATTTTAGAATTCACCAAAAAAGTCCCCACAAACATTTGGTCCCCAAAATTGTCCCCAGAAGCCTCAACAATCCCCAATCTGGTATCACTGCTTCCTATACCGAAACAATATGTCAACCGTTTGAAAATAAATAAATAAATAAATAAAATTAAATAAATAAATTATGCTCAATTCTGTTGCCAGACAAATGAAAAATAGAAAAAAAAAAAATCCCGTAAAACGGCAAAATCACGAGCTGTTGTGTTGCATTTTAAAAAATTCCTCATGAATATTTATCAATATTCTTCCATTGGAATTTTAAATAAAAAATATTACGTATTGGAAAGGAAAAAAATACATAAAGATATTTTTTAAAGGCGAAAACTTAAGCCAAATTTTGTTTTTTATGTTACAATATATGTGTATATTCTGTACAAAATAGATTTTAATTTAAGATGACGGGACTATTTTAGTTTCTTTTTCCATATAAATTAATTCTGTAATTTTATTGTGTTCCTTAACAATGGTTATTATATTCATTACTTGAAATTCTTTTTTCACATTATTTTATTCACTCAATTTTATTTGAAAAAAAAAAAAAAAAAAAACATACATACATATTAACTTTATGCGATAGGGAAAATTAAAAACTTTTTCAATTAATTTAAATATACAAAAGGATAATAAATAAATAGTTCTTTTTTTTTTACTTTAAAATATAATATTGTGTTCCTTAGCAATATGTACTTTATTCATTTACTAAAATTTTTTTTTCAAATTTTTTTTATTTTTCCAATTTTAATTAAATACTGCTTTATCTTATTGGCCATTTTCTTTCTTTTTCTTTTTTTTTCCCCAAGAATTCTGTTTTGTGTGAAAGAAATAGTCCTGTTGTCCTAAAAGAGGTACTTTTGTCTACCGTTAAGGCTTCAAATGAGAATATATTTTTTTTTTCTGTAAACCGCATTAACCATACCTTTCGAAAACGATACTATTTTTAAGTTTCTCCTTTTATAAAAATTAGGCTAAAAACAAACAACAAATTTCCCCTTTCCTTGTAATATGTAGGTAAGTTACATTCCTGATTTCACTAAGGCGTAGGTGTAGAATATATAGATAACATTTATATCCAGTTATTTCTTATTCGGATTTGGCAATGGTTGATTCATTTTTTTTCTATCTTTTTATACTGATTATTATACTTACTGAATTTCTGAAAATGCAGTGCATGTATGTGTCCATAAGCATGACTGTAGATTGTTAGGATTACAATAATAGGTCGAATTCCACAAAGGCTTCTTAGACCTTCTTTCGTTTTGGTATTGAATACTTCTAGAGAATTCGTATAAAATGAGGTGTTTTTGCTCATGCTCTGTAGAAATTCTGAAAAATGTCAAATAAAAAAAATATACATAATACAATTCAAAACGGCCTAGATAAACAATCAACTATACATTATTTTAAAGAGGAAAGGGGGGGGGGCATAATCTTTAAAACTTAACCTTTTATCTACTGCCTCATGAAAGGAACAAAAGATGTATTTGAAGCATACTTTATTTCAGTTTTTTATGAGTATTTTTTAAATAGATACACAGTAAGATTTATGCACATCACCTCATCATCACTTACTATGATGAGGTACTGTAATGGGAATTTAGTGAGGTGTTACCTGAGCGTACCATTGTTATACAGAGGTCGAAAAAGTTAAAAATGGTAAAAAATGATTTACTTTTTATGCTACATTTATTTTATTTTATTTTTATTTCCTAATATTGGTGGTAGATTCTTGGGATAATATAAGATATAACACTCAAGAAAGTCGTGAAAAATGCCAAGTAAAATCTAGACGTGCGGTACCGGGTTCGATCCCAGGTCACACTCGTCGGCCTAGCCGTTTGGAGTTTTCTGTGGTTTTCTCTGAAACTTGCGTAAATACAGGTTATGACCCCTTGGAAAGACCCCCACGTACTCAATCGGCCTTATTCCCCACAACCTTTCTTGAAAAAAAAAAAAAAAAAAAAAAAAAAAAAATCTTCCATAACACAAGCCTGCAGTGAAAAAAGTACAAGTGAATCGGTAGCTGAGCTTTATGGATTTTTTAGTGCTCATTTAAAAAATATGTAACGAAAATTTTTTATCACGTCACGTTTTCTTCAAAAATTCAATTTTACTTCGAATTTTAACACACACATAATATTAGCTAGTTTTAGGCAATCGTTTATTTTAAAGAAAGTTGCCTTAACAAAGAGAAATAAAATAATATGTTGGTGATTCTTTTTTTCAGCAGCTGCACCATAATTTGATGTAAAAAGTTTAAACTCAAGGGAACTTTATTTTTCCCTCAACCAGACGCGGCTCATGCGATCTAGCAACAGTGATTTTCACCTATTAAAAACTACAAAAAATTAATCGATTGCTGAAAAATTCATTTGCTTCAAAAAGAATTGATCATTTTGCATATATTTAAATTAATAAAACTCGCTGTTGCCAAACAGTACATGCAAAATTATTCGAGAGCAAAAATATCGATATCGATTTTACAAGAAATGCTGACGTGGAGGGAAAAAAAAAAAAAAAATGGATATCATTTTCGAAATTAACATTCCAAATAACATAAAAATCAGCGAAAATGTCTCTCTTATTTTTAAAAAGTTTCAATTCTGCAGACCTATGTTATTTTTATTTCATACTTTTTATAAACTAATAATGGTACTTTGAAGCAAGTCAGTAGATAAAAAGTTGAAGTAATTTTATTCAGTTTTTATAATATCTTTAAGAATTCGTAACACCTATTCTTGCTAACTGCCAAAGTCCTTGTTATTTTAAGAGTTGTTTATTATTATTATTCATTAGCTAATATTTTATTATTATTATTACAATTACATTTATTTATTTACAACAATTAAATTAGATCTTATTTGCTAATTATTTATTTATTTAATTTTCGGTTTAAAAAGTAAAAGAAAAGAAATAAAAATGAAAAGAAAACGGGGAACTAAGGGCATGCTTTGCATTTTTTTAGCTCCAAAAATTTTTTAGCTCCAAATATTAAGAGTTTAAATTAAAAAAATAAATAAATCTAACTGAATACGTAGTTTTGAGTTTTCTTTTCTTTTCTTTCTTTCTTTCTTTTTTTTTTTTTTTTTTTTTTTTTTTTTGTCGTTGTACAATGGTGACGTTTTATGTATCTGCTTAATAATGTATGGGGGTCACGAAATTCCTTTTAATTTGTTTTAATATGAGAGCTGTATAGAATCTTTCATTTTTATAATTATAAATTGAATCTCTTAAAATTTTCACTTGATTTAAAAAAAAAATAAAAATAAAAATAAAAATAAAAAAAAAGCACTTTTTTTTAAATACAAGTTTACAATATACAAAATTTTACTAGAATAAATAATATCCTGTACGACAGCACGAATATATATATATCAACAGATTTGAATTATAGTGCGAAAAACTTATTGTAAACATTATCTAATGAAAAATGTATGAATATATATATATAAAAGTCTTGGACGAAATTGATGGCGTAGGTGCTGAAGGCAGTTTACCACATGAGTGTTTCGAGAGATTAAGTGACAGCAAATCTGCGTACCCTCTTTCATACATGACTTTATAGGTGACTAGCAGGCTTTGCCCGCTTCGCTGGACATTAAATTTAAATGAGTTGTCATTAATCTTTATTAATAACATAAGTTCTCGCTGTGATTGGTAGAGGTTTTCTCGCTCGCAACGTGAAGAGTCTGGGTCCCCACTGTCTTCGGCACAACTTACCCACTTCTTACTTCCCCTTCCTCAGAAGGTGAGTTCGAAGTTTTGTAAAATCCCACTAATGTATATAATGCGTACACTTAATCAATATCCACACACAAAAATTCGCCATTCTAAGATAATTCAAAGCGAATTCAAACGGAAAAACGTGTTTTTACACATGCTTATTGCCCTCCGACTCCGAGAAGGTGGTGGGGGGGGGGGGGGGGGGGGGATTTCGAATTTCGTAAAATCCCGTTTCAATAAATGCCGGTTGCATACAAACAATTTTTTCACAAAATTTCGTGACCACAGAAGTCTTTAATAGACAGTATTATAAAAAAAAAAAAAAAAAAAAAAAAAAAAATTATAAATAAAAATTATACAGACACGACATTATTTCATTATTTAAAACATGAAAATCTGACATTGACAGATTTTAATTTAGTGCCAGAGGCCTACTGCTAAACTTGTTAATATCGACAAATTCTTCTTTAGTTAATTCGTGACGATCTAAATTCCATGATAAAGTTTTCATTAAATCAAACCAATGTGTTTCAGCTGCAGATACTGTAACAAATAACGTTGGAAGTCCAAACTGTCTTATAGCCGCAAAACAACGTTTTTTCTCTTTTTCCCAATGAGGGGGAGGTGTGCCTTGGGGGGGACTCATGTCAAAGGTGTGCCTTGGGGGGGGGACTCATGTCAAAGTTGTATCTTGGGGGGGACTCATGTCAAAGTTGGGCCTTGGGGGGACTCATGTCAAAGTTGAGCCTTGGGGGGACTCATGTCAAAGTTGGGCCTTGGGGGGACTCATGTCAAAGTTGTACCTTGGGGGGGACTCATGTCAAAGTTGGGCCTGGGGGGGGACTCATGTCAAAGTTGGGCCTTGGGGGGGCTTCATTCAATAAATCCCCATTCAATAAACCGACTGAAATAGGCCCTTAGCACTATTAAGAGTGAAGTATAAAAATTCGACAACGCTGTACCGACTGAAATAGGGGTACCTTGGGGGGGGGACTCATGTCAAAGTTGGGCCTGGGGGGGACTCATGTCAAAGTTGTGCCTTGGGGGGACTTCATTCAATAAATCCCCATTCAATAAACCGACTTATATAGGCCCTTAGCACTAATTAAGAGTGACCTATAAAAATTCGACAACGCTGTACCGACTGAAATAGGGGTACCTTGGGGGGGGGGGGGGGACTCATGTCAAAGTTGGGCCTGGGGGGGACTCATGTCAAAGTTGGGCCTTGGGGGGACTTCATTCAATAAATCCTCATATAATAAACCGACTGAAATAGGCCTCTAGCACTAATTAAGAGTGACCTATAAAAATTCGACAACTGTACCGACTGAAATAGGCCTCTAGCACTAATAAATACAAAAAGCATAGCTTTAGTATGGGAACCCTTTGGTGACTTTAAATATTTTAAGCCATTTTTGCGATGAATTGAATTGGCTATCTCAATTGTGCAATTAAAGATCTTGGCGAGAAACGTCAGAACTACTTCGGAGCCATATTTCAAAATTTGCCAAAGGGATCCAATACTAAAGCTGTTCCATACCGAATCTGGGTTGAAAACGGAAAAAGGGTAAAATAAATTAGAAATATCAGAGCTATATTTATAAATTTGATACCAAATAAAAGGGGCGATTTTTCTGAATCCAGGGGTGCAAACAGGATTTCGATGCGACAATTAGATTTTTAAAAAATAACTAAAGTATGAAATTTAAGTGGCAACGGAAAAACGGAAAAAGGGAAAAATAAATTAGAAGTATCAGACCTATCGTTACAAATTCAGTACCAAATGAAAGGGGTGATTTTTCTGAAACCTGTGGTGTAAACAGTTTTTCGATACGACAATTAGATGTTTTAAAATTAACTAAAGTATGAAACTCAGATGGCACATTTAAATCTTTTCATAATTTGTAGTGCGAATCACGCGAATAAAAAAAGTCTTTATCTTAAAAATTTATTTTTGCATTTTATTTTTCCATTCAAAGCGTTTTAGTGAAAAAATATTTATGGCGCATGCGCAGGCGTTTTTTACCCACAATTTAAACACTAATCAGAATTTTAAAAATTTCTATAGATATAATTTTAAGTTGGGCGAAGACCTAAATCCCTGCCAAGCGCCGTTGAATTCCGTCCAGCCGTTCTCGAGTGATGCCCGGACAAAAAAAGCGACGGACACGATGACACACACACACACACACACAGGCAAAATTTTCTGAAGTCATTTTCGGCTTTCATGGGGTGTGAAACATGAAGATATCGCAAAATTTTTCGATTCCGACAAATTTACAGACAAAAGTCTGATTTTATTAATATAGATATATATATTGTCAAATATAATCTATGGATTACTACTAAAGTAATACTGAGAGGCTTAAATTAAAAAATTCTATTTTGTTTTGCCCTCTAAAGAACTTAAATGTGTTTAGGATCCCGATATATGGGTTGTGCGTGTTTTGACAGAACTGAATAAACTGAACCGCGTTTATAGTGAATTCCTCCTTTACTGTTAATAAAAATAAACTTTGTTGAACAGAAAGATGCGTGTAGATTAAATGTTGGTTTGACATAACAACAAAAGAATACAAGAACGACAAGCCATGCGCTTCGTATAAATTATCTACACATTAATAATATGTACATGATGCATCGTTTTAACCTTCAATGTAGGTTAAAACGATGCAGGTTAAAGCAATGCCCTACGTCATCGCAAAACGGACAGACACACAGGCGAAATGAAAAGTAGATAAACTGATTAAATTTACACTGAGGGAAAAAATATAACGCATTCATCTAGAATGAAAAAGTGGTCATTTTCTAAATCCCTCAACTAAAAATATAAATTCCGAGCTATGCGCAACAGGCACGCCAATAAACTGAATAGACGAAATGGTCGATAATTTCTAGTTTACACATTTCTATATGGTGAAACAATGTTCTGAATATTCCGAATATTCTGAATCTTTTGTATTGCGAGAAATTCTCGCTTGATTATCTAGAATTGAATAAACCAAGATTATAGTTTCTGAAACCCGCCTCTTGTAATCGCATTTATTTGCAGAGATTTTCAAATAACTTTGCCATAACCACTATTAGAAACTGTTTAAAAGGATTAAGAACGCTCAATACAGATTAAAATGCAATTGAAGCAATTTCCAGTAATAGTCCGTAATGTATCTGAATATTTTTACGTAGCATTTTTTTTTTCTTTTTGCACATATGTATAGTAAATTCCTATTTCATTATGATTTCTGCAAAATAAAGGTTTAAAAATAAAATTTATAGAAATAGCTCTCCTAGAACCCAACACTCTGAAATTATCTCGGGTGTCCCTGTAGACAAAACAGTGATAATATTGTATCTTATTTTTAGTAAGGATATTCCTCAGTAAACTTAAATAGCATATATTCGTTTCAAGGAATTCCATGAACATTTACGGAAGGTAGAGTACGGAGAGATAGACGAACAGGAAGAGAAACTTAAATTAGAAACACTTTTCAGATTTGATGGAATATTTTAAAAAGCTGGGAGATCAGAATTTTAGGCAAAGGCTGAATGAACAATATCCGTTTTCTTTGTATTTTTCCCTGTAGTAGTCACGTGTCAAGGGTTTAATGCGTAACGTGGACAAAGTCCATTGCTTCCAATGAAAGTTTATCTAGTAGGGGTTAGATCAGGTTTTGATATGTATCCAAGTTTTTTAAACAATTTAAAGCAATTGAATTGTTTCAATTCATTTGAAACAATGGACAATATTCCTGTGACGTCACAGTAGGTAAAATCGCCGAACACGTGGCCGATATTTTGTAAACAAATTAGATTCAAGATGCCATTTTATTGTTACGCATAACATTTTCCTAAATATTTCTCCAGTGAAACTTAATAATCAGATATCTGTTCAAACAAGAACAAAAGAGAAATGTAAACAACTGAATCGAATGATAAAGTTAAGACAATTCCATGTAAAATTGTAGAACATTTTATGTATACAACACACACACACATATATATATATATAATGAATAAAAGATTAATAAGAACATTTTACACACACACACATATATATATAGACATCAAAGCAGTGGCGGATCCAGAATTTGACATTTGGGGGGGGCTAAGATTTTTCAAAGTGTTATTCTAGACCAATAAAAAATTTACAATTGCAATATTCAGTTGTGAATGTCAGTGTTTTTGGGGGGGGGCTTCAGCCCCCTAGCCCCCCCCTTAAATCCGCCACTGCATCAAAGCTTAAATAATTAGAATTTCAATCACTTTAATAAAGGAATTTATTAAATGGAACATCCATTTAAATTTGTTAACATCGCCACAGTCCATGTGGCAACTTTTAATGTTACATATGTTGATTAATATTAACTAAAACTGGATTAAAAACAAAACAAAGGTATCACTATATCACTTTTACTTCAATTTCATATAATCTGTAACTCTTATAAATAATATTGCAAGATAAAAATTTGCAAGCCACAATGCTTTACTATGGTAGAGTTGAGGATTGTTTGCCTAACCAGCTGATATTCTTGTAGCCTCGAACCCAAAGTGGGAATATGGTCCATTGAATTCATAATTGAATTGATTCATTCAGAAAGAATGATAAATTAATAGAATTGAGTGGTTAATGGTGGTTATTCAATTAAGAAACAACTGAATTATCATTCCTTCGATATTTTTGCCATTGGTAATCCATAGAGCAAAATTAATTAAATCACTGAAGTCGTTTATGAAATTTGGTCATGAATTTTTGCAGTCACCTAATACATAAACGCACATTGAACTCTACAGTATATGTAAATTATAAATGTAAAACGATGATTTATCAAAAGAAATTTTCTTTGATGCTTTGAATATACTAAGGGGGGAAACATAACAATACATTTGCATCACACGCATCATTATTTAATTATTTTTACAGAACAATAGTTATACACAAATATGATAAATTTTAAAGTAAATAATTTACAAAAATCTTTATTATCGCATAAGCGAAAACAATAATAGTTTGATGAAATCTAATTGCTTTGAAGATTAGTATCTAAATGGCGTGCCAAAAAGCTTCGTGTAATATGAATGGGTTTTGAAATAAAGCGTCTAAAAATATTTAAATTGTGTTTTCCACGTATGTTAACTTCTTAATTTATGACGAAAAGACTGTTTTAAAGGAAAACTTCAAATTGGAAAAATCGAGAATTTTTCAGATTTGGTTGTATTATTACACATAAGAATATCAAGGCCAAACCCAGGAATTCTTTTTTAACGGGTAAGGAGAGGGGGTTAATTTTTAGTAAACTATTTAGCAGTATAATATATAATGAGTTGTTTCTGAGACAGTCATTATATAACATACCATATAAAATCACTATCACTCGGCAATAAATTGTAATATATGTAAGAAGTGTAGAGGGGGGGATATAAACTTTTTTTTTTTTTTTTTTTTTTTTTTAAGTAACATGTTATGAAAAATTTACCAAACATTTTTTTTGTTGTTGTTGTTTGAAAACTACTATAAAATATTTTTATTTCTAAATAATTCTTTTCCTAATCTGTTTATTTTAGGCTCGTAAAACTTAGTAACCTTTTTAATAAATTGAATAACCTTTGAAGGACGTGAAATAACTTAAAATATTTCTATCATTTATACATTTACGGCTATATATGTACATACAATATATATATATATATATATATATATATATATATATATATATATATATATATGTAGTAATCATAAAATTAAGCTCTAAATAATTTCCTTAACCAGTTTACATAGCTGCCAAATTTTTCCGATTTTCGGGAAGACTTTACACCAGAATTTTAGGATAGTGAACTTCGGAATCTGAAAATTAATACAAGAAATTCATCTAAAAATATAGGGGTGATTATCCTTATTTTAAAATAGTAAAAATTGGCAACTATGAGTTTGTGCATTTTTAAATGGAAGGGATGACAAAAAGAAAAAAAAAAAAGAATCGTTGATATATTTCTTGGAATATTGACAATAATCACAATAGCAGGGATTTTTCCTTTTTAATTAAGTGATTTGATATGAATGTTCATGATTCCACGTATACAATAAATCAACAAATAAATTTGATTTAATAAAGGCCTTGAAGCACTCACTTATATATGAAGGATCTTCTTTAGTTTTATCAACTTTTCTAAGTCTCAAACCTGCATCTACTATTGTTCCTACTACCATAATCCCAAATATTAGACCAAAGAGACACCTGAAATGAAGAAAAAGAAAAATAAGGAAAAATATTTATAACTGTTTATTTTTCAAAATTTATAAGTTTTCAACTCAGATAATACTTAAAACTTCTTATGAGCGGATAACACTTAAACTAGTGTAGACAGTCAATGCCCATGTTATTCTATGTTTTTTTTTTTTTTTTTTTTTTTTTTTCGGAATGCCATTTTCTCCTTCAGACAATTCGCAATCGTTAAATTAGAACTCATTTTCGAAAAAAATTGACTTTTCATATTCTTAAAATTTTATTATCTTCCTAAAAAAAATTTCAAAAATGTACTTGTTCATTGTTTTGAAACACAAAAATAAAGTACTGAAGAAAGAAAAAAGTAATAATAATAATAATAATAATAATAATAAGAGTACTAATTTAAGGGCTGTGATTTTTTTGTGTGTGCAAACGGAATAAAAAATGTGCCTTAACTAATGAGTAGGTGAAATAAAAAAAATGTTCGCTCTTAAGGAAATACATGACAAACCATTAAAGCCAGTCAAAGTCCATTTTATTCTACGGAAGAAATTGTTTATGGAATTACACATTATCTAAATGACATTTTTTAAATTCTGAAATGTCACAATCGTTAAATTAGTACTCATTTTCGATTGTTTTTTTTTTTTTTTTTTTTTTTTTTGTGTTTTTTTTTTTTTTTTTTTTTTTTTTTTTTTACCCCTTTTTAGTCGCAAAATGAAATTCTTAAAAAAAAAATAAAAAAGAAAGAAAGAAAGAAAAATAAATAAATAAATAATGATATTATATATATTTGAAAAAAAAAAAAGGAATAAAAAAAATCACTCGGTAATCCGCGTTTGTAATGATCGATAGGTGGCGCTTTTCCAACTTTTGTTGTTAGTAAATATAATAACCACGTGTATTTATTATTGTTCTATTTGTGTTACTACATCATATTCGTGCTATAATTTCTGCGCCATTACATCATGAAAAATCGATTGCTTTTTGAAAAAAAATTTCAGTTTATTCAAAGTTCGATCGGAAGTAGATGTTTAACTGAAGCTGATCAAATATTACTTTCAAATCATCTGATTAATTCTTTACTTCCATCAGCCGAAGCAACTGGAATTTTAAATTTGTCATTTGGAAATAAATGGAAGCTTAATTCTGGATTTCTTGATCCTTTGGAGTTACACTGTGGCACACAACAGTATGTGTTATCTTTTTTACCGGATTTATTCCTTTTTATTCAATAAATATAGGTGAAACTAAACATCGAATATACAGCAAGCAATGGTGTCTCGACGAAAGCCGAAAGTTATTCCTGTTAATTGTAATTACACCTTAGCCCACCAGAGGGCAAGCATTTCATTACAATCGCGGATAAGTAATTCTATACACAAATTTTTCGCATAGAGTTACATGGGATTTGGGGACTGACTGGAGATGGGAAAATTGTAAGAGGGCGAAAAGAGCCTCGGGTATCGCATTATTATCTAGAAAACTGTTAGAGATGTCTAGATAACTAAAAGTATCTATTTTCCATTAATAAAAATGTATGAAATTCGTAATTTATTTAACCTAAAAAAATAATTTATTAAAATAAGACTACTTCCCATTATTAATCGCCATATTTGGTTATAATTATAAATTAGTTATCCTGCACATGTGTTAGATTAAGTTATTTTGCTGTAAAACTGATAAAATTTTATTTATTTATTTATTTATTTATTTTTAACTCTGTCGTCCATGGCATTTTTTGTATTTGGCGATCAAAAACGTAATACGAAAATGTATATGCCAAATGTATATTTTCGTAATATGTATTGTACAAAATATTGTTTCCCATTATTCATTGCTCTTCATTGCATATATTCATATTTATATTAAGAGGTGCAATGTGTTATATTCACGTTTAGCTAGAGGGTAAATTTTAGCTGGGTGTACTTATGTTGTAATGAGTAAACTATTGTCTGCATTATCCATTTTGGTTATCTAATAATTGGTACATTTTTATGATAACTTTGTTCGGCCGGTTTATTTATGATTCGTTATTGTTTGAGTTGTAGCTTCTTATCTTAGGGTGCACAACGTTACTTTTTGTAAATTCTGTATTGTTTATACTTTTTGTTAATATCTGTATTGTTTTTGTTACTTTATTTGTTCCTGTAACTTTATTTTTATTTATTTATTTATTTATTTTTTTTTTTCGCGGCTACATTAGTTCTATCTTTGTAATTTGCTAGTTTGTGACTTTGTAATAGTTTAGTTTCTGTTTATTGCTCGCTGTTCTCCGAGTTCGTTTCGGCGGCTCCGGTCGGCGGGTTGTGGATAGGTTCCTTCACTCCCACCTCCTCCCAGGCTTCGGCCGCCATAAACCTTCGGGTTGGCGGGAGGTTGGGTTGTCCTTGCTCTCTTAATGGGCTCTCAACTCCTCCCAGGCTTCGGCCGCCATAAACCTTCGGGTTGGCGGGAGGTTGGGATGTCCTTGCTCTCTTAATGAAGGGTTAGTTGTTTAATAAATAGAGGAGAACTGAACCACGACTTAAATGGTCCCGCTGGAGGTACTATCTATCAATTTCCCATAGAAAACAACAAAGAATTTTTCTATTATATTGGACAAATTAAGGGGACTTTAAACAAAAGAATACAAGAACATATACGTAATATCAAAGAAGGAAATAGTTCTACTCTGATCGGTTTCATTTATGCCAACCCAAAAGCTAACCCTATATGGGATAAAGCCAAAATTATCACAGCACCACCTACTATATAAGAACTTTACATCTCCGAAGCTATTAATATAATTAAATGCAAAAATACAATAAATTCTAAAGATGCTGCAATTTTGCCAATAATTTGACACAATATTATAAAATAGCTAATAATTTATTTCTGCTAGTTCATTACGGTTTTTCTAGGACAATAACCTCGTGTGATTTTTTAATAGTTCCAGCTTCTCTTATCTTTCTTAGCTCATTGATCCGCATCCATCGGACTTCAAATTGACTTTGCTGTGCTGATATTCATGTTATCAAAAGACTTATGTGTTGATTGTGAAAAGAAAAATATTTAAAAACTGCTCATTGGAAAAGAGTAACAAAAATCCCTGATGATGCTTTACTATTTAAAAGCGAAAAGCTTCGAATAAAATTTTTAACATCTTTTAAATAAAATTTAATTTTACGTGTTTTTAAAGTGTTTTTAATGTAATTAAAATACTAAATAGTAAACAGAAAAAAGGCTGATTATTTAAAAAAAACATTATTTTAAAAAGTGTTATTAAATATTGTATTTTTCAAATTGACATTGAATATGCAAATTTCTATAATATTGTTTTACTTTTGTCTTCTGTTATGCACTGTTAACACGTTCGCGGCCGCTGACGTACATTCACGTCAGTTGAAAATCTGTGATTTGCATGTTACTTATTTCTTGACAATATATCCAATATTCCTATTTGAATATACTTTGAATAAAAATACATTGATTAGAAAAAGTATAATTATAACGTATATCCATTTGTAATATAAATGAGCAGAATATAGAAAATTTTATTCTGAAATATTGTAACTAGGGAGAATAACGCCCACAGGCGGACCTTGCTGTCAAAAAAACAAAAGTATGCGGACGCGAAAGTGTTAATATTCCTCTTTAGTGAAAGACAGAGCAGCGAATAGGCGGGTGGAGCTCCGCAGGGTTTATGAAGCGAAATGATAAGGAAAGAGCTGAAGCTTTCCCCGGGGGTTTGTGAGAAGAGCAAGCAAGGAGCAGAGCTCACTAGTCACTGTAAAATAGATTTAATACAAAAATATTTATAATAAAAATTTTAATTTCATTAATTGAAAGAACTATTGTATTTGTAATAACAAAATAAAACAAATAAAAAATTTTTACAACATTGTTTTATTTTTGTCTTGTGTTATGCACTATTAATTTATGTTCTTAATTACGTATTATTTTTGTCGTGGCATGCGCTATTATTATTATTATGATGATGATGATTCTTTTCTTTTCAGTTATTTAGTGAAAGGCAAAACAGCGAATAGGCAGGTAGATTCCCCCAAGTGTTAATAAGCAAAGTGAGTGGGATTTGGTGAGGAAACGAGGCAGACGCCAGAATTTCTTAGTTATTATAAAATAAATTTACTACTAAAATATTTATAATAAAAATTTTAATTTTATTGATTGAAAGAATTATTGTATTTTTAAACACAAAATAAAACAAAATAAATATATGGGAACATTTAACATATGCTTACAGTAAAAGTAGTTGTTCTGGAGATGTATCTTGATCATCCGAAAGTTTGCAATAGGAAACAGTAATTTTTCCAGCAGACTTCATTGAATCTGTATTAAAAGATGGAAAACTTGAGTACATAATTTAAAACATATACATTATGTGTATTTTTTTAAAGTTTCTTTTATTATTAAAGTTGTAATTGAATTTAACATTACCTGTACTTAGTATAGCTTGAATATCTTCTTTTGAGCATTTTGATGGCACACATACTCCCAATTTGAAGGTGTTATTTGTCAAATGTTTATATCTGATAAACATATTCAAGAACTAGTGATAAAAGAGTAGGTTTATTTTTAAATTAAAGGAATATCAAAGCAATAAAAACTACAGAACTACACATAACTACACACTCTTAACAACGCCTTGTTCTTCTTTTTTCCTTTTCTTTTTTTTTTTTTTTCTTTTTTTAGCTTACAACACAAATTTTAAAATAACTAAAAATTTTTTCACAGCTCTTTAAATTACTACTGGCCATTAAAATTGCTACACCAGGAAGGAATGGAAATAGTGAAATGATATTTATTGGACACATACATTATAGTGAGAGTAAAAATGGTTTAAATTTTCAGAAAATTTGGAGATAGATATCCATAGAAATCAATACATGAAGCAGAGATATATTACATGAAGCAGAGATATATGATAGTTAAAACAACATTTATCCGTCTAGGTTTTGAACCGAATAGCAATTTGAATGACATGTGTGGGTTTAACCCTCCCTAAAACTCCAACATGATGTCACAGCTTTTCAATCGTTGTTACTGGAGAATGCTGGCTCACTGAGAAATAATTCTGTAACTGACACCTAAAATCTAAGTTGTGGCTCTAGAAAAAATAGTTCCATATCATCCTTATAAATTCTAGTTTCCTTGGAAAGCGAGTTCTAGAAGCCCCTACTAAAATTCTAGAGCGTTTGCCTATATTCTCGAGGCAAAGTTAATTAAAAATCTCTGCAAATAAATGAGGCTACAAGAGGCGAGTTTCAGCAACTATAATCTTAGTTTATGACCAAATTCTAGAAAATCAAGCGAGAATTTCTCGCAATACAAATGATTCAGAATATTTAGAGTATTCAGAATATTGTTTCACTATCTAGAAATATGTACACTAGAAATTCTCGATAATTTCGTCTATTCAGTTTATTGGCGTGCCTTACGCACATAGCTCGGAAATCTCTATTTCTAGTTAAGGGATTTAGAAAATGGTCACTTTCATTCTAGAGGAAGGCGGTATATTTTTTTTCTCAGTGAGTGCCAGTTGTTTGACAATGATTGATTAAATGTTTTTAATTGCTGATGCATTAGAAAAACGCATTGGCAAGAGCAAGAGTGGAACACAATCTTTATCAAAGAAGGTCTAGACAGTACGACAACATAGGATCGAGCACTGTGCTGCTTAAATGCTGCGTTATGGAGGCATCAGTAGGTAAGAAACACCGGTTCTAGGTCAGACGGGGGGTGCACTGGTGCACCGGCAAGTCGTGCGGGTGTCACGCGGAGCTCGGAGCGTGTCAATCATGTTCACGGCCTTTGCGGAGCTCGGAGCAACCTCCTCTGACTTAATCGTGAAACGTGACGAGGGTGTTAATGAGGAAATTTAATTAAAAAAATTAATGAGTGATTTTTTGTAAAAGGTGATGATGGTTTTAAAGCGATGTTTTCAGTAGAATGAAAAAAGTAGGATATTGTTTCTGAGTCATTAGAAAATTAATTAGGAGGTTAATTAAGAAATTAATTAAAAAATTTAAAAAAATTGAAATAAATAAGGAATCGATGAAATATACGAATTTAAGAATGCGAATATACTATGAAAGAAATAGAGAGATCTGGCTGGGGTTCGAACCCGACACCTTGCAGTAAAAATATTTCCATAAGACAGTACTTTTCGCGTGTGTGCGAGTGACTTTTTATAGTATATGTCTACACTGTTCTTTTTAAAACTATGAATGCTATTGTCCGAAAAGAATTCAATCGTTTTAATGATATTAATTAGAGAATAATAATTAAGAAAAATATTAATTAAGGATCTTCTTGTAAAAAATCATCAAATATTTTCCGAAAAAAAGGCAATGAAAGTAAAAATTAAGTATAAAGAATGAAAGAAAGTTTAGAAACATAGATTTTGACTGAGATTCGAACCTGCTACCTTGCAGTAAAAAAATATTTCAGTAGTTTTCGCGTGTGTGTGAGTGATTTTTCTATTATATGCCTATGCAGATCTTTTTTAACCTAAGAATACTATTGTCTGAAAATTAATCAACCATAAAAATGATATTAATTACAGAATAATAATTAAAATAAATTAATAAAAAATAATAATTAAAGATCTTGTAAAAATTCACCAGATGTTTAAAAACTCAAATGTGTAAGTGAAATTAGATTAGGATGAAAGACGAGAATTGTTTTTTGAAAGATAACTAAAAAAGAGTGATTAAAATTTCTTATTAATTAATTAATTGAAGAAAGTTCGTTAAAAAATACTTTTTCCATAAAAATTTTTAAATCGTTAATAATCAGTATCTATTTTAAACTGTATTTATATATATTTTTATTATAAATAGAATAATGTTTGATGAAGAGTGTACACGAAAGCTAATATTATACGATCTTTCATTACTATTAATTCTCCTCGAAAACGTGAAGGTCATATCCACCCTCCCCGAACCTGTTTTTTCACCCCCTACTCACACCCGCGAAGGGTTTGACAATTCCTGACTTCTTAGAGATGAGAGAGAAAATATCAGATTTTTTTTTTTTTTTTTTTTTTTTTTTTTTTTTTTTATAGATTTCCGCTACCTTTTTTAAAATATAAATTCATTTCTTACATTACTTTTGAATAAACTTTACCCGCTTCTACACTTAGAATTTTGGCGAGATTTTAAAACAGTAATATTTTACGATACATTTAACAAGATTTTTAAAGCATTTGGCGATAAGATAATTCAGATTTGGCAAGAAACATACAATATTAATATCGAGTGAAGTAAAATTTTATCACTTGCTAACTTTTTTTCCTGGAGCGAGATCGCTTATTTTATAACCCGAATCC
Source organism: Salticus scenicus (assembly GCA_963930645.1). Classification (NCBI taxonomy): domain Eukaryota; kingdom Metazoa; phylum Arthropoda; class Arachnida; order Araneae; family Salticidae; genus Salticus; species Salticus scenicus. Next base: position 8,163,456 of record OZ005649.1, on the reverse strand, counting down.
AGTGTTACATATTGGTAATTCGTGTTAGAGATGACTCTACCCGTAGAGATACCTATTTTAAATCAACCGTTAACCCAATCGCGAATGGATGACAAGAATTTGTGCAAATTTCCAATATGTCCAACTTGTGATAGAACATTTTGTAAAAAGTCTAATTTAATTCGACATTTGAAGGTTCATACGGGTGTGAAACCTTTTATTTGTAATGTATGTCAAAAATCATTTAGAAGACCCGACGATTTGAAAAGACATTTAAAAATTCATGAAAAGACTCTTACAGAATATGAATGTGAACAATGTAATGAAAGTTTTAATCACAAGTATGATTTATCGATTCATGTTAGAAAAAATCATAAAAAAACTTTATCTAAGCATGTTTGTGATGCATGTAGTGAAATCTTCAGATGGAAATATGAATTATTGAAACACATAAGAAAAAATCATCGAAAGCCTTCACCCCAACATTTATGTGAATCATGCAATGAAGTATTCAATAGTAAAATTGATTTGTATTGTCATTTACATACTTCAGTCAGGCATCAGTCAACACCAAAGACTGCAGAAAATTCTTCCCAAGATCCACTTAAGGAGAAAACTAAGTTTTTTAAAAGACGAAGTGTTGTTATTGTACATACATCCACTATCTTTGACAATGAAAATAATGATATGGATTTGTTATCATTTTTTAAAAATTTAAGAACTAACATTTTAATCGAATTGAACTTTCAATTAAGTGATAAAAAAGGGATGAAATGGTTTATAGTTGTTAAACTCACCCTTAAACGTTCTATGGATGGTAAAGAAGAATTTATTTCCCATCATTTGCAATCAAAAACCTTTACTACATCTTCATCAAGTGATTTGAATAATGATCTTGAAAATGCTTTCAACAAAATGATAGAAAGTTTTGAAGAATTTACTGATCAAGAATTAGGTTGTGCTTTAGTTGAAATTAGCAAATTACAACTTTGTATGGTAAAATTTTAACTCGTGTATCACCTATCTCATGTATTTTCATTATATTCAATAAATTGGAAAACAAAAGTTTCTACATAATTTGTTAAATAAAACCCAACATTAGTTATTTTAAGACATATTCCCTAAGAATTATTCAATAACCTATGTCAAATAAAGACTTCCCAACTACATTTTTTACCACTTTTCACTACTTTTCATCACTTTACCATAGTGAAATGGTCCACGTCAATGCTACATTCACTCAGTTTTTCTTTTCCAGATAGCAAGTTTGTAAATGATGAACGCTAACTTTGAAAAAATTCAGAGCTGAAAAAATATTAATATATGTTTTATTAAATACATTCATGTTCACAGATGCATACTTAAGTTTTCTAAAGTGTATTTTATCATACTTAAAAAATATTTTAACCAAGTATTGTCGATTACAAACGTATGTATACTTTCAAACTTTTAGAAATTAATTAACTTATTTTTAGAATTAAAATATGAGAAACTCTTTTTTACTAATGATAAGAATGAAAATGTAAGGTAAAATCTCATTCATATAAATTTAAGAGACTACAAATATTTGAAAAATCATGAAGTATGGAATTTTAATGTTTCACATATGTTACTAACGCATCTTATTTTACAAAGTACTAAGTTTTTTAAAGTCATTTAGTTTGAAGTTTTTCACACAAATGTTTATAAACGAAATTTTTTGTAAATGAAAAATTTTACACAAATTATTTTAATACAAATACTATCACAGAAAAATTAACTTTTTGTTTTAAATTGAAAATGTAAGCTAAAAATCGAACACTTATCAAATTTAGAAGCTGCAGATGTATGAAGAAATCATGAACTTGAAACTTGTGTATTAACAACCTTCCTTCTTTGAAAATACTAAACCACGAGTTTTGACAAATCTGTAATCAACTGTTAAAAAAATCATAGATCTTAGAATATTTTTCACCCTAAAAAGTTTAACGTAGATGCGACATTCATAAAAATACAGAGTGAAAGTGTCCAAATTATCTGTTTCGACATGTTGATAAACTAGAATTTTCCACAAGATTCGAGTATTATAGCAAGGTATGAGATAATATTTGGGTAAATTTCCACTAATATTGGCGATAGTTATAAAAATTTGGCATGAAATAAGAGAATTTGGCGTAAATTCTTAAGTAAAACTGATGAACGAAGAAAAAATTTGAATTAGTTACTACTATCTTTTCTCGCTGTAGAGTTGTCTAAGCTCTCATACTTAGTAGTTTTTAAACATTTTTATAGTCTTACTTTTAGAGTGATTTTTTATACTTTTCTAAACTGAAGTACAAAATGGATAATACTTTATCGTCTGAGGAGACTCACGTTTCTGTTCAACACCCCCCTTCATCAAGTTTTGAAGATGAGAAGTTATCCAAGCTTTTTATTTGTCCAACATGCAATAAGTCATTTTTAAAAAAAATCCTATCTTACTAGACATGTTAGGGTTCACAATGATATTAAACCTAATATTTGTTACGTGTGTGAGAAAGGATTTGTTACTTTACATCGTTTAAAAAGACATATGGAAACCCATAGAAAAATTTCCATAAGATACAAATGTGAATATTGTATTGAAAATTTCAATCGCAAGTGTGATTTATTTAAACATAAGAGATTATTCCATCAAAAAGTCTTAAATGAACATGTATGTATTACTTGTAAAGATGCTTTTAAACACAAGTATGAATTAGAAAAACCCAAGAGGGTGCATTATCGTAAACCTGAGTATCTATGTGAGGAATGTTCTATAACCTTTTCATCTAAACATGCTTTTTCAAAGCATAAGCGTAAAAGTCATAAAAAGACTTTACATACATACTGTTGCGACAAATGTACTGATACTTTTTCAAATAAACGACATTTTTTAAAACATAAGAGAAATATGCATAAAAAATCTTCAATGCAAACTAGATGTGATGAATGCAGTGAAAATTTTCAGTGTAAGTATGAGTTATTGCAACATAAGAGAAAGAATCATCTTAAAGACTTTAACATACGTAGAAATTGTAATGAACGAAGTACTAACAATGAATTACCAACAGTTAATAATGACAGTGAGAATCTGGACTTGTTAAATTTTTTGGATAATTTTCACATTGAATGCATGAATGGTGTTTTTGACTTACCTTCCAACAACTTTCAGAATGAAAATATGGACTTAGACTTAAAAATTTTTTTGAACAATTCGAATGTGGAATATACAAGTGAAAATAATATTGATGATTTAACTACCAAAGTTGAAAATAAGGACTTAAATAATTTTAACCTGATACAAACTGATTTACCTCTAGTAAACTGCGACAATGAAAATCTAGACTTGCTAAATTTTTTGAATAACTTTAATATCGAATGTATGAACGATATCCCAACAATATAGATTTTTTGTGAATTTGTTGTCTTGAATTATTGTGAATGAATTTCGAATAAAAAGATTTCAATGAAAATGGTTTGTTTTAATTTTTATTACAAAATCACCTTTTATATAATGTTTTCTATTAGAATACAAACTTAAGTATCATCTTTTTAAAATAAAAACATGTTTACTTGTGTATTAACGATATACTTTTTCATTACTGTAGTAGAATTGATTGAGTATAATATTTAAACACTAAGTAAAAATTATACGCGATAGTAGTTTTATAAACTATCAAACTTACATCGAAGAAGAAAAAACTTGTAAAATTGTTTTACCACTCAACTGTAAAGTACTTGTGAAAATCTTAAATGAATTTATCTTATTAACAATTTTCCTGAAAAACTAACTTATAAAAATTTTAGATATAATTATGAAGTTAGTATTTTCCTAAGTATCACGTTTGAATCTTACTTTGAATATGCATCATCAAAGTGTTTTGTACTTTAACTAAAATCACAATCTCTATTCTAAAGAGTGTAAAAATAATTTTTGAGTAACAACTTTTAACTATAGATACTTTCACGATTGTATTTTAACTTTTTTTATTTTTAGAATACAGAAAATATTTTATAAGAATTGTGAAAGATTAATTTTAGGAGTTTGTAAAATTTCACATTTTTTTTTTTTTTTTTTTTTTTAAACATTTTTGTCAAATGCTTTCCTGATGTCACATCACTTAGAAAAATTTAATTGTTTTTAGCAGAATTGCTAACACAAAGCATTAAGTTAGAAAATTTGTAGATAAAACTTAAAAGGTATGAAAAACCATATGTGATGTAATAACAGAAATATATATAGTTTCAAGTTTAGGCATGGTTGAACAAGCTTGAGCAGACACTAAAACCTGTTGCTGACGTCATAACGCGTGTGATGGGAGATTATAATCATTGGATACGAGTTCCCCCTAATACACTACGTCACGAACCCATAATGTGACAAAAACAACCATTTTGCTCACACTTCTCACCTTTGTTGGACTTATATTATTTTACTCTGCATATTAACGATAATCTGTAAAAAAAAAAAAAAAAAAAAAATGTCGTTTTTACACTTTGTTGTAAAAAGTTTTCGTCTAAACATCAAATGATATATTTTAGGCATCTTTTCAGTATAAGGAAAGTTGATACTTTTCTCATGTATAGTAAAATTATGATTAATCGAAATCCCGATATGACTTAAACCACTGTCCTATAGAAATATTTCAAACATATGTGTTTAAAACACTGATGTTTTATCCCAATGAGAATAATGAGTGTGATTTAGAAGTATTTCAATCATATATACAGCCTCATGTACATGAAAAACTTAAGTCTGAATTAAAAGAAAAGCATACCCTGAAGTGGTATATGGTTATGAAAGTATCCTTGGAACGTAAAAAACCTGATGAATACATGGAAGAGACACATACATATTTTAGAAGTTCCTGTATTATCGAACTTATTGAAGATACTATTGAACGGCATATTAGCGAAGGATATGCAAAAATTAATATATCCTTAGAAGAATTCATCCAAAAATTCATTATTTGGAACTAAAAATGGTTAAATACCATCCTCTAGCTGCTAGTAGCTATATTAAGCTACCTTCAAAACTTGCTTAAAAAGATTTGGGGCGTCACATATTTCTACAAATGTGACGGATGGAGGTGGGACCCCAAATAAAAAAAATAAAAAAATTTCTATATATCATTCAAAAATAAAACTTAATCTTGAAAAATAGTAGTGTGAATTTGTTTAAGTTCATACGTAAAAACTTGTACACACATATGTACCTTCGTGAATTAATATGCACTAGTTTTACATATCACTGAGTTATGTTTTACTAATTTCAAATTTATCCTTATCTGTCACGAATACATAATTTAACAAAAAGTACTTATGTTTACCCACAATTCTTGACTTATATTATTTTACTTTGTGTATTAAACTGACGACCTGTAAAAAACTTTGTCGTTTTTATACACTTTGAAGTAAACATTTTCGCTCTAAACATCGAATTATCTTTTGCAAACATGAATTGATATGTATTTGTTTTAAATATCACTAAGTTACATTATACCAAAGTATATTTTCTAATATTTAAACAATTTTCATTTTACAAAAATTAACTTGTATGCATTTCTAGGTCTTTAATAAAAATCTTTTAATTTTTCTCTCTCAAAGACTTTAAACTATTGGAGATGTTTGTACTTTAAGTACAATCCAATACTATTTGCATAACAATGTGGAACATCATATGTTAAGAAAATCTTAAATTTTGACTAAGTTGCGAATCTCAGTGAAAGTATTTTAAGATTACTTTGCTAAAATTTACTAAGTATTACAATATTTTTCAGTTATTAAACGAAAAATTGTGTAAAATTTACTAAGTGTTTCACTAAAGAAGAGAATTCCACAAAAAAGTTTTGACAAGAAATACTAAATTCACTAAGTCACATACACATGCTTGCAATTATAATCGTTATGAAATATTGTAAAAAATATTTAATAATATTTCATAATGATTATAATCACAAGCATGTGTATGTGTACGTGTATAGATTGTAAAAAATATTTAATAATATTTCATAATGATTATAATTACAAGCATGCGTGTATGTATACATGTATAGATTGTAAAAAATATTTAACAATATTTCAAGCATGTGTATTTCATTTGCAAGCATGTGTATGTGACTTAGTGAATTTAGTATTTCTTGTCAAAACTTTTTTGTGGAATTCTCTTCTTTAGTGAAACAGTAAATTTTACACAATTTTTCATTTAATAACTGAAAAATATTGTAATACTTAGTAAATTTTAGCAAAGTAATCTTAAAATACTTTCACTGAGATTCGCAACTTAGTCAAAATTTAAGATTTTCTTAACATATGATGTTCCACATTGTTATGCAAATAGTATTGGATTGTACTTAAAGTACAAACATCTCCAATAGTTTAAAGTCTTTGAGAGAAAAAAATTAAAAGATTTTTATTAAAGACCTAGAAATGCATACAAGTTAATTTTTGTAAAATGAAAATTGTTTAAATATTAGAAAATATACTTTGGTATAATGTAACTTAGTGATATTTAAAACAAATACATATCAATTCATGTTTGCAAAAGATAATTCGATGTTTAGAGCGAAAATGTTTACTTCAAAGTGTATAAAAACGACAAAGTTTTTTACAGGTCGTCAGTTTAATACACAAAGTAAAATAATATAAGTCAAGAATTGTGGGTAAACATAAGTACTTTTTGTTAAATTATGTATTCGTGACAGATAAGGATAAATTTGAAATTAGTAAAACATAACTCAGTGATATGTAAAACTAGTGCATATTAATTCACGAAGGTACATATATGTGTACAAGTTTTTACGTATGAACTTAAACAAATTCACACTACTATTTTTCAAGATTAAGTTTTATTTTTGAATGATATATAGAAATTTTTTTATTTTTTTTATTTGGGGTCCCACCTCCACCCGTCACATTTGTAGAAATATGTGACGCCCCAAATCTTTTTAAGCAAGTTTTGAAGGTAGCTTAATATAGCTACTAGCAGCTAGAGGATGGTATTTAACCATTTTTAGTTCCAAATAATGAATTTTTGGATGAATTCTTCTAAGGATATATTAATTTTTGCATATCCTTCGCTAATATGCCGTTCAATAGTATCTTCAATAAGTTCGATAATACAGGAACTTCTAAAATATGTATGTGTCTCTTCCATGTATTCATCAGGTTTTTTACGTTCCAAGGATACTTTTATAACCATATACCACTTCAGGGTATGCTTTTCTTTTAATTCAGACTTAAGTTTTTCATGTACATGAGGCTGTATATATGATTGAAATACTTCTAAATCACACTCATTATTCTCATTGGGATAAAACATCAGTGTTTTAAACACATATGTTTGAAATATTTCTATAGGACAGTGGTTTAAGTCAAATCGGGATTTCGATTAATCATAATTTTACTATACATGAGAAAAGTATCAACTTTCCTTATACTGAAAAGATGCCTAAAATATATCATTTGATGTTTAGACGAAAACTTTTTACAACAAAGTGTAAAAACGACATTTTTTTTTTTTTTTTTTACAGATTATCGTTAATATGCAGAGTAAAATAATATAAGTCCAACAAAGGTGAGAAGTGTGAGCAAAATGGTTGTTTTTGTCACATTATGGGTTCGTGACGTAGTGTATTAGGGGGAACTCGTATCCAATGATTATAATCTCCCATCACACGCGTTATGACGTCAGCAACAGGTTTTAGTGTCTGCTCAAGCTTGTTCAACCATGTCTAAACTTGAAACTATATATATTTCTGTTATTACATCACATATGGTTTTTCATACCTTTTAAGTTTTATCTACAAATTTTCTAACTTAATGCTTTGTGTTAGCAATTCTGCTAAAAACAATTAAATTTTTCTAAGTGATGTGACATCAGGAAAGCATTTGACAAAAATGTTTAAAAAAAAAAAAAAAAAAAATGTGAAATTTTACAAACTCCTAAAATTAATCTTTCACAATTCTTATAAAATATTTTCTGTATTCTAAAAATAAAAAAAGTTAAAATACAATCGTGAAAGTATCTATAGTTAAAAGTTGTTACTCAAAAATTATTTTTACACTCTTTAGAATAGAGATTGTGATTTTAGTTAAAGTACAAAACACTTTGATGATGCATATTCAAAGTAAGATTCAAACGTGATACTTAGGAAAATACTAACTTCATAATTATATCTAAAATTTTTATAAGTTAGTTTTTCAGGAAAATTGTTAATAAGATAAATTCATTTAAGATTTTCACAAGTACTTTACAGTTGAGTGGTAAAACAATTTTACAAGTTTTTTCTTCTTCGATGTAAGTTTGATAGTTTATAAAACTACTATCGCGTATAATTTTTACTTAGTGTTTAAATATTATACTCAATCAATTCTACTACAGTAATGAAAAAGTATATCGTTAATACACAAGTAAACATGTTTTTATTTTAAAAAGATGATACTTAAGTTTGTATTCTAATAGAAAACATTATATAAAAGGTGATTTTGTAATAAAAATTAAAACAAACCATTTTCATTGAAATCTTTTTATTCGAAATTCATTCACAATAATTCAAGACAACAAATTCACAAAAAATCTATATTGTTGGGATATCGTTCATACATTCGATATTAAAGTTATTCAAAAAATTTAGCAAGTCTAGATTTTCATTGTCGCAGTTTACTAGAGGTAAATCAGTTTGTATCAGGTTAAAATTATTTAAGTCCTTATTTTCAACTTTGGTAGTTAAATCATCAATATTATTTTCACTTGTATATTCCACATTCGAATTGTTCAAAAAAATTTTTAAGTCTAAGTCCATATTTTCATTCTGAAAGTTGTTGGAAGGTAAGTCAAAAACACCATTCATGCATTCAATGTGAAAATTATCCAAAAAATTTAACAAGTCCAGATTCTCACTGTCATTATTAACTGTTGGTAATTCATTGTTAGTACTTCGTTCATTACAATTTCTACGTATGTTAAAGTCTTTAAGATGATTCTTTCTCTTATGTTGCAATAACTCATACTTACACTGAAAATTTTCACTGCATTCATCACATCTAGTTTGCATTGAAGATTTTTTATGCATATTTCTCTTATGTTTTAAAAAATGTCGTTTATTTGAAAAAGTATCAGTACATTTGTCGCAACAGTATGTATGTAAAGTCTTTTTATGACTTTTACGCTTATGCTTTGAAAAAGCATGTTTAGATGAAAAGGTTATAGAACATTCCTCACATAGATACTCAGGTTTACGATAATGCACCCTCTTGGGTTTTTCTAATTCATACTTGTGTTTAAAAGCATCTTTACAAGTAATACATACATGTTCATTTAAGACTTTTTGATGGAATAATCTCTTATGTTTAAATAAATCACACTTGCGATTGAAATTTTCAATACAATATTCACATTTGTATCTTATGGAAATTTTTCTATGGGTTTCCATATGTCTTTTTAAACGATGTAAAGTAACAAATCCTTTCTCACACACGTAACAAATATTAGGTTTAATATCATTGTGAACCCTAACATGTCTAGTAAGATAGGATTTTTTTAAAAATGACTTATTGCATGTTGGACAAATAAAAAGCTTGGATAACTTCTCATCTTCAAAACTTGATGAAGGGGGGTGTTGAACAGAAACGTGAGTCTCCTCAGACGATAAAGTATTATCCATTTTGTACTTCAGTTTAGAAAAGTATAAAAAATCACTCTAAAAGTAAGACTATAAAAATGTTTAAAAACTACTAAGTATGAGAGCTTAGACAACTCTACAGCGAGAAAAGATAGTAGTAACTAATTCAAATTTTTTCTTCGTTCATCAGTTTTACTTAAGAATTTACGCCAAATTCTCTTATTTCATGCCAAATTTTTATAACTATCGCCAATATTAGTGGAAATTTACCCAAATATTATCTCATACCTTGCTATAATACTCGAATCTTGTGGAAAATTCTAGTTTATCAACATGTCGAAACAGATAATTTGGACACTTTCACTCTGTATTTTTATGAATGTCGCATCTACGTTAAACTTTTTAGGGTGAAAAATATTCTAAGATCTATGATTTTTTTAACAGTTGATTACAGATTTGTCAAAACTCGTGGTTTAGTATTTTCAAAGAAGGAAGGTTGTTAATACACAAGTTTCAAGTTCATGATTTCTTCATACATCTGCAGCTTCTAAATTTGATAAGTGTTCGATTTTTAGCTTACATTTTCAATTTAAAACAAAAAGTTAATTTTTCTGTGATAGTATTTGTATTAAAATAATTTGTGTAAAATTTTTCATTTACAAAAAATTTCGTTTATAAACATTTGTGTGAAAAACTTCAAACTAAATGACTTTAAAAAACTTAGTACTTTGTAAAATAAGATGCGTTAGTAACATATGTGAAACATTAAAATTCCATACTTCATGATTTTTCAAATATTTGTAGTCTCTTAAATTTATATGAATGAGATTTTACCTTACATTTTCATTCTTATCATTAGTAAAAATGAGTTTCTTATATTTTAATTCTAAAAATAAGTTAATTAATTTCTAAAAGTTTGAAAGTATACATACGTTTGTAATCGACAATACTTGGTTAAAATATTTTTTAAGTATGATAAAATACACTTTAGAAAACTTAAGTGTGCATCTGTGAACATGAATGTATTTAATAAAACATATATTAATATTTTTTCAGCTCTGAATTTTTTCAAAGTTAGCGTTCATCATTTACAATCTTGGTATCTGGAAAAGAAAAACTGAGTGAATGTAGCATTGACGTGGACCATTTCACTATGGTAAAGTGATGAAAAGTAGTAAAAAGTGGTAAAAAATGTAGTTGGGAAGTCTTTATTTGACATAGGTTATTGAATAATTCTTAGGGAATATGTCTTAAAGTAACTAATGTTGGGTTTTATTTAACAAATTATGTAGAAACTTTTGTTTTCCAATTTATTGAATATAATGAAAATACATGAGATAGGTGATACACGAGTTAAAATTTTACCATACAAAGTTGTAATTTGTTAATTTCAACTAAAGCACAACCTAATTCTTGATCAGTAAATTCTTCAAAACTTTCTATCATTTTGTTGAAAGCATTTTCAAGATCATTATTCAAATCACTTGATGAAGATGTAGTAAAGGTTTTTGATTGCAAATGATGGGAAATAAATTCTTCTTTACCATCCATAGAACGTTTAAGGGTGAGTTTAACAACTATAAACCATTTCATCCCTTTTTTATCACTTAATTGAAAGTTCAATTCGGTTAAAATGTTAGTTCTTAAATTTTTAAAAAATGATAACAAATCCATATCATTATTTTCATTGTCAAAGATAGTGGATGTATGTACAATAACAACACTTCGTCTTTTAAAAAACTTAGTTTTCTCCTTAAGTGGATCTTGGGAAGAATTTTCTGCAGTCTTTGGTGTTGACTGATGCCTGACTGAAGTATGTAAATGACAATACAAATCAATTTTACTATTGAATACTTCATTACATGATTCACATAAATGTTGGGGTGAACGCTTTCGATGATTTTTTCTTATGTGTTTCAATAATTCATATTTCCATCTGAAGATTTCACTACATGCATCACAAACATGCTTAGATAAAGTTTTTTTATGATTTTTTCTAACATGAATCGATAAATCATACTTGTGATTAAAACTTTCATTACATTGTTCACATTCATATTCTGTAAGAGTCTTTTCATGAATTTTTAAATGTCTTTTCAAATCGTCGGGTCTTCTAAATGATTTTTGACATACATTACAAATAAAAGGTTTCACACCCGTATGAACCTTCAAATGTCGAATTAAATTAGACTTTTTACAAAATGTTCTATCACAAGTAGGACATATTGGAAATTTGCACAAATTCTTGTCATCCATTCGCGATTGGGTTAACGGTTGATTTAAAATAGGTATCTCTACGGGTAGAGTCATCTCTAACACGAATTACCAATATGTAACCCTGGATTCGGGTTATAAAATAAGCGATCTCGCTCCAGGAAAAAAAGTTAGCAAGTGATAAAATTTTACTTCACTCGATATTAATATTGTATGTTTCTTGCCAAATCTGAATTATCTTATCGCCAAATGCTTTAAAAATCTTGTTAAATGTATCGTAAAATATTACTGTTTTAAAATCTCGCCAAAATTCTAAGTGTAGAAGCGGGTAAAGTTTATTCAAAAGTAATGTAAGAAATGAATTTATATTTTAAAAAAGGTAGCGGAAATCTATAAAAAAAAAAAAAAAAAAAAAAAAATCTGATATTTTCTCTCTCATCTCTAAGAAGTCAGGAATTGTCAAACCCTTCGAGGGTGTGAGTAGGGGGTGAAAAAACAGGTTCGGGGAGGGTGGATATGACCTTCACGTTTTCGAGGAGAATTAATAGTAATGAAAGATCGTATAATATTAGCTTTCGTGTACACTCTTCATCAAACATTATTCTATTTATAATAAAAATATATATAAATACAGTTTAAAATAGATACTGATTATTAACGATTTAAAAATTTTTATGGAAAAAGTATTTTTTAACGAACTTTCTTCAATTAATTAATTAATAAGAAATTTTAATCACTCTTTTTTAGTTATCTTTCAAAAAACAATTCTCGTCTTTCATCCTAATCTAATTTCACTTACACATTTGAGTTTTTAAACATCTGGTGAATTTTTACAAGATCTTTAATTATTATTTTTTATTAATTTATTTTAATTATTATTCTGTAATTAATATCATTTTTATGGTTGATTAATTTTCAGACAATAGTATTCTTAGGTTAAAAAAGATCTGCATAGGCATATAATAGAAAAATCACTCACACACACGCGAAAACTACTGAAATATTTTTTTACTGCAAGGTAGCAGGTTCGAATCTCAGTCAAAATCTATGTTTCTAAACTTTCTTTCATTCTTTATACTTAATTTTTACTTTCATTGCCTTTTTTTCGGAAAATATTTGATGATTTTTTACAAGAAGATCCTTAATTAATATTTTTCTTAATTATTATTCTCTAATTAATATCATTAAAACGATTGAATTCTTTTCGGACAATAGCATTCATAGTTTTAAAAAGAACAGTGTAGACATATACTATAAAAAGTCACTCGCACACACGCGAAAAGTACTGTCTTATGGAAATATTTTTACTGCAAGGTGTCGGGTTCGAACCCCAGCCAGATCTCTCTATTTCTTTCATAGTATATTCGCATTCTTAAATTCGTATATTTCATCGATTCCTTATTTATTTCAAAATTTTTTAATTTTTTAATTAATTTCTTAATTAACCTCCTAATTAATTTCTTAATTAACCTCCTAATTAATTTTCTAATGACTCAGAAACAATATCCTACTTTTTTCATTCTACTGAAAACATCGCTTTAAAACCATCATCACCTTTTACAAAAAATCACTCATTAATTTTTTTAATTAAATTTCCTCATTAACACCCTCGTCACGTTTCACGATTAAGTCAGAGGAGGTTGCTCCGAGCTCCGCAAAGGCCGTGAACATGATTGACACGCTCCGAGCTCCGCGTGACACCCGCACGACTTGCCGGTGCACCAGTGCACCCCCCGTCTGACCTAGAACCGGTGTTTCTTACCTACTGGCATCGAAATAAATCAGAGTCACGGGCCTTAATAAATCAGAAATGTAACGGCTGCTATTCAGAATACCGGCAGTGAGAACAAAGGGTAATCCAGATTTGTCAACGTCTGAAGTTCAGTGCCACCATGCCCTATGTCGCGTAGGGTAAATAACCCGGGAACTAAATTTTACTACAGCCATGCAATGAACTTACTTCTGAAATGTCATCCATTCACTGAAATGTTTTTAATACTTCATGCCACCTGTCGCGTGGGTCATAGCCCGGCAATTTTAATTTCTGAATAATCGCCCACTGTCGGCTCTAGGTCAGATTATGCCTGGCGAATTTTGTATTTTTTTTTTCTTTTGAGTTTTTTAATAAACTGCGAGTAGTCCCCTTAGAAGCGCTCTACATCGCTCCAAGAGTGATGAGCGGGGGCTGCTCCCTGTTAAATCCAGATTTGTATCAATTAGTACAATGCACAATATACCAGGTGATGAGCCAGTATGAGACGACCATGATTTGGCTGAGCTAAAATCTGCATCACTGACAGGAACACCTTAAATTTCTCATCAACGACAAACCTGGTCGCAGGAATGGCGTAACGTCGTCTTTTCAGAGGAATCACAGTTATATTTACAACATCAAGACGACCGTATCTGTATTTGGCAGAATCGTATAGAGTGCACATTGCCAGCTGGAATTCGACATCCCCATACTGGACCATCACTTAGAGTGATGGTATGGGGTACCACTGAATAAATGCGCACCTCGATCACCTTTTGTTTCCATTTCTGGCTTTCTTAATAGCGGCTATTTCATTTCTGAAGGATTAGAGCCCGTAACTCTGTCCTATATCCGAATCCTTCGTAAATCAGTATTTAAGCAGGATAATGCAAGACCTCATGTAAGACAATAAGACATCCAGACAATAAGACCACATGTTGTTCGTATTGTCCAAACTTTCCTTGATAAAGAATCTGTTCGACTCTTGCTCTAATTAGCGGGTTATCCTAATATCGCACCAATTAGGAACGTCTGGTCAATCGTGGAACGACTGCGGTACGTTACCATTTTCCAGTAACTACGGAAGATGAACTGTGGCACCGTATCGAGACTTCATGGAGAGCTGTACTCGTACATGTTATCCAATCGCCGTTTGATTCAACGTCTCGACAGATGGATGCTATTATTGCTGCTAGAGATCGCTGCTTTATGAACTGATAACTGAGGGTATATACCTCTAAACGTCTTGAAAATGTAAGCAATTATTCTTCCCACTATAACGTATGTATCCAAGAAATCATTCTGTTATTTCAATTCCTTTCTGGTATAGGAATTTTATTGGTAAGTTGTGTATTTTTAAAATACAAGTTAAAATAAAAACAATTTCTAAAAACATGCAAGATTTAAAAATATATAAGAGTTTCGAGTTTGGACATCACATAATTTTTCTTTTAAAATGTAATTGAAATAATTAACATAGAATATTTTTAGATATTTGATTAAAAAAACTATTTATTTGATCCTAAGGAGTCAAATAAGGTTTCACCTTTGACCGGTAAAACAAATCTCAAAAAATGATAATAATTTTATTTATAACACCTAAAAAATTAATTAAATTGAAATTTGTAAACTTTAAAAGATTTTAAGCAAAGTTTTTATCTAACTCTAGATTAAGGAAAAAAAAAATCTTCAATTTTTATTTCATTTCTTTATTTTATAAAAATTAACAGAGAAGACATTTTTTGTCCGTATATAATCTTGCGCTCATATCTTCGTGGTGGTTGGTCAGAATTTGTTGAAAGTTTAATAGATTTAAACTTAACATATAATTATATAAAATGACCAATTATTAGATTTTCAACATTAAAATAATTGTATCTATCAGCATAATTTCGCTAAACAATATATATAATAACAGAAATTTACACCTTTTGCATACAATATAAAATCAGGAAGCCTGGTGATGTATTGTATGGTTGGTCAGGTATACTTGGTACTTAATATAGCTTGGTACTTAGTATACTTGGTACTTAGTATAGCTTGAATATCTTCTTTTGAGCATTTTGATGGCACACATACTCCCAATTTGAAGGTGTTATTTCTAAAACGTTTATATCTGATAAACATATTCAAGAACTAGTGATAAAAGAGTAGATTGATTTTTAAATTAAAGGGAAATCAAAGCAATAACTAGTATGTTGTGGCCACCACAAGACTTTCTTCTATATTTTCCTTTTCAAATTCACTCAGTAACAATATATATATATTTAAAAAAAAAAAAAAAAAAAAAACAAGCGATATTTTTTCAAAGATTTTTTTCGTTAAAAGTAAAAAAATCGGTAACTTTGTTTTAAATTATCACATATTTATAGTACAACCATTCGTTTTAAAGGTATTGACGAGACCTTTCGAAAGATACCAATCTTGAAATTTTACCCCCCCCCCCTTGGGGGTACTTCCCCCCAGGGGGGGAAGCGATGCCCCCACATGCACGATTTTTATTTCCTAATTAACTACTACTATTATCAATAATTCATATTAATTTTACAATCACAGGTTAAGAATAACTCTCATTATGTACATTTATACGAAATTTTGTCCTCATGTTAAAAATTTAGAAAAAATACGATCACAGCGCCACCTGTTGAGCGATTGATCCCCAAATCCAATCAGCACCAGTTTATGTCAGGGGCCAACTAAATACCAAGTTTGGTTAAATTTCGAGAAAAAAAAAAAAAAAAGGAAATTACGATTTTTTTTTTCTAAGTTTTTTTTCGTTAAAAGTTAAAAAAAATCGATTACTTTGTTTTAAATTATCACAGATTTATAGTTCAACCATTCATTTTAAAGGTATTGACGAGACCTTTCGAAAGATACCCATCTTGAAAATTTACTCCCCTCGAGGGGGGGGACTCCCCCCCCCCAGGGGGATGGCGAGGCTCCTACACATACAAAAATTTTTTCCCAGTTGACTATCTCTATTATAAATAATTCTTGTAAATTTCATAATGATTACTAAAAAATAATTCTCTCTATGCACATTTATACAAAATTTTGTCCTATATCACCATGTTAAAAATTTAGAAAAAGCGGAATGGCAACGCAACACATAAGACAATTTTTACCAAAAGTTGATAGGCACTAATTTATGTCAAGGTGCAACTACATACCAATTTGTATGAAATTCTGTGCAGTAGTTCCTGAGATACAGTTGCCACAAAATTTTGTCACACACACACACACACACACAGACTGTCAGACAGACAGACAGACAGACATTTTCTAAAAATCGTCAAATCGCGTTCTACAGCTCTCAAAACGTGTAAATCCATCAAAAACCCGAGGTCGAAAATTTTTACGAATCCAATACTTTCTTCTATTGAATATAGAAGAAAGTAAAAACTACACAACTACACATAATGCTTTCTCTTAACAACGTCTTCTTCTTCTTCTTCTTCTTCTTTTTTTTTTTTTTTTTTTTTTAGCTTACAACACAAATATTAATCCTTATTTTTTCTCTTTTTTCAAATTGTTTCTGTTCTCCAAGTGCTATCATTTTTCTTTAAACAATACCTGAAGATATTTATAATACAGTCGAACCTCGTTAACGTGGACACTGTTAACATGAACTGTTTCAACAATCTCCGTCAAAATGAAGATTAGCTTAGTCCATAGCCTCCTAAACTAGATGCCTGTATGCCTGTCGCGTTGCTCGTAAACTTGGCAACAGTTCAAGCGGTAGACAGCGCCACCTGGTATAAATTGCACGACTTTTTTATTAAACAGCAACCAATAATTTTTAAAAGTGAGATTTGATATACATAAAAGGGGAATAGAATCGTAGAAACGTCGATTTTATATATAATATATCAATTTTAAAAACTATTGGTGGCTGTTGAATAAACAAGTCGCTCAATCTCTACCAGGTGGCCCTGTCTACCGCTTGAACTGTTGCCAAGTTTACGAGCAACGTGGCAGGCATCTAGTTTAGGAGGCTATACTTAGTGATATGAAGATTAGTTACTGATAGCATGAACTACTGATAACATTTTTTTTATCCTCCTCGAGATTCACGTTAACGATGTTCGACTGTATATATCTATTAAAAATGGAGTTCTCGAGCAAAATTAATTTTCGCTATTTAAACACAGGGTATTTTTCGATTCATGTATATGGGACTATTTCTCCATTTTATATACCATTTGTATGTAGTTCTGCTCGCAAAACTAATATCGATAAAAATATTATCTCTGATATTTTTAAGGGAAAAAAATAAAATAAAAATGTGCGATTACTTTAAAAGCTGAAATAGATATAGATAAGATCTTCCTTAACTTTTGTTAAAATTCCCAAGTTTTAAAATTAATTACTTTTCCAATTATTGTAACTAAAGCTTTGATCATTTTTGGCTGATAATTTTACGGTTTACTGAAATTTTGTACAGGACTTTATTAGAGTATCGGGTACTCTTTTTCTTACTAAAATTAATAGCATGAATATAATTAATCAAATAACCATTTTATCCTAAAGAACATGCATATTTTATAAAAATAAAAAATCATTACACAAATACACAAATGAACTACATTCATTGGGGGGAAAAATATAAATTGTATTTTTTATAAAAGTAATATTTTAAATATATGCTTTCAAACCTAAAGAATCAACTTTACTATATATTTAGATATCTTTATTATTATTATTGCCCTTCATAAAAAGTTCACTATATAGATTAGTTACAAAATTATAAAGCTATATATATATATATATATTAAGTTCTAAACTTATATATATATATGTAAATTAAACTGAAGTTTCTATTTTATATCAAGTACTGTATGCTTAAAGAAATGCATGCATTATATATTTATCATATATAATTATAATATTAATAAACATTATACATTATATCGAATTTGAATTACTTCAAATAAAAAGATTTAATTTGGGATAATTTCCTGGCATTGGTGACTGATTATTACCTGCATAATGTCGTTTCAAAAATATGCAATTCATAAAACATTTTTCTGTAATTTATCGAGATTAATTTTCTGTAATCTAGTTCTACTTATTTGATTTTAAGCAGTTTTATTTCATTTTATTTTTTTCATCCTGCATACAATCACGAAGTAGTTTGAATATAAGAATATCAAGAGCTATAATAATAAAAAAAAGAAAGAAAGAAAAAGAAAAGAAAAAGAAAGAAAGAAAGACAGTTTTCATTGTGGACAAATCTAACAATGAGAAAGTATTTATAAATTCATATTTTATAAGAAAGCTATAATATATTTTTTATTATTTTTGATCAAAAAGCATTATTTACATATTTTTATGGCGATTAATCTATTTAAGAAAACATAAATTATCTCTCTTTCTAATCATAAATTATGTAATTTTTAAGTAGTTACGGAGTTTTTTTTTTTTTTTTTTTTTTTTTTTTTTTAAGAAACGTAATAAAACTGATAGTGTTTAATCGAAACCACATTTCTATTGTATATAAAATATTAAATTCTTAGACATTATTAAAAAACTAAACCTAATTACTTGTCTGTATAAAAAAATATTTTCTATAACATATTTTTTTTTCTCATAACCAGTCTTACTTTTATCAACCAAAAAACATAATTTCTTTTTTAAGTAACATATTTTAAAAATGTCTATCTGATAATTCTTTATTTTATGATCAAAGGTTTTGTTCACAATAATAATTTGTTTTTCTGGTGTGCCTATGATAAAATTCATGGTATATATTTTTCACACTTGTTATCTTTCACTACTAGTGCAATGTTTCATGTACAAGATTACATATGCTTAACTTCAATACTCTCGAATACAAAAGATAATTTGCATATGAAGGTTGAATAATACAATAAAACGACTTACAGTTTTTGTTTTAGCTATCGGGGAATCTTTATTGCCATTTTGGTAATCTTCAATAGCTCTGTTTATTCCTTCAGGTCTGTGGGCTTCCAATAAACAATACTGTCCACGGAAGATGACGTCATCGGAGGTCTTTGGAGGGTTATCCTTTTTACCAACTTTTATTTCAAGACATTCGTCATAATCTCCAATTGACAGTGACGTCCCTTCTAAAATACCGGGTGGTATTTTACCAGTAGCATCTATAACTATAATATAAAGTTTAATTTTAAATAAAGATCAAAATTCTGATAAAGGGTGTCCCATAAAAGTGCAGCTTTTAAAATGCATACACCATTTCTGTTTTAGTGAGCTGGCACCTCTTAACCTTACACAATTATCATCAGCTGAGTAATATCATATTTCACACATAATCAAAGGTATCATACACTGCAAAAAGTATGTAAATTACTTAATTTTATCAATAAAGTCGGGTACTATCATGCGTTCAAATGTTGCATTCTTTATGAGATACCCTGTATTACTGTATCATGCTACAATTTTAACGCATATATATATATATATATATATATATTAAAAAAATAATAAATTGCAAAAAAAATCTCTTTTTTTTTTTTTTTTTTTTTTTTTTTTTTACAATTTCGATAACTACTCTTAATAATAGATTTATGGATCAAGAAAATTTTATGAAAATATTTTCAAGAGATATGAATGTTACAGTATAATTCAGCTCTCTACTTTAAAATTTTCATAAAGATAACAAGTCTTTATACATTATTTATAATATTCTTTTATACGTTTGTACAAAAATTTCTGCATTATGTAGATAAGATCGGAAAAATATTTGTACAAATTAAAAAAAAAAAAAAATACTGCACTGCTGTCAGAAAAATTTCAAATTTATATAAAGAATAAATATTTAAATATCTCTTCTATAGTTTTAAAAATAATAATAATAATGTTTGAGAAATAAAAAGGGTTATATATGATTTAATTGAACATTAGGTTTTTTGTTTGGTCAATTTTGATTACGTTAGGAAACTAGCTTCTGTATTTACATTAAACTGTAAAAATCACAACACCGATGAGAAAAATTTACCCCAAATTTGTTTTACGGTACATATAGTACTATAGCTCAATGAATACGCATTAATTTTTCCAGCATACTATTCTGTAATCATCCGCAGAAATATAGTGTATCAGTATGAATTAAAGCAGATGTTGTTTCAGCAATTTAGTTCATACACTACTAAAAATTTTGTCCTAGGTTGAACCAAAACATGTTATTACAAAAGCTGCAACCATGAGATGGTGAAACTTTTACCATGATTTGGTATTAGGTTCTACCAAAGCTTGGTACTACAGTTGTTGCCACCATAAGATGGAGTGAGTTTTTACCATGATTCGGTGCTTTTTTTTCAAAAAGAAGTACCAAATCATGGTCGAAGGTTTCACTATCGCGTGGTTGAAGCTATTGTAGTATCAAGTTTTGGTTGTATCCATAGATATAGTAATAAGACATAGATTGATCAGCGAGAGGGAAAAAGTGAGGCCTTTTTTTTTCGGGAAAAGTCACTCTAATGGCTGCCTTTCCCCGAATAAATCACAAACAGGAATACACACGGATAATTGAGTAAATAAAATTTATGAATAATTTATTTATTAAAGGTAAATGAAAAACTCCAGAACAGTTTCAAATTCATTTTTTCTTTTATTCTTTTTTTCAATACTCTCTAATGGCTGATTTTAGAACTTTTTTTCGGCCTCAAAATTTTTTGCTCGATAACATGGGGATGATAGATCTATATGTATTACTATATCTATGGTTGTATCTACCATATTGCAGCTACCGTAGTACCAAATTTTGGTTCAACCTTAAACAAAAATTTTTAATAATCATAAAAATATGTGTATATCTATATATATACATTATTCATAACACGAAGTTTCATCCTATTTAATGGGAAGGTTATTGACTGTTAAAGAAACTGTTCACCTTGTGGCAATCAGGAAATCTCAAATGCAAAAGTAGAGTGTGAAAAAAAGAGAGAGAGAGAAAGAGAGACTAATTTGTGTATATTAAGCAATGTCGCCTTGAATTTCTTCTAAACAATTAACGGTAAAATAACTAAATAATTGCTTATTTTGATGATATACTTTTTTTATTTGTATTCAAAACGGGATTCGTTAAAAAATAAGGTTTTAAAAGTAAAATATGCTTCATTAAAAGTTTTTTTTCTTTTATTTTGTATAAAGATCAGCATAAGAGAAACTACACTGTCAAAAAAAAAAAAAAAAAGCCCTGTTTGCTGCATTTTACTGCCAGAAATTTTCTGTAATTTAGAAAAATACGTTCTATCAACGGAAAAATTACGTTGATAGAACATATTTTTCTGAATTACAGAAAATTTTGCAGCAAACAGGACTTTTTTTTTTTTTTTTTTTTGACAGTGTAAGCTTTTCCAGAAAGCTTTTACGACCATTTAGGATAATAAAACAATTCGAACAAGAAAAGTAAACTTTACAGAATCTCAAGATAATCCAATAATAGTTAATCATAATACTATTTATCCTAATAAGTTTAAAAATACTCTAATACAGTCGAACCTCGTTAACGTGAATCTTAAGGGGAAAAAAAATTGTTCATGTTATCAGTAGTTCATGTTAAGTAACAAATCTTCATATAACAAAAGTAATCTTCATTTTGACGAGGATTGTAAAAACAGCTCATGTTAAAAGTAATTCACGTTAACAGTGTTCACGTTAACGAAACAGTGTTCACGTTAACGAGGTTCGACTGTAGTAATAAATCTTAATATATCTAATAATATCCTAATAAATCTAATAAAGCTGAATATCGTAATAATAACTAATAGTAATAAATGATTTAGAATAAAAAAATTACATAATTGTATATGAATAACAGGTAAAATAATCAAAACTGAAGTACAATTTTAATTTTCGATTAGAGATTAATTTTTCTGCTAAATTGCAATAATTAAACATATCTTTTCATCCGATAAAGTATTCATACAATACATAAGAAAAAAACATTGCTAACTGTAAAATTGTATCTAATTTTGGAGATCATACGTAAGCTTCTCCTGACAAAGTGATCATTGATGTAATTGCTGCGAAAGGTAGTCTGTTTCAAAATATAATTGGACATTTAAAACATTTTTGTTTCCGCCAAAAATACATTCATTATAAGCAGTTGTCTTTCGATATGCTTGAATGCTCATAACAGTTTTGTTTTTATAGATTTAATATGATTTTTTTTTTTTTTTTTTTTTTTTTTTATCCAATTTTACAACTTCATTTTATATGTAGTATGTTATTAAATTGTATGTTAATTTATAACTCTCATAACATCAATAAAATATAATGTTGCATAGAAACTATTCTATAACCAGTAGAGCTGGACGATATCAGAAATTAAATATCGCAATATATCACCAAGATAATATCGATATTAATGATATTATCGATATTTTTCTCAAAAAAAAAAAAAAAAAAAAAAATAGACATTTGCTATTTTTTAAGGACAAGTTAACACAAGTTTTAATGTGTACAAGCGTGGACTGTTTTCTATATATTTTCTGGTATATTACTTCCATCCCTTTTTCATTAAAAGAAAAGTAATAATAGTAATAATTAAAGTAAAAAAAAAAAAAAAAACTGCATAAGGAGTAAATCGATGTTTTGTTTTTATTTTAATTTATATCATTGCTTTTAAATATACACTGAGAAAAAAAAAATATATACTGCCTTCCTCTAGAATGAATAAGAGGCCATTTTCTAAATCCCGTAACTAGAAATATAGATTTCCGAACTAGGCGCATAAGGCATGCCAATAAACTGAATAGACGAAATGATCGAGAATTTCTAGTTTACGCACGGTGAAAAAATATTCTGAATATTCCGAATATTTTGAATCTTTTGTATTGTGAGAAATTCTCGCTTGATTTTCTAGAATTGGGTCATAAACCAAGATTATAGTTGCTGAAACCCGCCTCTTGTAGTCTCATTTATTTGCAGAGATTTTTAAATAACTTTGCCCTTAATAATATAGTCAAACGCTCTAGAATTCTAATAGGGGCTTGTAGAATTCGCTTTCCAAGAGGACTAGCATTTATCAGGATGACATGGAACTATTTTTTCAAGAGCCACATGTTAGATTCTAGATGTCAGTTACAGAATTTTTTCTCAGTGTACTTGTGTATAATTTGCCCTCAATTCTACCGATCTTAAGCTTTAATTATTTTAAAATAACATCATATGTGATATAGGTTTTATTTTTATCGGGTTGATATTTTGATATAGGTTTTATTTTTATCGAACACGCGATATTCTAGCAGTTTATTACTGAAAGCCAGATAAATCTCAAAACCTTTAGTTGCTACAAGTACTTTAAATGGCTCTTTTTCATTGCCGATTTTCAAAATATACAATTATTTCACCGCTAGTCATCGTAAACCGTGCTTTTTTTTCCCCTTCAGAAAAAACTAAATAATAAACTATAACGTCTTTTTGGACCAAAGTTTAAATTTTATAAAATTCCTAAAAAAAAAGTTAATAAAATACACATGCAAACAATTCATTATTTTATCATTAAAACCAGGAAAACTGAAATATCCCCAAACATTTTCCCTATGTATTTATATATATATATACTAGCAGGCTACGCCCGTTTCGCAGGTCCCTGTTTTTAAATGAATCACTATAATTAATGAATTCTCAAAATTGCATTAATTTTTATCATGTGAAAAAAAAAAAAAAAAAAAAAAAGAGAGAGAGAGAGAGAGAAAAGAGAGAGAGAGAGAGAGAGAGAAAATCTGATCAAGAAAAATGTCGCACCGGATTCACACTGAATTCGGCAGCTCATGTCATTGTGCGCTGCGCGCGTGCATTTATGTTCGACACTCTCACTTACTATCACTATATTACCACTATTTTATCGAAAGGGTAAAAATATAAAATACAAAAAAAATTTCTCTCTTCGGTTGAATAATCGGTCCGGACCCTCCCACTGCCGGCGGCAGCATATACCTGCGCGCACGGCGTGCGTGTTCCTTCGCCCACCGTTCCCGCCTCTCTTAATAATTCTATACTTTCGAAAATATCCTCAATCGATTTATTGGGCCTTAAAACTTAATAATACTAACTCCCTAATAATTTTGCAAATTCGAAAATATCCGCAATCGATTTGTAGGTATCAATAAACTCTATGCATCAGTTTTGAACGATCTAACTCTATTTTTATTTTATTTTTTGACCCTCCTAATAATTTTAGAAATTCGAAAATATCCGCAATCGATTTGTAGGTATCGAAAACCACTATGTACCAATTTTGAACGACGTAACTCTATTTTTATTTTTTTGCCCCTCCGCCCCTACCTCCCCCCCCCCCCTCCTGCCCGCCTAATAACTTTACGCTTTCGAAAATATCCCCATTCGACTTGCAGGCGTCTAAAACCTATCTGTACCAATTTTGAACGGTCTAACAGTATTTCTATTTGTTTTTGCCCCATAGCCCCCTCCTTACCGCCCCATCTGGGGGCTGAATTTCTAAAATTTCAGAAATTGCTTTTTAGATATTTGTATTAGCTATATTTTAGAGCAAAAATTTCACGTACATCTGTTTTTTTTTTTTTTTTTTTTTTTTGAGATATATATAGGATTATGTTAAATCAGGTTTTGCGCATGTGAAATCGGGTTTTGCCCCCTTCCCTCCCCCTTGGTGACCGAATTTCTAAAATTCTAGAAATGGATTTTTAGACATTTGTGTTCGCTATATTTTAAAGCAAATATTTTACGGATATCTGTTTTTTTGTTTGAGATATGAAGGATTTTGTGAAATCACGTTTTGCCCCCCTCCCCCCTAGGGGGGCGAATTTTGTAAAATCGCTTCTTAGTGGATGCCTACGTCATAGAACGAACATTGTCACAAAATTTCATGCTTCTAGGTCCAGGGGTTTGGGTTGGGCGATGATGAATCCCCCACTGACGTATTCAGGATAAACGATTTTCGATTTTATATATATAGAAAGATTATTTCTTTATATTTCGGGCATACTATCCTATTTCGAGTAACCATTTTAAATAATTTTAGCATTTAGAGAAACCTAGTTTTCCGATAACGGATGAAAATTAATGAGAAAACAAAGCAAGTAATAAGCGGCAAGGAACAGTCGAAGAGGTCTTCTTATAGGCATCGGTATTTGAAATATTGCAGCCCACCTGCTCAGTTGTGTGGATTTTTGAAGGGAGGATTTCCAGCGCGATCCGGTCTTGTTCTTCGAATTTCTGAGGGTGAATGGACTCATGGACCTGACCGGTGGGGATGAGAAACAACAACTTTATTTAAATATAATTGCAAACAAATTTTTTAAATATAATTGCACATTACATCTTCAGGAGAAGTAGTCATCAGTATATTTTCTGTCCTGTTAGAGCTACACTTTGGGTAATTGACAATAGTCTTAGATTCAACACTAGTCCGAAGACATGCCATCACAGTTTTTATCCTCCGAAGAATGGATGTCTTTTTCCTCCTAATTAATCTTCACATGCATTTTATTGCACATAGAGGGCACTGATTTTACGTACACACAGCAGATTTTATGTGCACCGACCACCATTAATTCACGCTTCGGTTTTTGGCCGGCTGTAGCGTCGAACACCAATATTTCGGTTACAAACTTCACACTGCACCAACTAGGCTATTACAGCCCCTCGTCCCATTCGAATATCCCAAATTTATATATATATATATATATATATATATATATGTATATATATATATATATATATGAATGTATATATATATATGGTGTACTTTATGAAAACTAATTTTTCGCAACTACAAAAATAGAAAATGACGCGTTTACAGAACTAAAACATTTTTATTGCATTAAAAGAAAAATTCAAATTCCTTATATAAATGTTACTGACAGTAAAATTTTATATAAAACAAATACCTCTTATACATGTTTTGGAAAATTGTGATAAGATTAGAGTGTTTACTCAAAAAATGACAATCAAAATTATAAAACACTTTAGCTGAAAAGGAAATATTTTAGACAATTATTTTTTTTTTTAAAGAAATTTCTATTTGACACGATAATAAAGTATTTTCGTACTAAAATAACTGCTATTCGAAAATATCAAGGAAAATTTTAATTATATGTCCAGTGAAATTTTAGGTAAAATTTCAACAGTGGAAACAGTGAATTTTGAAATATTTTAGAAGGTATGAAATTTTTCCTTGTGATTGTACAGAAAAATTTTCCTGGTCATCAAAGTAAGATTTCATGACAAGATTATGGAGTAATTTCTAGATAAAAATCGACAAAATCTATAGGAATCACTAGTTAAATTATTATAATTTTGATAGCACCTATATTCTATTTATTTCTTAATATGGAGATATTTTGATTTGCTAATCAATTTCATTTTTATGTTAACCAATTTATGTCACTGCCAAATTTACATAGTTCTCAAATTAGAATCAAAGCTTTGACAATTCTTTTGACGCATAGTAAAATTATTAGAATTTAAAGGTTTCTGAGATGCTTCTAAATTTGTACGTTAATAAGGAAAAAAAAAGTGACAGATTAGTAGTCTGCATAGAAAGTTAACTAAAATACCAAATTTAATGGCAAATTTTGTTTGAAAAGAATGCTTTTGCTTTTACAGAAGAATATGGAAAACATCAATTGATCATCGTATCCTATACAAGCTTAAATATATTGAAAGGTTATAGATTTTAGAAAAGAGTCTTTTGAATACATGTATCAGAAAACGACAGGAAAATTGTTGAAAATTAGTCTGTGAAATTATTGTCTTAAAGTCATGTAATTTTGTATATATGTGCATTGAAATGTATCAATAATAAATGCATTAAACTTTCTCGAAACCTTTGAAATAAAAAAAAAATACATTCAAAATTTTAATATATATATATTACAGGGCGCGAAATTTCCGCTCGCCAGCTCGCCATTGGCGAGTGGAATTTTTGCTGTGGCGAGTAAAAATTTGGTCTAGTTAAAGATAGAATTCTTACACGATACGGTGACAGAAAACATTCTTTTTATAGATTTAAATATAGCAAAATCTTGCCATCTTATAACTTCATATTAAACTTTTCCTTTTTCTCTTCTTGGAGTACCGAGTCTGTGTGTGTGCTGTCCGACGATCGCCCCAGCCAGAAAAAGGAAAAAATGCTTAGTGCATGCATATAAAAGTTTTAATCTCTTTGGCAGTTTCGTTTCTCGCACTGATTTCTCCAAGCAGAGAGTCTCTTTGCCCGTCGCCCACTATCAGAGAGAAGAGGAGTGCGAAAGTTTGCCTATGCGATATTGGCGCAGGAAAATGAGCCCGAGCTGCCTATGTCTATTTTGTTGAATAATGATATAAAAACAGTTCACATTTTTCAGTTTTTTACTGAAACGACAAGGATTTGCGCTTGTAATGATTTGCAAGAAACGATTTTATCGAAAAAGTTACTCCGAAAGGACTATTTCAAATGACAACAATGAACAAGTTATACACATCGACATTCCGTCTGATTACAAAAATAAAATGGGCGAAAAACACATTTCTGGTGCAAAAAGTTAAACAAATAATAGGTAAATAAGGAAGCTTAATCTTTCATAATAAAAAGATTTATTAGGATATTATTTGACAAAGAGTTTTTTCTTTAATGACACTTTGCGTTTATGTTATTAGATATTTTAATCCTTTTCAGATCTCAAATACAATACTTTATAATGATTTTTAATTATAGATGATTATGAGACATGATGATACACGACACACTTTTAATATATATAATTTTAGGCATATTTGTAAAAGTATTTCAAATAGTTAGGAAAAATAAAAAAAACCAAAATGCATAAAAGAGAGAGGGAGAAAAAAATGACAACTCTATTTTGTGGCGAGTAAAACTTTTCTTCCGACGAGTGTAATCTGAGTTGAAATTTCGAGCCCTGTATATATATATATATATATATACTAGCAGGCTTTGCCCGCTTCGCTGGACATTAAACTTAAATGAGTTGTCAAAATCCCATATCTTTATTAATAACCTAAGTTCTCGCTGTGATTGGTAGAGGTTTTCTCGCTCGCAAAGTGAGGAGTCTAGGTCTCCACTGTCTTCGGCACAACTTACCCACTTCTTACTTCCCCTTCCTCAGCGGGTGAGTTCGAAGTTTTTGCAAAATCACACTAATGTACATAATGCGTACATTTAATCAATATACAGTCTGGGTCCCCACTGCCTTAGGCACAACTTACCCACTTGTTACTTCCCCTTCCTCAGTGGGTGAGTTCGAAGTTTTGCAAAATCCCATTAATGTACATAATGCGTACACTTAATCAATATCCGCACACCAAAATTTGCCATTCTAAGATAATTCAAAGCGAATTCAAACGGAAAAACATGTTTTTACACATGTTTATTGGGAACGACTTCAGTATAACCCCAGAACGATATTTGGCGATTTTTTTGTTGGCGATTATGGCTAAATCATAAATCTAAAAATCATAAATCATATATGATAAATGATAAAATCATAATCTAAATCATAAATCCAAAATAAGCAACATATTAGGCTGCCATATTATATCGCAAACAGTCCAGAACGACATCGTTATCCTTCAAAACGACGCCAAAGAAAAATCGCCAAATTCAGCTGTGGGGTTATACTGGGTACAAGTATAGTATTTCCCCTCAGCTGAATTTGGCGATTTTTCTTTGGCGCCGATTTGAACAATAACGATGTCGTTCCGGATTGTTTGCGATATAATATGGCAGCCTGCATGCTATTTATTTTGCATTTATGATTTTATGATTCATGATTTATAATTTAGCTTACGATTTTATCATTTATGCTATATAATTTATGATTTTTAGATTTATGATTTAGCCATAATCGCCAACGAAAAATCGCCAAATCTAGCTGAGGGGAAATACTATAGTTGTTCCTTATACTGAAGTTATACCGTTTATTGCCCTCCGACTCCGAGAAGGGGGGGGATTTCGAATTTCGTGAAATCCAGTTACAATAAGTGCCGGATGCAAACAAACAATTTACGCACCAAATTTCGTGACCACAGAAGTCTTTAATAGAAAATATAAATAAATAAGTACAAAACGCACAGCTTTAGTATGGGAACCCTTTGGTGACTTTAAATATTTTAAGCCATTTTTGCGATGAACTGAATTGTCTATCTCAATTGTGCAATCAAAGATCTTGGCGAGAAACGTCCGAGCTACTTCGGTTCCGAATTTCAAATTTTGCCAAAGGGATCCAATACTAAAGCTGTTCCATACACTAAATAAATAAATAAATAAAATAAAATAAAATAAAATAAAAACTCTTTTCTGATATTTACAAAATAAAAATAAAAAATCTTAATAAAATCCAAATTATAATCATTTATAATTAAGGGAGAACATAAAAAAAACCTCATAAGGTACATAATAACAACAAAAAATTTTGTTTTACTGCAGAAAAGAAAAGTACTGCTTAATTAAATAAAAATATTAAACTAATGCCAAATATCTCTATGAAAATATTTATCCACGTGCAAATTCTTCATTAAAAAAAAAAAAAAAAAAAAAAAAAATCACCAACTTTTGTAGGTATTTTTCTCTCTAATTTTTATTATTATTCGCGTGAAATTAAAAATATTTCATTTTATTTCTGGAAAATAAAAAAATATATAAATGCCTATATATAAATATAAAACCTTTTACCGAATCCGCGTTGAAAACGGAAAAAGGGTAAAATAAATTAGAAATATCAGACCTATATTTATAAATTTGATACCAAATGAAAGGGGTGATTTTTCTGAATCCAGGGGTGCAAACAGTTTTTCGATGCGACAATTAGATTTTTAAAAAATAACTAAAGTATGAAATTTAAGTGGCAACGGAAAAGCGGAAAAAGGGAAAAATAAATTAGAAGTATCAGACCTATCGTTACAAATTCAGTACCAAATGAAAGAGGTGATTTTTCTGAATCCTGGAGTGTAAACAGTTTTTCGATACGACAATTAGATGTTTTAAAATTAACTAAAGTATGAAACTCAGATGGCAAAACATCATTTCAATCTTTTCATAATTTGTAGTGCGAATCACGCGAATGAAAAAAGTCCATCTTAAAAATTTATTTTTGCATTTTATTTTTCCATTCAAAGCGTTTTAGTGAGAAAATATTTATGGCGCATGCGCAGGCGTTTTTTACCCACAATTTAAACACTAATCAGAATTCTGAAAATTTCTATAGATATTTTAAATTGGGTGAAGACCTAAGTTTCTGCCAAGCGCCGTTGAATTCCGTCCAGCCGTTCTCGAGTGATGCCCGGACAAACGTGTTTTAGTCTTTTACCCCCCAGGGGGGAACGGGGGAGAATTTCTGAAAAGTTGATGGATATAATTTTAAGTTGGGTGAATACCTAAATCCCTGCCAAGCGCCGTTGAATTCCGTCCAGCCGTTCTCGAGTGATGCCCGGACAAACGTGTTTTAGTCTTTTACTCCCCAGGGGGGAACGGGGGAGAATTTCTGAAAAGTTGATACATATAATTTTAAGTTGGGTGAATACCTAAATCCCTGCCAAGCGCCGTTGAATTCCGTCCAGCCGTTCTCGAGTGATGCCCGGACAAAAAAAGCGACATACGGACACGATGACACACACACGCACACACACACACACACACACAGGCAAAATTTTCTGAAGTCATTTTCGGCTTTCATGGGGTGTGAAACGTGAAGATATCGCAAAATTTTTCGATTCCGACAAATTTACAGACAAAAGTCTAATTTTATTAATATATATATATATATATATATAATGCTTCATGCGACTGCGTTTTTAAATTTTTCACTCGATTTTACGTTATTATAGTCTATCAATATATTATAAGCATTTTTGCGCATTAATTGGTGGATTGATTGATAAGTTAACATTTTTAAAAGTATTTTTATGTTTATCTGTTAAAAATTTGCAGGGAATTTGTACACTGAAACTTAAAAGTAGTTTTTTTTTTTTTAATTAGCTTATCAATCAATCCACTAATTACTGCGTTTGTTGGGTTTTACGTCGCTCTTGTGCGGCGTAATGGGCAATTGGCAACGGTCTGGGACTTGACCTTAGAGGTGATCCTGAGACATGTCATCACAATTTCCACTAACTAATGCAAAAAAAAAAAAAAAAAAAAAAAAAAAAAAAAAAAAAAATTGATAATATATTAATAAACTATGATAATGTAAAATCGAATGAAAATTTTAAAAAACTCAGTTCGCATGGAGAGTTTTAAAATTACAAAATAAATAAATAAATAAACAAATAAAATTTTGAATTTTAATTATTTTTTATATTTTAACAATTCCAAAAACCAATTTTCAACGACCACCATACCCTCAATAAATTATTATTATTATTTTTTTTTTTTTTGCTAACCTTCCCTGCGCTGAACCTCGGCGTGATAGGTACTTACATAAACTAATATGACTTTCAGAAAAATCTCATAACTAAAATAGCAGGAAAATTTCAATTTCTTTCGTTCTCTCATTCTTTTTTTTTTTTTCCAAAGATATTCAAATCTTTTATATTTGCATCATACTGAATTCTGATTTTAGAAATATTTTTTTTCTTCTGCTAAGTTAAAAAAAAATCTTAAAATTAAATTATTGTTACAGTAAAAATCAACTATTTCATAAAATTTGACGTAATTAAATTACCATATCTACAAATTAAATAAAGAAGTAACGTTCATTCTATAACTGAATTTTTTGAGACCAATATCTTTTTTTTTTTTTTTTTTTGTAAAATTTTCAATAGAAATGACGCTTTATAACCACAACCAATTAAATCACCGGAGATTTTAAGACACAAATAACATTTTATAAACTGCATGTATTCTGAAACTGCTTTAACTATGCCGCCTTGAACAGTTTAACATTTTGGTATGTATAATTCTTATTCTTAATTTACCATTCAAGTGAACTACAATTATTTATGACAATCCATTAAGAAATATAGTAAATAAAATTCTTTCAAAATAATCTTTTTCTAATATTTTGTATTATTCTCTATAATTAATTTTGACATTATTAATTTTGGAAATAAAAACAATGAAAAATTATGCTGTTAAGATCAAAGCCATGTGTTTGCACTAGGATCATGGGCCTCCGTGGAAGAGTGACCTCCATGGTGATCTTTCTAAAGGGTTCTAGCCCGTATCAGGATGAAAAAATATGTTATTTTAATTTAGAAATGCGTGGATAAATTTTAAATGTTAAACTTGTAAATCCTTTTACAATTCCACGTGTGCAACAACTTTTAACTAACAATGATTTCAACATGATAAATAGAATTTCAATAGGATTTCAACATGATAAATACATATGTAAATATGTACATAAATTGATACAAATTATCTGTAATAGAGAATAATATATACGAGTTTTCTAAATGTAGAATGCAAATGTATTGTAAGTTTAACCAAATTTACGAAATATCTCTCAGAATACAAGGAAAAGTTTTTTGCTAAACATGATTTATGGCGTGAAAGATTTTTATCATGATATTTCACGTAATCATTTGTAATATTCTAAAGGAAGTTCTAAAGCGTAATTTTTATTTGTTTTTACAGTGGTTTTAGGGAAATAACCATAACAGTAGTAAAAATGCACGTGTTTGCATTTAGAGAAACAATGGATTGTAAATTTCCACAGTCTTGTAAATTTATGAATTATGTTTGTTTTACCTTATTGTGTTTTGGTAAATAAATATATTTAAGCTTTGAAAGAAAGAAAATTTCTAAAGAAAACAAAAATAATTATATTTATAAAAAGTAAATATATATTTAATTTTTTTTAATCTATTGTAGTTTTTTTTTTTTTTTTTTTTTTTTTTTAATGTTTAAAACTCAGTTTAAAACATTGAAATTAATTTAAAGGTGATCAGAAATTAATAAAAAATTAAGTTCTAATTTATTTAAAAATAAATGCTTTTTTTTATTTTCGTGAAAAAGTGTTCCAAAAATAAATAAATAAATAAAATAAAAATGAATTTTTATATTTGTTAATGTAAAAAAGAATATTTATAAATATATATTAAAAGAAAAAAATGCATATTCTAAAAGTCGAGTTAATTTTTTTCTTGAATATTTACAAAATTTTCGTCAGAAAAAAATCATTTAGCTTTGTCATGAACTTATCAGTAATTGTTAATGAGTCAAAAGTTGAAATAAGATATGTAAGCACTGAATAAAATTATAGTAAAGTGTGAAAATACGTGAAAAGAAAAAAATAATTGCTTCGCAGTAGTCGGTTTTAAAGATCGTGAAGTATTTGAAAAGCTAGAATAAATTTAGGTAATTTATTCCAGGTTTAAATAAACAAATTATCTTAATTTATTACTTTCTCTTACCCATAGGGTCGAAAAAGTATTGTTTTAGGGTCAAATTTTCGAGCGTGAGTTTTTGTTATATTTACATGTTCTGAGGTCCCCTCAATACGAAAATCATGTTTTTAGCGCATGGTCTGTGTGTCTGTCTGTCTGTGTGGATGTCTGTGTGTCTTTTATCAGCATATCTCAAGAACAAACAGAAGCAGAAATTCCAAACTCGGTATTCTAAATGTGTATCATATAGGGATGCTACAGTAAGCTTTTCGTTGAGATGAAGCCAGAAAAAACGTCTGGAATGACTCCACTCGACTTTATGAACATTAAATAATTAACAATTCTATAAATGAATTACAGTACGGGAAGCGTTAAACAAACAAAAAAAGAATATTATAATTGTGTGTTTGAGTAATTTTCTGTGTATAGTACATTTAATTTAATGCTATTGCCCTTCAAATAATTTGAGCCGAATGATCATAATGATAAAGAAATGTTCTTTGTGTCCTTGTACAAATCTATAAGTGTATATAATACTGATAAGTATTATACTGTGATTTCAGTGATATTATATATACTATCTCCAAAATTCATACAGTTCGTGTGACGGTGACCTGTTACACATATATAAATTTTCAGCTTAATCGAATAAGGTATTTAATCACTATTACACTTTGAATAATTGCATCCCATTAACCACAATGATAAAGAATTTTTCTTTGTGACCCTGTAAAAAAAATTAAGTTCTAGATTCTCCAAAATTCATACAGTTTGTATGACAATGGTGCATGACATGTATATAAATTTTCAGCTCAGTTGGATAAGGCGTTTAGACGCTATCGCTTTTTGAAGAATTTGAGCCCATAGGGCATAATGATAAAAAAAATTTCGTTGTGTCCCTGTAAAAAAAAAACTATAAGTGCTAGTTTCACCAAAATCAATAAGGTTCGTGCTATGGTAATCTATAACATATGTAATAACTTTAAGATCATTCGAACCAAGTGTTTAGACACTATCGGATTCACTCACATACACACATATATACCAATGTAAAAATAGCAAAATGAAACTCAGGGGACTTCGAAATGTGTAAAAACACCAAAATCTCAAAGTCCGATTTTTGACATGGTTACAATATTTTTCTTTCATATTTATGTTCGGAAAGTAAAAATGACAACATATAATGTAATAACAATTGTTATAATAAGGATCTAACCCTTTGAGTCGCAAGAAATCTGCTCTAATTTAAATTAGACTGCCACCAGAATTTACAAACAAAGCTAAAAGAAAAGAAATAAATTACTTTTTCTGATATGTTATACAAGTAAAATTTTGCTAAAAATTTTTTGGGGATGATTTTTTGCAGTTTTGATTCAGTAATTGCGACCTCGCAACTAGGACACTGCGCTTCGAAGGGTTCAAATAGATTACATACCATATACAATCATAACATACAATTCAAGATAATTTTGTTTTAAAGTAAATTTTACCGTACAAATGAGAAAGAATATTTCATATGTGCTTGTTATGGAACCATATCTACGATTAGCAGAAACAGTTATATCATAGTTATTACTAGTATTAATAGTTACTGATGATTGTGATCGGAATTATTGAACTGTGTTTAAGAAAATATCAACAGAAAGGAAAGTTGAAAAAAAAAATACGTGTGGCACTCGAGGACTGCCGCGGTAAAGCTATTGCATAGCATTTTTTTTCAACTTATGCAATTATAATTATTTATTTATTTTATTTATGCAGTATTTTTTTTTTCTTTGATATTAATTCAAGTTAGACTTTTTGAGCGTGGTGACCGATAAGAAAACAAATTTTAATAGAGAAAAGGTATTTAATAGGTTTTAAAGGCCTGCAAGTCGAATGGGGATATTCAAGTTTTTTCTTTGATATTAATGAATAAGATAACAATAATAAGAAAGCAAATTTTAATAGAGAAAAGGTATTTTAATAGGTTTTAAAGGCCTGCAAGTCGAATGGGGATATTCAAGTTTTTTCTTTGATATTAATTCAAGTTACACTTTTTGAGCGCGGTGACCGATATAAAAAAAATTTAATAGAGAAAAGGTATTTAATAGGTTTTAAAGGCCTGCAAGTCGAATGGGGCCGTTCAAGTTTTTTCTTTGATATTAATGAATAAGATAACAATAATGATAAGATAACAATAATGATAAGAAAACAAATTTTAATAGAGAAAAGGTATTTTAATAGGTTTTAAAGGCCTGCAAGTCGAATGGGGATATTCAATTTTTTCTTTGATATTAATTCAAGTAACACTTTTTGAGCGTGGTGACCGATAAGGAAACAAATTTTAATAGAGAAAAGGTATTTAATAGGTTTTAAAGGCCTGGAAGTCGAATGGGAATATTCAATTTTTTTCTTTGATATTAATTCAAGTTACACTTTTTGAGCGTGGTGACCGATAAGAAAACAAATTTTAATAGAGAAAAGGTATTTAATAGGTTTTTAAGGTTTGCAAGTCGAATGGGGATATTCAAGTTTTTTCTTTGATATTAATTCAAGTTACACTTTTTGAGCGTGGTGACCGATATAAAACAAATTTTAATAGAGAAAAGGTATTTAATAGGTTTTAAAGGCCTGCAAGTCGAATGGGGATATTCAAGGTTTTTCTTTGATATTAATGAATAAGATAACAATAATGATAAGATAACAATAATGATAAGATAACAATAATGATAAGAAAACAAATTTTAATAGAGAAAAGGTATTTTAATAGGTTTTAAAGGCCTGCAAGTCGAATGGGGATATTCAATTTTTTTCTTTGATATTAATTCAAATTACACTTTTTGAGCGTGGTGACCGATAAGAAAACAAATTGTAATAGAGAAAATGTATTTAATAGGTTTTAAAGGCCTGCAAGTCGAATGGGGATATTAAAGTTTTTTCTTTGATATTAATTCAAGTTACACTTTTTGAGCGTGGTGACCGATAAGAAAACAAATTTTAATAGAGAAAACGTATTTAATAGGTTTTAAAGGCCTGCAAGTCGAATGGGGATATTCAAGTTTTTTCTTTGATATTAATAAATAAGATAACAATAATGATAAGATAACAATAATGATAAGAAAACAAATTTTAATAGAGAAAAGGTATTTTAATAGGTTTTAAAGGCCTGCAAGTCGAATGGGGATATTCAAGTTTTTTCTTTGATATTAATTCAAGTTACACTTTTTGAGCGTGGTGACCGATAAGAAAACGAATTTTAATAGAGAAAAGGTATTTAATAGGTTTTAAAGGCCTGCAAGTCGAATGGGGATATTCAAGTTTTTTCTTTGATATTAATGAATAAGATAACAATAATAAGAAAGCAAATTTTAATAGAGAAAAGGTATTTTAATAGGTTTTAAAGGCCTGCAAGTCGAATGGGGATATTCAAGTTTTTTCTTTGATATTAATTCAAGTTACACTTTTTGAGCGCGGTGACCGATATAAAAAAAAATTTAATAGAGAAAAGGTATTTAATAGGTTTTAAAGGCCTGCAAGTCGAATGGGGCCGTTCAAGTTTTTTCTTTGATATTAATGAATAAGATAACAATAATGATAAGATAACAATAATGATAAGAAAACAAATTTTAATAGAGAAAAGGTATTTTAATAGGTTTTAAAGGCCTGCAAGTCGAATGGGGATATTCAATTTTTTCTTTGATATTAATTCAAGTAACACTTTTTGAGCGTGGTGACCGATAAGGAAACAAATTTTAATAGAGAAAAGGTATTTAATAGGTTTTAAAGGCCTGGAAGTCGAATGGGAATATTCAATTTTTTTCTTTGATATTAATTCAAGTTACACTTTTTGAGCGTGGTGACCGATAAGAAAACAAATTTTAATAGAGAAAAGGTATTTAATAGGTTTTTAAGGTTTGCAAGTCGAATGGGGATATTCAAGTTTTTTCTTTGATATTAATTCAAGTTACACTTTTTGAGCGTGGTGACCGATATAAAACAAATTTTAATAGAGAAAAGGTATTTAATAGGTTTTAAAGGCCTGCAAGTCGAATGGGGATATTCAAGGTTTTTCTTTGATATTAATGAATAAGATAACAATAATGATAAGATAACAATAATGATAAGATAACAATAATGATAAGAAAACAAATTTTAATAGAGAAAAGGTATTTTAATAGGTTTTAAAGGCCTGCAAGTCGAATGGGGATATTCAATTTTTTTCTTTGATATTAATTCAAATTACACTTTTTGAGCGTGGTGACCGATAAGAAAACAAATTGTAA
The DNA here is from genome assembly GCA_963930645.1 of Salticus scenicus. NCBI lineage: Eukaryota > Metazoa > Arthropoda > Arachnida > Araneae > Salticidae > Salticus > Salticus scenicus. The sequence continues at coordinate 8,125,327 of OZ005649.1, read as the reverse complement.
TAGAGAAAATGTATTTAATAGGTTTTAAAGGCCTGCAAGTCGAATGGGGATATTAAAGTTTTTTCTTTGATATTAATTCAAGTTACACTTTTTGAGCGTGGTGACCGATAAGAAAACAAATTTTAATAGAGAAAACGTATTTAATAGGTTTTAAAGGCCTGCAAGTCGAATGGGGATATTCAAGTTTTTTCTTTGATATTAATAAATAAGATAACAATAATGATAAGATAACAATAATGATAAGAAAACAAATTTTAATAGAGAAAAGGTATTTTAATAGGTTTTAAAGGCCTGCAAGTCGAATGGGGATATTCAAGTTTTTTCTTTGATATTAATTCAAGTTACACTTTTTGAGCGTGGTGACCGATAAGAAAACGAATTTTAATAGAGAAAAGGTATTTAATAGGTTTTAAAGGCCTGCAAGTCGAATGGGGATATTCAAGTTTTTTCTTTGATATTAATTCAAGTTACACTTTTTGAGCGTGGTGACCGATAAGAAAACAAATTTTAATAGAGAAAAGATATTTAATAGGTTTTAAAGGCCTGCAAGTCGAATGGGGATATTCAAGTTTTTTCTTTGATATTAATTCAAGTTACACTTTTTGAGCGCAGTGACCGATATAAAAAAAATTTTAATAGAGAAAAGGTATTTAATAGGTTTTAAAGGCCTGCAAGTCGAATGGGGCCATTCAAGTTTTTTCTTTGATATTAATGAATAAGATAACAATAATGATAAGATAACAATAATGATAAGAAAACAAATTTTAATAGAGAAAAGGTATTTTAATAGGTTTTAAAGGACTGCAAGTCGAATGAGGATATTCAATTTTTTTCTTTGATATTAATTCAAGTTACACTTTTTGAGCGTGGTGACCGATAAGAAAACAAATTTTAATAGAGAAAAGGTATTTAATAGGTTTTAAAGGCCTGCAAGTCGAATGGGGATATTCAAGTTTTTTCTTTGATATTAATTCAAGTTACACTTTTTGAGCGTGGTGACCGATAAGAAAACAAATTTTAATAGAGAAAACGTATTTAATAGGTTTTAAAGGCCTGCAAGTCGAATGGGGATATTCAAGTTTTTTCTTTGATATTAATTCAAGTTACACTTTTTGAGCGTGGTGACCGATAAGAAAACAAATTTTAATAGAGAAAAGGTATTTAATAGGTTTTAAAGGCCTGCAAGTCGAATGTGGATATTCAAGTTCTTTCTTTGATATTAATTGAAGTTACACTTTTTGAGCGTGGTGACCGATATAAAACAAATTTTAATAGAGAAAAGGTATTTAATAGGTTTTAAAGGCCTGCAAGTCGAATGGGGATATTCAAGGTTTTTCTTTGATATTAATGAATAAGATAACAATAATGATAAGAAAACAAATTTTAATAGAGAAAAGGTATTTAATAGGTTTTAAAGGTCTGCAAGTCGAATGGAGATATTCAAGTTTTATCTGATCTACTTTATACACAAATTTTACGCGTACAGCTATTCACTGTTGTACATAGATGACAGATACCTATACACCTATATACTTTCTCACAAACAGCTGCTTATGTATTCGTCCGATTTCGGAGCAGTTCGTCTCGATCTGTGCGAGCTTCGTACAGCCGAAGTTTACCGAACTGTGTTAGGTTTTTTTTTCGTTACGGAATTTTTCAATTCGGTCGCCGCGCTGAAAGCCCGCGATAAAAGCTATACAATAGCTTAAAAAAAAAAAAAATGTAACTCATGACGCGTTATTTTAAAATTTATAGCATGATGGGGTTGAATATGTAAATGTAAGTATTGTTTCATATGAACTCAAAGTTAATGATCAACAATAATTTTGAAGGTTAGAAAAAAACCTTTAATCCATTTTCGTCGCGTTAAAAGGAAGTTCATAGTCTAAAGGTAAAATTTGAGAAAGCTTCAGAGGCGATTTGGCAAGGTTTATCTTTCCTGAAATTTTGTATTTTCTTACAAAAAATGTTTGCAGTATTTGTCATTTAATTTAGATTTCAAATTAATGTAAAATTTCATAATAAACTTAATTTTTAAAATAGTTTTTTTTTTTTAAATTATTGAATTAGAATTCGTTACGCTCTGATACATAATAACCGCAACAATTCCGGAATTTTCTTAAATATCGCTATGCATACATAATATCAATTCAAAATACCTTTATTAAAGTAAAAATTTCCCTACTGAAATAAACAATAATGTTTCATGTGATACTTATTACATAGGTAGATGCAATAATCAGTAAAACTAGTTTTCACTGACGTATAAATTTTAATGGAAATCATTGAATAGCGTTCAGTGAAATGTTGAAGAAGAGGAAAGTTTGAACAAAAATATCAACATCAAATATGGTAACAATAATTATAACAACGAGTTGAAATATAAAATGTAAGAATTTTTTCTCGTTAAGTAAAATCTGAAGCTCGTTAAGAATTTAGATGTATAAGTCAAAGAGTCTGAAAGCAAGCGGCACATTGCTTCAGGGGAGGAGAGCTTTTGGTAGAAATTATATTACCATTTCTTTTTTTTCTTTTTTCATTAAAGGAGTTTTAGTACTTTGGTTTTTTAAGTTAGAATTCAAGTTAATGTAATTAAGTCTCAAAATAAATTTTAATACTTTAAGTAGTTTGTGAAATTGCGGTATTTAGATCCGTCTTTTGCAGACACCGTAGTACCCCTCCCTCCCCCCCCCCTCACCCCCAGTGGCCGAGGAGTTCTGTGCTTAAACCTGGTAGACGAGAAGTGTCGGGTTCGATTCTAAGTCGTGTTCGTCAACCAAGCCGTTCGAAGTTTTACGTGTTTTTCTCAAAATCTCGCTAAAATACGGGCTAGGATCCTTTAGAAAGACTCCCACGAAGGCTATACAACCAATAGGCCTAAGTAGGACCCTAGCATAGTCAATCGGTCTTAACCCCACAACCACAATCGTAACAATTCGAGGAAATATATTCCATGGATAACTTTACATTTAAGTAAAAATTTTCCATATCAAATACGTAAAAACTTTTTTTACATGACATGAATTGCAGAAGTAGATGTAGTAATACTAGGAATGGTCATCGGTGACAAATTGATTTTTAAAGGAATTGTTAAATATTATATATTGAAATTTGGATGAAGTGAAGAGTTGAAAAAAAAAAATCGGGAGTGACTCCACTCGACTTTCCGAACATTGAGTAGTTAACAGTTTTGTATATAAAGTAAAGAAAGAGGAGTTGTTAAACAAACAAAAGAGAGAAAACCATAATAGAGTGTTTGAGCATGTTTCTCTATATATTACACCATGTTTTATTTAACGCTACTGAACTTTGAACCCATAGATCATAATGATAAAGGATTTTTCGTTGTGTCCCTGTAAAAAACCTATAAATGCTAGATTCACCAAAATACTTATAGTTAGTGCAACAGTGATTTATAATATTCATATAAATTTTCAGCTCAATTGAATAAGGAGTTTATATGCTATCGCACTTTTAAAATTTTGGTCCTATTGGCCATAATGATAAAGAATTTGTCTTTGTATCCCTGTAAAAAAACTGTAAGTGCTAAATTCACCAAAATCTATGCAATTGGGGACATTGTGACCTTATAACATGTGTACATACTTTTTGCTCATATTAATAAGGCGTTTAGACTCTATCGCACTTTTAAAAATTTGGCTCCATAGGTCATAATGATAAAGAATATTTCCTGGTGTCCCTGTGAAAAAACTATAAGGGCTAGATTCACCAAAATCAATAGGGTTCGTACTATGGTGACTTACAATATACATACCAACTTTCAGCTTATTCGATCAAAGCTTTTAGACGCTAGCGTGTTCACTCACAGACGTACACACAAAATACATACACACACATACATACATCATCGTAAAAATAGTGAAAACGGACTCAGGCGACCTCGAAACGTATAGAAACATCAAAATCTCAAATTCGGATTTTTGACATGATTACAATACTTTCCTCACTATAGTGTTCGGAAAGTAAAAAATCCAAATATTAAAACGTCATATTTGAAATAATGGTTTAATGCCTTGCTCAAATATGACTTTTTAATGTTTGTTAATGTTAATTAAATACTCTGAGGAATTATAACATCTAACTCAAAATAACTTTGTTTGAAAGTAAAATTTCCTGAATCCAATAAAAAAGATCGCTTCTCATGACGCTTATTACATAAGTACACGTAGTGATTAGTCGAAATAATTATAACAGACGTATAAATTTTTATCGGAATTATTGAACAGTATTTAGAAAAACTTTCACGGAGAAGAAAGTGGAAATAAAAAATCTCTTTTCGGCAAGCTTAAAGGCAAAGGTAGATTCCTTTACGTTAATGTTACAATTGTAAAGAAATTTTACGTATGCATTAATACCTAGCCAATGGCTTTGTTCCCACACATTGCATTATTTACGTCGCTATTCTGTTTTCAAGAAATTTAATTTTCAACTACAAAAGGGTTTTATTCATTCTACTAAAAATGTTAGGCTAAATTTATTGGTTTGTAAATGTTTCAATTTTTCAAAATTCAAGCTCATAATCATTCAACAAATAAAAGCCTTAAAGATATACAATCCCGGCAATGGTGAATCCCGGAGGGGGCTATTGGGCTACACCCCCCTCGCCACCCAAGCTTAATCAAAATTATATTTTTTATTTAAAATCCATATGGTAACTGTTGTTCAATATCTTTCTTTTAAAAGAAAAAGTAATAGAAACGTGAAAATGCACTTGTGATCTTACTAGTTCTGGTAAGCCTGGCGTTGCTATGGTCAAGTCAAATACAGATAAGAGGTAGCGGTTTTTGGATAGTTATTTCATTTTAATTTTTATTGAATTATTGAAAGTTTTGTATTGTGTTTTTGTGATTCTTATTGTCAGATGAGTAAATATTGTAAAGGGAAACTGTTTTGGGTCACATAAGGTGGAACATTAACATTAACATTAGTTAACATTGGACCATTTGGCACCGCTGAATTTCAATGTTAATTGTTATGAATTTAGTTAATTGTATGATTTGGCGAGATTTTGGTGACAAAACTTGCGACTTAGCAATGAAATTTGTGATTTGGCGGCAAAAGTTGATAGTTGACGATGAAATTTTTGACTTGGCGACAAAATTTGGCGAGCTTGGAGAAGGAGAAAGGCAGCTTTGGCGTCATTATATTTTCTTTCCACGCGAAAACCTCATATCTCTTCACAGACCAATATCTTGGTTCGACAAGATAAAAAGTCAAAGGAAGCTGTAACGTATTATTCTCAATCGTAAATTTTAAATTCTTGCCTAATTTGACATTCTAAACTATTCACCACAAACGATATTTGTATTAAGATTGACGTATTATTTTAATTTTTTATTTTTAAATGATTAATTAAAGCGTTTAACAAGGTTTTTAATTAACACACTTTTATTAACTTGATATGATGCAACTATTAATGTATGTAACGGATTCCAATTCAATTTTCAGCAACTTCTTGTCGTCCAAAGGAACTGAAATTTTGCACACGACTTCATAATCAACGACAATACTAGATACAAGTATTTCCAGGCACTTTTCCCATCAGGGGCAAGTTCCAAGGGCAAACAAAAAATCTATACTTATACAAAACTATCGTATGTGACACAGGATTTGGATGTATTTGTATAATGTCGAGTGGCAACAATTAATTTTTTTTTTTTAATAAGGATTTAAAAGTATGTAATAGTTTTCTAAAACCTTTATTAGTTCATTTTTCAATCCGCGATTGTAATGAAATGCTCGCCCTCTGGTGGGCTAAGGGGAAATTACAATAAACATGCTTGAATTCGAATTCCATCAAGCCGCCATTGCATGCCGATGTTTAGTTTCACATATATTTATTGAATAAAAATGAATAAATCCGGTAAAAAAGATAACACATACTGTTGTGTGCTCCAGTGTAACTCCAAAGGAGCAAGAAATGCAGAATTAAGCTTCCATTTATTTCCAAATGACAAATTTAAAATTTCAGTTGCTTCGGCTAATGGAAGTAAAGAATTAATCAGATGATTTGAAACTAATATTTGTTCAGCTTCAGTTAAATATCTACTTTCGATCGAACTTTGAATAAACTGAAATATTTTTTTTCCAAAAGCAATCATTTTTCCATGATGTAATGGCGGAGAAATTATAGTACGAATATTAAGTAGAATAACAAAAAGAACAAAAATAGATACACGTGGCTGTAATATTTACTAACAACAAGAGCTGAAAAAGCGCTATCTATCGATCATTACAAACGCGAATAAAAGAGTGTTTTTTTTTTTTTTTTTTTTTTTTTTTTAAGGTATAATTTTATTTATCAAAATAAGGGAATTCGAGTAATGAAATACTTTAATTTAAATTTAAATTTTCATGTAAATAAACTTCAACGGAAAATTCATTAAAATTGTCCTTAGTTCTTTTGTTAAAGGGATGCCTAAATGTCCCCAAATTTATTACCTTTTCTACCATGCCAGTTTAATTCGTTTAGCATCGATTTACAAGATTTTTTTTTTTTTAAACGATGACATTTATCTTTTACATTATAGCATGCATCTATGTCATAAAGCTAAGTCTAAATCTGCTTAGCCCTAAGATATGTTGGTTTAATTTACTTATTTTTTTATTAACTTTTATTTTATTTGTTTAAAATCACGGATAAAATTTAATTTCATTTTTCTCAGTACATTGTTGTAATTGTGACGTCATATTTTCTGTTAAATTAAACTTTTTTTTTTTTTTTAATCAGATTATTATATTGTTTAAAAACATGATTAAAATTTTATTATATTTTCAGTGATCTTTTTTATTATCATTTGCACGTGACATAAGCATCAGATTATAAATTTTTGCAGTGAAAGCTATAGAAAATGTCAGCTTCATCACAAGAAAAATCACTTTTTAACTTGTAACATTTAAGCAATTGAAGTTATCGAAAAAGTTTAAATACAAAAGTTATTCTTTAGGGTAAGGCGGTAATTCGCCTGATTTGAAGTATTTTCCTATTTTCAATATTAAAGAAATTATGGGCAAAAGAAAATTTCCACACCCCACCATTTCCACCCCCTTTGAGCAGGATACCCCATCTACGAACTCGACCGAGATTTTTACTGTCCTGACAACATATCCCGAGCTGATTAAATTTAAATAAAAATTACTCCAGTTATCGTGTTCACAACTTAACATGGGAAAAAGCGTTATACATACATATATATATATATACCTATATATATATATATATATAAACTTTCGAACGGAGGGTGGTTTTGGGTTCTAGGGGTCACGATCGGTGAAGATATGAAGAAATTTTCCAGAAGTCGTGTCATGAGAGCCATTGCAATAGGTAGATCTCCTATAAGGAATCTACCTAAAAATTTAAACATTGAACCTAATAACAAAAATTATAAGAAGGGGTTAACATATGTAAAAATTAAGAAATGTTCCATTTGAAATCAAATTTAAAGGCCACCAAGAAGTCGAAAAATCAGATAAATTAGTTTAAGGGAATTCTCTGCCTGTTATCACTGGTAGCCGAAATCAATGTTATTCTATGGAGAAATTTGTTAAAAGATTACTCATAACCTATCGTATATTTTTTATTCAGTTTCCATATTCAAAATATTTACAACTATCTTCTTGTTTACCGATTTTTCTTTTTTGTAATTTATTTTGGAGCAGTAAAAGAGAGTATCATTTTTTTTTTTTTTTTTTTTAGAAACTTGTAGATAGAAAATGAATATTAAAGAAAAAATATAATAATAATAATAATAATAATAATAATAATAATAATCAGTTTTTGGAAATAAAAAGAAGTGTGACGATTGCGAATTTTCTGAATCAAAACACTGTATTTAAAAAAATAGATTAGGTAATGAATAGGCAGGAATATTGTAAGCGGTAGAGAGCAAACTATTTACGTCGAAATAAAAGAAAGTTCAAGGTCTAAAAACGGAGCGGAAAAAATTTCAGAGGCTACTTTTTTTTTTTTTTTAATCTTTCTTATCTTTATTAAGCTATTGTATAGCTTTTATCGCGGGCTTTGAGCGCGGCGACCGAATCAGAAAATTCCGTAACGAAAAAAAAAACCTAACACAGTTCGGCAGACTTCGGTAGACTTCGGCTGTACGAAGCTCGCACGAATCGAGACGAGCTGCTCCGAAATCGGACGAATACGTAAGCAGCTGTTTGTGAGAAAGTATATAGGTGTATAGGTATCTATCATTTATGTGCAACAGTGAATAGCTGTACGCGTACAATTTGTGTATAAAGTGTCTTTAATATGAATAAACAAAGTGCATTTATTTGTGTATAAAGTGTTTTTAATATGAATAAACAAAGTGCATTTATTAATGAAGAAAGTGATGAAAAAATAGTGAAAGAAAATGAGTGAGTACTCTATATACATACATTTTATTATTATCACAAATGCAGTATTTTTTAACACGCTTTTATTAGCTTCACCTGTATGTATGTATGTATGTATGTATGTATGTATGTATGTTTGTTTGTTTGTTTGTTTGTTTGTAACTTCTCTGGGAGCAAACAAAAAAATTATATTGTGAAATAAAATCTTTTTGTAAAAAAATAGAACCGACTCCAAAAAGCAACTACTATTAAAAAAAAATTGTATGAAATGAAACTAAATTGCGCCAAAAAGTATAAAATAATTTCCTTCGCCAAACAACCTATAACACTACAATTAATCATAACTTTTGAAGTCGGCGCAAAATTAAATAAAATTTAATTAGATTTTAAAGGTTTGTTTTTAGATCGGTAGCAACAAATGCTGTCGTCTCGAATGATCCATTTTCATGTTTCCTTTATTATTGTATTCACTGTATACAATTGGTCCATTGGTAGCATCTACACAGAACAGTGGACATTTTTCACAATGCAGAATTTATGTTTCTACGAAGTTAGAGTTTTCTTTGCAAATTTGGTATAACTTTGATAACTATCATCCTTGGTGGCTTTTGGATTTGGCGTTGAAAACGTATTGCAAAAATATACACGCAAGATGTATATTTTCATAATACATTTTGTACGAAGTATTGTTTCATATTCTTGATTACTCTCTTAATATACCTTATCAAATTAATCATGATATCCCAAAGAAATTAAATATGTTTGCCAGATAATTTTGCGATTTTTCTTTCACCAAGGACGTCAGATACCAGCATCTTCGCCAACTTTTGCTGCTTACAAAATCTTATTTGTTTTCTTGAATCAAAATAGTTTTCGGCTGCGTTTTGCAGGTGACAATGTGAGATGTGTAGTTTGAATAGGATTCGATTTTTGTATTGTATAAAGGTATCAATTTTTATTTAATTTTGCGCCGACTTCAAAAGTTATGATTAATTGTAGTGTTATAGGTTGTTTGGCGGAGGAAATTATTTTATACTTTTTGGCGCAATTTAGTTTCATTTGATACAATTTTTTGAAGTCGGTTAAAAAAAATACTTCCCCTTCGTGAACGATATGGCGTAGAGGTAAGGCGCCGCGCTACGAACCTAAAGGTCCAGTGTTCGATCCCCGTCAGGGGAAATTTTTTAAAAATGGTTTTTGTTAATTCTAAGTTATTTTAATTAAAGATTTAAATGTATGTAAATATTACGGTGTATCACTCACACGATTTTCTCTTACCCTGAATCTTAATACTAAGATAGATATTTTGTGCTTTTTAGTTCACATTTCTATAAAAGCGTGTTCTTTAATTTTTTAAAACTATAATATATATATATATTTTTTTTTTTAAGCTATTGCATAGCTTTTATCGCGGGCTTTGAGCGCGGCGACCGAATCAAGAAATTCCGTAACGAAAATAAACCTAACACAGTTCGGCAGACTTCGGCACGGTGTTTCTGTGCGTGCGACTAGACGTATGCGTGTAGACTAGCTGCTAACTGTTCATAACTGATTCTATCTCTTTTAGACACAATGCTAGTGAGACAGCGTGCTTTTTGGCCGCGTCCACGAATGAGTTCGAGCCCGCGACTAGTTGAACCTTAACGTGTATGTATATGGTACGACTGTACGAAGCTCGCACGGATCCAGACGAGCTGCTCCGAAATCGGACGAATACGTAAGCAGCTGTTTGTGAGAAATTATATAGGTGTATAGGTATCTATCATCTATGTACAACAGTGAATAGCTGTACGCGTAAAATTTGTGTATAAAGTGTTTTAAATATGAATAAACAAAGTGCATTTATTAAAATCCCCCCCAAGGCACAACTTTAACATGAGAGGCACAATTATGACATGTTCCCTCCCCAAGGCACAACTTTGACATGAGTCCCCCAAAAGGTACAACTTTGACATGAGTCTTCCCAAGGCACAACTTTGACATCAGTCCCCCCGAAGGCACAACATTGACATGAGTCCCCCCCCAGGCCCAACTTTGACATGAGTCCCCCCCCCCCCAAGGTACAACTTTGACATGAGTCCCCCCAAGGCACAACTTTGAAATGAGTCCCCCCAAGGCACAACTTTGACATGAGTCCCCCAAAAGGCACAACTTTGACATGAGTCCTCCCAAGGCACAACTTTGACATCAGTCCCCCCAAGGCACAACTTTGGCATGAGTCCCCCCAAGGCACAACTTTGGCATGAGTCCCCTCCACAAGGCACAACTTTGACATGAGTGCCCTTAAAGCACAACTTTGACATGAGTCCCCTCCCCCGGAACTTGAATTAATATCAAAGAAAAAAAAATACTGCATAAATAAAATAAATAAATAATTATAATTGCATAAGTTGATAAAAAATGCTATGCAATAGCTTTACCGCGGCAGTCCCCGAGTGCCACACGTTTTTTTTTTTTTTTTTAAGTCCTTCTATCAATAGCTTTTCAGCTTAAATATCAAGTAACAAACAATGCTTAAAGTAATTTTTTTAAATATATATTAAGATCTGACTCTTACTAATGCATAATCACAACAATTCAGGAAATTTATTAAACACTGCTGTGCCAAAAAAATATACAATTCAAGATACCTTTATTTAGATAAAAATTTCCTGGATCATTAAATAATAACTTTTCGTGTGACACTTATTACAGAGGTAAATGAAATAAGCAGTAAAATTAGTCAGCACTGACGTATAATTTTTATCCGGAATTATTGAACAGTGCATATTGAAATACTGACGGAGAGGAAAGTTGAAATAGAAAAATGTAAACATGTAATGTAATATAACAGTAATTATAGCAACGGATTGAAATATGTAAAAAGTAATAATCGCTTATCATAGAATCAAATCTGAAGGTCAACAAGAATTCGGAAGATAAAATAAAGTTTACTTTAGTGGATTTTATAACTATCGTTGCCGACAGGAAAAGACCATGTTATTCTATAGAGAAATTTGGTAACAGAATTACTCATGAAAAAAAGTAATCAAACGCTACTAACTTTTTACAGTCTCACTTAGTAATTTTTACTTAGACGAACAATTTTTTTAATGCCACAGAAGGCAAAATTCAAGAGTTAGAGGCAAGAAAAGTTCAAGGTCAAAAAACGAAGTGGAATAAATATTCAATGGCTATTTTGTAACTTTTATATTTCCTTATTTTATTTATTTATTTATTTATTAATAATAAATCTGTTTCTATTATTTGCTTTTTAAATTAACTTTTAAGTTAACATGTTTAAATCTCATAATAAAATTTATTATTTGAAGTAGTTTTTGACGTCGATGTATTGAGATCCGCCACTTACAGATACATAGCCGCAACAATTCAGGGAATTTATTTAAACACGGCTGTGCAAGTATAATAATCAATTACAGACACCGTTATTTCAAGAAAAAATTCCCAAATCAAATAAATAATATCAATTTGTGTGGCACTTAATACACAGGTAGATGAAATAATCAGTAGAATAAGTTGACGTATAAATATTAATCGGAATTATTGCACTATGCTAAGTGAAATGTTGACGTAAGAAGATGTAAGAAAAAATTCCCAAATCAAATAAATAATATCAATTTGTGTGGCACTTAATACACAGGTAGATGAAATAATCAGTAGAATAAGTTGACGTATAAATATTAATCAGAATTGTTGAACTATGCTAAATGACGGAGAGGAAAGTTGAAAAAAAAATGTAAACATAGAATGTAATAACAATAATTATAGCAACGGATATGATATGCAAAAATAAAAAATTCCTTCCCATGAAGCCAATATTAAAGGTCATCATGAATTTGGACGGCCAGTTATTCATTTACGTCGCAAAAAAAAGAAAGTTCAAGGTCTGAAACCGGACTGGATGATAGCTTCAGGGAGCCATTTGGTAGGGATTATCTTTTCTTATTTTATTCTTTCCCCCCCAGTAAAAGTATTTCTGGTTTTTTGACTTACCTTTATGCTTCATCTTATCAAAAAAGATGTATTGTTCTTGGGTATTTTAGATAAGAATATTTATTTTGAACGTAGTATTTTGACTTTTTCAGGAAGTTACTTATTATTATTATTATTATTATTTATTATTATTATAATAAAATGAATAAAACCTTTACTATAAGTATACATATGGAATATTATTTATGTTATTGTAAGTGATATCAATTGCTTTATTTGGTAAACTATTCAGCTAAATTAAATGCTTTTGCTAAGAATCAAATAATTCAAAAGTGGGAAATGGTATAATTTAGCCAAAGTAATAAATAATAATAATAATATATTGTTTTGAAATATTTAAATTAAATATTATTATTTTTACTTTCTTCTATATGTAATATAGAGAAAGTATTGGATTCGTAAAAATTTTCGACCTCGGGTTTTTGATGGATTTACACGTTTTGAGAGCTGTAGAATACGATTTGACTATTTTTAGAAAATGTCTGTCTGTCTGTCTGTCTGTCTGTCTGTGTGTGTGTGTGTGTGTGTGTGTGTGTGACAAAATTTTGTGGCAACTGTATCTCAGGAACTACTGCACAGAATTTCATACAAATTGGTATGTAGTTGCACCTTGACATAAATTAGTGCCTATCAACTTTTGGTAAAAATTGTCTTACAGGTTGCGTTGCCATCCCGCTTTTTCTAAATTTTTAACATGGTGATATAGGACAAAATTTTGTATAAATGTGCTTAAAGAGAATTATTTTTTAGTAATCATTATGAAATTTACAATAATTATTTATAATAGAGATAGTCAACTGGGAAAAATTTTTTGTACGTGTAGGAGCTACGCCACCCCCCCTGGGGGGGAAGTCCCCCCTCGAGGGGAGTAAATTTTCAAGATGGGTATCTTTCGAAAGGTCTCATCAATACCTTTAAAACGAATAGTTGAACTATAAATCTGTGATAATTTAAAACAAAGTTATCGATTTTTTTTACTTTTAACAAAAAAAAACTTAGAAAAAAAATCGTATTTTTTTTTTTTTTTTTTTTTTTTTTTTTTTTTAAATATTGTTACTGGTTGAGTATGTATTACTTTTAACAAAAAAAAAAAAAAAAAAAAAAAAAAAGAAAGAAAAAAGAAAGGAAAAAATCGTAATTTTTTTTTTTTTTTTTTTTTTTTTTTTTTTTTTAAATATTGTTACTGATTGAATATGTATATAGGAAAATATAGAAGAAAGTCTTGTGGTGGCCACAACATACTAGTTTTATTTATTGTAATGGAGTTTTATTTGTGAATTAAAATAGATCATAAACTAAATTAATAGATTAAAGGCTTACGATATTGAAAAATGTAATTGATTTGCTAGAACATTAGCGTAAATAATAATAATGATAATAATAATTTAATACCACTGAAAAACACATATTCGGCTAATATTTTTGGTGTAAATGCTTAAGAACTACGAATAAAAATGTAAAATTACACTTATTTGTAAATGTAATTGCATACGTTAGTGATACTGATGAATAAACATAAGCATTACACCCAGTTGTAGAAATTCTTCACAACTTACTATAAACTAAAGCTTTTCCCGAGTATAGTAGATATTCAAAAATAGTAACAGTTTTTGCCAGATTTCACCTTGGCCCGATATCTTTTTAATAAGCTTATATGAGGTTGGTTTATTCTTAAAACGATCTTCATCCAATGCAGTTATTGTTAGTGACAGTGTCAGCCCTATGACAATGCCCACAATTGGCACGTCCGCCAGTTGGTACGACACTGACTTAAATGCTCATCTCCGAATCACCTGAAATAAATTTCTGTGGTTTTTTATTCTTTAAAAACAAGCACAAAACTTTGTTGAAGAATTTTAGAATTCAATCCTCTGATTCAAGTTTCACCTTCAATATCCAATTTAACAACTATTTCAACTTATTTGATGAACAATCCTGAATATGTTTTTAAAAAGCAATAATAAAAATACAATTTCTAGAAAATTAAAATAGAATTTTTCATGCGGCAAGATTAGTGTTTTAATACTTTTTTTTTTCTATTTTTCATAAGGTTATGTCACTTTAGTTCTCTCCTCTCCAATCTCTTTCGAAACAGTTTATAATATATATATATATATATTGCTGCCTCGATCGGGGCTAAAACAATATAAATTGCTATAATTAGCTATATTGTTTTACGAAATCGATGCAGCTTTCACAGCTTTAGGAAGTACATGCCCCCTGAAGTATAAACATACTTCAAATTTTAAGCATTTTTATCCAATTATTATTTCTGCGGTCCTTTATTTACTTTCTCCGTCATTAAGTTTAATGGTCCTTTTTTTATTATTATTATTCATGTCGGCGTAAGTAATTTAATTTTTTTTTTTTTTTTGTCTCTTATTGGTTCTTAATCTGTATCGTAACATTTTTGTGCCAGTCTTACCTAAATGTTACAATCAGTTCTGTTTTTGTTGTGTTGGTATTGTTCTGTATATATTAATTGCTAAATTTTAAGGTTAAATTTTACTACGCTATCTATCATTTATATATATATATATATTCCGAATTAATGATGGTATTAAAAAAAATTCTTTTTAATTAGAAAGTTCCGAAATACGAATATATTTATGCATGAATACAATTTAAGTATTAATATAAATATATATACCATATTTAATTTTTATTAACTGAATTAAAATCTTCATATATTTAAGATAATAAGAATGCCGTGCCCGAAAATAATACTAAGTACAATACTGATAGGACTTTTCGAAAAATTTTTTTTAGCATTATTGGTAGAATTTCAAAATTTAAACGTCTATTCAAATATTTTATTAAGAAAATACCTTTCACTTAGCATTTATATAGATTATTTTAGTTTCTCATAGAACTATATGCATGAGGAACTTAGGTATTCCCGAAAAATGTCAACCTCAGATTTTTAACATTTATACACGTTCATATTTTAAAGTATGGATAATCTAAAAATCACAAAATCGTTAGTCTGCACGTTTGTAGGGTCGTCATCAGTTTGTTAGTTGGTTAGTCTGTGTACATATTATCTCAAGAATAAATAATTATAAAGAGGTCGTGTCCATTTTAAAATATCAACGTTGCTGACAATAATTCTATTTATTTATAATACTCCAATTTGGGCATTTCAGTTTACGACAGTGCTATTGCCATGCGACCATCAAAATTAATTTCTCTTGGCATGAATATAGCAGCCCCATAGTAGAAATGTATGAGAGTAAATCTATGATGGGCAACTGAGCAGAGTTCACTTATGCCAACTAGATTTACTTCTGACGTGCTGTTTATTTAAACTTAAGAATCATTTGAAAATTTTTGTTTAAGTATATCCCACAGTACTTACGCTTTGTCCGTTACACACAGTTAAAACATTTTGTCCTAGGTTGAATTGAAACAGTAATTGCAACTATAATATAATGAACTTTTACTATGGGCGCCTAGTTGAACCTACATTTGCAGCCATAAAATAGTATAGTTCTTTTTTCCAATTATTTCTTGCTTATTTTCAATAAAAAGCACAAAATCACGATAGAGATGACCCAACAAACACGAGACTATCAGGCAGTGATGCCAGATTGGGAATTTTGTCCCCATTTTGGGGATGGATTTTTGAGGCTTCTGGGGACAATTTTGGGGACCAAATGTTTGTGGGGACTTTTTTGGGTAATTCTAAAATTTTTGGGGACAAATCTGGGGATTTCATCTTTCTGTCAATGTTGGCAACGTAATGATTTATCCCTACCAGAGACTTTCAATAGCTTTATTGTTATTTGGGAATTTTTTTTCAAAAATTGCCTTCATTTGGGGAAAAATCTGAGCTTAAATCATAGAAAAATCTGCTTATATATATATATATATATATATATATATATATATATATTTTTTTTTTTTTTTTGAAAAAAATTTTTTTTTTCCTTTTTTTTTTGTAGAAATCAAGTTGGGGATTTTTTCGAAAAAAACCCCTCTGATTTGGGGAAATTTGAAGACTTGTTTGGGGAAATAATTTTCGACCATCTGGCAACACTGCTATCAGGCCCGTTGTAGAAAACAGGACACCAGACCCATGGCCGAAGCTGATTGCCTTATCAGTTCAACTCCATGGCTTGGGTTACGGAAGATGTATGGCATGCTTATTATAGTGTTTATAGATCACACAGCATGATCTGTATACGTTCCATAAAATTTTTGTCTTCTCCGCCGAAATGTGACCAAATAGTATCGACACAGATTTGGACCAATATCAGCGAAATATAGTTTATCAATACTCTATGGATTCGATGCCGCATGATTCATATGAATACCTACGTCTATATTTAATTGGTCAACAGATGGTTAGATGTTCAGTTTTCCGAATTTTTTTGCAGAAATGCCTCACTATTTTGCTTAAATTATAAAACGAATTGATGAAATTTTCTATTAAATGAATAAAAAGTTTTTTAAGGAAACCATGAATTTCATAAATCGTCTGTAAGAGTTATAAAGTTTTATATAACGCACAAATGCATTGAAGTATTACTATATGAAGTATATATATTGAAATTCCTGGTGTGTAGAGCAATATTGCTTACATCTAATTAACATTGCTTTAAAATGTGCGTAATATTTGGGCTTAAACTAATGCAACTACATGGTATTGCATCTAGAGAACTATCAGCTATATCGTCCGAATAGTGGAAGAAAAATGCACTTATCACGAAACTCATTTCACATATTTTGAAATTTGTGAAACTGGTTATGGAATCGTCTTCAGACTACATATATATACCTGTATTCATTCGACCTTTTTAGTCTTCATCCTCGCCAATTTATCTTAAAAAGATCGGACCAAACATTAGGTAAAAGTATTTTGGCCCACAAGCGTATTTCCGATAACAACACAGTCATCAGTTTCGTGGCAGTGTTGCAATTTGAGGGCGACTCACTCTTAAAAATTTCTGAAAATTTAATGTAAATATTTATCCAGAGTCCCTGTAAATTTACAGTAATTCTTAGTTAAAAGTGAATAATCAAGATTCTCAATCTTTATTCTGTATTTTTACCTAATTTTATTATTTATTAAAAATTAAAAATGACGGTTTCTACTTTATAAAAAGCATTCCAAGTCCGAAATATATTCTCAACAATAATTAATTAAATTAATATTAGTTATTAAAATGAATGTATAAAATAAGTTTTTAAACATCTCCGTTTGTTTTTCTCTGTAATTTTATGTAAGACTTAAGATAATAGATTACACAGAGTTTTCTATTGAAATTTTTAACAATGTAACTTTTTCCGAATAGATTGGCATGCCTTAATTGCCAATGCTGGACCGTACAGATACCGACAGTTTCGTGTTTCTTGGGGGTTTCCCCATTATTGCTACTGCAGTTCATCGTTTAAGTTCTACACTGCAAAAAATATGTCCTATTTGCTGCCAGAAATTCTCTGTAATTTGATAAAATACGCGTAATTTACGAAAAAACTACGTTGTCAGAACGCATTTTCTCAAATTACAGAGAATTTCTGGCAGCAAATAGGACATATTTTTTACAGTGTACCAAACACGCTACAGATACTGTAATACCAAATTTTGGTTCAATCTAGTATGTAGTATTTTTGTAGTGATATTTATATATCTGTACCTTGGAGATAAAAGTCACCATGTTCATCATGTGAAAAGAGTTACCACCACGTTTTTGATGTGTTACATTGTATGCATTTGTCATAAATAACGAAAAGAGACAGGGTTTTATTTTTCACTTTCTTTTCTCCTTCATAGTACTCTGTTAAAAATTTGGTGTTAGTGTGAACCAAAACTTGGTACTGAAGTAGCTGCAACCACCATATGGTTTAACCTTTTACCATGATTTGGTAATTTTATGTTGAACCAAATATTGATAATTTGTTTTAAATAAAAGAAAAAAAATCAAAATTCGACTGAGACGGGGATCGAACTGAAGACTTTATTGTCTCAAGTCAAGCACTGTGACACTGTGCCATGATTTATTGCCGACTACTTATGTTTCGTTGATTTTGATAAAAGAGGTTAAATTTTGTAGGGGCTTATCTTGCCCCACGGGTGAGTTGTTGCACAAAATTTGCCCTTTACCCTATGTTTTCATCCACATTCTTTAATTTAAGCATGGTTTGGATTCAATAGGAATTTTACTGATTTATACTTCCCTTATAAGTGGATGTGTGGTTAAATTCAATGGTGCCAAGTTAAATTCAATCAGAAGAAGTAAAACAACTTAAAAGTGAGATTGAACCATATTATGGTATTGCTTATAACTTTACTCCTTATGGTGGTTCAAGTTTGAACTAAAATGTTTAACAGTGTAGCTGCCCATTAATGCTTAATGCCTCTATATAAATCAAAAAATGCACATAAAGGACCTAGTGTTAACTCTTTTCACAAAATTTACATAGTTCCTTTTGATTCTGGTGCACTTATATAAGAAAAAAAAATACCATGATTTAAGTGCTATGGATATTCCTTTAAACTGTTTTTTACTGCATTTCACATCGCACAACTGGGTTTATTAAGAAATGATTACACACAATATTAATTTAAAGAATTCCATTAAAACTTGGGTGCATGTTTTCTGATTATATTTTTACATCAAATGGTATTGAAAAAAAAAAAATAATAATAGTGTTATTTAACAGGTGCAGAATTACTGAAGTATTTATCTTTGAAGGCTAAATAGGTTTAAACTGAAATTATCGCATCAAATACGATCCGTTAGCATTAACTAGGCGTAAAAAATAATGAATGACAAGAAAATTGTTTGTTGAAACTGCTTGACTGACAGAAATTAGCTACAGTTTCATAACTGCGTGGATTTAATATTTCAAAGAAAAGTAAATCGAGTCTTAATCAGGAGGCTGCAGGAACTCTTATTTCTTTGAATTTTGAAAATGTTTTTACATTTCTAATTATGGTTTAGATATAAATTAGTTTTAGATATAAATTAACGTATAATCATTAGTTGAGTATCTAATAAATATATTTTTATACTTTAAGTTAATAGTAGTTAGAATTTTTTCTTTTCATGCTACATAAAAGATTTATGCATTTTTCAAAACGTGGTGAGACAAAAATTAATTTCTGCGTTTCTAATTTAAATAAATAAATTAATGAATTAATAATAAATAATGCACATTTGCCAATTTATTTATTTATTTATTTATTTTATAACTTGATTTTATTTATAAATTGGCTAAAGAACATTTAAAACATTTGAAAATATTTATCCTTTAGTTATTTACGTACTTCTTCAATTATGTTTTCATCAAAAAGTGCCTTTTTAAATTATTTGATAAAATTCAAACTAATAAGTAATATTTATAATTACACGATGATAATAATAATAATCATAATCATAATAATAAGTATGATATTATTATCTATGTATATTAATAAATTTTAATATCATAATATAGTTATTAAAAAAAGAGGGGAGGAATTTGCTCATAGTTAATAAAAAATACATTCAGTGGGCTTTTTCTAAACTGAAACAAACGCAAGATATAGTTTTCGTTGGCAAATAATGTGTAATTACAAATCACAATAGTTCTGGAAAAGAGTTAGCAGATATTTGCTAATTTCATTTGATATAGTTAACTTTCTTTTCTCTATGTATGGTACAGAAAGTATTGTCTTTTGGGTCAAATTTTAAAAAATTAGTTTTTGCTTTTTTCACTCGTTTTGATGAGGTCCCCTTGGATGCTAAGTTATAAATTAAAATGCGGCCCTCCATCAGTATTTTCATAATAACATAACGTAAGTTTTACCTATATTATGTTCCCTAACTAACTTAGAGATATAAAACTGGTATCATTAGAAAGCTTATAATACGGGCTTTAAAATGATATATCACATGTATATATTTGTAAAAATGTTCATTTTAAGGTCAAATGTTATGAACTTTGACCTTCAGTATCTCAAAAAATACCAAATTTAATTTTCTCTCAAAATTATATGTTATTCTTATGTTTATTGTCTATAATTACTGTAAGTTTAAACATGGGTCGACCATGGGATATTGAGTTATAAATTAAAATGCAACTCTACCATTATTTCCATACTAACATAACGTACGTTTTACAAAAAAAAAAAAAAAAAAAAAAAAAGACCATTTCATGTTGAAACTTGCAATAATTATAGATAATAAACGTATGGATAACATATATTTTTTAAATGAAAATTAAATGTGTACTCTTTGCAATACTAAAGGTCAAAGGTCAAAATGTTTGACCGTAAAATGAAAAATTTTTTTAAATAAAGCTTTCTAATGATACCAATTTTATGTCTCGAAGTTAATTAGAGAACAAAATATGAGTAAAACTTACGTTATGTTATTATGAAAATACGGATGGAGTGTTGCATTTTAGTTTATAACTCACCATTCCAACGCCGTCCCATGTTGAAATTTTTAAAAATTATAGATAATAAACGTAAAAATAACATATAATTTCTAAAGAAAATTAAACATGTATTTTTTGAGTTATTGAAAGTCAAAAGTTGAAATGTTTGTCCTTAAAATGAAAGTTTTTAAAAATACATACATGAGCTATATGATTTGAAAGGCCTATATTATAAGATTTCTAATGCTACCAATATTATATCTCTAAGTTGATTAGGGAACAAAATATTGATACATTTGTAGTAGAAGAATTATGAAAATTTGCATTTTTCACCCACTTTTGCAGTCCTGTATATCAAAAACTAAAAGAGATAGGGACTTATTAATTGCTATACACTCATTTCTCAATAGGGTAAATAAATGAACCCAATTTCATAAAAATCTGAGGGGGGTCAGGTTAAAAATGTATTTTGTGTTGATTTGACATGGAATGACCCACCCTATTATTAGCTTATATTATGTGTGGGTGTTGTTTGACAACTTTCATTGAGATCGTGCAAATTACTTGTGTACAAGGACATATAAAATTGTGGTAATAGATTACGTCTATAGACGAATTTGCTAGTTGGTACAATTTAACACCTTTAGACTGAACTAAACTCAATAAAATTGACACACTTTTTATGTGCAGAAAGTCATGTTTTACGCATAATATGGTGTAAAAAGTAATTATTCTTCTTTTACAGGGCTACACTAAAGAATTCAGGTTTATTAATGCTATGTTTGAATGCGGTGGTTCGAAAGCACTTTAAGTTTTTTCATGCATTTAATTATTTAATTATTTTGTGTGTGTATCTGTGTCCATAATTTAAAATACACATTTTTGTATGAATATCATTTATAGATAATATACAGAGATACTCAAAATCAGTCTAATAAATTTCAAAAAGAAATTATGGTGATAATTTTGTGAATAATTTGAAATAATGTTTAAATTTTAATAGCCACATTAAATGCTTTATGAACATAAACTTCAATCTCCAAAAAATGAGTAAACATTGCGGGAGTTCCTCACTATGTTTAACTGTTTCTAAATCTATTTTGAATTGTTGTTTAACGTTATACTATAAACATTTAGATGCAATACTCCTACACAATTATCCTATACATTAAACTGTAATAATATGTGTAGGATAATGTAAGATCACAGAATGTAGTGTCCGCGGCACGCCAGATTATTTTGTGGATAAAAAGCTTTTTTACTTATAAGTCAACATTTTTTCCCCTTTTAAAAATGCCGCTTTTTTATTCTTGTAGATTTTTGCATTTCAGCTGATGTGTAAACTTACATTTCGACTAACTTGTATCTGATGTAGGAAAGGAGTTTTCAACACTAAGAAATCGATAGGTTATTTTATCTGTTTGCAATTTTTATTTCTTTATAGCGCTACATATTATAATATGGTTACATTTTTAATATAATTTATATAATTTACTCAGTTTAATACTATTTTATTTTATATTGTTTACAAGTAAATCAGAAAAATCTTGAAAAAAGAAAAAGAAAAAAAAAAACTTTTATTTATTTATTTTTTATTTCTATGAATTTCATCATTTCTGCTTTTTAGCGGAAAAAAAAATTAATGTAAAATCAATTACATAATTATCATATATTATTCTTTATATCTTCCTTATTCTTCTTTTTAATATTATTAAAAATATTTCAAATAAATAAATTAATTAATTAATATTATTCTGTTCATTTCTAATTCAACAATTAAATTCAGTGATATAAAAGTTTTCAATTTTCAATTTTTTTTTTTTTTTTTTTTATTAAATATGACGTGAATTATTATTGAATGGTCATGAAATAATAATACATGATAATACTTCCTAAACATTCGCACCTTGAATGATACGCTACTTGAATTCGTTAAGGATATTCAATAACGCGAATTTTGAATACAATTAGTTTTTTTTTTCCGAACACCTGTCATAAATAACTATGCACTTGGCCTAAATGTGTCAACAAATTAAGTGTTATTTAAAATCTGCACGACTTTAGCAATTTGTTTAAAAGCTCAGCAATATATATTTTCGCTTGTTTTACAGAAGGTGAACCACTTTTACTGTTATCTACTATGCATCTATGTTATCTAAATGCATCTATGTATTTTTGACATTTGCAGAAATATGCTAATTCATGCTCAACATTCATTTTTATACTGCCCACAAGCTATAAATGAACACTCCGAATTTCCACCTTATTTCTCTCGGTCTCTTTCTCTCTCTCACTCATAAAAATAACGAATATTTCCTTTTTAAAAATTTAAAACATTAATAGGATAGTCAACATGATTATAAATATATTTATTAAATTACTATCTCAAGACTATGAAAAATTGCATACATATGCATTAGAATATAACAATGCTAAATAAATATGAATTTCTAAAAACTATTTAAATTTAAATGCATTTCAAAGTTTAAAATTTTTTAATATTCTTATAAATTTTACTAAAACTAATTTTTAAGTCCCCCGCCCTCCATTTTACATTATACTGTAGATTCATTGAAACGTTCAGTTATTTAAGATATTTTTATTTTTAAATGCTAAAATTGGATAATATTTTTTGTTTATTTATTGAGGTATACTTTGTACTTCGAACGATGTAGGTAAATATCAGTAAAGAATGATTATCTTTTTTTTTTTTTTTTTTTTACAATAGCTTGAAAAATAGTTAATTTTAAAACATGTAAGTTTTCACGTGAGTTAAAAAAAAGTTTTATCTCTCTATTACAGCTGTTGGAATACTTGTATTTCCTTATTTGTATTTATTTTCCCTTAAAAATATCAGAGGTATAATATATATATAGTACATATATATATAAGCAACTGAGGATAAATGAAAATCATTAATTTGCAATAAGCATTTAGACCTGAATTTAGCTCTTAAAAATCTCAAAAACGTTATAACTGTCAACCGCTATCCTACTTTCCTACTTTATAAACATATCAATCTTCTTGAATACAATCTAACTTAAGGTTTTTTCTCCATCTCGGGTGACATTTATGAACTGGTAAGTGGTCCTACCAGCCGAAGCGGGTTCTCTCTTTTTGATGGGGGGAGGGGGGGGTCAATAATTCTACTTGCTTTTTAAGTTTGTCCTTGTATTTATTTATATTTTTGTATTTTTATATTGATGTATTTATTTTTGTACTTTATTGATGTATTTATTTTTGTACTTTATTTAGGAATTTATTTGCTTTTTAATGCTTTGTATTAATTCAATTCGTTTGCTATATAGTCTTACTTCCATCTGTGAGATGTCGGGAGATTTTCTTTTATGATAATTTTGATATGAATTTATTTGCTTTTTAATGCTTTGTATTAATTCAATTCGTTTGCTATATAGTCTTACTTCCATCTGTGAGATGTCGGGAGATTTTCTTTTATGATTATTTTCATATGAATTTATTTGCGTTTTAATGCTTTGTATTAATTCAATTCGTTTGCTATATAGTCTTACTTCCATCTGTGAGATGTCGGGAGATTTTCTTTTATGATTATTTTGATATGAATTTATTTGCTTTTTAATGCTTTTTATTAATTCAATTCGTTTGCTATATAGTCTTACTTCCATCTGTGAGATGTCGGGAGATTTTCTTTTATGATTATTTTGATATGAATTTATTTGCTTTTTAATGCTTTGTATTAATTCAATTCGTTTGCTATATAGTCTTACTTCCATCTGTGAGATGTCGGGAGATTTTCTTTTATGATTATTTTGATATGAATTTATTTGCTTTTTAATGCTTTGTATTAATTCAGTTCGTTTGCTATATAGTCTTACTTCCATCTGTGAGATGTCGGGAGATTTTCTTTTATGATTATTTTGATATGAATTTATTTGCTTTTTAATGCTTTGTATTAATTCAATTCGTTTGCTATATAGTCTTACTTCCATCTGTGAGATGTCGGGAGATTTTTTTAATGATTATTTTGATATGAATTTATTTGCTTTTTAATGCTTTGTATTAATTCAATTCTTTTGCTATATAGTCCTACTATCTGTGAGATGTCGGGAGATTTTCTTTTATGATTATTTTGATATGAATTTATTTGCTTTTTAATGCTTTGTATTAATTCAATTCGTTTGCTATATAGTCTTACTTCCATCTGTGAGATGTCGGGAGCTAGAAATGTGTTTTTTGGCTGAGTAGCCGACATTTTGTCAGAAACTTCTCATATTCCATTCGCTACATGAGGGATCTCCCCTGAAGAAGGCCCTCGTGTGTTTTGGGTAAATTTTCATTTATCCTCAGTTTGCTTATTTATTTATTATGGTTTTATATATATATATTTTTTTTGCTGCATTTGCGCATGGGTTTATAAATAATCCGTTCCAGTTTTATTTATAGTATGCAAGTTTTATTTCTTCTAATTTTTAAGATTTATCTTATATATATATATATATATATACCCCGCAACAAAAAATAGATACAAAGGGTTTTTTCTTTGATTTTTCATAAAATAACATTATCTAAACTGTGCTTATCATTTATTATTATCATTAAATAACACTATTTCCGAACTAATTTTTGTTTTAAGACTAATTTAGAAAAATTTTAAGACTAAATTTTTTCTAATTTAAGACTACACTCCGCGACAAAAAGATAGGAAAAGGGATTTTTTTTTTTTTTTTCATAAAATAACATTATCTAAATTGTGCTGATCATTTATTATCATAACACAATATTATCATATCAAAAACATATTAAATATTTCAATCATATTCAAAATATTCATATTAAAAAAAAAAATTTGTTCCTATCTTTTTGTTGCGGAGTGTAGTCTTAAATTAGAAACATTTTAGTCTTAAAATTTTTTTTAATTAGCCTTAAAACAAAAATTAGTTCGGGAATAGTGTTATTTTATAAAAAAAAAAATCAGAGAAAAAACCCTTTGTACCTATCTTTTTGTCGCGGAGTGTATAAGCCTTGCGCGTAGGATTACATGTAAATTATACATCACATGAACCAAAAAAATGTTCTTATAAAGCATACCTTATAATTAAAAGGATGAAAAATAATTTTCTTCAAAAGCTCCGTTCTTATGAATAATAATAATAACTATTATTATTATTTAAAAAAAAAAAAAAAAAAAAAAAGTCATTGATTTTGGTGTAACTGTGCTTATAACTACAAAGCTTTCAATGTTAAAAAGCTAATTGTTCATCATTTCATATATTTACATCTCATGTAAAAGTTGCTAAACTTTCGTTAAATTCTGGCTAACCATCACGGACATATTGTGTGCACAATATTATACTACGACAGAAAATTCGTCCTGACATTTTTATACATATAATAAATAAATAATCTAGAATCATTTTAATGGCTATAACAGAGAGATAAAACCTTTCTTAACACCTGTTAAAATTTACAAGTTTTAAAAGAAATTATTTTTTGAATTATTGTCATTAAAGTAATGGTTTTTTTTTTTTTTTCTTCTTCTAATACTTTCTCCTTTCAAAGGTACCTGCCTCTTTAAACAGCAAGGCAATTTCTGCAGAGTTAATAAACAGTAAAATGTGTCGAATTTTCCGAACTGAAAACTTAATAAACCTTTTATTTAAGAATAAATAAATAATAAAATAATAATGTGCATTAATTATTCTTATTTGCGAAAGAGTTAAATCTACGTATACAAAGTATTACCATTCTGAAGAGTAATTTTACAGTTGCCTACGTATTTAATTTAAAGTTACACGAAATAAAATTTTCGTAATTAAAATATTAGTTCTATTTAAAATAAAATTTTGTATCTTACGATTATACTTTCTGAAATAGTTTGATATAGGAAACAAGACGATTTCATTAATTTGATATTATATACCAGAATCGTTTTGTCTTAAATAATTTACATCATTTTGACGTTCGACTGTGATATGCGATAATCTTATATACAATTATCATAAAATAACGCTATTATGTAATCACTTTTATGCTGAATAAACTGACTTTTAATTCAGTGCTAATTATAAAAACCAATTATCTATAATCGAAGGTGAGTAGTTACGCGTGTTACATAAAGTGTTTTAGATAGTAATAACGTAGTAATGCTTTATTTAAATGTGAAATGATATCTATACTACTGGTCATTAAAATTGCTACACCAAGAAGGAATAATAATAATGGAATGAAATTTATTGGACACATACATTATAGCAGGAAGAACAATTGATTAAAATTTCAGGAAATTTCCAGTTATATCTACTGAGATAACAGTACATAAAGCAGCGACTTCTGTGAGCAATAATAGCACTTATTTGCCTAGGCATTGAATCGAACAGCGATTGGGTGACATGTACGGATAGAGCACTTCATGATGTTTTAACACGATGCCACAATTTATTGATCGAAGTTACTGGTGAGTGGTGGGGGCCAGTCGCTTTTCAACGATTAAACAGTCATTTTCATCGGTGCGAGATCAGAAAAACGCGCTTGCCAGAGCAACAGTCGATAACATTCTGTATCAAAGAAGGTCCGAACAATACAAACAACTTGCGGTCGTGCATTATCTTGCTTAAATATTGCGCTTAGAAGGACTTCAATATAGGGCAGAGCGATAGGCCTTAACTCGTCAGAAATGTAATGGCTGTTATTTAGAGTAGCCAGAATGAAAACAAGAAATGATCGGGACGTGTATCCAATGGTACCACATACCATTAATCCAGGTGGTGACCCAGTATGCAGCTACCAAAATTTTGATTACCCTCAAAACTGCATCATTGATATGGGCGCCATTAATGTGTGATCAACGATGAACCTGGACGCTGGAATGGCGTGAATTCACCTTTCAGACAAATCACAATCCTGTTTACAGCATCAAGATTGCCTTATCGGTATTTAACGGGATTGTGAATAATGCATATTGCCAGCTGGGATTCGACATCATTATAGTGACCATCATTCCCAATGATGTTATGGGTTCCCATTGGATACACGTCTCGATTACTTCTTGTTGGTATTCATGGAACTCTGAACAGCGGCCATTAAATGTCTGATGGGTTAAGGCCCGCCCCTCTGCCCTGTATTCGAGGCCTCCATAGCGCAAAAATTAAGCAAGATAATGCACGACCGTAAGTTGTTTGCAATTTTCGGACCTTCTTTGATACAGAATGTTATCGAATGTTGCTCTGGCAAGCGCGTTCTCCTGATCTCGCACCAATGAAAATGACTATTTAATCGTTGAAAAGCGACTGACCCTTCACCACTCACCAGTAACTTCGATCGATGAATTGTGGCATCGTGTTAAAACATCATGACGTGCTCTATCCGTACATGTCATTCAATCGCTGTTCGATTCAATGCCTAGAAAAATAAGTTCTA
The DNA here is from genome assembly GCA_963930645.1 of Salticus scenicus. Lineage (NCBI taxonomy): Eukaryota > Metazoa > Arthropoda > Arachnida > Araneae > Salticidae > Salticus > Salticus scenicus. The sequence goes on along the minus strand of OZ005649.1, from coordinate 8,097,205 downwards.
TTATTGCTCACAGAGGTCACTGCTTTATGTACTGTTTTCTCAGTACATATTACTCCTAATTTCCTGAAATTTTAATCAATTGTTCTTCCTACTATAATGTATGTGTCCAACAAATTTCATTCCGTTATTATTATTCCTTCTTCGTGTAGCAATTTTAATGGCCAGTAGTGTAAATGTCTCTGTCTTGAGGAGATAATTTCCATTTTAAATTAATATGCTTAGTTTTAAAAAATAGGACGAATAATTTGTGTTAAATATGTATGTAAAAAAATTTTTGCATAATAATATAAAAATGTGTGAATAATGCATTAAAATGTGTGTGGGTGTAAAACAACGTGTACGTATATGAATCTGTGCAGTTACATAAACTGATGTCCTAGATTTCTGCTTTATCAAATAAACCCACCAATAGCGACTACTGATTTCTAATTAGTAAAAACTGCTGTTGGGTGGACCTTGGAAGCATTAAACCGTAGCTAGTATTACAATTATAGGGTAGGTTATAAAATATAGTATAGTAAATTTAAACGACGGATTGTAAATAAACCTAATCTATTGAGTGTTTTAAAATACAAACTTGTTAGCCATATTTTAAACCAATATACGATATAGAAAACGTAAACGTTCTTGCTTCTAGTATCAAAAACTACAATAGCAGATTTTTTCCGGAAGGAATATTTACGAAACTGCAACCTGTACCTTTGAACATATCATGTATGATTCTGATTAAAATCATTAAAAAACACATTGTGTCAAGGCCTTTCGCCCTAAACACCAGGGCGTCATCAGGACATAGCCATTTTTAACAAGAAGTACAGTAATATTATATATACATAAGAAACCTATTTCGGTTACAGTTATTAAACATGAAATAGATGAAAAAGATCAATTACAAATGAAAACAGTCCGAAGGCGAAGAGTCGAGTTTCATTTGGTTTACTATGGAGACACATTTTTGTGGAACAGTTGAGGCCATGCATTAATCTGTGTTGAGGAACATGCTGAGGAACTTATATTAATTTAGATCTTTACAAGAAAAAGCTGGCTGGTTGGGTTTCACGCCACACCAGTGCTGCGCAGATGGGAACTTGGCGACACAAGAACAAGGAGAAAGAGTCCTCAACTCTTCCACAAAAATGTGTCTCCATAGTAAACCAACTGAAACTCGACTCTTCGCCTTCGGACTGTTTTCATTTGTAATTGATCTGTTTCATATATTTCACGTTTAATAACTGTAACCGAAATAGGTTTTTTATGTATATATAATGTTACTGTACTTCTTGTTAAAAATGGCTATGTCCTGATGATGCCCTGATGTTCAGGGTGAAAGGCCTTGCCACGATGTGTTTTTTAATGATTTTAATCAAATATATTTTATACGTGTTTTACAGTGAATTCTTTTATAAATTGTGGTTTTCTACAAATACACGTGGGATATCATGTCTCTATATGAGATGTAATTTTACATGTATGATACTGACTAAATATTCGCCGCCGTGTTGATATTTATTGAACCTGTGATTATAATTGTTTTTCACGAGATGTTTAAACATCGATGAAGTTAAAATGTTCGAGCTTATTACCTTCGAGCTTAAAAAGTTAACTCAAAATTTTTGTTCCTTGTGACCTTTAACCTGCTTTATAAATTATATTTAAGAGAACAATAGTCTTTTTTTAAATGTTATTAAAGAAATTTTAAATAAACTGAGATCTAATTATGTTTATATATCGCAAATACTGTCTTAGAGTTGTGAAAAATGTGTATACGTATGCATTGAAATACAACAATATCGAGTAATGTCAAAATGTCTGAAAAACTAATTGAATTTAATAAAATAAAATTCAAAATTTTATTTATTTTTTGTTAATGCTTCCTAACTTTTTTTTTCCCATCGATTTTGTATTCTTACAGTTTAATATGTTCTAAAAATATTGGAGTATTATTTTGTAGATTCACTGATAAGTTTTTTTTTTTTTTTTTTTTTCTTGAATGGTGATATTTCCTGCAAATTTTTAACATTCAAACTTAAAAATATTTTTAAGAAATGAGCGTATCAATCAATACACAAATTGATATCCGAACATTTGTATATATTGTTAAATTATAATAATGTAAAATCCAGATAAAAAATATTTAAAAAAAAAATGTTGCCATTAATTATTGTAATTACCTTCCAAAAATTACAAATTTTATATAAAATTTGTTTTATTAAATTTAAATTCTTCTCCAGAAATATCAATATGCATAATATTGTTTTACTCTAATGCATTTGTATGCACATTTTTCTAACTCTAAAACAGTAATTAAAAAAAATATATATATATATTGAGCATTTTAAAAATTTTTAAGCGTATAAGTACACAATTTCATCTCACATAATAACAACGATCACGAAAAATCATGCGATACGCATCAATTGTTAACACTTTCCAACTGTATGTACTTGTTGTATCCTATAACTTTCCTTGTTCTTTGCCTACATAATTATACCACGAACAGACAGGACTGAAAAGCCTACAGATAGACTAACAGAATTCATAATCACTCTTAAAGTTTGTTAGAAATTTTTAAAGATCCTTAGCTCAATTTTTTTTTTTTTTTAATGCAGCCTTTAGATTCTAATTGTAGCCCTTAATGAACCTGCCTATTTTACTGTAACCCTGTAGAACTGAAGGTTAACTTTAACATATTCCATATAAAAAATTAGCATATAAACAATAAATGTCAATTTCTTTATGATTTTCACAGAAGAAAATTATTTAAATGTGATTTATAAAAATGTTTGCCCTAAAAGCAATGCATTGACATTTTTTTTTTTTTTTTTTTTTTTTTTTTTTTTTTTTTTTTGAGTGTCTCTGTGCACAAACCACTTGTATAGGACTTCTTAACACCATTTTAAACAGGGAGGATTCCATAGTGAACTTGAATGACGTATACCATTTTCTAAAAATTATGAAAATATTTTCGGACGCTAGGGGCAGACAAATGAACAGATAAATGTATGGACAGTCGAACAGTCATATACACAAAATGAAATTGCATTAACAGGTAAAAATTGTTAGAAATTGGTAAAATGATTAATACAAATTAAAATGAAGTCCCGGCAAATTTCCAATAATAGCCCTTAATATAACTGAATATTTTTGTGTGGATTGTTTGAATATTTTGGAAATCTATGCTAATTTCACGATGTACTATAGAAAGCATTGTTTTAAGACTATGAATAACATATTTCAATTTCATTAAGATTTGTGCAAAGTAAAGTTATTAAAATTTGGTTTATAAAAATACCTCTCACAGAACGCAATGCTTTGGAATACATTTTGGTGTCCCTGTAAACAAACCAGTGATGGAATTTACTCCATTTTCTGTAGGAAACATCCGATTGTGAGCTTGAACAACATATTTCAATTTATTTAAGACTTGTGTAAAGTAACGGTATTAAAATATGGTTTATAGAAATACCTCTAGTAAACACAATGCTTTGGTATACTTTCGGATGTCCCTATACACAAACCAGTAGAGATACTCATTCCATTTTTAATAGAGAACATCCGATAGTGAGTTTAAATAAGATATATCAATTTCAAGAAATTCCATGAATATTTACAGGAGTTTGCGCGGACAGACAGACGGATATACAAACCAAAGTTATTAACACTGTTCAACCTTGTTGGAAATTGTTAGTGAAAAAGTGTTAATTTATACATAAACAAATTAACAGCAATATGTATACTTTTTGCTATTTTAACTCCATAAAAGTAATGTAATTATATTAAAAAAAAAAAAAAAAAAATTACTTTCTAAAAAATCCTAACGAATGTTCCTAGAAGTTCTAGCTTTCGGTTATTGTCCTTCTCATACCTAACAGTGAATTCGCTTGTCAACGAACGCCCTTCACCCGCGTGATATTAATAAAACTGGCTTGAAAGATTACTATTATTGCCGGAACTTTGACTTGAAACTCAAAGTCAACGTAATTAATTACTTTATTTTTTAGTTTTTTTTCATAAAAATAGGCTGAAAAGGATATTCGTTTCATTGTTATTTTTATTTTTCTTCCCCCTAAATATTATTTCTATTTTGAAGATTTTTAATAGATGATGTACTTTGTGTCCTTATAAAATATTAAAAAATAAACAAATAAATAAATAAATTACAATTTTTTTTTATTAAATTAAATTTAAAAATATTTACTTACTATTTGTAATTTAAATAATAACTGTTGTTAAAAAATAACTTAGAGAGATAAAAAATTGTATATCATAAAATATTGTTGTATATTTTTTATAAATAAATATAAACATTATGAAGCTGATTTATTTTGATTGTTGAAAATAAAAGCTTCTAAAAATGTATATCACGCAATATATATTTTTCATAAACAAGTAAATATTAAATAATGTGTTGAGTTTTCTATTTTTCTTTTTAAATACATGTTTTAGAAACTCCAAATTGCAAAATATATGCTTACATATATATTAAAAATTTGATTTATTAAGAAATTAGAGGGTTTTAAAAGCTGTATATCATAAAATACTTTTATATATGCTTTCCTTAAAAAAAAAAAAATTATGCATATATTTAAGTTGTATTACCTTCATCATGTTGAAAATTATAAGTTTTAAAAATTGCATGTTACAAACAACTGCATGGTTTCTGTAAATAAATGTTATAGATTAGCTTTATTAGCACGCTATTTAAAAATCGGATTTTAAATCTATGTCTCGCAAATAACTTTTTATCGTTTCCATAAATACTTGAATTTGTAGATAGAACAATAAGTAAGTAAATTCCAATTGAACCACTTCAAGCACTCCAGGTAATTATTTCTAAAAGACAGGAAGAAGGGGTTCTTTAATTAGTTAAGACTTATTACTTACTTGTGTATGAAGGCCAAAATTTTATACAGTAATTTAATAGTTTCGGTGAAAATAATAATTTCGACAATGCTCTTTAGAATGTTTAAATATTGAGTTAAGAACATTAATAAACAATAGTAAAGTGTTATTAATCTTAATTATAACAAATTCGGATTTGTACAAAATTAAATAAATGAAATTTAAAAAGTCAATAAATTATCTCCTTCTCTTTCTTTTCTTTTCTTTCTTTTCTTTCTTTTCTTTTTTTGTTCATATTTTTCAAGAAAAAAGCATTCTAACATGACAAAGAGTTAAAAACGAAAATAATTATAAGATAAAAAACTTTTTATAAACCATGTTTTTAAATTTTCTGTTGAATCATAGCTATAGAACTAACTACATTAGCACTTTATCAATGCGTAGGAAATCTTTAAACCGATAGTGACGTCCATTTTTGTGAGATACATAATTTAACTTTTTACAATTTTTTAACGCTCACGTTTTATTAAATTATTTATTTAGTCACGTTTATTTATTTTTATGTCGAAAGAAAATGAACTCGTATTTATTTATTTATTTATTTATTTATTTATTTATTTTTGGCAACAATTAAATTATAGCTAATATTTTAATGGCTATTTATAAGGTATTAGGAGGTTATTATTTTCATATTTTAATTAATTATAAGAAAACTAATCAAAAATTGGAAAATCGGACTTCGAAGTATTGTTGTCACAGAGTTCTGAGCTACTGTGAAAGTTTCAAATGTCTAGCTAGTAGGTAAATTAGTTAAAATTCGATTGCAAGATTTGTACCGGACAAACAAACAAACATACAAACAAACAAACAAGAATAGAAGTTAGTAAAAAAAAAAAAAATAAAAAACATGGTAATAAGAATAAAATAAAATTAAAATAAATTGTGTTGAATTGAATTAAGAATGAATTGGACAATAATTTACATCAGCATTACATCTAAAATAAAATTTTCGCATAATTTTATCCTTATTTTTTAACAAATAAACATTAATAGTTTATATATATTTAAAAAAAAGGATAGTCGATAACATCTATACGATAAATTCCTTTGAAACATTTCAGAGATTCTCTCATTAAAGCAATTTCTAGAAAACAAGAGCACCAATTTATATTTGTTATTATTAAAGTTATATTACTGTTCTAAATGAATCATCAACAATTTATGGGCGTTGTATATTCTTAAAGTAGCTTTAGACTGAAAGTGCGAAAAACATATTATTTCATACTATTGAAAAGTTTAATGAAAAATAGTATTTTAAGCTGTTATTTACTTTTTTATCATTAAATTTTAATAAATAATTATAAGATTTAATATATATATATATATATATATATACCATGTTTTAATTTTTCTGATGAATCATAAAGCTCTTATCAATATGCATGAAATTGTTAAAGTGATAATGACATCAGTTTTTTGTGAGATGCATAATTTAACTTTTTATAGTTTTTTAACGTTCACGTTTAATTAAATGTATTTATTTTTTATGTCGAAAGAAAGTAAACTCATATTTATTTATTTATTTATTTATTTATTTTGGCAACAAATAAATTATAGCTAATATTTTAATGGCTATTTTTTTAAAGCTATTATTAGGTTATTATTTTAATATTTTAATTAATTATAAGAAAGCTATTCGAAAATTCGAAAAATTCCAAATGTCTATCTAGTAGTGAAGTTAGTTAAAATTCGGTTACAAGATTTGTACCGGACAAACAAACATACATACAAACAAACAAATAAACAAGAATAGAAGTTAATAAAACATGGTAAAATAGGGCTGTATAAGTATGAAAGAAATTAATTAAGTTACAAAAAATTAAATGAATTAAGTATTTATTTATTAAGTATTTACTTATTGTGCCTTCAACAACTATGAGCTTTGTGTACCTGTAAAATATTCTTAACCCTTCATCTACCGCACACAAAAAATGTATGTGAAACATATATTTTTTTCAGTTATTTAAGAATAGTGTTTAAAAATACATGCAATAAAAACATGCATATCATTTTATAGTAATTAATGAAGATTTACTGAGAGGTAGAGAAAGATATCAGGATCTGAAAAAATGTAATGACATTAAATTTTCTTTATTAAGTATTTACATTTTATGTTTCTTACATTTTCTTTCCCCTAAGATTGATGATAAATTCTTGAGGTAATCTAGGAGTTAATCACATGCATGTGAAGATCGAAAAAAAAAAAAAAATAATAAAAAAAATGCCAAGCATAAAAAGCTAGAGCAATCCTTTTTGGAACATAAAACGGCCACATGTAGCGTCCAGTGCCATAGCATGAGATTATAGTGAGGTATATACCTTCTGTTCTTATAAATACCTTCGACATTCTGAAATTTGAATTTATACGCTTTTGAAACTAATAGTACTTCAAAGTACTTTAAGTGGATAAAGGATTAAAATAAAAATTCAAAATACATACTGTTTCATGCTATTGAAAAGTTTAAAGCGAAAAATTAATTTAAACTTTTACTTTTGAACTTATTTATTTTTACCATGTTTTTATTAACTTCTATTCTTGTTTGTTTGTATGTTTGTTTGTTTGTTTGTCTGGTACAAATCTTACAATTGAATTTTAACTAGTAACTTCCCTACTAGCTAGGCATTTGAATCTTTCACAGTAGCTCAGAACCCGGTAACAACACAATACTTCGAAGTCAGATTTTCGAGTTTTTGATTAGTTTCATAATTAATTAAAATAAGAAAATAATAAGCTCCTAATAGCGTTAAAATAGTCATTAAAATATTAGCTATAATTTAATTGTTGCCCAAAAAATTTTACGAGTTCATTTTCTTTCGACATAAAAATAAATACATTTAATTAAACGTGAACGTTAAAAAATTATAAAAAGTTAAATTATGCATCTCACAAAAATTGACGTCGTTATCACTTTAAAAAATTTATGCACTTTGATAAGAGCTCTATGATTCATCAGAAAATTTAAAACATGGTATATAAAAAGTTTTTTTTATCTTATAATTATTAAGTTCAAAGAAAAAATTGAGCTTTTTGAGCATGAGACAAATTCTTAATTTTCGTTACATAAAATTAAGTAACTTTTGTTACAATGTTAAGTATTTATTTATTAAATATTTATTTATGGTATCCTCAACAAATATGTACTTTGTGTATCACTAAAGAAGTTTTAAACTAAAAGTGTACAAAACATATTTTTGCATGCAATTAAAAAGTTTAAAGACAGAAATCATTCGAAACATTTATTTACTTATTTATTTATTTTTAAATATAAACCAAAATGGGGTTGTGTATGAAGCAAAATATTATTTTAGTTACAAAAAAAATAAAAAATAAATAAATAAATTAATTAATTAATTAATTAATTAATAAATTAAAAAAAAAATAAAAAAAAAAAAATAAATAAATAATAATCATTACTTTTAAGGATTTAATTATGGTCGAATAAAAGGATATTTTAGTAGGATCATTAAAAATATTGATACTGAATATGATAATATTTTTTTATTTTACTAAAATAAAAATTCTGTTTGTTATCGGGGAAAGTAAATTAATCAATCAATATTAATATATAATATTAAATATCTTGTTGGGGAAAAAAAATCCAATGAAAATTATTGTTAGCAAATTGTTCATGTATAGTTATTTATATATATACATATAAACAGAAAACAATATACATTTATTTTACATATTTAAAAAGAAAATAAAAAAATCTTTAAGCGATAAAATTACAAAAGAAATCACACTTAAAAATACTTCTACTTACACCTCATTGCCCATTCTCTCAACTGCCGAACTCCTCCAATAACTTTCATAATGCTCGACTTACAGGGACCAGAAACATCAGCTTTACCCCCACTTTCCATAAGGTAAGGCAAAATCTTCTTAATCAAATTTCCCACTGCAGTCTTAAAATTTTTTTCCACTTGTTCGAACGTCTCCACATCTTCTTCCTCCACCACTGTAACATTCCCATCCTGAGCATCCCCAATTCCCAACACCAATCCTAATATCAACACCGAAAGCCCCAGCTTAATTTGCCCCTTCATGTCAGCACAACCATTGAAACAACATCTGAACTATCTTCTCTGGTGATACCTAAGTTTAAGACAGATATCGACCTTGAATACTCAACGAAGGTTGGCGAATACCTGAGGATTTTTCACCCTGTATTACGGCCTCTAACCCGTCTAGTTTATGATCCGATCCAAGAGCAACAGAAAATTAGTTGTCGAAACACCCAACTCTGGTGATTTCCGTATTCATTGTCTGAGTGACGTATAGAAGATTCCAGCTTGGTTTTTCGTGTAAGTTGATCCTAAGAAAAACTCACGCAAATTAAAGTACTCATCTCTCTCTCTTTTTTTTTTTTCCTTTTCTTCTTCAGAGATGAAATTATGAGGAAATTAGTAAGATTGCAAAATATATCGAAATTGAATAAAGCTTAATATAATGGAAAATCTTTGAAATAATGAAACATAATTTTTTATTCTTATTGTTTCTAAAATGGTTTTCGGAAAATTACTATTTTTGTTAAAAAATATTATAGATTTTGTTGATAGTTTTATGTAAGATTTCTGATTAATGTCAGTTTTCAGAAAAACTTGATGGTTGTATAATTTCTTCAAATTTCGTCTTTAAAAATAACATCTTTGATTTAAAGTAATTTTATAAATTAAATTTCTTTTAAAATAATTTGATACTTACCAAAACATAGTATTGAAATATTTATCAAATATATATCTGATACAATTATATTATTATTATTATTATTATTGCGAAAAGCGATTAAATGTCAAATATTTTAGTATTTTATGATAACGTTATCGTATTTTAGAACTGAGTAAGCCTGCTCTTTAGACAAGAAAGAATTTAGCCACGTAATTAATATAATATGCCATTAAGAACATTTTATAGAACGTCATCAAATCAACTAAAACTATTACAACAAAAAGTAGAAGAGAAGAAATATTAAGAAAATGACGAGATTAGCATGCAATTTCTGAAAACGACATAAAATTTCACTTTCTCTATTCTCATAGCTGATCTTTATACATTATGTCTTGAAAATAATAACAACTAGCTCGAACCCGTCGAATTCGACGGTCACTTTATTGACCGTAATGTTTCAAAAATCATCGCATCATTATTTAAATTTATTTCAAGTTAAAACATCTAATATATTTTACTACATTTCGCTTAAAAAAAAAAGAAATTCGGAAAATGCTTATAAATAGAAATACTATATATGACATCACTTTCTACAAAGCACTGTCAATGTGACGTCAAACTGACTCCAAATAAACAGTTGCTATCTTTTATTTTCTATTTCGTTTAATACCAAGACTACATGTTAGCTGACCCGCCCGGCGCTGCCCAGACCTATAATAATAACCTTAAATGAACCTTAGATTTGTATGATTTTATATCTTAAACTCGATTTTGTTTGAATTTCTATTTATAAATAAAAGCATTGCGAAAAAAAAAAAATAATCAGCTGTAACAAAAAAATTACCTTGAACCGAACGAAACTCTGCCTTGTGACCCCGGTGTCTGCGGCAGCGCATACGCATAGGCTTCTAATAACATAAAAATATACCCAAAAATTAACCTGGAACCGAACGAACCCGCCCGGCGTTGCCCGGGCCAATAACCTTAAATGAAACTTAAAATTGTATGATTTTATATCTTTAACTCGATTTTGTTTGAATTTCTATTTCTAAATAAAAGCATAGCAAAATAATAATAATAATAATAATAATAATCAGCTGTAACAAAAAACTTACCTCGAATCGAACGAAACTCTGCCTTGTAACCCCGGTGCCTTCGGAAGTGCATACGTGGGCCACTAATAACATAAAAAAACTTCCCAAAAATTAACCTGGAACGGAACGAACCCGACCGGTGTTGCCCGGGCCCATGATAATAACCTTAAGTGAACCTTAAATTTGTATGATTTTATATCTTTAATTCTGTTTTGTTTGAATTTCTATTTTTAAATGAAAGCATCGCGAAAAAAATAATTATCTGTAACAAAAAAATTACCTCAAACCGAATGGAACTCGGGTTCGTGATCCCGATGCCTGCAGCAGTGTATATGCGGGCCGCTAATAACATGAAAAAATTCTCAAAAATTAACCTGAACCGAACGAACCTCTGACTCGTGTGTCCGCTGCCTGTAGCTGCGGCACCGTATAGCAGGCATACTACGCATGCGCTGCAAAATCCACTTTCCTCCACCTAAAGGAGCAGTATGTGGTATACGATCATCACCAATCGCCTTGAATTTCCAAGAATTTTCAAATAAGGTGTCACGTGGTGTCAACTGAAAAATCGTTTAGTTGCACTTTCCACCGCCAGGGGGGGCACAGTGTGTTCTGTACGAACATCACCAACGGTAAGGAAATACCAAGACATTTAAAATAAAATGTAACATGATAGGGTCAACTGCAAAATCACCTGGTTCCATTTTTCACCACCAGGGGGCGCACTATATTGAATACAAACATCCCCAATACACATGAAATTTCAAAACATCTATCACCAATCGCCTTGGATTTCCAAGACCTTTTAAATAAGGTGTCACATAGTGGTGTCAACTGCAAAATCCTTTAGTTGCACTTTCCACCGCCAGGGGCTTAGTGTGTTCTGTACGAACATCATCAACGGTCAGGAAATACCAAAACCTTTAAAATAAGATGTAACATGATAGGGTCTGTAGCAAAATCACCTAGTTCCATTTTTCAACACCAGGGGTAGCACTATATTGTATGCAAACATCCCCAGTCGACATGAAATTTCAAGACCTTTAAAATGAGGTGCTACATGCATGGGTCTAGAACGGATTTCCCTCTCAAACTAATTTTCCCCTTCCCCCCCCCCCTCCAAATCTACTTTCCCCCTTTTCCTCCCTTTAAAATCGAAAATTCCAAATTCGCAGAAAGTGATTTTTTAGTATTCGACTCTAGTCCCCATATGTACAATTTTTTCACCGTGAAGTAATTTGAAGCTTAGTTAAGCTCGTAAACGTGTTTTTAACACATCGTTCGACTTTTTTTTTTTTTTTTTTTTTTTTTTCTCTCTTCTCATAGCACATCTACAGACCAAGACCTTTTTTTAGACACCTCAACCAAATTTTTACACCAAGTAGTTCTTTCAAAAAGTGGAGACAGACAAAAACATGTTTGAAACGGGTGGGAAACGGTTTCCCACACGTTTTCCCCCGGGGGGGAAACCGTTCGACTTTTTTTTATTTTTCTCTTCTCATAGCACATCTACAGACTAAGACCTTTCTTTAGACACCTCAACCAAATTTTTACACCAAGTAGTTCTCTCAATATAGTGGAGACAGGCAAAAACATGTTTCAAATTAATATATAGATCTTAGTTTTAAAAGTTTATAAAAATTATGACCTATAACTTATTTTTTAAATTAATTTTTTTATGATATTAATAAATTATGATTTATTAAATTTTTTATGATATTAATTAACTTTGCCAAATTTTAAATTTTAATGAAAAAATTACACAATTTCTTTTCTTTTTTTTTTTTTTTCTTTTTGAAACACTGAATTTAACCACCAGTCACATTATCTAATGTAGTAACGTCATCAGTTTTACTTGACCAATTTTGATAAATACACATCTGTATAATAATATTTGATATTACTATATTATTATATTATTATATTAAAAGCTTAAATCATACACTACCTTCTTAGTAATAAAAGCCAAAGTTTCCTAAAGCTAACGTTCGAAATTGATGTCATTTTAACAAAACTGCATTGAAATGAAAATAGTAATAATAATAATAATAATAAGTCAATTTTTGTCTTTGGTTTGGAGAGATAAATAAAATAATGGAAGAAGGACAATTTAGAAAAAAAAAAAAAAAAAAAAAAATGACGTCACAATCTGAAAAATGTATTGGAAAAACAAATTTTACCCGTGATTTGAAATAAATAAAAACGATAAATAAAAAGATACAATGGCTATGTAAAGACTTTCGCTAGATTCGATTCATTACCATTGGCCACTAACGACTGAAGAAAAAAAAAAGAAAGAAAAGATAAGAAATGTGAGTAAAATCCCTTACAGTTTAAATGTCAGGTAAATTGAAGAAGTTATGAAAGATACAATGAACAGAATTTCAGTTCTCTCAAAACAAAAGCTAAACTGTGGTTTGGAAAGATAAATAAAATAATGGAAGAAGGACAATTTAGAAGAAGAAAAAAAAATGACGTCACAATCTGAAAAATGTATTGGAAAAAACAAATTTCACCCGTGATTTGAAATAAATAAAATAAATAAAAACGATAAATAAAAAGATACAATGGCTATGTAAAGACTTTCGCTAGATTCGATTCATTACCATTGGCCACTAACGACTGAAGAAAAAAAAAAAAGAAAGAAAAGATAAGAAATGTGAGTAAAATCCCTTACCGTTTAAATATCAGGTAAATTGAAGAAGTTATGAAAGATACAATGAACAGAATTTCAGTTCTCTCAAAACAAAAGCTAAACTGTGGTTTGGAAAGATAAATAAAATAATGGAAGAAGGACAATTTAGAAGAAGAAAAAAAAATGACGTCACAATCTGAAAAATGTATTGGAAAAAACAAATTTCACCCGTGATTTGAAATAAATAAAATAAATAAAAACGATAAATAAAAAGATACAATGGCTATGTAAAGACTTTCGCTAGATTCGATTCATTACCATTGGCCACTAACGACTGAAGAAAAAAAAAAAAGAAAGAAAAGATAAGAAATGTGAGTAAAATCCCTTACCGTTTAAATATCAGGTAAATTGAAGAAGTTATGAAAGATACAATGAACAGAATTTCAGTTCTCTCAAAACAAAAGCTAAACTGTGGTTTGGAAAGATAAATAAAATAATGGAAGAAGGACAATTTAGAAGAAGAAAAAAAAATGACGTCACAATCTGAAAAATGTATTGGAAAAAACAAATTTCACCCGTGATTTGAAATAAATAAAATAAATAAAAACGATAAATAAAAAGATACAATGGCTATGTAAAGACTTTCGCTAGATTCGATTCATTACCATTGGCCACTAACGACTGAAGAAAAAAAAAAAAGAAAGAAAAGATAAGAAATGTGAGTAAAATCCCTTACCGTTTAAATATCAGGTAAATTGAAGAAGTTATGAAAGATACAATGAACAGAATTTCAGTTCTCTCAAAACAAAAGCTAAACTGTGGTTTGGAAAGATAAATAAAATAATGGAAGAAGGACAATTTAGAAGAAGAAAAAAAAATGACGTCACAATCTGAAAAATGTATTGGAAAAAACAAATTTTACCCGTGTTTGCACATTTTTTTTTTAACTTCCTCTTACCTATAAGATAGAGAAAGCGTTGTTTTTGGGTTAAATTTTTGAAATTTAGTTTTTTTACATTTACACGTTTTCAGGTCCCCTGAATCGAAAATCATGTTTTTAGCGGATGGTCTGTGTGTCTGTATGTTATCAGCATATCTCAAAAACAAGTAATAGCATAAAGTTCTAAGTTGGTATTCTAATTGTGTATCATATAGGGATGCTACACTAAAATTTTCGTTGAGATCAAACAAATGGTTCGTGTACAGGAACATGCAAGAGAATTAAAATACATTACGTCTATAGGGAAATTGCAGGTAAGTAGAGTTTAACATCTATAGACTGCACTAAATAAAATGAAACGAATATACATTTTTTATATGCATAAAAGCATGTTTCATGTAGAATATGGTATAGAAATTATCCATTGTTTGTTTACAGGACTATACAGAATAACTAGATTATAGTGCGACAACACTTCAAAAATTGATTAAAGTGCATTTCAGGCTGTGAAGAGTGTTAATAATATAGGATTATATTTATATGCACCATGTTATTTGAACATAACTTTCAGAAGATATACAGAGCTGCCAATTTTTAAGCCATAACATTCTTTTCTATTGTTAGTGGAAGTGCTTTATCCACTATGTCCAGAAAATCTGCTCAGGAATTGAAATTAATTCTTCATAGCATTATGGTAAATAATGTATTTTTTTAGAATAAATATTCCTCACTTGGTTTTTTGTATATTTACACATATAGAGGTTTTCTGAATACCGATTTAACATTTGATCTTTGTCGTTGTATCTTAGAGTAAATAAGAAAGAAATAAATTCAGGCGATTCAAATGTTGTATTTTGAAGTTAATACGTTTGTTACTAGAAAAGTTTGTTCAGGATTGATAAATTTCAAGGGATGTTGCGTGTGAAAGTTATTTGAATAGTTTTAAAGAACTTTTGAATTTACTACCAGATTTGAATTCTACATAAATGTATGTCCAATAAGGAAACGGAGGGCTGAGGGGGGCGATAGCCCCCCTCACATAGAATTATTTGTCAAATAAAGCTGTTCCGAAGTCCAATTTGAATTGAACATAGGTTTATATAACAGTACTCGTTATCTTACCTCTTAATCCCCAATCTGTACTTATTGCATTAATTTTCATGGTAAGAGAAAGTCGTGTGAGTGACACACCAGATTATTTGATTCAGTCAATGGAGTTAAAAATTATTTAGTAAAAGCACTGATATTTCGAATCATATTCAACATTTTTGCATTATGATTGCAGCATAGTACGTTTAACCATAGCCTCCTAAACTAGATGCCTGCCGCGTTGCTCTTAAACTTGGCAACAGTTTTAGCGGTAGACAGCGCCACTTGGGACAGATTGCGCGACTATTTTATTCAACAGCCACCAATAATTTTTAAAAGTGAGATTTGATATACAGAAAAGGCGAATAGAATCAAAGAAACGTCGATTATATATATAATATATCACTTCTTAAAATTATTGGTGACAGTTGAATAAAAAGGTCACGAAATCTGTACCAGGTGGCACTGTCTACCGCTTCAACTGTTGTCAAGTTTACGAGCAACTCGACAGGCATCTAGTTTAGGAGGCTATGGTTTAACGTTGTACGCCAAATTTCCTAAAAATGGCTTTGCACTAGGTCTATATATAATTTTTAAAATGGTAATTTTTTTGTAATTTTTTAAAGAAATCTTTATATCTCCATGAATATATATGGCAGCTTCATAAAAAATTATGCAGATAATTGAAAGAATTTTTCATAATAACATACTACAACAAAAACGCATTTCGAGCATTACATTTCACAGAGTAACCCAAAACATTTTTTTTTCTTTTTTAAATTTTTTACTGGTCCCCTTTTCTTCTCCATGACAAAACATTTGATGAAATATATGACGTATAACATGTTCTTTTAAATACCAAAGTTTCAAGATAATTCCTAAACGCCTGAATTCAAAAGTGTCTAAATACTTATTGGGAGATAATGTATAATTTTAAATAATTTACATATTAACCAAAACATAATGTTGATATATAATAATATTCATGCCAACATTAAAAATAAATTTTAAAAATACTTTTGGTATTTTTATTTATTTATTTATTTATTTTACAATGAAAATAATCCTCATAATGCACTTTTGCTGCGTACCTTAAAGAAATCTTAAATTTCGAATAATTTAAGCATTTTCAAAATAGAATGATAAAATTAAGTAACGTTCTGACCAATATCATAAATGATATATTATAACTGGTTCGACATATTTACGATAATTCTTTCTACACAGACATACAAACTAAAGAAAAAAAAAAAACTTACTGACTGACTACTCTAAAATTTGGCACTACATCTTTTTTTTTTTTTTTCCACACCTTAAAACATTAAAAATTTCATACAACTAAGAACAAAGATTTTTACGATTACCGAAATTCCTAAATTTATAACATCATGAGAAACTTTATAAAAGTAATAATAAAGTAATAATTAATAAATTAATAACAGTAATATTAAATAAATAAACGAAATATGATATAAGCTCTTCAAATAAAACATTTAAAAATTTTAAACTAAGACCAATACTTTATGTATAAATATAACGATCAAAAATTATAAATAAATAAGTGAAAATATAAAAGTAAAAGATTTTGTTTCAGAATATTCCCTTTTTTTTTTTTTTTTTTTTTTTTTAAGAACTGAGGACTATTAGTCTTAATCTGCTGATTTTTACGATACCAATTTTACGATAGTTGGACATTTATCGAAATCTAAAATTTATCGAAAATATAATTGAATAATTGGAAAGCAATGTTATAATTTGAAAAAAAAAAAAGAAAGAAAGAAAGAAAAAGAAAACTAGTAGTTTCTCCTTCCTAAACTATATTCTGCTTTTGATAGAATTTCATCAAAAACATTTTTTTTCCCTTGAAAGAAAAAGAAAAGAAAATTAATAATAATCAGTATAGAAATAAACACTATCGATTTTTTTTTTTTTATAATTTTAAATTAGGAAATAAAAAGCGCGCGTGCAAAATGAAAAAAAAAAAAAAAAAAAAGGAAAAGAAACAAGATAATTAAGTTTGAAGTTGAGTTGGTAATTTAAGGATGCTATTGATAAAATAACTTTTTTGTTGCAGATTGTTTTTAATAAATTAAAATGCGATTATCATAATTGTACTAGTAAAGACCTCTGTAGTTTTGTAGTTGACACCACCATGTGACACCTTATTTGAAAGGTCTTGGAAATTCAAGGCAATTGGTGATGTTCGTAAAGACCTCTGCGAGAAACATCCGAGTTACTTCGGTGCCAAATTTCAAATTTCGCCAAAGGAGTCCTATACTAAAGCTTTATTTATTTTTTTACTTATATAAGTGAAAAAAAAAAAAACATAATAACGATAATAACGATAATAATATTACGCGATGAAAAAGAAAGTTATGATGATTTTGTCATGATTTATTTTGCCCAAAAATAAATAAAATTCCCGTAAAACATAAGCACAAACGAAACAATGCGTTCGATTGCGTAAATGCGAGATTTGTGTGATAAATTCTAAAACAAGTATTATAACATCATCTCATGCGCGGGCAATATGCTAAGTAGAATGAAATATTTATCTTTGTGTTGTGACATATGTCTCATGTGTTTTTACAGTTATCTTGTATTTGTAGAATTTCTTATAAACCCGAAGTCTCACATTGTTGTTATATAAGTAAAAACAGCAAATTCACATACGTATTGCACAATTAATGCATAAGATTTTAGAAATTTAAGTTATAAATAATCATTAATTTAATTTAAAAACACGTATACAACTTAATATAATAGAAAACAGCATTATTAAACATTAAATACAATTTTTTAATATAAGCATAACATCCATATTTGAATTTATATCCACATTGTTGAGAGTCAAATTTACAAAACAAAAAAAATAGGAACTCTAATTAGCCTTTACAGGAAGAACGCATATATCTCTAACATTTCTTTTAAGTATTTTCTTATTTGGCAGCATGACATTAATAACCCTAACTCTTTCATCCTGTCCCAAAATTATTTCTGAAATGCTACCAGTCAACCATTTCGTACTAGGCATATTATCATCTTTAATCAACACGAGTGAACCCACATTTACATTTTTTGGGGGGGATCTCCATTTTGTACGTTGCTGGAGATTGTTTAGATAGTCTCTTTTCCACAACATCCAAATTTGTTGACTATACCTGGTAATTTTTTTCCATTTGTTGAGTCGATTTTCAGGAATTTCTACAATCTGGGGTTCGGGAATTGAGGTAAGGGGCCTTCCTATCAGAAAGTGACCAGGTGATAAGGTTTCGAAGTTATCAAAATCAGATGATAGGGGGGTGAGGGGTCTGGAATTTAAAACATTCTCTATCTCTAATATTATAGTTAGAAATTCTTCTAAAGACAAATGAGCATTCCCTATGACACGTTTCAAATGGTGTTTAAAGGATTTAACACCGGATTCCCAAAGACCTCCAAATTAGGTGATTTTGGAGGAATAAATTTCCAATCAATATTTTCTTCTGAAAAAAAATTAGCCAATGTTTCATCTGGATGTTTGACTAATTTATGTAGTTTTCTCAGTTCAATGCTAGCACCTAAAAAATTCTTTGCATTGTCACTGAATATTTTTGAACACCTTCCCCTACGACTGAAGAAACGCCTTAAACATGCAATAAACGCATCTGAAGTAAGATCAGTTACAAAATCTAAATGTATGGCCTTTGTGCTCAGACACACAAATATACATACATATACCTTATTTAATGTTCCTTTCCGTTGACCCTTGAATTTGATATAAAAGGGGGCACAAAAGTCAGTAGCAACATTTGCAAAGGGAAAAGAAGGGGCAACCCTTTCTCTGGGCAAATCACCCATTATTTGATTTTCCAATACAGGTTTGTTTTTGAAGCATGTAATGCATTCAAATACAACTTTTCGACAGACATTCCGACCATTTATAATCCAAAATTTACGTCTTATAAGGTATAATAATGTATGGGATCCCACATGCAAATATTTCAAATGATAATATCTTACAATAATTATGGTGAATGGGTGTTTATCAGGCAAAACAATTGGGTTTTTCTCATACGCACCAAGGTCAGAATTCTTCAACCTACCACCTACCCGGAGAACATTATTTTCATCTAAGAAACAATTTAAAAATTTCAACTTACTATTATTTGGAACAATGTTACCTCTCTTAATACTGCAAATCTCAGAGTCAAACTCACCATGTTGTATAGTTTTAAACAAGAATACCTCGGCCCTCTTTATTTCTTCCCAGGTAAGGTGACCCACAATTTTCTCCTTATTCTTGATGTTGTTTACAAATCTAAAAATATAGCACATAATATGAATAACTGTCATATAATTATTACTTAATTTAAGAATTTCATTAATTAAGGAAGCATGGTGGTTAAAAAGAGGAAAAGCAAGGGGAGAAAAGTTTTTTTTGAGTTCTTGTGAAACTTCCTCGAGTGATACTGAAGTTTCATTATAATCTTGAAAAATGTCAGTTTTCTTTCTAAGGAACTGAGGACCCTTAAACCATATGTCACTGCTTCGAAGAATGTCAACACTGGCTCCTCGACTAAGGAGATCTGCAGGGTTAAGAGACCCGGGACAATGAGCCCAAGCACTACTATCACAAAGACTTTGGATCTCTTCCACTCGGTTAGTTACGAAAGATTTCCAACGCTTACTTGATCCCCTTATCCAATATAATGTGATTTTAGAATCTGTCCAGAAGAATGCCTTTGAAGGTTTTTTGTGATCAACTATCGCCTTAACTTTGCTGGCAAGTCGTGCGGCAAGCAAGGCACCAAGAAGTTCCAGACGAGGTAAGGTAATTTTCTTCAGGGCAGCAACTCGACCCTTCGATGCCAGGAGACTTACTTCAATTTTATCATCTTTCACAACTCTGAGATATATAGCAGCACCATAAGCCTTTTGGCTTGCATCACAAAAACAGTGAAGCTCTATGATGTCGGTGGATTCTTCCTTCGAAGAATAAAGTATGTTTCTAGGAACTTGAAGCTCGAAAAGCTCAGTAATCTCAGAACACCACTTTAACCACACATTTCTAATAACTGAAGGTAATTGCTCGTCCCATGAAATCCTCTTCATCCACAAAGTTTGAAGAATGCATTTTACACGAATTGTAAATGGGGTGAGCGTTCCAAGAGGATCAAAAATTTTTCCTATTGCTTTCAGAAGGAAGCGTTTGGTATTTCCATTTTCCTTTAATACATCTGCTAGGTTCTGCAATCCCATTATGAAACAATCTTCCTTAATATTCCATAACATGCCAAGTACCTTAGTTGTATGGGATTTTGAGTTGGCATGATTTTCCTGTATCTGAGTGTCGAACTCTTCACCTCTCCACAATCGCATTAAATCTTTATCGTTAGTTATCCACTTCCTTAACACCATACTAGCTTGACTCATAATAGATAAGGCTTCCTCAGAAATTCTTAATGCTTCTTGTAATTCATCTGCCCCAGATATAAAGTCGTCGACATAGAGGCCTCGAAGTAAGCAATCTGTTGTATTCGGGTATTTATCTTGGAATTTTTCCAGATGTTTTTTTATAGTGGCAGAAAGTAGGAATGGGCTGCAAGTCACACCAAAAAGAACTCGTGTAAACCTATAAATTTTAAGGATGTCATTATCTTTCCAAAGAAATCGCACAGCATCTCTGTCCTTCTCAGCCAATATTATTTGAAGAAAAGCTTTCTCTATCTCAGCCACAAATGCAATCTTGTTGAGCCTGAAATTCACGAGTATATCAAATATATTTAAATTTAGATTTTGTCCTGGCCAAAGACAGTCATTCAGACTTAAATGATGAAAATCATAACTTGAACTTGCATCGAACACAATTCTCATTTTAGTTTTCAAACTCTGGTCTCTAAACACTGGTTGGTGGGGCATGTAATAAACAGGGTTCTCTACAGATTTTTGTGAATTATTTACTTTTTCTATAATACCCCTTTTTTCATAGTCACACAAGGTTTCACAATATTGTAAGTGGAGAATTGGATCTTTTTCAAATCTTCTTGTAAGTGAATTCAATCTCTTTTTTGCAACTGTATAATTATCACAGAGCTCTCTCCAATCTCTCTTCCATGGCAGTTCTACTTCATAACGGTTACCTTTAAAACACACAGTTTTCTCGAAATGTTCCAAGGATTGATCCGTTTCGTGTAAATAAGGATCATCTTTAATCCCTATAGCCTCAAGTTGCCAAAAGTTTTTTATGTCATTCTCTAAGTCCCTACAATCATAAACCAATCCACAATGTATTTTTTGCTGGTTCTCACTTATTGAATTTGAAACACTACCATAGGCTATAAAACCAAATACAGAATTTTGAAATTTTAATTCTAAATTAGGCATCTCAATTTGACCAAATTTTATGAGTTGATAGAATATTTCGGCACCTAGTAAAACATTTATCTTTTTTGGTTTATCGAAAAGGGGATCTGCAAGCTTGATATTTTGGGGTAAATTATTAACTGGAATGTGAATACGATTCATAGGAATAGTGTCTGCTATATTAGAAACACATAAAAATTCGAAAGGCATCTCAAAGTCAACCCCATTCGAAATTACAGCATGCAGCTTTGATTTTACATTTACCTTAGCATTACTTAATCCAGACACTGCTACAGATATTTTTTCTTTTTTAATTTTTAATAAATCTGCAAATTCAGTGGTCATAAACGACGACATTGAGCCTACATCGAGCAATGCAGTGGCTCGTCTCAGTACTCCGCAATTATCTCTGATAAAAATATTTGCAGTTGAAAGAATGACAGTTTTTTCATTATTTATTCCGCTAATAGATGTACCGGTAAACGTGTTTACATTACTAGACAATTCGAAACTCTCAGCACGGGGATTGAGGCTTACTGTTGGTGCAGTTTCTGGAAATAAGGAATCATCATTTTGTTTATTCTCGCACCTGTTCATTTTTTCATTTTCAAAGTGAAGCAGCGTAGAGAGTTTCTTGGAACATTTTTGACAGCGGTAAGTGGAAGTACAGTTTTTGACAGCGTGATTTTTTAAGCAATTAAAACATAGTTTATTTCTTTTTACAAATTCACACCTATCATTTATGGAAAGATTTATAAATTCTGGACATTTATATAATCCATGAAATTCTTCTCTGCGACATTTTAAACACTTGAAGTTTGTACCTTTTGAATTGGATGTTGACATCGTACTCGCCACTTTATGTGGAAAATTACGATTAATTTTTATTTCTTTCACCTTACTATTTTGGAGCATTCTTGCTTGACTTTGCAGAAAAGAAAGTAATTGTTCAAGAGAACCAAAATCCTCAGAATTTTTTAGTTCCTTTTCCCACCAATAACGTGTAGATTTGTCTAATTTTTCAACAATTATATATACTAACATAGTTTCGGATAAATTCTCTACTTTGTAATTTAAATTAGATAATGACCTAATGCATTCATTAGTAACATCAATCAAACCTAGAATTGAACTAGATGACTCATTCACATTAGGTTGATTCAATAACTTTTTAATGATAGAGTTAACAAGCTCTCGCTTATTTTCAAAACGATCCAATAAAAGATTCCATGCAATTTCAAAATTTGCATCTGAGATGGATATAGAATTTATTATTCTCAAGGTCTCATCTTTGCAACTTGCCTTGAGATATTGAAGTTTCATTGCTTCTGAAATAGTTTTATTTTCGATTATGGTAGCTCTGAACATATCTTTAAACATAATCCAATTATCAATTTTTCCGTTAAACGACGGTACCGATAAAGTCGGTAATTTAACGTCAGGAGAAACAATTTTTTCATTAGTATCTGTAACAGAAGCTATAGGATTTTTCGTTTCGGTTTTCATTGCAATTAACTTACGATTTATAATTATTCTCAATTCATCTATTACATCTTCAATCTTATCTTTTTCCTTTATATATTCGTCCAGCTCCGTTTCTTTGCATGTTTCAAAGATTGAATTAAATAAAAGTTTGATGTCAGTTGATATCTCATTAGTTTTGGTTTCTATCAGGCCTAGCTGGACGAAATCGAAATCGTTGATTTCATTCGATATTTTGTCCTTATGCCGCGTTAATGCGGCTTTTAGGACCTTTTTTCTTATTTTTAATTGTTCCATCTCAGATACAATTATGTTAAAACAACTAATTCAAAATAATTAGGAGAGTTAGGGAGAGAGCTCTTACCTGTTCTCAAGAATTTTCTGGTATTCGGCGTCTCGTCGGACCATTTGGACTGTGTCGCTGGATTTTGTTAATATAATAGTACACTTGAATAAAACTCCTCATAACATATTTTGATATAATCACTGAATTAAGAAAAAAACTCTGTTTTTTTTTTATGTTGATTAAAAGAACACAAGTGGCCTCACTTCACGGATATTTTTATTTACTCTACGGCATACGGCAATCGCCGATCAAAACATAAACATACATACTCTTTTCTCTTGCGCGCTTGTAGCGCCATCTATTGAATACAAAGACAGTTACATGTACGCCGAAACAAAGTGTATGAACAATATATGTATTCATTTTTAGTTTTTGGATTTATTTATTTTCATTTTATTTTATTTTATTTATTTACTAGCAGGCTTTGCCCGCTTCGCTGGA
Organism: Salticus scenicus; assembly: GCA_963930645.1. Taxonomy (NCBI): domain Eukaryota; kingdom Metazoa; phylum Arthropoda; class Arachnida; order Araneae; family Salticidae; genus Salticus; species Salticus scenicus. The sequence continues at coordinate 8,073,262 of OZ005649.1, read as the reverse complement.
CATTAAACTTAAATGAGTTGTCAAAATCCCATATCTTTATTAATAACCTAAGTTCTCGCTGTGATAGGTAGAGGTTTTCTCGCTCGCAAAGTGAGGAGTCTGGGTCTCCACTGTCTTCGGCACAACTTACCCACTCCTTACTTCCCCTTCCTCAGCGGGTGAGTTCGAAGTTTTGCAAAATCACACTAATGTACATAATGCGTACACTTAATCAATATACAGTCTGGGTCCCCATTGCCTTCGGCTCAACTTACCGACTTCTTACTTCCCCTTCCTCAGCGGGTGAGTTCGAAGTTTTGAAAAATCCCACTAAAGTACATAATGCGTACACTTACTCAATATCCGCACACCAAAATTCGCCTTCTAAGATAATTCAAAGCGAATTCAAACGGAAAAACATGTTTTTACACATGTTTATTGGGAACAACTTCAGTATAACCCCACAACGATATTTGGCGATTTTTTTGTTGGCGATTATGGCTAAATCATAAATCTAAAAATCATAAATAATATATGATAAATGATAAAATCATAATATAAATCATAAAACATAAAACATAAAATCATAAATCCAAAATAAACAACATATTAAGCTGCCATATTATATCGCAAACAGTCCAGAACGACATTGTTATCCTTCAAAACGGCGCCAAAGAAAAATCGCCAAATTCAGCTGTTGGGATATACTGAAGTTATACCGTTTATTGCCCTCCGACTCCGAGAAGGAGGGGGGATTTCGATTTTTGTGAAATCCAGTTACAATAGGTGCCGGATGCAAACAAACAATTTACGCACGAAATTTCGTGACCACAGAAGTCTTTAATAGAAAATATTACAAATAAATAAATACAAAAAGCACAACTTTAGTACGGGACTCCTTTGGAGAATTTAAATATTTTAAGCCATTTTTGCGATGAACTGAATTGGCTATCTCAATTGTGCAATTAAAGATCTTGGCGAGAAACGTTCGAGCTACGTCGGTTCCGAATTTCAAATTTTGCCAAAGGGATCCAATACTAAAGCTGTTCCACACACAAAATAAATAAATAAAATAAAATAAAATAAAATAATAAAAAATCTTTTCTGATATTTACAAAATAAAAATTAAAAATCTTAATAAAATCCAAATTATAATCATTTACAATTAATGGGGGAACATAAAAAAAAAAAACCTCATAAAGTACATAATAACAACAAAAAATTTTGTTTTACTGCAGGAAAGAAAAGTACTGCTTAATTAAATAAAAATATTAAACTAATGCCAAATATCTCTATGAAAATATTTATCTACGTGCAAATTCCTCATAAAAAAAAAAAAAAAAAAAAAAAAAAATCACCAACTTTTGTAGGTATTTTTCTCTCTAATTTTTGTTATTATTCACGTGAAATTAAAAATATTTCATTTTATTTCTCAAAAATAAAAATACATATAAATGCATATTTATAAATATAAAACCTTTTACCGAATCTGGGTTAAAAACGGAAAAAGGGTAAAATAAATTAGAAATATCATACCTATATTTATAAATTTGATACCAAGTGAAAGGGGTGATTTTTCTGAATCCAGGGGTGCAAACAGTTTTTCGATGCGACAATTAGATTTAAAAAAATAACTAAAGTATGAAATTTAAGTGGCAACGGAAAAACGGAAAAAGGGGAAAATAAATCAGAAGTATCAGACCTATCGTTACAAATTCAGTACCAAATGAAAGAGGTGATTTTTCTGAATCCTGGGGTGTAAACAGTTTTTCGATACGACAATTAGATGTTTTAAAATTAACTAAACTATGAAACTCAGATGGCAAAACTTCATTCCAATCTTTTCATAATTTGTAGTGCGAATCACGCGAATAAAAAAAGTCTTTATCTTAAAAATTTATTTTTCCATTCAAAGCGTTTTGGTGAAAAAATATTTATGGCGCATGCGCAGGCGTTTTTTAACCACAATTTAAACACTAATCAGAATTTTGAAAATTTCTATAGATATAATTTTAAGTTGGGTGAAGACCTAGCGCCGTTGAAATACGCCCAGCCTAATCAGAATTTTGAAAATTTCTATAGATATAATTTTAAGTTGGGTGAAGACCAAGCGCCGTTGAATTACGCCCAGCCGTTCTCGAGTGATGCCCGGACAAAAAAAGCGACATACGGACACGATGACACACACACACACACACACACACACAGGCAAAATTTTCTGAAGTCATTTTCGGCTTTCATGGGGTGTGAAACGTGAAGATATCGCAAAATTTTTCGATTCCGACAAATTTACAGACAAAAGTCTGATTTTATTAATATAGATTTATTTTATTTTATTTATTTATTTTATTTTATTTATTTATTTTTTTGAGCTTGAAATCAAAAATATTTAATTTTGCAAAAAAAAAAAATCAACAATGGACGACTAGAACAAGGCGGAGCTTCCTATGTTTATGGGGAAAAAAACTGCGCTATGATTGGCTATATTCCTTGATTTGTGTGCTAAATTAAGACTCCTATAAGTTAAATTTAAGAAAATCGTCATCATCACGTCGAATGGCGTCAGAAAGTCATGTCGTTTATTAGGGTTATTATGAGAAAATTTTGGTTTTCCTGTAAGTAGAAAAAAAAATAAAAGATATGTGTTTAAAACATTAAAAAAGGAACTTAATGAAAATTATTTTACGCATAATATAACACCCATACACTGTTCTCAGATTCACTCACCGAACTTTTATAAATAACCCCTTATTTTCGAATCACTCTCAGATGAATTTATACTAAAATTAGAATCCGACTCACTTTGTGATTCTTACTCCGTAATGCACATAATATTAAAAATATATAGTTTATCACAGAGTATAAAACCACAAGACCACGTGCTATCAAAAGCCTAACTGAGCTAAGCTTACAAAATAAGTACTACAAATATTTAAAATTGGATAGTGCTGACAGTTTAAAATGAACCAACTATCTCTAATTATATTTTAAACAAGCAGGCTTTGCCCGCTTCGCTGGACATTAAACTTAAATGAGTTGTCAAAATGCCATATCTTTATTAATAACCTAATTTCTCGCTGTGATTGGTAGAAGTTTTCTCGCTCCCAATGTGAGGAGTCTGGGTCCCCACTGTCTTCGGCACAACTTACTCACTTCTTATTTCCCCACCCTCAGCGGGTGAGTTCGAAGTTTTGCAAAATCCCACTAATGTACATAATGCGTACACTTAATCAATATCCACACACCAAAATTCGCCATTCTAAGATAATTCAAAGCGAATTCAAACGGAAAAACATGTTTTTACACACGTTTATTGCCCTCCGACTCCGAGAAGGGGGAGGGAGGGATTTCGAATTTCGTGAAATGCAGTTACAATAAGTGCCGGATGCATACAAACAATTTACACACCAAATTTCGTGACCACAGAAGTCTTTAATAGACAGTATTATAAATAAATAAATACAGAAAGCACAGCTTAAGTATCGCAACCCTTTGGTGACTTTAAATATTTTAAGCCATTTTTGCGATGAACTGAATTGGCTATCTCAATTGTGCAATTAAAGATCTTGGCGAGAAACGTTCGAGCTACGTCGGTTCCGAATTTCAAATTTTGCCAAAGGGATCCAATACTAAAGCTGTTCCACACACAAAATAAATAAATAAAATAAAATAAAATAAAATAAAATAAAATAATAAAAAATCTTTTCTGATATTTACAAAATAAAAATAAAAAATCTTAATAAAATCCAAATTATAATCATTTACAATTAATGGGGGAACATAAAAAAAAAAAACCTCATAAAGTACATAATAACAACAAAAAATTTTGTTTTACTGCAGGAAAGAAAAGTACTGCTTAATTAAATAAAAATATTAAACTAATGCCAAATATCTCTATGAAAATATTTATCTACGTGCAAATTCCTCATTAAAAAAAAAAAAAAAAAATCACCAACTTTTGTAGGTATTTTTCTCTCTAATTTTTGTTATTATTCACGTGAAATTAAAAATATTTCATTTTATTTCTCAAAAATAAAAAAAAAAATAAATGCATATTTATAAATATAAAACCTTTTACCGAATCTGGGTTAAAAACGGAAAAAGGGTAAAATAAATTAGAAATATCATACCTATATTTATAAATTTGATACCAAGTGAAAGGGGTGATTTTTCTGAATCCAGGGGTGCAAACAGTTTTTCGATGCGACAATTAGATTAAAAAAAATAACTAAAGTATGAAATTTAAGTGGCAACGGAAAAACGGAAAAAGGGGAAAATAAATCAGAAGTATCAGACCTATCGTTACAAATTCAGTACCAAATGAAAGAGGTGATTTTTCTGAATCCTGGGGTGTAAACAGTTTTTCGATACGACAATTAGATGTTTTAAAATTAACTAAACTATGAAACTCAGATGGCAAAACTTCATTCCAATCTTTTCATAATTTGTAGTGCGAATCACGCGAATAAAAAAAGTCTTTATCTTAAAAATTTATTTTTCCATTCAAAGCGTTTTGGTGAAAAAATATTTATGGCGCATGCGCAGGCGTTTTTTAACCACAATTTAAACACTAATCAGAATTTTGAAAATTTCTATAGATATAATTTTAAGTTGGGTGAAGACCTAGCGCCGTTGAAATACGCCCAGCCTAATCAGAATTTTGAAAATTTCTATAGATATAATTTTAAGTTGGGTGAAGACCAAGCGCCGTTGAATTACGCCCAGCCGTTCTCGAGTAATGCCCGGACAAAAAAAGCGACATACGGACACGATGACACACACACACACACACACACACACAGGCAAAATTTTCTGAAGTCATTTTCGGCTTTCATGGGGTGTGAAACGTGAAGATATCGCAAAATTTTTCGATTCCGACAAATTTACAGACAAAAGTCTGATTTTATTAATATAGATTTATTTTATTTTATTTATTTATTTTATTTTATTTATTTATTTTTTTGAGCTTGAAATCAAAAATATTTAATTTTGCAAAAAAAAAAAAATCAACAATGGACGACTAGAACAAGGCGGAGCTTCCTATGTTTATGGGGGAAAAAACTGCGCTATGATTGGCTATATTCCTTGATTTGTGTGCTAAATTAAGACTCCTATAAGTTAAATTTAAGAAAATCGTCATCATCACGTCGAATGGCGTCAGAGAGTCATGTCGTTTATTAGGGTTATTATGAGAAAATTTTGGTTTTCCTGTAAGTAGAAAAAAAAATAAAAGATATGTGTTTAAAACATTAAAAAAGGAACTTAATGAAAATTATTTTACGCATAATACAACACCCATACACTGTTCTCAGATTCACTCACCGAACTTTTATAAATAACCCCTTATTTTCGAATCACTCTCAGATGAATTTATACTAAAATTAGAATCCGACTCACTTTGTGATTCTTACTCCGTAATGCACATAATATTAAAAATATATAGTTTATCACAGAGTATAAAACCACAAGACCACGTGCATTCAAAAGCCTAACTGAGCTAAGCTTACAAAATAAGTACCACAAATATTTAAAATTGGATAGTGCTGACAGTTTAAAATGAACCAACTATCTCTAATTATATTTTAAACAAGCAGGCTTTGCCCGCTTCGCTGGACATTAAACTTAAATGAGTTGTCAAAATGCCATATCTTTATTAATAACCTAATTTCTCGCTGTGATTGGAAGAAGTTTTCTCGCTCCCAATGTGAGGAGTCTGGGTCCCCACTGTCTTCGGCACAACTTACTCACTTCTTATTTCCCCACCCTCAGCGGGTGAGTTCGAAGTTTTGCAAAATCCCACTAATGTACATAATGCGTACACTTAATCAATATCCACACACCAAAATTCGCCATTCTAAGATAATTCAAAGCGAATTCAAACGGAAAAACATGTTTTTACACACGTTTATTGCCCTCCGACTCCGAGAAGGGGGAGGGGGGGATTTCGAATTTCGTGAAATGCAGTTACAATAAGTGCCGGATGCATACAAACAATTTACACACCAAATTTCGTGACCACAGAAGTCTTTAATAGACAGTATTATAAATAAATAAATACAGAAAGCACAGCTTAAGTATCGCAACCCTTTGGTGACTTTAAATATTTTAAGCCATTTTTGCGATGAACTGAATTGTCTATCTCAATTGTGCAATTAAAGATCTTGGCGAGAAACGTCCGAGCTACTTCGGTGCCGAATTTCAAATTTTGCCAAAGGGATCCAATACTAAAGCTGTTCCATATCGAATCTGGATTGAAAACGGAAAAAGGGTAAAATAAATTAGAAATATCAGACCTATATTTATAAATTTGATACCGAATGAAAGGGGCAATTTTGCTGAATCCAGGGGTTCAAACAGTTTTTCGATGCGACAATTAGATTTTTAAAAAATAACTAAAGTATGAAATTTAAGTGGCAACGGAAAAACGGATAAAGGGAAAAATAAATTAGAAATATCAGACCTATCATTACAAATTAAGTACCAAATGAAAGAGGTGATTTTTCTGAATCCTGGGGTGTAAACAGTTTTTCGATACGACAATTAGATTTTTTAAAATTAACTAAAGTATGAAACTTAGATGGCAACACTTCATTTCAATCTTTTCATAATTCGTAGTGCGAATCACGCGAATACAAAAGTCTTTAACTTAAAAAATTATTTTTATATTTTAATTTTCCATTCAAAGCATTTTAGTGAAAAAATATTTATGGCGCATGCGCAGGCGTTTTTTACCCACAATTTAAACACTAATCATAATTTTGAAAATTTCTATAGATATAATTTCAAGTTGGGTGAAGACCTAAGTTTCTGCCAAGCGCCGTTGAATTCCGTCCAGCCGTTCTCGAGTGATGCCCGGACAAACGTGTTTTAGTCTTTTACCCTCTAGGGGAGGAACGGGGGGGAATTTCTGAAAAGTTGATAGATATAATTTTAAGTTGGGTGAAGACCTAAATTCCTGCCAAGCGCCGTTGAATTCCGTCCAGCTGTTCTCAAGTGATGCCCGGACAAAAAAAGCGACATTCGGACACGATGACACACACACACGCAGGCAAAAGTTTCTGAAGTCATTTTCGGCTTTCATGGGGTGTAAAACGTGAAGATATCACAAAATTTTTTGATTCCGACAAATTTACAGACAAAAGTCTGATTTTATTAATATAGATAGTCTGCTACTCTCATCTAGAGTGTAAAATAAGAAATAAAAAATTCCCCGGGTGTCAGAAATGGCTTGTGTTTTAAATCTTTTTAGTGCACCATAAATTTTAAGTCAGCACAACCGGTTTCGAAAGGACGTAGCCTTTCTTCATCAGGTGCGAAGAAAGGCTACGTCCTTTGGAAACCGGTTGTGCTGACTTACAATTTATGGTGTGTGAAGAAGTCTTATAATCTACTTATCGATTGTACACCAGTTTTGAATTTAGTTTTGGTCTTTTTAGTGCGTTACTTTTGAACACTATAGCCCGGAAATATCACGGGCACGAGAAATAGAGAGAGAAACCGGTGTCGTGCTACTTGCGACCGTGCAATTTCCGAAATAGGGGATTATCGTGCGTTTTCCGAATGGAACACCTGTTAGCTTGCCCTCCTCTTCTTTCCCCTCACAGAGAGCCCAGTTCCCCTCTCCTAATATATGAAGGGATTAACTGTTTTTGTTAGAAGTTGTCTGGAAGAAAAATGATATATTCGGACTTTGAAAGTCAACCCTTCTCATTTTTATTTGGGTATGCCCCCTCTCTGGTCATAGATAAGCTGATAAGATCTTTTAAATTTTGCCTGTGTTTTAAACATGATTATTGATCGCTATATGCGCTGATAAATGTGTATGGATGCTTTTAATCTGTATTCAAAATACTTCGTGTGTGTGTGTATATATATATATATATATATATATATATATTCTAAGTATTTTAAAAATTTATTAAAAACTACTTAATTTATCAAATGTGAAAATTTTTAACACTTAATTTGTTTAATAGAACTATTTGAGCTTTTAATTGAAAAACCAATTTTTTAATATTTTTAATTAAAAAGAAAAATTCTATGAATGATTAAGAATGAAATTAAATAAATAAAAACAGTTGTAAAAAATTAACTAAAACATTTAGATAAACAATTTAATTAATAAAAAAATTATATATTTCTAATTAATTGATTGAGATTACTTAATGGTAATGTTTCGTTTTTCAATGGGGGGAAAAAAGAATCTGTTTTAAAATAATTTTAATATTAAAAGTTTATATATATATATATATACTAGCAGACCCGGCCACGCGTTGCTGTGACTAAGTTATACGTTGAATTATACGGCTGTAAACTATTTAGTACAGTCAAATTATTATTTACGAACAAAGACGAAAACGTTGTAGCCGATGTAAAAACCCACAGGGTTGAGATTTGAAACTTAGGTCAAAATTTGGAAGCGATTGATAAAAATTTTCGTAGTGTTGATATTAAGCACAAATTAATTTTATTGTAGGGTCCTATAAATTTTAATGGAGAAGTGATATATATTATTTCTAATGCTATTTTGGATAAAATTGCTAAAATGACTAATATATAAATTAAATTCTATTAAAATTCTATTAAAATAAAAGTATAAAAGAAACAGACGATTTTAAAATCAATTTTTATGGAGGAGTGAAATATAATATATGCTATAATGGATAATTTTACTATAAAATGACCTCATCATTTTAAATATTTTAAAGAGGGCAACAGCTGTACTTATAAAAAGGGAAACAATAAGGCTAAACCAGAAAAATAAGTAAATTTGATAAATATTTTAAAACTTTAAAATTGGAAATCTTATGAAATATTGGACATTTAAAGTAAATACATGTATCATTTTAAATAGAAAAAGATTTTGGAAAGGTTTAGTGTATTTTAACGAAGTGATGAGAAGTTTTTGAGTATGTTAAAATTTTAATAGTAAATTCAAGTTAATAAAGATGGGAAACATTGAGGATTAAGATAAGAATAATTATAAGATAAAAAAAAAAAAAAAAAAAAAAAAAAAAAAAAAAACTTTTTATATACCATGCTTTTAAATTTTAATACTAATTAAAAGGATATTATACTAATTAAAAGGAAAATGATAAATATTCTATCATAGTTTGAAGTCAAATTTGTTTTCAAATGTCTAAATAAAATATCTGATGTAAGATACTAATATTTTGCAGCGGAATAGATTTCATTTCTGTCATCCTTGGCGAAAAAAAAAGAATATCGCCAAATTATCTGGCGAAAATATTTAATTCCTTTCAAAAATCATTTTTATTTTAACAACTTATATTAAAAGAGTAATGAATAACATGAAACAATATTTCGTACATTACATATTACATGTCATACATACGTACAATGAATAATACATATTACATTTCGTACAATGCATACATCTGGCATGTATATTTCCGTGTTACGCTTTTGATCGCCAAATAATAATAATAATAATAATAATAAAAGCCAAGGGCGACAGAGTTTTGAAATTTAAAATTAAAATTTTGTCAATTTGACAGCAAAATAATTCAATCTAACACCCGCGATAACTAATACATATCTATACCCAAATATAAGGATTAAAATCGGGAAATAAATTTCCTCGATTTTTAATAATTTCTTACAAAAAATATAGTGGGCAATTAACATAGGAAATCTTTTTCTTGGCTGCACAGACGGTCAGTGAGTCACACTTCGCTTGCGTATAGAACTCCTAGATATAGTATAGCATATATAGAATAGAGTGATCATCGGTTAGAAAAAAGTTATTCCTTTTCATTTGGGAAAAGACGACGTTTTTACCAAAATATGGCCGTCTTTCCCCGAGTGAATACACACGGGAATACATACTAATATTTTAGCAAATAAAATTTATGAATAATTTATTTGCTAAAGGGGAATGGAAGACTCCAGATACAGTTTCAAATTCATATTTCTTTCTTTCTTTTCTTTCTTTTTTTTTTTTTTTTTTTTTTTTTTTTTTTTCAATACCACTTAATGGCTGTTTCTAAAGCTTTTATTTATTTTATTTTTTCGGCATCAAAAATCTTTGTACGATAACATGGGGATGAGAGATCTATATATATTACTATATCTATGATAGAACTACATTAGCACTTTATCAATGTGTATAAAATCTTTAAATTGATTATGACGTCAATTTTCGTGAGATGCATAATTTAACTTTTTATAATTTTTTAACGTTCACGTTTGATTAAATGTATTTATTTTTATGTCGAAAGAAAATGAACTCGTATTTTTTTTTTTTTTTTTTTTTTTTTTGCAACAATTAAATTAATGGAACTCACAGATATTTTGGAGCAACTTTAATAAAGGTCTATAATTAACAAATAATTGCAATAAAACAATATTGTGACAATAAATTGAGATAAAAACTATCCTATCTCTCAAATTGGACCAAACTGCACACAGTGTGCAAAATTTCATTAAAATCGGTTCCTTAGTTTAGGAGTTTACCCCGGACAAACATCGTGACACGTAATTTATATATATATACAGATAGGGGTAGATAGATATAAGGATTATTATAATTAGAAAAAATAGTTAAAAAGGTATTTAATAAAATATTATAATATATATATATATATACTAGCAGGCTTTGCCCGCTTCGCTGGACATTAAACTTAAATGAGTTGTGAAAATGCCATATCTTTATTAATAACCTAAGTTCTCGCGGTGATTGGTAGAGGTTTTCTCGCTCCCAATGTGAGGAATATGGGTCCCCACTGTCTTCGGCACAACTTACCCACTTCTTACTTCCCCACCCTCAGCGGGTAAGTTCGAAGTTTTGCAAAATCCCACTAATGTACATAATGCGTACACTGAATCAATATCCACACACCAAAATTCGCCAATCTAAGATAATTCAAAGCGAATTCAAACGGAAAATCATGTTTTTACACATGTTTATTGCCCTCCGACTCCGAGAAGGAGGGGGGGGGGGAATTCGAATTTCGTGAAATGCAGTTACAATAAGTGCCGGATGCATACAAACAATTTACACACCAAATTTCGTGACCACAGAAGTCTTTAATAGACAGTATTAGAAATAAATAAATACAGAAAGCACAGCTTAAGTATCGCAACCCTTTGGTGACTTTAAATATTTTAAGCCATTTTTGCGATGAACTGAATTGGCTATGTCAATTGTGCAATTAAAGATCTTGGCGAGAAACGTCCGAGCTACTTCGGTGCCGAATTTCAAATTTTGCCAAAGGTTTCCAATACTAAAGCTGTTCCACATCGAATCTGGGTTGAAAACGGAAAAAGGGTAAAATAAATTAGAAATATCAGACCTATATTTATAAATTTGATACCAAATGAAAGGGCCGATTTTTCTGAATCCAGGGGTGCAAACAGATTTTCGATGCGACAATTAGATTTTTAAAAAATAACTAAAGTATGGAATTTAAGTGGCAACGGAAAAACGGAAAAGGGGAAAAATAAATTAGAAATATTAGACCTATCGTTACAAATTTAGTACCAAATGAAAGGGGTGATTTATCTGAATCCTGGGGTGTAAACAGTTTTTCGATACGACAATTAGATTTTTTAAAATTAACTAAAGTACGAAACTTAGATGGCAACACTTCATTTCAATCTTTTCATAATTTGTAGTGCGAATCACGCGAATAAAAAAGTCTTTAACTTAAGAATTTATTTTAGGTTGATTTCTTTAGAAATCGACCTATTGCAATCACTTCGTTTATCTATATATATATATATATATATATATATCTATCTATCTATCTATAATGAAAATTTTGTCATCACGATAACTCCCGAAATAATACTCGAAATCGAACCAAATTTGGACAGTGAACTAATCTTATAAATATCTTGGATGAGTTCGTTAACCAAGTTGCTCCGACATTTTGTTTTCAAGTGGTAGCCACTTGAAATTTTCAAACCGACATTGTAAAAAGCATATTTAAAGCAAGATTTGCTTGAATTTTGTTGTAAACACAGGTCACATGAGGGTCTCAATGATGTTTATTAATGAAGTTTATCCGCCATTTTCAATAAAGTGGCAGATATTTTAATTTAAGCGGGACCACTTGAAATCAGGCTACCACTTGAAAATTTAAAATCCCTATAACTTCCGAAATAATACTCCAGATCGAACCAAATTTGAACAGTGTCTTAACTTATCTTATAAATATCTTAGATGAGCTTGTTAACCAAGTTGCTCCGCCATTTTGTTTTCAAGTGGAGATCACTTGAAAATTTCAAATTCAAATTGTAAAATGCGTATTCCGAATTTTTTTTTATTTTGATGTATACATAGATTACACAAGTGTCTCAAATAACTTTATTAATGAACTTCATCCGCCATTTTTAATAAAGTGGCGGATATCTTAAGTTAAGCGGGACCACTTGAAATTAGACCACCACTTGAAAATTTAAAACCATGATAACTTCCGAAATAATACTCCAAATAGAACCAAATTTGAACAGTGTCTTAACTTATGTTATAAATATCTTAGATGAGTTTGTTACCAAGTTGCTCCGCCATTTTGTTTTCAAGTGGAGACCACTTGAAAATTTCAAATTTAAATTGTAAAAAGCGTATTCCGAAATTGTTTGAATTTTGATGTAAATACAGACCACATAAGGATCTCAATAAAGTTTATTAATAAACTATATCCGCCATTTTTAATAAAGTGGCAGATATCTTAAGTTAAGCGGGACCACTTGAAATCAGGCTACCACTTGAAAATTTAAATCCCTATAACTTCCGAAAGAATACTCCAAATCGAACCAAATTTGAATAGTGTCTTAACTTATCTTATAAATATCTTGGATGAGTTTGTTAACAAAGTTGCTCCGCCATTTTGTTTTCAAGTGGAGACCACTTGAAAATTTCAAATTGTAAAAAGCGTATTGCGAATTTTTTTTAATTTTGATGTATACATAGATTACACAAGTGTCTCAAATAACTATATTAATGAACTTTATCCGCCATTTTTAATAAAGTGGTGGATATCTTAAGTTAAGCGGGACCACTTGAAATCAGGCCACCACTTGAAAATTTAAAACCATGATAACTTCCGAAATAATACTCCAAATAGAACCAAATTTGAACAGTGTCTTAACTTATGTTATAAATATCTTAGATGAGTTTGTTACCAAGTTGCTCCGCCATTTTGTTTTCAAGTGGAGACCACTTGAAAATTTCAAATTTAAATTGTAAAAAGCGTATTCCGAAATTGTTTGAATTTTGATGTAAATACAGACCACATAAGGATCTCAATAAAGTTTATTAATAAACTATATCCGCCATTTTTAATAAAGTGGCAGATATCTTAAGTTAAGCGGGACCACTTGAAATCAGGCTACCACTTGAAAATTTAAATCCCTATAACTTCCGAAATAATACTCCAAATAGAACCAAATTTGAACAGTGTCTTAACTTATCTTATAAATATCTTAGATGAGTTTGTTAACCAAGTTGCTCCGCCATTTTGTTTTCAAGTGGAGACAACTTGAAAATTTCAAATTTAAATTGAGAAAAGCGTATTCCGAAATTGTTTGAATTTTGATGTAAATACAGACCACATAAGGATCTCAATGAAGTTTATTAATAAACTATATCCGCCATTTTTAATAAAGTGGCAGATATCTTAAGTTAAGCGGGGTCACTTGAAATCAGGCTCCCACTTGAAAATTTAAAATCACGATAACTTTTGAAATAATACTTCAAATCGAACCAGATTTTGACAGTGATATTATCGTATAATTATCTTGAATGTTTTCACTAGGCAACACCTCCCGACATCTTGTGTCTAAGTTCCAGCCACTTGAAATCACACTGCCACTTGAAAATATGCCCTCACGATAACTTTTAAAATACCAAACTGATTCAAATAAAAGCTCTTTTGGTTCAAATATCTAGGATAAGTTCACTTGATGACTTGATTCGCAATTTTAGTTTCAAGGGGCCGCCACTTGAAAATTTGTCATTATGGTAACTTTAGTAAGATAGAATCAATTCGCTTCAAATTTGGGTAGTGGATTTATCATTCAAATATCTCAGATAAGTTCGCTAGGCATCTCACTCCACTTTTTTTTACAAGTGGTGCCAACTGAAAATTTCTTATGATTATAATTTTTGAAATTCTGATTTAATTTAAACTAGAACTGGACAATGAACTTATCGTACAAATATACTGGATGATTTCGATGGGCAAGTTGTTTTGCTATTTTGTTTTACAAGTCGCAGCCACTTAGACTGCCACTTGAAAATTTGCCATAATAATAACTTTTGAAACACGGCACTGATTTAAACCACAATTGGACAGTAACCTATGCTTCAAATATCTTCGATGTGTTTGCTGGAACTTTAGAAATACTTAATCAATTCAAATCAAAGTTGAAAAATGGATTTATCATTCAAACAACAAAAATTTAGAAAATTCAAGTAACTCATGAACCAATCACGTTATTGCGTCCATCTTTGGTATATCGATAATAAGTATTTTCTCGCCAAAAGTCGCCAAAAAAGTCGCCATAGGGGAAAAGTCGCCAAATTTGGCGCCAAATCCATTACATGCGTTACTGGATCTTTTTAATGCGTTTGTAAGATAAAATTAGACTATTTTAATGCTAAAACAAACTAGAAATGCAGGAAACTAACATTTTATCAACTTACTAAGCCTCTTTGAAAGAATTTCTACAAAAAAAAAAAAAAAAAAAAATATTTTCAAATTTGCAACGATATCTTAGATGAGCAACTTTCTCTGCCATTTTTATCGAAGTGGCAGCCACTTAATTTTTCAACACAATGACTTTTGAGATTTTGAATTAATTCGAACTATGTGTGTACAGTAGACTTATCTCACAAATGCATTTCATATATTTGTCAACTTACCCCACCATTTTTTTTCCTAGCGCCGGCCACTTGAAAATTTTAAATTCACACAAAAGTGTATTTATAAACCGATTTGCTTAAAACTCCATATGTGCATAGCCTACATTAATATTTCTACCAAGTGCATTAATAATTTGTAGCTGTCATTTTGAAACAAAATGACGGCTACTTGATAAGGAAAACGAAATCAACCTACCCTTCCGAAAAAGCCGGAAGGTCTTGTTTATATTTTATTTTTCCATTCAAAGCGTTTTAGCGAAAAAATATTTACGCGCATGCGCAGGCGTTTTTTACCCACAATTTAATCACTAATCATAATTTTGAAAATTTATATAGATATAATTTTAAGTTGGGTTAAGACCTAAGTTTCTGCCAAGCGCCGTTGAATTCCGTCCTGCCGTTCTTGAGTGATGCCCGGACAAACGTGTTTTTGTCTTTTACCTCCCAGGGGGGAACGGGGTGGAATTTCTGAAAAGTTGATAGATATAATTTTAAGTTGGGTGAAGACCTCAGTTTCTGCCAAGCGCCGTTGAATTCCATCCAGCCGTTCTCGAGTGATGCCCGGACAAAAAAAGCGACGGACACGATGACACACACACACACAGGCAAAATTTTCTGAAGTCATTTTCGGCTTCCATGGGGTGTGAAACGTGAAGATATCGCAAAATTTTTCGATTCCGACAAATTTACAGACAAAAGTCTGATTTTATTAATATAGATATATATATACATAATTTTTAACAATTAAATTAGGTACATTTTCTTAATATATTAATATATACATTTATATTAATATTTATGAAATTTTAAAATTCCAAATTTACTTAAGTTTTTTAACATAAGCCATGAAAACACAGGAATACTGGAGTTTTTTTTTTTTTTTTTTTTATTTAAGTAAAACATAATATATGTGGGCAGAAATCAATATAAATTTGAAATTAATTATATTTATAATCTACATTTATTAATAATTTTTTATCGCTTGATTATTATTGATTGTATAAATATCAATACAAAAAACCCTTAACGGGTTAAAAGTTTGTGACGCAGCACTGTACTTCATGGCTATAAGAATTAGAAATACGGGTCTTAAAAATAATGATATCAAATTTTCAGTGACGCTTTGATATTAATTAAATTATACATAGATTTTCTTATTTGAATTTGCTTTTTCCTTTTATTTATATTTAGAGTGTAAACGTTATTTTCAACATAAAATAATATATAGCATTTACTCATTGATACCTTTCCATTCACATCTCTTATACTATGAAAGCATGTGTTTTAAAAGAAATTATATGAAATTCCAGTAACGCAGTGGTGTTACATTAAAGGATTTGTTTTTAAATTTCACTGCAATTATTTTGTTTTGCATATTAAAGTATATGTGCACATTGAAATATTGCTTTTAATTTTCAAATACGCTGTCAAATATATCACTTTCATTAAGCTCATATTATGTACTGAAATATATTTATTTCAATGAATTATTCTATCTTTTGCGTCACGCCATCCAAAACTAAAAAAATTTCACAATTTTTTTCTTTGCAGCACAATATCTATTTGCATGCATTTTCAATTTATTTGGATGAAATGACACAAAGTAAACATTTCGATATATTTTACTTACAGTTTTGGATGGCGTGACGCAAAAGATAGAATAATTCATTGAAATAAATATATTTCAGTACATAATATGAGCTTAATGAAAGTGATATATTTGACAGCGTATTTGAAAATTAAAAGCAATATTTCAATGTGCACATATACTTTAATATGCAAAACAAAATAATTGCAGTGAAATTTAAAAACAAATCCTTTAATGTAACACCACTGCGTTACTGGAATTTCATATAATTTCTTTTAAAACACATGCTTTCATAGTATAAGAGATGTGAATGGAAAGGTATCAATGAGTAAATGCTATATATTATTTTATGTTGAAAATAACGTTTACACTCTAAATATAAATAAAAGGAAAAAGAAAATTCAAATAAGAAAATCTATGTATAATTTAATTAATATCAAAGCGTCACTGAAAATTTGATATCATTATTTTTAAGACCCGTATTTCTAATTCTTATAGCCATGAAGTACAGTGCTGCGTCACAAACTTTTAACTCGTTAAGGGTTTTTTGTATTGATATCATTACTTTTTAGGGGTTAATGATCAAAACGTAAAATTAAAGGAGCATGGTAATGACTTGTAACACTGTATAAAAAGTGTTGTTTTATAGGTCATACTCGAACAAAATAACAAACTAAATGAAATTTCAAAATTTTATAAAAAGTGATTAAAAAAAAAAAAAAAAAAAACTTTAAGAAAGAATATTTTTTGAGGGATGGAAACATGCAACATTACAAAGGCATAATATAGTACATTTAAAAAATGACAAAAATTTCTACAAATAAAAAAAAAAATAAAAAAGATTTATTATATTCAATTTCTTATATAGCTCATTGGTTCAACTTTTTCTTAGATAGTTCAACAGAAAATTCAAAATAAATGTTTAAAAAAATAATTTGTGTACGAAAGTTTTTGTAAAAAAAATGTTACGAATAAGTTTCTAAAGAGTTTTCACCACATCGATTTTAGTTAGATAAAAATTTAACAAAAATTTTTAAATGGTCAATCGACTGAACAAAAGATAAATATTTTGTTATTTTTAAATTGTAGATGCATAAAGTAAAACTGTTTAAGGATATGACAGTAATTTTCCAAAATACTTAGCACCATTGGGGTGAGGTTCAGATCCTCCCTTGGAAACTCTGATAATTCTAAAAAAGATGCTTAATCAATTTGAGAGAGATTTTGTTTGGTTTAAAATTAATTCAGCTGGGGAAAATAGGAGGGGGGTTACCAGTTAGATCACTTAGAAATTTTAATAGGAAAATCGCTTTTTAGAAAAAAATTTCTAAAAAACATGCATTAAAATGTTATGCATCTAGTTTTATTCTATCTGATTAAACATACTGTACATAGTCCCGACATTCTTCCTAGTATTTCGAAATCACTTTAGAATTTCTAAAATATTCTAAAACGTAGTGTAGGGATTTTGGACTTTGCCTCATTTTCGAAAATTGGGTTATGGGGGTATAAAGTGTATATGAGAGATCTAACTTTAAAATTTTAAATGATAAGGATTTTTTAGCACTTTGAGAAATCTTCTAAATATAATCACTTAAAATGTTTCCAGCGATACTTTTTTAAGGTTGGTTGGTTGTAGGTTTTAAGGCCAATTGACTGCGCTAGGGTCCTAGGCCTATACGTACATTGCCCCCCGTGAGGTCTTTCTAAGGGGTCGTAGCCCGTATTTATGCAAGTTTCGGAGAAAAAACACTGAAGGAACGGCTAGGTCGGAGAGTGCGGGATGGGATCGAATCCGGCACTTCCCATCCACCAGCTTTTCAGTGCAGAACCGCTCGTGGGGCATTTTTTAAAGAAGCTTATATATATATATATATATATATTCTAAAAGTCCCATTTTTCTTCCCAAATCTATAGGAAACGCCTTGAAAGTTTTTAAAACGTAAAAAGCGTGAATATTAAATATGAGTCTAAGTAGAACTTTAAATAAGCTCCTAACCCCCCTCCTATTCGAAATTTTAATGTTTGCCTCCTAAGGTTTCTTCTACCTCAATTCAGCTTCAATTTCTTTTTTTCTTTTCCTTTCTTTCCTCTTTTTTTATTCATTTATTTTTTTTTTTTTTTTAAATAAACCAAACGAGATCAAACGACGTGATCCTGAAATAGGAACATAATGGAGACTATTTTCAGTATATTTAATAAAAAAAAGAGGCAAACAAAATATATTTAAAAAAATTTTGTTTGTAGAAGACATTTCCGACAAACTACAAAAAGAACTTCATTTGTTTAAAATTTCAAAGATGTGCCTTTCGCCCCCCTGTTTTTACAGTTCGAATTTCCAAACAAAACAAAGATCCTTAAAACTGATTAAGCCCCCCCCCCCCCGCCTCTTTTTTTTTTTTTTTTTTTTTTTACAGTTTTTAAATTTTCCAAGGTGTTCTCGAGACACGGGGGACGACTTTAAACGAAAAATTTTCTTTCTTATTTTCCTAACAAATAGTTATAGAGAAAAACATTTTGTGTTAAAATGTTGTTTTGGAAAGGTCTTTCCATCAAACTTACAGAGATTCCCCCTCCCTCCACCCAAATTTCACATTTATAAAATTAAAATTTGCCCATCACTTAGTCCTTATGCCCCCCTCCCTTCCCCTACTATACACATTTGTTTTATTCTTAACTAAACAAAATTCCGTAAAAATTCTCGTAGACGTGTTTTACAGTTTTTAGAAATTCCGGAAATTACTAGATAAAAACAAATTGAATAATTCGTATTCGACACTGTTTGGCGAGATTTTGTATGAACTTTGGAAACACACTTTTCTAAAATCGATGAAATTAAATTCATATAAAAATTCTACAGAACAACTTGATTAGTTTTTTATATAATACAAAATGAGTTTAAATCAGTTCAATTTAAAGTTGTTTTCGTAAAGAATTTGCCTTTACGATTTTTATAATATAATGCAAACTCAAGTTATTGTAACAATGTTTGTGTTAACACTAATTATTAAGCTACGGAAAAATCATTTAATTTAGTATAAGTATTAATCGTTATTATTGTTGGTTTGGCCACGACTTTTAAGTTTTTAAACTGATTAATAGATTAGTTTTAAAGGGAAAACAGTTACATATTATAATTTTACATATCTTTTTATGTTTAATTAAAAGCTTAAAATTGCCTCAGTTTACCTCGTAACACTTTTAAGATTTTATGGATATTGTATAGGAAAGCTATATTAAAAAATAAACAAGTACTTACACAAATTTCAGAACAATATGTTGTACTAAATAATGAATAGCAGAGGTTTTTAAAAAATATGTCCTTGAATCCTATTTGAACCTCTATGTCATTTAATCATTTGAATGATATCGTTCACAAAAAAAAAAAAAAAAAAAAAAAAAAAAAAAAAAAAATCCTCAAAATTTTATGCCATATTTTTTAGAATAGTGTGTACAATATTTACAATGTTATTATTAATTTCTAATTTAAAAGTTGCAGATGCATGGTAATTTCAATTTTATTTTATATCACTATTATATCTAAGAAATAAGTATATACGAGTTTAGGAGGATATTTTTATTATTATTTTTTTTTTTCTGGAGTAGTTTTTATTGTTATATTCATGCTACCACCCTACTGTTAAATTTAAGAAAGAAACGCGAATAATTTTTTAGGTATAGATTTGATTTAAAAGAGAAAAATAAATAACAATAGAAAAATCTTTAAAAAGTGTATTTTTTATACTGGTAAATATTTAAATTATAGTATAGTTTGTTATGAATTTAATTTAAAAAAAATCTTAATCTATTCAAAATTTTACTATAGCTTAACATTTTGTAATTTATATATATATACTAGAAACTTAATGAGCAAATTAATTATTTTCAAATTCTGTTTCAAGAATTTTTTCAAGTGATTTATCACCTAATTTTGAAAAAATTACAAATATTTGCATATGATTATCATATTATTTGTCATTTTTTGAAAATAAAGAAAAAATTTTTTGTTGTTGCAATCACTTTTTAAAATAAAACCAATTTTGAAAGTTAACAACGTATCAGCATGAAAATAATGTAAATACAGTGAATATTACTTTCTTCTATATGTAATATAGAGAAAGTATTGGATTCGTAAAAATTTTCGACCTCGGGTTTTTGATGGATTTACACGTTTTGAGAGCTGTAGAATACGATTTGACTATTTTTAGAAAATGTCTGTCTGTCTGTGTGTGTGTGTGTGTGTGTGTGTGTGTGTGACAAAATTTTGTGGCAACTGTATCTCAGGAACTACTGCACAGAATTTCATACAAATTGGTATGTATTTGCACCTTGACATAAATTAGTGCCTATCAACTTTTGGTAAAAATTGTCTTACAGGTTGCGTTGCCATCCCGCTTTTTCTAAATTTTTAACATGGTGATATAGGACAGAATTTTGTATAAATGTGCTTAAAGATAATTATTTTTTAGTAATCATTATGAAATTTACAATAATTATTTATAATAGAGATAGTCAACTGGGAAAAATTTTTTGTACGTGTAGGAGCCTCGCCACCCCCCTGGGGGGGAAGTCCCCCCTCGAGGGGAGTAAATTTTCAAGATGGGTATCTTTCGAAAGGTCCCATCAATACCTTTAAAACGAATGGTTGAACTATAAATCTGTGGTAATTTAAAACAAAGTTATCGATTTTTTTTACTTTTAACAAAAAAAAAAACTTAGAAAAAAAAATCGTATTTTATTTTATTTTTATTATTATTATTATTTTTTTTTTAACGAAATTTAATTAGACTTTGTATTTAGTTGGCCCCTGACATAAACTGGAGCTGATTAGATTTGGGGATCAATCGCTCAACAGGTGGCGCTGTGATCGTATTTTTTCTAAATTTTTTAACATGGCAGTATAGGACAAAATTTCGTATAAATGTACATAATGAGAGTTATTCTTAACCTGTGATTGTGAAATTAATATGAATTATTGATAATAGTAGTAATTAATTAGGAAAAAATTTGGGGCATCGCTTTTCCCCCCTAGGGGGAAGTACCCCCCGGGGAGGGTAAATTTTCAAGATGGGTATATTTCGAAAGGTCTCGTCAATACCTTCAAAACGAATGGTTGAACTATAAATATGTGATAATTTAAAACAAAGTTATCGATTTTTTTTACTTTTAACGAAAAAAACTGATTTTTTTTTTTTTTTTTTTTTTTTTTTTTTGTTGTTGTTGTTACTGCGTGAATTTGTATAGGAAAATATAGAAGAAAGTCTTGTGGTGGCCAAAACATACTAGTTTTTGATAAACAAATGTCATAAGATACAAGTACCTAAATAAATAACTCATTTAATATATATATTAAAGAAAGAAAAATGTTTTTTTTTTTTATATTTTTGTGTTTATTTTTGACGCCAATTCCCGATAGATGGAGCCAAAACGATTATTTGATAGTATTTCAGATGGAAGAAAAAGCCTGTATTCGTCCGCGAAACTGCCGCATCACGGTATTTTCGGAGTAAAAAATAGTTCGATTTTTAAACTGAGTTATAAAAAAAACAAGAGTTTTCCTAGGGAAAAGGGAGATGTCAAGCACATCAATTAAAAGCGATTAATATCATATATCAATTAAACAACATTCGCTCGAGCCATATTCGAGAAAAAATTGTACTACGTATAGTCCGTCCATTTATAACTTAAATGAGCCAATTAATATCTCGAAATATATTGCACGCAGAAATGTAGCGATTTCAGGGTAGGATCAGACAGAAGGTGAAAGACTATTTTGAAAATATCAGAACATAACCTCCTATATTTCCTGAGATATTAAGTGTCGGCTTCTAGCGTTTTCTTTGATCTCAAATTAGGCTTATATATAAGTGTCGCAGTTTTCGTTCGTTTTTTCGTTTCCGCTGAGTGTCGTGGCGTTCGTTTGTTTTTGCGCTTGCGTCACTTGAGACTCTGCCGAGTCTCTTGATTTGTACCTATGCTTATAGCTTGGACTGTTGGTGGTTGGTGTTTTGGGAGAAAGGCTGATTGACTACTCTAGGGTCTTAGGGCTAAGGAGTAGTGCCCTCTGTGGTGGGTCTTTCTAAAGGGTCTTAGCCTGTATTTATGCAGGTTTCTGAGAAAACCATGAAAAACTTTTAATGGCTAGGCCGACGAGAACGCCCTGTGATCGAGCCCGGCATCTCACTTTTACCAGCTTTGAGCGTAGAATCACTTGGCCGCTAGTAGGCCCTACAGCTTAGAATAATAAATTTTTAAAAAATCTGTATGAGTAAATATTAAATTTATTACAATTTACGCATGTCCAGAGAGCGTTCTTACTTCTCTTGTTTCAAGGTAATTAGAAGAATTTCAGACACAATTCATGCTTGTTTAACATTCAGAATTATTGCTTTTTCTTAAAAACTTGCTATATCAACAGTCATTAAAAAAAAAAAAAAAGTTTATCTATAAAATATTTAAATGCAAAATATTAGGCTATGCTTTATTTTACTGGTTAAATATATAAAATACACAGTGTTGTATTGCAAATAAAACGATTTATCAATCAAAATAATATATCAATTATTTATAAATCATGAATTTTTAGAAGCCTAAAGTTTTATTTTTACGTTAATCAAAATCTTATAATAATGTTTCTCCAAAAACATTAATATGTTTAACATATACAATATTAAGCATAGTTACAAATAAATATCACAGTAATATATAAAAGTATCACCGCATATTTAGAATGAACATAAAATAGATTCATAATAAAATTTTAAAAGCCTAAAGTTTTGTTTTTTACATTAATCAAAATTTTGTATTAACGTGTTTTCCAAAGAACATCAATGTATTTACTTTTCAAAAAATCTTTATAAACTATATTTTATTAAACTAAGTTTTTATATGACAATTAAATTATAAATATAGGTTTAACAGGGGAGCAGCCCCGGCTCACCGCTCGAAGAGCGGTGTTGAGCTATACGAGGACCGAAGTCCACGTAGGGCTTATAAATATAGGTTTTTGAAATTTTTGACAAGGAGGTTTTTCACATGACGGTTTTAACCATGGTTTAAACCGTCAAAAATTGTCATGCGTCAAAAACCTGCCAACCGTAATAACAGTTATGAAACAAGTATAACAGCATAAAATAATAATAACAATAATAATAAATTATTCACATTATTATGCAACATCTATGGATTTAAATAAATATTTTAATTTTAATATAAAGGTTAGAATTATAATTCATGTATAACATAAGTTTAAAATAACATCCCAATAATTATATTGTTTAAAAAGTAAGGTTATTAATTAAGGTGTTTAAGATAATAGTTAAATTATTGAACCAAATTGAAATTCATTTTAACGAATGTCTTTAAAAGTACAATATGACATGTTGCCTAACACAATTTTTAATATCCTTAATATTTCTGAACTTGTAGATAGTCTAAAATCTCATTTACATTATGATCATTTAATTAACATGTTAATTAATCAAATCTTTCAAAGATTTCCCATTAAATTTTATTTCTCGCTTGCTTATTTTTTTTAAGCCGTTGTGGCCTTTGCTCATTCTTCTTCTAGTGATTATTGTTTTCTGTCATATTTTGTTTACGTTTATTGTATATAAACAACAGCAATATACAACTCATAATAAATTTTTCATTATATTTTGCCTTGTAAAAGGCTTTATTTCTAAATGCAAATATTTATTAATTCATGTCTTCCTTGATAATGTATGATTATTGTAATGATAAGTCAGTACTTGATGTAAATAAAAATTAACTTTATGTAAATAAATAAAAATACTGTATAAATAAATAAAAAATAACGTGCAAATACACACATGTATAAAAAAAAATTCACGTTATATATGAGGACCTGTTATACAATATGCATATGCAAATAACACTATTTTCTTCCGAGAGATAATTTATAAAAGCAATAAATATGACACAATTTTTTTTTCTTGCATGTATGTAGTCAACTGTAAAGGGATTAAGAAAACATATGCCTTCCCCCCTTATGAATCAGTGTATGTCAGTCATAGACTTTTTTTTTTTTTTTTAACAATAGTTTTATAATTGAAATATCTAATTTCACTATTATGGTGTAAAAAATTTCACATGCAGTCACAATATATATATATATATATACACGCATACAATGTATTTTCATACAAATTAAAAGCATCCATATACATTTATCCACACAACATAATCATGTATCTTAGCACTTAGCAGAAATTTAAAAGAGATTGCCTAAAAGCTGTTCGTTCGCTTTCGCTACCAATTTATCTTGAACGAAGGAGGGAGCATACTCAAATTAAAATGAGAATGATGAACTTTCACAGCCCCACTTAATCGTTCTTTTTTTACTGGCAGCTTTTAACAAAAGTAGCTAATCCCCTTTATCGATTAGGGAATTATGACAGTGCTCTCTGGTACGATACCCCCTTACCTTAAGGAATAAGCTGCCAGGTGTAAGATCTGTTCGCAAATAGCACGGTTCGCAAATCACACGCTCGGAAGTAGCACGTAACCGAGAAACCATACCCCCGTCATTTTCACGGGAACGAGAAGGAAGGGAATTAAAAAAAAAAAAAAAGAGAGAGAGAGAGAGAGAGAGTAGGGGGAGGGGACTATTTTTGTTGTCTAAGTAATAGCACTTTTCTCAAAAATAAATAAATAAATAAATAAAATAAAAATCGAGATCTGATACCATTCTTACTGATTCTTATGTAAACTGATCTCATGAATCTGAATATATCTCTATTTTACCCAGTCACCACCGTTTTCCAGAAACGCCATCCCCTCTCTCAATTTTTTCCCCCTGTTCGATAATTTTATGGCCAGGAATTTGATTTGAAGAAGGAAAAAAAAAATAATTTAACACTTAAAAACAAAAACAAAAAAATAATAATAATAACATAAAATTTAAAAAATAGCATTAATAACAGATTAAAAAAATATAGTATACAATATATAATTTCAGTGGCAAATCCCCCTCAAAATTTTTCCCTTGTCGCAAATGTCCATGTTTTACAATTTTCCAAATCTGTAGTCCCTCCGAAGATATTTAATAGTTAAAATAACCCCCCCCCCCCCATCCTCCTAAAAATCAAATTTATAGCCATAAAATTACCGAAAAATTATAAAAAATAGGGGGCCGTTCCTAAAAAAACGGAGGGTGATTGGGCAAAATGGGCGTCCTATTCGCATTCAGGAGGTCATTTTACATAAGAATATGCTGAAATGGTGACTGAAGCAATTTTCATGCCGAGCAGAGTAGTTATAAAATTCTGCTTAATACAGAATTTAATTTAATACGACAGGACTTATTTTAATTAATTCTTACATATAAAGGCATACAGTATGTGTGCTTTATTCAATAGCATTAGTTACTATATTCACTTACTAAAATTTTTTTAGTATAGCTTTAGCATGGGAACACCTTGTCAGCTTTTAAATTTTTGTTGTCATTTCCGCGATGAATTAAAATAGCTATCACAATTAATTGAAAACAGGTGCATACAAATAGTTGTGGAATGGTTCCTATAAAAGTTTTTGTAAATTATTATTAGTATTGTTTTACTTATTTAATACACCTGAATTGATGGTGCACTGAGAAAAAAAAATATACCGCATTCTTCTAGAAAGTATAAGTGCCCATTTTCTAAATCCCTTAACTAGAAATATAGATATAAGGCACGCCAATAAACTGAATAGACGAAATGATCGAGAATTTCTAGTCAACACATTTCTAGATGATAAAACAATATTCTGAATATTCATAATCTTTTTTATTGCGAGAAATTCCCGCTTGATTTTCTACAATTGTGTCATAAACCAAAATTATAGTTGCTGAAACCCACCTCTGTAGTCTAATTTATTTGCAGAGATTTTTAAATAAATTTACCCTCGAGAATATAGTCAAACGCTCTACAATTCTAATAGGGGCTTCTAGAACTCGCTTTCCAAGGGGACTAGAATTTATAAGAATGACATGGAACTATTTTTTCTAGAGTCACAATTTAGATTCTAGATGTCAGTTACAGAATTGTTTCTCTGTATAATGTTCATATATTAAAAATAGATTGGAAAAATAATATACTTTTTTACCTTTTGCCACTTACTTAATATTTTAAGTTTGTGCATGTGGCTTAGATAAAATTTTGTAATCTTAAAGTTATTTTTTGGGGAAAAAGAGAATATTTTTAAAAATATCTTTTTAGTATATTGACAATCTATATTTATCTTGTGGATTCAAATTTCCCAAAAATTTCCAATAAAATCGCATGATATCAGAGATATTTCAAAATTTATATGTTTTCAGCAAGCGAAGATTGTATCTAAAGTAATAATAAAAATAATAATTTACAAAATTTTTTATAGGGTCAAGCTGTAACTATTCATATGCACATGTTTTAGATAAGATGAATTTCCTTTTTTCCTTCCACCCTAATGAAGAACAATCCTCTTTTTTAATTAAAATAAAAAATAATAAAATAAAAACTCTATTTTTTTTTTCTTAGCGTCATAATGTGCTATGTCAATTGAAATTATTTTTGCTTAAACAAATTTGAATTACAGATGTATATATATCTTTTTTTTTTTTTTTTTTCAAAACTTTTTATTTTAATTTTTATGCTATATTTTCATAAAAATTTCTATTTTTCCGGAAAATAAAAAGAAAATTTATTAAATCTTCTTTTCATATGCAGTGTCTCTGAATTCATATGTTTGTACATAAAATGACAAAACTACACTGAGAAAAAAAAATACACCGCCTTCATCTAGAAGAAATAAGTGTAATTTTCTAAATGCCTAAACTAGAAATACAGATTTCCGAAACTGTGCGCATAAGGTACGTCAATAAGCTGAATTGACAAAATGATCGAGAATTTCTAGTTTATACATTTCTAGATGGTGAAATAATACGCTAAATCTAATGAATATTATAAATCCTTTGTGTTGCGAGAAATTCTCGCTTGCCTTTTTAAAATTCGATCATAAACCAAAATTACATGCTAAAATTTTTTTCTTGTATTCGCATCTATTTGCAGAGATTTTTAAATAAATTTGACCCCTCGATAACAAGCGCTCTAGAATTCTAATAGGCGTTTCCAGAACTCGCTTTCAAAAGGGACTAGAATTTATAAGATGATATGGAACTATTTTTACTAAGGCCACAAGAGATGAATTCTAGATGAATTTTTCTAGATGAATGATGATTCCACAGAATTTTTTCTCAGTGTAACAAAATAGCAAATTTTTTTACTTTCTTTTGTATTCAATAGAAGAAAGTATTGGATTCGTAAAAATTTTCGACTTCCAGTTTTCGATGTATTTACACGTTTTGAGAGATCGAGAACACGATTTGACCATTTTTTAAAAATATCTGTCTGTTCGTCTGTCTGACTGTGTGTGTATGACAAAAATTTTATGGCGACTGTATCTCTGGAATTGCTGCTCAGAATTGTATATAAATTTATATCTAGATGCACCTTGACCTAGATTAGTGCCTATTAACTTTTGGTACCAACCGCTGAACAGGTGGCTGTGCTATACAGCGATTTCCGCAATTTAAGGTGAGGCTATATGTCAGGTTCTATTGCGTATAATTAAATAAAACTTGATAAGTAAGAAGATCATTATGAGAAATTATGCTGACTCAATTTGAATGCTTATTGGCCTACAGGTGACGCTGCTATGCAGCGATTTCCTCAATATGAGGGAAGGCTATATATCAAGAACTACTGAACACAACTGCATATAAATTTATATGTAGATGCACCTTGACATAAATTATTGCTTATCAACTTTTGGTGTCAACTGCTCACCAGGTGGAGCTGCTACACAACGAATTTTGCAATTTAAGAGAAGGCTATATCTCAGGTTCTGTTTTGTATCATCAAACAAAACTTGATATGTGAGAAAGCCATTTATGAGACATTATGCTGATTCAATTTGGCTGCTTATGGCTCAGTAGGTGGTGCTGCGATAAATTTTCTCGATAATGGAAAAGCCATATCTCAACTCCTATGGCATATAACTCCAAGAAACCTGATACGTGGGATAACCATTATAAAAACGCATTTTTTAAGATGTTATTTATAGACAATAAAGCTGTCCTTCTTTGGTTATTTTGTGTTAGTTTACTCTAAGATGAAGATCATTTGCATTCATCATGTTAGATAATTTTAATAAATAATAGTTTTGATAAATCATTTGCATTTAGTGAAATTTTATAGGAAAATATAGAAGAAAATCTTGTGGTGGCCACAACATACTAGTTTTACAAGTATGAATGGTAAGCAAATGATAATGACTTATATATAATGTTTACCAACTCTGATATCACAAACTGTCTTTCGCTTAAAACGACAACCACAAACTGTCATTAAAGATGTTTTCATAGTCAAAACGTTTACATTTCTTTTTACTCAGACAAAACGTGAAATGTTCGTTTTTTTTTTTTTTTTTTTTTTTCTTTTCTCGTGATGTATAAGCTTTTCAAAACTGACAGAAGAATGAATGAAAATCTGACAAATCAATAATACTTTTAACACGCTGTTCTATGGTGTAATTTAATTAAATACATTTTATGTAAAATAGACATCGTTTATCGCATATAAATAAAAAATACAATTATTTGGCTCTCACAAAACTTTCTATTACCCTGCAATTTTTTTTTTTTTTTTTTTTTTTTTTTTTAAGAAAAAAAAAGTTATTTTCTATTTAAGCATTTTCAAAGTACATGAAAAAATATTTTTATTGCACATACTAATGTGTGTGTTGAGGGCGAACTGTGATCCTCTTCAACATCCTTTTTATACTATAGCTGCATTCATAAAATACTTAGGGTTGTTATTAGATTTAAAAAATTAATTAAAATTCTTCAAAAAAATTTCCCTCGGACCATTGTTTAAAATTTAATCGATTGATTGTTTGTAATTACGTATATTAATTATAAGTTGTATACGTATCACATAGTGTATCAAAATTTCACGCAGTATTAAAAACGCTTACCACAATATGAAGGAATTTCAAATAATTTCAAACTATAAACCTAATATATCATAATTCTTTTGTGTGGCGGTGAATATTTTCTATATAAAGCATATTTTTGCACAAATAACAATATATATTAATTTTTTTATGATTAATAAAGCATAAAGATATTAAAATGGACGAACGAGGGATTTTCCCAATTGATTGAAATTCTGTATATAATCCCTGTATATCATGTTACATGATTTTTTAACTCAAAAATAAATAAAGAAACAAAAAAGCGTATTCGAAGACTTAAAACTAAAGTCATGTTTTAAAAAGCCTTATTTTTCTTAAATTTAGTTCTATTATACTTAATTTTAAGGCTTTTATTGTTTGGTTATTAAATTTAAAATTTTATTCTGGATTATTCAGACAAAGTTCACTTACACTACTTCATGAAGCTTACCAATCTTTTCCAAACATTTCAATAAAAAACTTCATACGATCTTCAAAATACCTAAATTTCAGTGTCTTGTAATTATTTGTTTATAACTTATGTCACAGACATATACGTAGATGAAACAAAAAGGCCTGTTTTACCTATTCTGGGAACCTCAAAACACATATAACGCATATAACTTCTAACGCTGCGTAATATACCTGGAATACTAACTAACACTTTGTTTAACATATAGATATCAGAAAGTAATTATCCCCTTAAGCAGTTTCTGAGCTTAGTAAAAATTTAATAAGACACTTCCATGAATTACATCCATTATAGAAGAAAGTATTTGCACAATTTTAAGTAGCCCTGTATATTTGTTATAAATTGTATGCACACTACATAACGTGCGAAAATTAAACAGATTAAAAGAAATGCTTGACACGGCTGGAAATACATCACTTCAAGTAATTTCAAAATATAGACCTAATTTGGCCGAATTCTTTTGTGTGACCCTGTAAACGTAGGTTTAAATCATTTCATACCGTGTTCTGTGAAGCATGTTATTGTGCAGATATAAATATATGTTAATTTCATTATATTTAATGCAATTTAAATTGTTACAATGGGACAGTTGGAAATTGACGTAAAATTGACTTTAACTCCTTTATATCTACCTGCTATGATTTCATAAGCCAAAAATAAATCAATAATTTAATAATCTGGTGTGTCACTCACACCACTTTCTTTTACCCTGAAATTTAATACTATAAATACAGGTTGGAGATTAAGAGGTAATATAACGAGTACTGTTATGTAAACCTATGTTAAGCAATTCAAATTAAGCTTCGGAAGAATTTTATATGATAATTAGTTCTGTGTTAGGGGGGCTACCGCCCCCCTCTATCCCGTTTCATTAATGCACCCACATTTATATAGAATTTAATTCGGTTATTAAAAAATAATTCTGTTTTTAAAAAGTAATTTATTAAAATTATTATTTAAACAAATTATCTTTTATGATAATTCAGACGGTTTCCATATTAGAGAAGTATTATAACACTAAATATCCAAAAAAAGTTGAATTTATTCTCAATATTACATTAAAAAAAAAAAAAAAAAAAAAAAAAAAAAATGGTTAAAAGTAAAAAAAAAAAAAAAAAAATCGATAACTTTGTTTTAAATTATCGTTCAGCCATTCATTTTAAAGGTATTGGCGAGCTCTCTTGAAAGATACCCATCATGAAAATTTACTCCCCTCGAGGGGGGACTTCCCTCCCAACGGGGAGGCGAGACTCCTACATACACAAATTCTTTTTCTCCAGTTGACTATCTCTATTACTAAAAATATATATTCGTTTCATTTGGTTTAGTGCAGTCTATAGATGTTAAACTCTACTTACCTGCAATTTCCCCCATAGACGTAATGCATTTGAATACTTTTGAGTGATAACAATAATAACGAAATAATAACGAAAATAACGTTAATAATAACGAAAATAACGGTAATAACGTTAATAATAACGAAAAGCTTATTGTAGCATCTCTATATGATACACATTTAGAATACCGAGTTTGGAATTTCTGCTACTATTTGTTTTTGAGATATGCTGATAACGGACACATACACAGACAGGCAGGCACACAGACCATTCGCTAAAAACACGATTTTCGTATTCAGGGGACCTCCGAACATGTAAATATAACAAAAACTCACGTTCGAAAATTTGACCCTAAAACAATACTTTCTCGACCCTATGGGTAAGAGAAAGTAAAAAAGTGTAGAGAGTTCAAAGACTTAATCTACGCTCAAGTTTCTAAAATCCCAATATTTGTTTTAGAAAGCCCCCTTCCCCCATCCTCCAAGAAGAGGTTTATCCTTAGGCTCAAATGCTTAGTGTAGACAGTTGGTCTTAATCCAAATACCATACCATACCCTTATATTTGTTAAGTTTAATCCTCACATATTTCTTTTTTAAGGATTTTTATGCTTCGTCATTAAGAAAAGTAAATAAAGAATGAGTTTCTTCCTACTAAATTATATTAAGCTTAACATTCTCGATTTTTACATTCTAAAACATGATCTTGATGTATTTACATCCAAAGTTTCTATGCCGAAATATCCGGAATATGACTCCACTACTTTTCATTTTATAATTTCTAGTTGACCCTGGGTCAGACATCCAACATTGCATGTCATCTTTTGACAGCATGAAATTGACACCTTTTCCTCTATACAAAACACACTGCGATATTGGTAATGTATAGTAGTTCTCGCTATTATGGAAAAAATTTTCTAGAAGTTTCTGTACGTTGGTTGTTTTTTCATTCGTCATTTTTAGGGTTCATGGACAAGGTTTACCCTACATGCCCTTAGTAAGTCTATGCTAAATAAAAACATGCGATATAATTATAATCAGTGCTGAATTCATAACAATTTTACTGATTCTTTGAATAAAAAGATAATTCTCGATTTATTCTTTAAAGATTATACTATTATTCTTCATGTAATGCTATTTCTTATTGGATCATCAGAAATTTTTATAGTTATCTCTAGAGACTAGCAGTTATATAACACAAGTTATAATCTGCCTTAATCCATTAGTAGTCGCTAGTTGGTCGATTTGCCGCCCATACTTCAGTTTTTCCAGAATTTTTTATTCAATAGCCACCAAAAATTTTCAGAAGTGGCCTTTGATACACATAAAACGCGAATAAAATTGATTTAACGTCGGGCACATCACTTCTTAAAATTATTGGTGGCAGTTAAATAAAAAGTTCGCAATCTGTAATAGGTGGCGCTGTCGATAGCGACTACTAACGGGTTAATTTATAAAGTGTCACATTCAATTTGGAGAGGGTATGCTAAATATTAAATATAGATGCACTACAAATAGCGTGAAATTTTGGCAGATGAACAATAAGATGGATTTTCTAGAGAATGGTTTAGGGCGGTGGGGATTCATTAATTTATTTATTTTGAGCATTTCTGATTTATATTTATGGTCAAGACCTTATCTTGCTTCGTTTTCTCTGTAGTAATTTTGTATATAAACTTCTTATTTTAAATGTTTATATTTTGAATACTTTATTTCATTATTAAGCTTATTTAATGAAATAATTTCATTTCATTTCATTTTATATTTATAACTTACAAACTATTGCAAATGTAATCATTTTATCATTTGCAAAAATAATGAATGTTTAGACGTTATGAGAAAGAAATTCTTATTATGCCAATTGTTATTTTCAATACGAATTTCCTAAAGAAAAAAAAAATGAATTACGTTCTTTAGTAAGCTTTAAAGTGTTTCATTAAATCAGATTTACTCGTAGCTTTAATCGTACATCAGCTTTACTCAGTGTTGTCAATTGTATGGATTTTTCCCTACGCATAGGGACATTCAACAGTTTTCTTCAGCATGTAGGGACAGAATAGGGACTTTTTGGAATAGGGACTTTTCCTTTCTCCACAGGACGACATTCTCAGGATATTCCGAGGATGAAAATACGTCCAGGGACCGATTTACTCATGTTCAATGGGCCCCTTTTCTTCGTACTTCAATATTACAACAAACGAAACAAACTGCATATTTTCGATTTATGCGTCTAAAAATTCTTTCCACATCACTTCACTTTTCATTTTATTGGTAAGAGTAAAGCTAAACTAAATCTGACGCCTGTCTGTCGGATCAACGTACGTTGCACGCATGTATCCGCGCTGCGATGCGTGCCTCGGATTTAGTTAACCTTAGTAAGAGTTTGGAATCAGTATACGTAGAGCTCCTTCAATACAGGCTGGCTCATCAGGCATTTTGTTTCCCACTCAGCGATTGTTGCCCACGTGGTCCGAATTTCAAGTGTTATCAAATCACATAAAATGGAGGTTTTGCAGCCGAAAATTGCTCAAATCAGACCAAAACTGCTTTTAGAAGGTTTAGATTTCCAACAGATGAAGAAAGGCGAAAGATATGGGCTATTAATTGTCCAAAAGAAAATTGTACGCTTAGCTTTCAATCACAAATATGAAGTGTAATTATGATATGTTTTCTTTCATTTTTTGTATCAATTATTTGTTTTTATTGCTGTTTGATTATCTATATGTTGTATTTTACAACCTACACTACTTTTCAACGTGTATAATTATTTAAAATTAAGTAATTTAACAGCAACAGTGATGGCTACTTTTTACAAGTGTTATAAGAAAATTTCTCCAAATATTACCGCCAAACTTATCAAGTACAAACAATAATTCGCTCTTCTGTTTAGGCAAACTCGCCATTTTAGGCGATAAAGACGCCGAGTAATACGTCTGCAACTAAACGTCGCCAAGCTATATTTCCGCTGGGCAACAATAATCAGCTGTGAGTCAGCTCGTATTATAGGAGTCTTAAGTATACGCAAGCAAAGTGTGACGTCACTGATCGTCCAATGGATGCAAGAAAATGATTTCCTATGTTAATCGCCCATTGCATTTTTTGTAAAAAAAAATATTAAAAATCGAGGAAAATTATTTCCCGATTTTAATCCCCATATTTCGGTATATATATATGTATTAGTTATCATGTGCATGTGTTAGATTCAGTTATTTTGCTGTCAAATTGACAAAATTTTCATTTTAAATTTCAAAACTCTGTCGTTCTTGGCGCTTATTGTATTTGGTGATCAAAAACGTAATACGAAAATATACATGCCAGGTGAATATTTTCGTAATATGCATTGTACGAAATATTGTTTCATATTATTCATTACTCTCTTAATATAAGTTGTTAAAATAACCATGATTTTTGAAAGGTATTAAATTATGTTCGCCAAATAATTTGGCGATATTTTTTTTTTCTGCCAACGATGACCGATATCAAATCTATTTCGCTGCAACATATTAGTATCTTATATCAGATACTTTATTTAGACATTTGAAAACAAATTTGACTTCAAATTATGATAGAATATTTATCATTTTCCTTTTAATTAGTATATTAGTTGGATATTTATTGTGTTCATCCTTTAAAATGAAATGTTTGTGTTTTCAATCGAATATGGAAGTTTGCCATTTTTTTTTTTTTTTTTTCTAGAGTTTTGAAATTAAAATTTCAAATTTCGTCAATTTTACAACAAAAATAACTTAATCTAACGCATGGACATGATAACTAATACATATCTATACCTAAATATGGGGATTAAAATCGGGAAATAATTTTCCTCGAATTTTAATAATTTTTTACAAAAAATCCAATGGGCGTTTAACATAGGAAATATTTTTCTTGCATCCACGAACGGCCAGTGACGTCATCACTTCGCTTGTGTATTGGTATTGTGCAATTGTTCAGTAAAAATATCGCAATTTTTCCGATGAACTGATAGTTTAATTGAAAGACCATACGGCCGATTTATAAAACAGCGCAATAATTGACGAAAAAACAAAAAACAACGAGCAATACTTTTGATAACAATCTGTTTATACATTAATTTGCAACTGAATTTGCTATGCCGTTATTTCCCTTTATTTTTTTACAAAATTAAATGGAAATTTTGTAATGAATAACGTCAGGATTAATTGAAAAGAAAATTATTTTTCCACATTAAAATAGCTATAAGCAAATTCTAATTGTTTATAAAATTTTATATTTCTCTTCTTTGTAATTTAAGAATTGTAATTAAATTTACTTATGTAACATGTTAGAATAAGAGTATAATTGCGGCAATTAAAAGCAATTTTTCTTTCGATTTCTTTAGAAAAAACGACTTGTTTTTCAATAAAGGAAGGGTCATTATTTTAGGAACTGATATAAACAAAGGTTTTACTGCCAAACAATAAGTGTAAACAAATTATCCGTGACAACCGTGAATTTACAATGATGCAAATAATAAATGTGCAGCGAGACTGATCTACAGAATATTCAACTAATCTTAGTAGAATTATGCTTTTTGTGTATTGTTTAAACACTTTCTAGAAAATCTGTGAACTTGCAATTTTGATAAATATGGAAATGAAAAGCAACTTCATACAAAAGATTGTGAATATAGGAAGATAAAAGCTCCATTTACCGAAAAAAAAAAAAAACTGTAACAATAAAGCGTGTATATAGGAAAACCATTTGCTTTAATGCAAATCCAATAGTATTATTAAGCTTAATATACGTAAATGTTTTGTTTTCTTTTTTTGGTTTTTTACAAAAGTAAAGACATTATCCATTTAAAAGTAAAACAATCAGCTACGCCTGATTTCCTTCACTTTTTTTTTTTTTTTTTTTTTTTTTTTTTTTTTTAATTTTGAGTAAAAAAATTATTTGTCTCATACTATTCCTTAATTTAGTGGTAATTATTTTTGTTTGGTTCTTTTCACTATTTTTACTGAGTGGTCATGAAAATTAATAGCGTATTTTGTATTCTTTTATCTATTGGTACTATTATCAGAAATATATCTTTGTATTTTCAATTCTTGCAATAGTAACTCTTGATACTCTTGCAAACTCTTAATACTCTTTATAACTCTTGATAACGATGTTGCAAGAGGAATATATTTGTTTGTTTGTTTATTGATAGCAGATATACATCATATTTGTATGCTTGACTTGTAGTCCGTTTGTAAATCTTCGTCAGATAAAGACAGACAGCACATAACATAATTACATTACGAAGAAATGGAAAGACTCTTAGGGCCTGAGCGGGAATCTAACCCGCTCTCCAACGCTCGAAGGCGATTAGCATTTGATTTTTGCCCCTGTTACACATAGTTTTCAGTTCACATCTTATAGATAGGTAGATTGATAGAGTGTAGAATGCAACTATAACAGATGATCATGTATCAAAATTTGAAATAATAGACAAAAAAAAAAAAAAAAAAAAGATTTAACTGGTAATAAATTTTTTAAAGACATG
Source organism: Salticus scenicus (assembly GCA_963930645.1). Classification (NCBI taxonomy): domain Eukaryota; kingdom Metazoa; phylum Arthropoda; class Arachnida; order Araneae; family Salticidae; genus Salticus; species Salticus scenicus. Next base: position 8,036,500 of record OZ005649.1, on the reverse strand, counting down.
AAAAAATCCACAATACTCAATCGAATATCATCCGTAAAAAAAGACGCATTCACAGAAACATAAAAGGGTAAAAATATCATGATAAATAATAAAGAATAAAAAAGAATGAATGAAAAACTTATTAAAAAGTTGAAAAAAAAAAACTCTTCAGGGAACATAAAAATTCGCAAGGTTTCAGACAATAGCGACCATATATTTTTTTTTCTTCTGATTATAGATGTTCATGCAAATTCATGAATCAAAGGTGTAAAAAATTCGATATTATTTCGAATAAAGAAAAATCAAAAATCGACATTTAAAGATCTTAAAGCATTCAGAGATGTTTTCTATATATGTTCTATTTCTACTTTTTCGCATAAACTAATTAAAAAAAAAAAAAAAAAAAAAAAAAAAAACTTAAGTTTATTTTTACTTTCTAAGTAATAGACATAAACTTCTGCACAAAGCAGAATTGAAACTGGTACATCAGGACTTATTTTAATCTATTCTTCCATATAAAGGCATGCAGTAACTGTGTTTGATTCTCTAGCATCGGTTACTATATTTATTTCTTTAAAAAAATTATGGTATAGCTTTTGCACAGAACCCCTTTAGCAGCTTTTAATTTTTTTTGTTGTCATTTTAGTGATGAATTAAAATGGCTATCACAATTGTGTAAGTAAAGATCTTGGCGGAAAAGTTCCAGATACTTCGGTGCCAAATTTTAAATTTCGCAGAGGGATTCTGTACTAAACCTGCTCCATTTCTTTAGTACGATTTTTCTCGATTTTATTTTAATTATTAAAAAAAAAAAAAAAAGTTTGTGCGTTCTTTTTCTCTCTCTGTTTTTTTCCCACATAAAAATAAATATATTTATTTACTTATTTACTTATTTTTAACATCGATTTGTTGAATTATTCCCACTTGCGCGATTCCCATTTGCGCGACATGGGGAAAAATTCCCATTTGCACGACCAGAAATTCCAGTACCGGGCGTGCAGGTGATTTCTTCCTTTTTCACTTGATAATCTGAGAACGCCCGTAACTCGGTTCTGCTGCAATCACTACCACAGACGTAAAAACCAATAAAACATCACTGGACAACCCCACCTCGCTGTGCATGAATCTAAAAACGCTGATAAATAGTTTTCGCAGCAATCAGTATCAAAACGTATATACGCTTCGCGCACATGAAAAAAAAAAATTACTGGACACCTCTACCTCGCTGTGTATGAATCTGAGAACGCATCCCAAGTCGAAATTCTTGCTGGTATTTGTTTGCTAGTCTAGCATTAAATGCTGTATCCCAGCAAGTAAAATAGCATAAAATACTGCAAGAATTTGCTGGTTCCACCAAAATTACCAGCAAGTCATGGTGTGTATTGGCCCTCTTTGTTGTTTGTCCAGCATACATAATCCAGTTTCTGTTGCTTGAATAGTATGTTGCTGGTCTAGCAGTAATCAAGGCTTCTATTTGCTTGCAATTTCTGCTATACTAGCAGTAATTAACAACCAACAGATGCTTTTTTGTTACTATTTTCTCACTTTTCACTGGAATATAGCATGCCATGCTATTTTTAATTAAGCTGCCTACATAGCATATTACGCTATCAAGCATAAAAAAACATATAATAGCTTGTTAAAGTACATACCTCGCCATGCTTTGGGAAAGCTTAAACAAAAAGCAAAAAATGCTTGTATATAGCTTGTCATGCTATTGCTGTGTAAACTAGAGATGGGATAAATAGTTACTTTTCAGTAACAGGTTACTTCGTTCCAAACTTGCTTTGGTAATAGGTTTTTGCAACATATTATTTTTATAACCTATTTCTTTTTAGTTTTCATATGGCTAATGTCTTTCTAATCCTTTCTGGACGATATACAATATATACATGTGTCCTACATAGTGGATGCGGTTCATGTTTTTAAGTCTCAATGCTTTCGATTAGTAATCTTCCCTTTTAATAAAATTAAACATAATTTATACGTACATTGGTTTTAATCTTCTCTTTATTTAACACTACAATTTCTTCAATAATAATAAAAAAAAATAATAATGCTGATATGAAATAATGGTAGAGTCAAAATTTTACACACACGTTTGTCCCAATCGATTAAGCTTAGGGTTCATTAAACCAATTCCTTTAAACACGAAAACAGAATATTTCAAATAATATCAAGAAACACGAACACGAGAACCGTTTTCTGAAAAAAAAAAAAAAAAAAAAAAAAAAGAAAGAAAGAAAGAATTCTCATATTATAAGCCATATATGTAATTAAGAAACAATTAAATAATAATAGCAAATTTTTAAGAAATATCTTTAAGCCATCCCAAATTTTAAACTACCGAGTGGCTATTTATTGAAATTTTAATTTTCCGACTGAATGAAAATAATGCCTGGACCGGGACTCGAACCCCGGATCTTTGACTTACAAGGTCAAGGCTCTACCAATTGAGCTATCCAGGCCGACACCCCGGTCAGCATTACTCACTCAGACAACCTTTAGGCAGAAAAATAAAATTGAAAAATAAAATTTCAATAAATATGATTTTCTTCCACAGTTGATTGTGTGATTTTAATAAAAATTGTACCGAGTGACTGTTTCTTTTGATTTTCCGGAGAACTTGAACTTTTCAGATTGACAAGAAAATTGGTGTTTTTCACTCATACTTAGCAAACAGTCACTTTGAATATGTTTTCTAAAATTAGAAACACTTGTTTAAAAATATAGATTTTGCTTACAAAAATTGCATAAAATGATGTATTTTCTCAGACACTTAATTTTAACATAAGAGCAATTAAGTATTCTTAACACCTTTACTCATTTTAAATCTAAAAAAATAGTCTCAAGAAAAAATCAGATTAAAAAAAAAAAAAAAAAAAAGTGAAGAAAAGCTAAACAGTAAAAATAAATAAATATTCAATTTTCTTCTCAAATTATTCTTAATTAAACAAACAATATTCTTAACAAAACCACAATAAATGCTGCATGGCATTACGCATTTTCAATTACATCTGCTATAAGCAATTAAAATATAAACAAACACATTCTTTTCAATTATCAAACTCCCGAAACATCTGTTTCCAATACGCAAGCGAATCCAAACCTAGCATGTGTAATCCCATTCCTCACCTTCATGACGAAATAGTAATCAACATCTAATAATCACCCCTTACCTTTCTCATGATAGCTGCTTAAATTAACACTATTTCGTTAAACCGTGGTATCAAAGTATTTTATTCAAACGATTTTATTATCCCATGAAAAATAATCAACACCAAATAAAACCATTTCTAAATTAATATCACCACGATGTTATTTGTCCTAAACGTTAAAATTATCGTGCTTATTAAAATTATTTTGATTAATATATTTCACAAGGAATATTCCGTAATGCATTCTAGAAAATATTATCATTGCAAAATCATCGTTAAAAAAATAATACAGCTGCAGCTGCATTTTTTTTAATGATAATTTTATGAACATGGAAATGGAAAGAGATTACTGATTGAGAATATCACTGAGTAACAGAGTTGCATGAAACCGTATGTATTTCTTACTGAGATAAGGTATTTTTTCAGACGTGAAGTAACGAATCGATTCGAACACCTGCGCGGAAAGTCTGATGCAAGTCTTTTACTCGTTACTTCGTTATCTGTTTATGTATGATGCTGTATCTAATATGAGGGGTGTGGGTATAGTTAGATGGGAAAAGGTGTATGTTTTATTCATTACTCGGTACTTTTTTCCTACCGTATGACGCGATTTGGACTATCAGTTTTCGTATGATTTGGATTTCGGTAGTAGCCGGCGTTCATAATATTGTTTTTGTATTTTGTAAATAAAATAAAATAAAATAAAAAAATAATTATATAAAAGAAATAATTCAAGCTTTTTACTTGTATAATGGTGTATTATATCAGTTTTTTCGCCAGAAATTTCTTGTCTATTTCGCGTGCAGAGATAAAGTTGAAAATATTCTTTTTTTAATAGGATATTTTTAGTAATATATTACAGTGCTAATAGGCTACAATGCAATAATAATATTACTTATTATGTTACGTGAAATAACGTCCATATCTAGTATAAGCTAGCTAGTCATATAGCATTTGATGTTGGCTAGCACTATAAATCATATAATAACATAAAAATCTAGCGAAGCAAAACATAGCAATAACTAGCCTTTTTTTTTTTTTTCTGGTACTAGCGTGAATTTTGACTTGGGATGTAACTCGTACTATTCTTGTATTTTTACTTTATTCGCGCAAATGGGAATTTTTCACCACTTCGCGCAAATGGGAATCGCGCAAGTGGGAAGACACCGATTTGTTTTTGTTTTTCTTTTAAATAATTTTAAAGTTACAATAGGTTTTTTATTTAATTGAACCAATTATTCCACTGAACTAAAAAGTACGGTGTTAGCTTGATTTTGCCATAATGAATAAGTGTACCAAATTTTAATGAAACCTAATAAACCGCACTAAAAATCCGGACATATAAAATGACAAACTTTCAGCTTTATCTATTTAGATAAAACAAAAATGTTTGCACTTTCATTCAAGCCGAATAGGTAAAAATTGGTAACGGACAAAGTCGCTGTCTGAAAGATATAGTATGGCCCTGTCGTACTAATAAAATTAATAGTAAATACAGTTCCCGCCGCTTATTAAAATCACATTCGTTCTGAGCCAAAGTGATTTTATTAAGCGGCTGATTTTTATATCCGGCGAACGTTCCTGCCCTTAAGGAAAAGGTATTACTTCCTGAATTTCGAAAGAAACTTCAAAAGGTAATGAATAATAGAATTAGTAAACAATATTAATTAATTTTTGGTAGGTAATTAAATAATTGTTTCTTCGAGATAAGTAAATTAAACACATTGTAAGTTCCCGTGCACATTCGTTAGAGGAAAAATCATCATTACTTTACCAAAAGTTCACGCTGTTCTTATAAATTTAAATTCTTTCCGATTAAACCTCATGAATTATAGTAATTTCAAAATAAGAACTAGAAATTGCCTTCTAATAATTAGACAAAAAAAAAAAAAAAAAAAAAAAAAAAAAATCAGATTTGTATTTCATTACTGCGCTTTGAAAAATACGTTCCTTGAAATTGTTACGGAGATAAGTTGCGGGACGTGTTTAATTTGTAACTGTGCTGCAAGTATAAAATCTTGAACAATGAGCGATAACGGAGGGTTTGTTGTGCTTTAATTTCTTTTTCTATTAAAAAAAAAAAAAAAAAAAAAAAATCGCAATGTAAATAAAAAATTTTTCTAGTGTGCATAAATGATATTTTTGGCTGCTGAAGATATTTTTGAGTTTATGAACCCGCGATGCTGATTTTATTATGCGGCGGCTTTAAAAGCAGTTTGTATTGATTTGATTCCGGTCCAGGAGATTTGATCAGTTTAAGCGGCTGATTTTATAAACCAGTGATTTTATTAAGCGGCGGTTACTGTATTGAAATTTAAAACAAGTCCCATAACTCATATACCTCTTTTTCTGTGTCCTATATTTATTTTTTACCTTCTCTTACCCATTAAGTTAGAGAAAATATTGCTTTGGGGTCAATTTTCGAAATTGAGATTTTGGTATATTTACACGTTTTGAGGTCCCCTGAATCCAAAAATCATGTTTTTTGCGGTTGGTCTCTGTGTGTACCTGTCTGTGTGTCTGGCTTTTATCAGCATATATCAAAAACAAGATATAGCAGAAAGTTCAAACTTGGTATTCTAAATGTGTATCATATAGGAATGCTACACTAAACTTTTCGTTCAGATCAAGCAAATGTTTCGTGTGCAGGGACACCCAAGATAATTCAAATACATTACATCTATGAAAGAAATTGCAAGTAAGTAGAGTTCTAACATCTATAGACTGCCCTAAATTGAATGAAACGAATATATACATTTTATATGCGTTAAAACATGTTTCATGTAGAATATGGTACAGAAATCCTTCACTGTTCGTTTACAGGGCTACACAAAAGAAATAGAATATAGTGTGACAATACTTGAAAATTGGTGGAAGTGTACTTCAGGTTCTGCTGTGTTTTATTAATATAAGATTGTATTTATGTGCACCACGTGATGTGTACATAAGTTTCAGAAGATATACAGGACTGCCAATATTCAATTCTTAACATTCTTTTTTATTGTTAGTGGAAGTGCTTTACTATAATATTTTACTATTTCCAGGAAAACTCTTTAGGAATTGAAATTTATTCCTCATAACCATATAGTAAATAATTTTTTATTTATTTATTTACACGCTTTGGGGATTCCTGAATACCGAAGTCAAGTTTTTAACGTTTGATCTTTGTCTGTGTCTGTTATAGTAAATTAAAAAAAAATAATTTCAGGCGATTCAAATGCTGTAGTTTGAAGTTTGTTTCTAGAAAAGCTTGTTCAAGATTGATAAGTTTCAAGGACTGTTGCATGTGAAAGTGTTCAGAATAATTTTAAATGAACTTTTGAATCTCATAACAGATTTGAATTTTATATAAAAGTAGATACATTAATGAAATGTTGTGAGGGTTAAGGAGTGGGGGGGGGGGGGGTAGCTCGCCTCACATAGAATTATTTGTCAAATAAAGCTGTTTCGAAGCCTAATTTGAATTGTATTAACATTGGTTTACATAATAGTACTCGTTATCTTAACTCTTAATATCCAACGTGTATTTTTAGCATTAAATTTCAGGGTAAGAGAAAGTCGTGTGTGTGACACACCAGATTATTTTAAATGCTACAATTAAAATAAACTTTCCTTACGATTTCTCCAGAAAAAAAAAAAAAAAAATATTTGTTTTCCTGTAAAAAGAAAAATCAAAGTCGAGGGGTCATTCTTTTATTAACTGATGCAACAAAGGCTGCCGTTTTATTCCCAAGTAGCAATCAGTTGAAACAACTTATCCGTGGTGGTTATGAATTTAAGATAATGCAAATAATGAATGTGCATCGAGACTTATCCATGGTATATTCAACTAACGTTGGTTGAATTATGCTTTTTGTGTATTGTTTAAACACTTTCTAGAAATGGTCTTCTAATTGCTAAACTTGAGAAAGAAAATGCAATTATTTACAAAAAGACCTTGAATATAGGGGAAAAACTTCTTTTATTGAAAGAAAATATAAAAAACAATGATAATAAGTCGTATATGTTATTTGAAAAAGGTTTACTTTTCTTGCAAATGGATTAGCTTTTTATGTCTTGGTGTGAATTTTTATTTATTATTATTACTTAATTATTTATTTATTTTGTGTTTTTTCTCGAATGCACTTTTTCTTTTTTTTTTCTACATAAATAGACAGATTACATGTGAAAAAAGTAAACTTAATAGTACGATAAACTTGTTTTTATTATTTTACTCTGAGCATAGGTATCCATATAAGTTCATAAAAAAGATGTAGAAAAAATAATTATTTGTTTTGCTAGAATATTTTCAAGTTTAAAATAACATGTATGTAACATACCAGATTTTAATTCGCTTTGCAAAGCTACACCGTTCAACTGATTGCTATGAAAACTGGTACACATATTATTCAGGATAAAATGTAACTAACGTCGTATTTTTTAGTTCAATCAAATTTTAATTAAAAACCTCATTTTAACTTTAATGTTATTAAAAAGAAAAAAACAAACGGGTGCGAAATAAATAAATAAATACGCGTTTATTTTCTTTTATTTAAATGATGAATAAACCTTTTTTTTTTTCTTATTATTATTTTGGCTTTTTTTATATTTAGACCAATTAAAAAATGTTTTTAATTGGTCTAAATATACAAAAAGCATACCTCTCGCATCAAGTTAAAAAGTATTTAAAACAAAATTAAGATAAATCGTGCTAAAGAAAGGGAACAAATTTAATATAGCTTGAGAAATTTGTTGGCACAAAAGTAACACGGCCATTTCTAAGATTTTTTTTTCTTAAGTAAATATGATAACCATTTTAATTTATCGCAAAAATGACAACCAAAATTTAAAAACCGCCAAGGGGGAGCTGTACTAAAGCTGTACTAAAGAAATTTTCAAAAATAAATATAATAACCGTGGATAACGAAACAAACACAGTTACTGCATGTTTTTATATGGAAAAATAGATTAATTTAAAAAAAATCCTGTCGTAATAAATTCTGTTTTGAACAGAATTATCTATCTACTACGTAGAAAATAAAAATAGGCTTTATTATTATTATTATTATTATTATTATTATTATTTGTATATTTTTGACATGTGCTTTACAAAAGTAAGTAAATTACTATTTAAATAATCTGGTGTGTCACTCACACGACTTTCTCTTACCCTGAAATTTAATACTATAAATACAGGTTGCAGATTAAGAGGTAAGATAACGAGTACTGTTATGTAAACCTATGTTAAACAATTCAAATTAGGCTTCGGAAGAGTTTTATATGATAATTAGTTCTGTATGAGGGGGGCTACGGCCCCCCTCAAACCCCCGTTTCATTAATGCACCTACATTTATATAGAATTTAATTCGGATATTAAAAAATAATTCTGTTTTTAAAAAATACTTTATTAAAATTATTATTTAAACAAATTATCTTTTATGATAAAGCTGACGATTTCCATATTAGAGAAGTAGTATAACGCTAAATATCCAAAAAAATGTTGAATTTATTCTAAATATTACATTATTTTTTTTTAATTAATTTATTTATTTTTAATTTATTTTATTTATTTATTTATTTATTTTTGTTAAAAATGAAAAAAATCGCTAATTTATTTTAAATTATCGCAGATCGATGGTTCAACCATTCGTTTTAAAATTATTGGCGAGCTCTTTTGAAAGATACCCATCATGAAAATTTACTCCCCTCGAGAGGGGCTTCCACCCAGGGGGGAGGCGAATTTCCTACATACACAATTTTTTTTTCCTGTTGACTATCTCTATTACAAAAAATATATATTCGTTTCATTTGGTTTAGTGCAGTCTATAGACGTTAAACTCTACTTACCTGCAATTTCCCCCATATACGTAATGTATTAGAATTCTCTTTATTGTCCCTGTACACGAACCATTTGCTTGATCTTAATGAAAAGCTTACTCTAGCATCCTTATATGATACACATTTAGAATACCAAGTTTGAACTTTCTGCCATAATTTGTTTTTGAGATATGCTGATAACAGACACACACACAGACACACAGACATACACACAGACCATTTGCTAAAAACATGATTTTCGTATTCAGGGGACCTCAGAACATGTAAATATAACAAAAACTCGCGTTCGAAAATTTGACCCAAAAACAATACTTTCGCTGCCTTATGGGTAAGAGAAAGTAAAAACGAAAAAAAAAAAAAAAAATTGAAATTTCCAACTTTTATTCCTAGTAGAAAACCACGTGATGTCAACTGGCAAAAAATATGTTTCTTCCCGATGAGATTCTCTGTGACTGAGTTGTCATGGTAACGAACGCCTGCAGAATTACATTCAGAGCGTTAATTGACGATGACGCGAGTTTCATGATTTTTGTTCACCCAAAAGTGCTCAACGCGCCTAAAGAAGTTTTCACTTCAAAAAAAAAAAAAAAATAATAATAATAATAATAATAATAATAATAATAATAAATACTTGTATAATTTAGTAGCCAAAAGTATTGAGCATATAAAAACCTTAAACAAATATTGTGTAAATTCAAAAAGTTATGAGAGGTAGAACGAACAGAACTTCAGTTCTCTCAAAATAAAGGCTAAACTGTAAAGTGTTTTACTCACATTTTTATTATGATTGAATCAATGTCCAATGGTAAAACAGTGTTCGCTGATTGTAAATAAATATTGATGAAACCCCTATAAAATATCAACTTCCTTTTTTTTTTTTTTTTTTTTTTTTTTTTTGCATTACTTTTCACAGGGTGATACAAGACATTTTGATTTTTGTTTAATTTTTTACTGGTCCCCATTTCCCGTTTTGCTGAAATAACATGTTCTTTACGCTACCAAAGTTTCAAAGTTTCAAGTTGATTGCTGAAGAATTATTCTAGTTATTTGACAAAACATCTAAATTCGAAAGTGTTCAATTACTTATTGGTATAAACTCGTAAAGAAAAAAAAATTGTGGAAAAGAAAAATGAAATTTTGTTAACAATTTATATAAGTTTGTAATCAGTCCTATACTTCATATACTTCTTTACTATGTCCTATACTCCTTTTTAATTTCCGAACATACATGTGTAAGGAAAGTATTGTAATCATGACTAAAATCCGAGTTTGAGATTTTGTTGTTTCTACACGGTTTGAGGTTCCCTAAATTCACATTTACTACTTTTACGAAGATGTATGTAGGTAAGTATTTGTGTATGTATGGGAGTGAACATGATAGCGTCCAAATGCTTTGTTCGAATGAGCTGAAAGTTGGAACGTATATGTTATATGTCAGCATGGCACAAACCCTATTGATTTTGATGAATCTAGTACTTACAGGGTTTTTTTTTTTTCAGGGACACAAAGAAAATTTTTATGATTATGGCCTATTGGCTCCAATTATTAAAAATGCGATAGTGTCTAAATACCTTATTCGATTGAGTCGAAAATTTATACACACGTTATAAGTCACTGTCGTACGAACTGTACAGATTTTCATTACTCTAGCGCTAGTAGTTTTTGTACAGGGACACAAAGAAAAAATTTGAGCTAAAATACTTTGAAGTGCAATAGCGTCTAAGCACCTTATTCGAATGAGGTTAAAATTTATGCACGTGTAGTAAGTCACCGTTGCACACAGTGCATAAATTTGGATGAATCTAGCACGTATAGTTCTTTTACAGGGAGACATTGAAAAATTCTTTATCATTATGCCCTGCAGGCTCAAATTTTTTAAAGTGCAATGGCGTCTAATCGCCATATCCGACTGAACTGAAAATTTATATGCATCTTATAGATCCCCGTCACACTAACTATGAATTTTTTACTATGTAGCACTTTTAGTTTATTAGAGGAACACAAAGTATAATTCTTTATCATTGTGGCTTATGGGCTCAAGTTATGTAAAATGCGATAGCGTCTAAACCCCTCATTTGACTAACAAGGGGTGAATAAAATTCCGATTTAAACCAAATCAAGCTTCAATTAAAGAGCTTGGTCGAAAACATAGGATAGCGTTCAAATTTGCTGCAACAACTCCCCAGGGGGCAAGAAATGACCCTTAAACTTTTAGATGCTTTTTATCAAAATCGAAAACAGAAGACTCCAGCTCGCAGAAGCATCCCTAACAGCACAGTTAGGCTTAACTTATCCACAGTACATCTTAAGGACGTTTCTGGGATGCCTTTTCATCCAGAAGACATCTTGAAGATATCCTGGGGAAGCGATGTGCTGTCTGGGATGGGGCTGTGGCAAGGTCTTGGTGTTACGTAGTTCCTGCGTTCGAGCCCCGACGGAGCACTAACTTTTTTTTTTCTTTCCCAAATATGCATATACAGATATATTATATGCATACATTTTTCAATAAATAAAGGGAAAAAATTAAGGAAGATAATTATTAAATTTAATTAAAAAATATATTTAAATGTTTAATTAAATTATTAAAACATTTTTTTTTTCTTTTTTTTAACTGAAAATTTTTTTTTTTTTTTTTTAATTTTTCTTTGTAATTTATATAAATGACGAGTTTAAGACAAAATAAATTTTATTTATCCTAAAGTTTCAGTTAATTTCTTTATCAATATTTTACGTCAAAGCCGCTAGTAGCAAGAAGGTGATCGTCTGCTTTTAATTTTGTTATTCTTCGTACATAAAAATGAATAGTATTTCTATTAAATTATTAAAACATTTTATTTCAAGCGAAAAAAAGCTTTGAATTTTTCTTTCTAAATTAAATAAATGAATAATTCAAAGAAAAATATTACCTTTATTTATTTATTTTTGCTTTATATAATAAATTCTTAATTAATATTTTTTGCCAACGTTGCTAAAGCATAAAGCGCCTCCAAAAGCTGATCGTCTGCTTTTAATTGAATTATTTTTCATGCGGAAAAAAGAAAGAACTTTTACTTATATAGTCGTTATTGTGATAAATTTTCGTTTATACGTTGCGCTTATAGATTGAAAAATACTTATGTTTTGATCATTTTTTTATTTCTAATCACAGTCATTATTAACTTGACACTAAATTTGTAAATTTAAGCATATTTTATATATATACACTAAACGACAAAAAAAAAAAAAAAAAAAAAAAAAAAAAAAAAAAAAACGCATTCAATATTTTCCCTTTTACTTTCTACAACCGCCAATTTTATCATTTACAAAGTAAATTTTCGAACAGATTTTATTATGTTGTCCTCCACTTACACTTTAGCATTGAGTCCAGTGTTAAAAACAAGATGCAATTGTCAGAAAACTGTAATTTTGGAAATTATTTCAAAAATGATAAGAAGACGCAGTTAACGATGCCACAAAAAATATTAATTTTTGAATGAAAATCAAAAAATATTTTAATACGTGAGATGACAAAATAATTAAATGTTAATGAAATATTGGTAAAATGGTTTTTAGCAAAATGTAAAGTTTTTTTGGCCTGTTAAAATGGAAATTTGGCTTTATGCGGCCACGTTGCTCACCCAAGCAAGATAACCGCAAGTTAAAAAGCTAATGTTTAAAAAATTGACTTGTATCATGTTCAGAACTTAAAAAAGATTTAAAAATGGTGTATAGTAAATTACTTTCTTCAAAAACAATGCGGGAACAATTAAACAAAGCAGGTTAAAGAACAGAATATCTGCGAAAAAAAACATTATTAAGGAAAAGAATTAGAAAAAACAATACTTTAGCTGACCAAAAATTTAAAAACATTATCAGTTAATTGTTAGGATGAACTGGTTTTCTCTGATGAATCAAGTTTTCTTTATTTCGAGCAGCCGAACATAGCTAGAATGAGGACGAAAATGTGATCGACTTAATGAAAATCGCACTCTTAAAACAGTGACATTTTTTTCCGTACATTATGGTACGGAGGTGCACAATTTTTCAAGGAATCGGACAAATTTTCATGCTCAAGGGACCAATTAACTCAGAATAAAACACGGTGATGATTAAAGTGGCGCCTGGCCGACTATTTTGGAGGTATTTCAGACTTTCCTTCAAGCAGCATTTCATGATGTTAATGCACCTTGCTGTACGGCGTCTGTGGTACGTCAATTTGAATCAAATGTTAAAATTACCTATCCATTACCATGAGCACCTATAATTCTGTAAGTAATAATGTAATTTTCACTATAAGTTAAATCCCACAAAGAATATCGTAGAATTTCTTCTTTATTAGACTTGAAAACTGTCCTAATCTCAATTCGCTCGAAAATGTTAGTCGTAAAACGGCGCGGGAAGAGAAAGGAGGATTCGAAATTTGCAGCCTAGAACTTTGCAAGAACTAGAAAAGTTATTTACCATATTTAGCACAGTGAAATTTTTGAGATTTATATCAAAAAACGGTATAATGCTATGCCACTCTGCATTACAGCAGTAATTCCATATAAAGGTGGAATTAATCCAATGCAGAATACATATTTTTATTAAAAAATTGCTTAGATCTAACAAATAAATAGTTTTACTTCATATATTAAAATATAACTTGTTTATTTCATATAACAAATCATAATAGAATACAATGTGTATGGTTATTTCATTATGTTTAAAAAGAAAATTTTATATAAATTTTTATAAAATACTTCGTAGAGTGTAATAAAGCGAATTATTAAATCGAAAATGTACATAGGTATCATTTCAGCCCTTTGGTATTATGCAAACATGACAGTTTTATTTACTCCAACCATTAATTTTAAAGTTATTAAAAATAAAAAAGGTATAAGTCATCTTTTCAGCAGTGCGGCTTTTTTTTTTTTTTTTTTTTTTTTGTCGTTTTGTGTATATATATTTCTTCCCGTAAAGAGATAATTTTACCCTATATTCCTTAATAATATCTTTGTATAGAGTATATTTATTTTTAATTTCATAATTAAATTTCATTATTATTTTCTCTAAAATTATTCATTTATTTTAATATTTTGTTTTATTTCATTTATATATATTAATAAAAAAAAATAAAAAAATAAAAAAAATACGAGAGCAGTCGCCTAGGTTCGATCTCAGGACCTTTCGCACTAGAATTGAATACCCTAACCACTGTCCCACACCGTCTTGCCAACGGAGTCTCTCTCGTAGGTTTTTACAGAAACAACGGGTCGTTTTCTCGATCCGTAGAAGGTTGTTGCAGCAAATTTGTACGCTACCGTGTGTTTTCGACCAAGCTCTTTAATTTAAGCTCGGTTTTGTTTAAATCGGAATTTTACTCCTTCATACTTCCCTTGTAAGCTGAAAATTTATATGCATATTATAGGTCGCCGTCGCACGAACCCTATAGATTTTGGTGAGTCTAGCACTTATAGATTTTTACAGGGACACAACGAAAATTTCTTTACCATTATGATCTACGAGCTCAAATTATTTGAAGGGCAATATCGTTAATTTAAATAACATACTATATAGAGAAAAATACTCAAACACCCTATTGTAATTTTCTCTTTTGTTTATTTAACAACTTCTATTACTTTAATTTATTTATACAGACCTTAGTTATTTAATGCTTGGAAGTTACTCCAGATTATTTATTGTTATGATTAAAGAATTTAGGTATGTTTATGTTTAAGTAGTTTATTTCAACAAGAATATAACTTCTTGAATGTAAAAATAATTTACCTTTCAATTTTTTTGATGGACAAAAAAAAAAAAAAAAAAAAAAAATTAATCGTGAAAGCTGAGTCAAGGGTCAGTCTTTTAGTAATTGATACAAGAAAAGTTTTTTTTAGTAAATAGTTGCCAATGCAAACTTCATCTCTGTGACAGCTATAAATTTACAATATAGCAAATAATGAATATGCAGCAGGATTTAACTGCGGGATATATAACTAGTTTTACTAGGGTTATGCTTTTTGTGTATTGTTTAAAAACTTTCTAGAAAATTTTTGGATTTACAATTGTTAAATTTAGGAAAGAAATTTTTATTTATTTTTTTATTCCTTTTTTTACAAAAGACCTTGAATATAGGCAGAAAAGAAAAATCCATTTACTTAGAGGAAAAGATATGTATATATATATATATATATATATATATATATATATATATATATATATATATATAATAGCAAACTCGAATGTGTTAAAGCCATTTATTACAATGCAATTCCATTAGCATTTTTATGTTTAGTGTATAGGAATGATTTATTGTTATTCGTATAGTTACTTTTTCAAAAGCAAGTTAAAAGATGTGGGGAAATAATAATAATAATAATTGGCTAAACCTGCTTTATTTTTCTCTCTAGCGGATTTTAGATGTTCATTTGAACTCGTAAAAATCTGTAATTTTAGCAACAAAATAGTCAAATATGATATAGTTTATAAATATATATATATATATATATATATATATATATATATATATATATCAAATCATATTCTTAAAAAAATATTTTGCGTATTTTCAAGAAAAAAGAAATTATTAAATTTATTCAACAAATGCATTTTATATCTGGCAATTATTTATTGCGTATTTTTAGTTTTTTTAAATACATATTATAAAAAGAAATCATACTTCATCATACAGGAAAACTTTCGGGATTTTCTAAATTTCAATAATTTTCAGTTGAACGTTAGAGCTTATTATAATTATTTAACAAAAACTTATACTAATTTATAAATTAATTTACATAATTGTTTCAAAAATCCAAAAATAATAAATTAATTAATTAAATTAAAAACATATTTATGTATGTAAAATTAATTTAACTTCATCCGACCTCCATTAATAGAGCGAATTTTATCGTCTCTACAAGGCAAAGAAAAAAATCTAAAAATAGTAAAGAAGGGTTCGAAATATAGCTTAGTAATTTATTTACTTTATTTATATATTTATTTGCTTTTGTAAATGAAACTTCTATGTGTGATAATGTATACTATTGATTAAAAACAGTTAAATTTTTGCATACGTAAAATAAAAATAGAATAGAATATTTCTAAAAAGTTATTCTAGAAGCCATTTAATGATTTTTTTTTTTTTTCCTTGATATAAAAAAGAAAAAAAAAATTAGTTATTTTGAAGTGATATATATATACATATATACATACATACATATATATATATATATATATATATATATATATATATATATATATATATATATAAACATATATAAATGATAGTTATCGTAATAAAATTTAACCTTAAAGTTTAGCAATTAATAGATACAAAAGAATACCAACACAACAAATATGGAACTGATTGTAAAATATAGGTAAGACTGACACAAAAATGTTGCGATACAGATTAAGAACCAATAAGAGACTAAAACAATTTGAATTACATACGCCGACATGAATAATAATAATAATGAAAAAAAAAAGGGACCCTCAAACTTAATGACGGAGAAAGTAAATAAAGGACCACAGAAATAATAATTGGATAAAAATGCTTAAAATTTGAAGTATAAACGCTTCAGGGGGCATGTACTTCATAAAGCAGTGAAAGCTGCATCGATTTCGTGAAACAATATAGCTAATTATAGCAATTTTTATTGTTTATATATATCAGTGTGTGTTTGTCAGTATTTACTTTTATGTATATGTAAGAAGCAAAAAATAGAAAGCTTTTTTTTTTAATTTTCCCTTCCAGTGGTCACGATTTTTGCATGATCAGACAGCCTGAACTCAATTTGGCTACCTCTAGTGCTTCTTTTTCTTTGTATCAGCTTCAATGTACAGGCTAGTTGTAATTAAACTTACCCTATAATCAGCCTCCTACAGCGCAAACGGGTGAATGGAATGCAACGAAATTTGGTATATAGACTATACACGAGATGCGCTTACGGAATTTCGGGGGGGGAAAAAAATAATAATTCCAAAATGTCCACCAGAGGACGCCTTTTCAGGAAAAACATTAAATTTAACACAATAAACGACCGAAACTGAAAACAGGAACAATATTAACAATCCTGAACAAGAATTATGAGTATTAAAATGCAAAACCGGGAAAGCTGTCAGTTCTAGGAAAAAAAATCGAGATTTGCATGCTTGAGAAGAAGAGGAAGCTTTATGCAAATTAGCATATTGTTATTATTTCCTTACCTTTACTTAATGTGATTCGATGACAAGGTGATCAGAAATTAGTTAATAAATGTTAATATTGTTTCTGTATTCCGTTTTGGTCGTTTATTGTGTTAAATTTAATGTTTTTCCGGAAAAGGCGCCCTCTAGTGAACATTTTGAAACTTTTTTTTTTTTCGAAATTCCGTGAGCGCATCTCGTGTATAGTCTATATACCAAATTTCGTTGCATTCCGTTCACCCGTTTGCACTGCAGGATGCTGTTTTTTGGGGAAGATAAATTATAACCACCGTGTATATTACTGAAAATTTTTAATGAACAAAATTCTATGAAATTTTACTTTTAATCGAAGTTTGAGGTGAATATATGCTATTTATACTATGAATATGAATCAAGACATCTTATGATGCTATTAGGTTGTTCTCGTTATATCTTTCATTTTTGTATTCTAATATCCTTTTTTTTTGCCTTCTATAAAAAGATCAATTTTACTATATCCTTATTTACTTATTTACTCATTTATTTATTAGGAATTAAACTTTGCATAAAATTTACGATCACTTTCTAAAATTTTCAATTTCTTTTATGTATGTATCTTGTTAAATTAAATTAATAATAATAATTGATTTAAACCATTTACAACACAGACACAGAAATTCCATAAAATTTTGTTTAGATTGCATCTCTAATATGTAAGAAGTGAGTTAAAAAATATTCCCGATAAAACAACCCCAATTCTTAGAACCTTATTATAAATAAAAGTCATTGTGTTTGTTTATAATTTGGAATTAATAACACAATAATTTGGGGTTAAGTCATTGTGTGTGTTTATAATTTTGGGAGGAAATGAAGACTTATACGCTTGGGTCTTCATCTCCTCCCAAAGCATTGAACTGAATTCCAATCAAACCAACCAGGGTTCAAGTGATAACGCAGTTAGAAAACTTCATGTAGGTTACTTCTAAAATATACCTTTTCACAAAGTAGAGGTTTTTAAAAATTCGAAATTAAAAAGAGATTAAATGATGGAAAAAAAAAAAAAACTGTTCTAAAATTACGCTTTTCGCTGAGAAAAGTTTCTGTAACTGACATCTAAAATCTAAATTGTGGCTGTGGAAAAAATAGTTCCAAGTCATCCTTATAAATTCTAGTTCCCTTTGAAAGCGAATTCTAGAGCGTTTGCCTATATTATCGAGGGCAAAGTTATTTAAAAATCTCTGCAAACAAATGTCAATACAAGAGGCGGGTTTCAGCAACTATAATCTTGGTTTATGACCCAGTTCTAGAAAATCAAACGACAATTTATCGCAATAAAAAAGATTCAGAACATACAGAATATTGTTTCACCATCTAGAAATATGTAGACTAGAAATTATCGATCATTTCGTCTATTCAGTTTATTGGTGTGTCTTATGCGCATAGCTCAGAAATCTATATTTATAGTTAAGCGATTTAGAAAAGGACCACTTATTCATTTTATATGAAGGCGGTATACTTTTTTTCAGTGTTGTCAAAATTCCATGCATTACTATATTATTGTTCATACGTCAAATTGACAGAAATGTCTTAATAAATTAAAATCAAAATATTTTTTGTAATATGTTAAAATGATGTCACTTTGAGAAAATCTACCAAATAAAATACTATCGGCTTTGAAAATGACGCAATTGCTTAAAAAGCATTCAATGGGAAACGTGCATTTTCATAGAGAAAATGGCTATGCTTCACTATGATTGTGCGAGGTTTTTATTTGCTGACAATAGAATAAGTAATAAAAACTAGTATAATAATCTTAACACCAAATTGATATCAGAAGGCTTTTGCCTGTTACAAGTAAATATTTTATTCGTCTGCCTAAGAAAAAAAAGCTCTTTTCATAGAACAACATATTTTTTTCTTCTTTAAGAGTGTTGCCATTCGAAGGTGATATGAATTATTTAAAAATAATTCATTCGCATCAAAAAATACTATTCATATTTTTCAAGCTTAGTAATGAGTATAGATATTTTAAAAAATGTAAATATTATTATAAAAAATTCTATTTATTTAAGTATAGTGTCTAGCGAAACGGGTAAATCTAGCTAGTTAAAAATAAAGTATATCATTTAGAAAAGTGTTTTATTCAATTTTCCTCATTCAATCCCGAAAACATGTCATATTAGGACTAATCAATATTACGTTTAAAATTCTTCAAATTCATCCCATGTTCTTCCAATCGTAAAAGCATATCCACATTTTAATGGAACCGAAGTTTTATTGAACTCATAAAACATAACTTGTTACTATTTGTAAATTTAAATATTGCTTCTCTCGATACATTAAGAAATTTCTTTGATGTAATACTTTCATAAATTGGTGTGATATAATGAAATTTAATTTAAAAATTTTTTATTCATTTAGCTTGATATGCTCTTCGTCTAATCATCATACTATTAAAGTAAGTATATCTCGCTATATCTTAACGATTCGCTAAACTCAAAAGAAGCGCGGAAGTTACCAAAAGATACAAAATAACTTACGGATTCCATGACAACTATTTAAATTATACTATTCCAATAGGTAAAAAAAAAAAATATATATAATTTGAAAATCCGAAGCAAGTACAAGATAAGCGGAATAACTTACAGGTTAGCCTACATCAACGCCATCTGCTTGAAGCGGTTAGCGTTGCGACAAAATACGACCAGCAGCAACGGGCTAAGTGATTTCAAAAGAGTTCTTTTCTTTCCTTTTTAACACGCTTTTATTAGCTTCACCAGTATGTATGTTTGTATGTTTCTAACCGCTCTGGGAGCAAACAAAAAATCTATATTGTAAAAAAAGACTTTCCCTACGTGAACGCTGTGGCTCTGAGGTAAAGCTCCGCGCTACGAACCTAAAGGTCTAGCGTTCGAGCCCAGTCAATGGAAATTTTTTTAAAAAGGGTTTTTGTTTAATTCTAAATTATTTTAATTAAAGATTTAAATGTACGTAAATATTATGGTGTGTCACTCACACGATTTTCTCTTACCCTGCATTTTAATACTAAGATAGATATTTTATGCTTTTTAGATCACATTTCTATAAAAGCGTGCTCTTTAATTTTTAAAACTATAATATTATTACTTTCTCTAACCCATAAGGTAAAGAAAATATTGTTTTGGGGTCAAATTTTCGAAATTGAGATTTTTGTTATATTTACACGTTTTGAGGTCCCCTGAATCCAAAATCATGTTTTTAGCTGTTTGTCTATCTGTGTGTCTGTGTGCTATCAGCTTATCTAAATATATATATATATAGTAAAATTTCAAAACTTGGTATTCTAAATGTGTATGATATAGGGATGCTACCTAGACTTTTCGTTGAGATCAAGAAAATCGTTCGTGTACAGGGACACCCAAGAGAATTCAAGTGCATTACGTGTCTACGGAAGTAATTGCAGGTAAGTAGAGTTTAACATCTACAGACTTCTCTAAATCAAATGAAACTAATATATATATATTATATACGTAAAAACATGTTTCATGTAGAATATGGTACAGAAATCCTTCACTGTTCGTTTACAGGGCTACACAAAATAAATAGAATTTAGTGCGACAATACTTGAAAATTGATGGAAGTGTATTTCAGGTTGTGCCGTGTGTTATTAATATAGAATTCTATTTATGTCCCCCATGTGATGTGTACATAACTTTCAGAAGATATACAGGGTTACCAATATTTAATCCATAGTATATATATATACTTTTAATTGTTTGTGGAAGGGCTTTACTGTAATATTTTACCATGTACAGGAAATTTGTTCAGGAATTGAAATGAATTCTTCGTAACCATATGGTAAATAATATATATTTTTTTAAGCTAAATATTCATCGCTTGTTTTTTTTTTTTTTTTTTTTTTTTCCTTCTGAGGCTTCCTGAATACGGAAGTCAAGTTTTTAGCGTTTGCTCTTTGTCTGTGTGTGTTAGAGTAAGTTAAAAACAAATAATTTCAAGCAATTCAAATGTTTTATTTTGAAGTTAATACGTTTGTTACTAGAAAAGTTAGTTCAAGATTGGATAGTTTCAAAGAATGATGGTGTGAAAGTTGCCTGAATAATTTTAAATGAACATCTGAATTTTATAACAGATTTTAATTTTATATAAATGTAGGTACAGTAATGAAACAGGGGGTTGAGGGGGTGGTAGCCCCCTCACACAGAATTACTTGTCAAATAAACCTGTTCCGAAGCCTAATTTGAATTGTTTTTAACATTGGTTTGCATAACATTACACGTTATCTTACCCCTTAATCTCCAATCTGTATTTATAGTATTAAATTTCAGGGTAAGTAGTAAAAGTCGTGTGAGTGACACACCAGATTTATATATATATATATATATATATATATATATATATATATATAATTATACAAAAAATAGTGATTTATTTATTTGTTCATAAAAATTTTGTTACCAGATCAGTGAAGCGGGCTAAGTCCGGTACTTCAATAGTAAATGTTACTGAAATAGTTAAAACAAAATGAAACATCATGACATAAAAAAAAATAATGCATATTATTCTCTAGCTTATCACGTGAAAGGCGAATGTTGCTATAAAGGAAATGCTTCCAAAATGTTATTTTTATAATTCTTAAAGGAAAATCTAATTACCCTTTCAGTGGTTTTTCTTTCAGAAAGCATTAAGCTACAACATACTTTAGGATTAATCTTGGTAAATAATTTTAAGAAAATAACCTTGAATTTACTTACTTGAAGAAACTAAAATTCGTTTTAGTCAGAATATTTCTGTTATTAAACAAGGAAAATGGTTTTACCATTTAAAAAAATTTCTAAAACCTTTTTAAAGCTCCTCGAAAACGCTGTAGATCTCTGTAATTTTTTCTAAAATTTAGGACTTTTCCTGAATGCAGTTGCGACATCTTAAATAGTTAGTAATCTTTAAAAGTAATACTTTAACTTGACATTTTTCCTTTTCTTAAACCATAAGTTGTTTTGTATTTTTATTCACTTTCCTTAATCTAGTAAATGTAAGATTGTCTTTTAAATTACAATATATAATATATTAATAGGCAAGCATAAAATTTGTAGTCCCTTTTTAACATATTAATTATGGGAGTAGAGGGTTGAAAATGGTATCATTTGAAAGGTATGGTTAACCGGAAGGTGCGAATACAAATATTATTTTCTTACGATGTCAAGAAGGTATTTAAAAATAATTTTATTTTTTATGCATTTTCCCCCATTTTTCCTTTTCATACACGTACAGTCGGTAACAAAAGTGTCCGAACACTAGAAAAAATTCCTATATGAAAAAAGTACACTTAAAACTGTTTTGCTAAATAAATCCTTGTCTAATCATGTTCTTAGACTGACTAAGAACAGGATTCGACGAGGATTTTTTTAAGAAAACAGTATTAACTCTACTTTTTTTGTATAGAAATTTTTGCTAGTGTTCGGGCACTTTTGTTACCGACTGTATTCCTTTACATTAAAAAATACCTAAAAGTGGAAAGTTGTTAAATCTGGCAATTTAATAAAACTCAAATAAAACCATAGACACAGTAATTTGTATAGCATCCTTATACACAAGCGAAGTGATGACGTAAAAAGATTTCCTAAGGATTTGATTTATGAGAAATCATTTTTTTATTTTCTAATTTATTTATGATCTAATTTCTTTCTTTTTTGTTTTATGATTTATGTCAGCTGTAATTTAAAGAGATATTCCCCGTACGATAAATTTCATGTTTGTGTATTAATAATATGTAAATATATATATTATTTAATTTTTGAAACTTCAAATGTTCTTTGTTATTTATCTATTGGCAAAAAAAGGGACTTTATTTATTTATTTAAATATTTGGTTCTTTTATCGTTTGACTGACAAAAACTTGTCTATTAAATGCTCATTTAAATCCAAATGTTCTTTGTTATTTGTCTTTAGGCAACAAAAAGTGAGTTTATTTATTTACTTAAATGTTTGGTTCTTTGAGTATTTACAAAGAACATTGTTTACAGAGAAATTTTAAATTTCTAAATTTATTTATTTAGGGCTAACTTAAAAGAATTCTGAGATTTGAATAAATTTGTGGTCGAATTTCGACCACTGGGCGATACTAGTATATATATATATGTGTGTGTGTGTGTATAGTAATGTTTTTAAATTCATTTATTTCTTCGTTGTTTAATTTATTTCCATCTTCACATTTTTAATTTATTTCCTTCTTCCTATTTTTCTCATAGTAATTATGGTTTGGGCATTGGTTTTAGAGGCATATCAGCATTATGCACTCTAAACACTGAAAACCATAATTTGTTTCTTCGATTCCACCAACGTCGCTGACGATATGCGGAATACATTAAGATTTCTTTCATTTTTTCTCATTTTGATATTTTGATAATTTGTAATCTACTTTTTCGTTACATTTGTTTTTATCATTCTCTATTGTTCATTTTTGTATTTTTATATATGTTTAAATAATATATATATATATCTATATATATATATATTTATATATATAAATTCAATTTAAATAATTATGATTTAAGAGAAACGACTGTGGGATTTGAATCTTTCGGATACAGACGTTAATAAAATTTCAAATTTACCCAGTACGTTGCCACAACAAAACGTTATCACAGCAAAAATTTATAGAGCTTTTCTGGTGCTTCTGAGTGAAAACAACATAGATAATCATATCAGGTATAATCAGAAGCAGATTGTAACTACAACATTACGCCACATAAATGTACTAAGTAATCATATTAAGTTAAATAACAATACAGGGTGACAAGAAATAACTTGGACGAAGTTTCAAACCAAATATCTGTAACTACCACTATCATAAACTCCTTTTCGAAGATGTTGTCTTACTTTGGTCGCAAAAGGTCTTTGGAAACAAAATATGGACCTTCCAACAGGATTCCGCACCTGCACACAGAGCTACAGTTACTCAAGATTGGTGCAAGACAAATTTTCCTGACTTTATTGGAGCTCAAGAATGGCCCCCGTAATCCTCAGATTTGAACCCAATGGATTATTCTATTTGTTCCATCTTGGAGACAAGGGTGTGTGCTAAACCTCATAAAACTTTGGCATCCCTAAAGGAATTCTTATGCAAGGAATGGGATAAAATATCAGTAACTGAGTTGTGGCCCATAGCCGAAAATTTTGTGACATATTTAAAGCTCTGCATTAAGGCTAAAGGTAACCACTTTGAAAATTTGTAAATATAATAGACAAAATAATGTATTCATATTTATTGAAGTTTGGTCGTAATATTTTCATTAGCATTAAAGTTATAATGTATCATGTGTGTCCAAGTTATTTCTTGTCACCCTGTATATCTATGTTGTATGAGTACCTTATATTTAAACATAATTTAATTGCAACAATTAAATATATGGACTTTATAGATATGTATATATAAATTACATATATGAAAATCTTAAACATTTCATAAGAAGAAATTTAAGATTGAATTTAAAATCTTCTGAATACTATCTCTGATTTCAAAATTATGTTTTCATTCACAAATCATCCAAGATTGATATTATATTTAAAACTTTATTTTAAATTATTCAGTGAACTTTTTCTCACACTACTCCTTGAAGTCTATTGATGTTAGTCTGAATTTTCACGAAGAATTTTAATATAATCTTCAATGTACCAAATTTGAAAGATATGGTGCTAAGAAACATACCAAAAAATCAGTAAATATTGGATATTTGAAATAAGGAAACTTCAAAATGAGTAATTATTGGAAAAAACCAATTTTGAATACTGGAATCCAAAACTATATTGGATGACAACATATAACAAACGGCAGCGTCATATGTTATTATAGAAACCCTTGACTCCAAAATTATATGTTATCCTCTAAAACAAGGTTTATCACGATTTCAATGTTTTTATTATTATTATTATTATTATTATTATTATTTATAAAGTTATATAAAAATAAATAGTGATTATATTTTTGGAAATTGATTTAACCATAGTGTTAGGCATCTGGGGCAAGATCTGTTAAAATTATAAAAATTGCTAAAAAAAAAAATAAATGTATCTTTTATAGATTATCAAATATTATCCGAATGTCTCTTAGTGATTAGTGGAAGTAACAATAAATTTTTCCCACCGTATTCGAGTGCTTTCTGTCATTAGAAGAAATATCGTGCTTAATTATTCCGATCCCAAACAATTGCTGCATATTTTTTAAATGTATTATGTTTGCTTACAAAATTTGTACTCTTCAAAGTAAATTCCTTAACCTAGGAACAATTTGACTTTATAAACATTTTAAAGATTTGAAGATAAATTTAAACAAATATTAAAATAGATAAATTAAAAGTCTGTCCTAAACTGAATTTAATTTAGGATTAGAAACCTCTTTTTTAGTCAATTTCTCCACAAAGAGTGTATGATAAATGTGGATACTCATGCAAACTCCCTTTCACATATTTTTATACGAAAATATTGCGTCGATTATTGTACGGTCTCTCGTTATAAATATTTTGGAATATTTCGTAGGTAAAAATCCAATCCATAATTGATGATGTTTCGATAAAAATCTCTGTCGTTTTCTAAATTAAAATCTTTATTAAAATCCCTCATTCACGACGTTTTGTTCTCATCGTCTTCCACCAAAATCCTTTCAGAGGAACATTACATAATTTTTGCTGGATAAATTACAATATTTATCCTGCTAGATTATAATAGATATAAAAGATTTAGATATAAAAGATAAATCACAATATTTAATTGATATTAATATTTGATTTTACTAAATACTAAAATAAAATGTAGCTTGCAAAATATAAAAAATATATAAAATGCAAAATAAATACTGCTGTTTTTAGACTTCAATTATTTTATAATTTTTCCTTATCCAAATATATGCTAGACAAAATATTGTTTTTGAATAAAATTTTTGAAATCCAGTTTTTGTTATATTTACGCATTTTGAAGTACTCTGAATCACAAAAGTTAAGCTTTAGAGGCCTCTCTGTATATTTGTGTGTATGTTTTTATTATTATTATTATTATTATTATTATTTTTAAGAAACAATCTTTAATACAGCATGCTCCATGACTACAGGGGGAGTCATACTACATGCATTAAACAAACATTCATTATACATTCAAGTTCAATATGAAAAATTACAGCTACAAAAATCAAAAATACAAGAAAGGTACATTATTGATAAATCGTAAAAACAGAGAAAAGCATTCAGGTCTGATGAAAATTTTAAAGCCACAATATTCCCCTCATTGTAACATACTTATATGTGTATATGTGTGTGTGTCTTTTATCAACATATCTCAAGAACAAATAGTACGTATTCTAGAACTAGGTATTCTAAATGTATATCATAAAGAGATGCTACACTAAGTGTTTCGTTGGAATTAAGCAAATGATTCGTGTACAGGGACATCCAAGAGAATGCAAATACATAACGTCTATTTTTACGGTGGTTTGCAGTTTAGCATTTACAGGCTGCACTAAGCAAAATGAAATGAATACATTTTTTATATTTATGCAAGCACGTTTCGTATAGATTAAATCGTTCATTTTTTGTATACAGGGCTACCCGAAAGAATTAGAATGAAATGGGACTATACATCGAAATTGCTACAAGTGCATTTCAAGTTGCGTTGTGTGTTATTATTATAGGGCTGTATTTAAGTATAACTTGTGATGTGTACATAATTTACAGAAGACATACAAGGGTACCAAAAAATAAGCAAAAACATACTTTTTTATTGAGTGTAACGGATGGAAGTTCTTTGCTATATTTTACCATGTCTAGTAAAACTGCTCAGGAACGAAAATAAAATTAATTTTTCATACCCATACGAAAAGTATTTTTAAAAGTTAAATTTTAAACCCTTTTTATTGCATAAATACGCATTTTGAAAGTTCCTAGGATACCAAAATCAAATTTTTAACATTTGTTCATTTTGTATGTCTGTTTTTAGCCTAAATTAAAAACAACTAATTGCAGAAAACACAAATGTTGATTTGAATTTCATATAAAGCTGACATTTGAATATTTTGATCAAGATTGATGCGTTTCAAGAAATGGTGTTAGTGAAAGTTACCTGAACAATTTGGAATAATCTTTTAAATTTAATAACAGCCACGATTTCTATACAAATATATGTAAAATATTCAAACGGGGATTAAGGGAGCGGTAGCCCCCCCCCCCCCAGTTGCAATCTGCGTTTACAGAACTGAAATAGGGGGTAATAGAAAGTCGTGTAGGTGCCACACAATATTTTTCTTTTATTAAAAAATAATCTAGTGTGTTTTTCTCTTACCCTGAAATTTAATACTATAAATACAGGTTGCAGATTAAGAGGTAAGATAACGAGAGCTGTCATGTAAACCTATGCTAAACAATTCAAATTAGGCTTCAGAAGAGTTTTAAACGATAATTAGTTCTGTGTGAGGGGGCTACCGCCCCCTCAACCCCCCGTTTCATTAATGCACCTACATTTATATAGAATTTACTTTGGTTATTAAAAAATAATTCTGTTTTTAAAAAATAATTTATTAAAATTATTATTTAAAAAAAAATCTTTTATGGTAATGCAGACGATTTCCATATTAGAGAAGTGGTGTAACACTAAATATCCAAAAAAAGTCCATTTTACTCTCAATATTTTAAAAAAAAAAAAAAAAAAAAAAAAAAAAATTTCTAAGTTTTTTTTTTTTTTTTTTTTTTTTTTTTGTTAAAAGTAAAAAAAAAAATCTATAACTTTGTTTAAAATTATCACAGATTTATAGTTCAACCATTAGTTTTAAAAGTATTGGCGAGCTCTTTTGAATGATACCCATCATGAAAATTTATTTTCTTAGAGGGGGGGAAGCGAGGCTCCTACATACACAATTTTTTCCCCATTTGACTATCTCTATTGCACAAAATATATATTCGTTTCATTTGGTTTAGTGCAGTCTATAGCTGCTAAACTGTACTTACCTGCAATTTCCCCCATAGACGTAATGTATTTGAATAATTTTGAGTGTCCCTGTACACAAACCATTTGCGTCATCTCAACGAAAAGCTTACTGTAGCATCCCTATATGATACACATTTAGAATACCGAGTTTGAACTTTCTACCATAATGTGTTTTTGAGATATGCTGATAACAGACAGACACACACACAGACATACACACAGACCATTTGCTAATAACATGATTTTTGTATTCAGGGGACCTCAGAACATGTAAATATAACAAAATCTCACTTTCGAAAATTTGACCCAAAAACAATACTTTCTCTACCTTACGGTAAGAGAAAGTAATAATTAAAACAATGAGCAGCTGATTGGGTATCTTTAACTTTTTGTAATCAGTTATAATTTCTATTATTTTAACTTAATGCAAAGGGACAAAAAACGATTTCATTTGATATATTCTACAGGAACGATACAGGATTCCTTAATAAAGGAAAACTGTATCCATAAAAACAAATGATAGGTGCACTAGACACCACGCAATGATTTAATTTTGTACGTATCGTTTATTATACCTTTAAAGCGTCACTAAAACATTTTTGTACATGTAATTCCTATTTAGAAGAAGTAAACATTTTGAATACCAGACAAAATGAAATAAATAAGTAAAAAAGAAATTTAATTCACTTTCACTAACGATAAACCATTAACAAGTTTTAAAGCCAAAAGCATGTTTTCAATTTCATTAGCCTTACTGCTGGTGTTCAGAAAAGCACACGCGTCTTGAAAGAAAAACTCACATAAAGGATAATAGCATGTTTACATTTTCACTTGACATCCAAATTAGATGATTTTAGTTTCATAGCCATTCATCGTACGTAACTATACTATACCTGTTACCGAAAACTGCCACAATAATGTATCTGAAGACATTCATTAAAAGGGTATAGGTCGGACGGACGTAATGAAAAGAAGTAAGTTGAATGAAAGGCTGGAAAATGTGTAAGAATCGACTAGAATTCTACCATCGAGGTCAAGCACCGCCAAAGAACTTCATGCTTTCAATTGCGAAATACCCCCTGGTGATATTTCATCTTCATGAATATAGACATCTCAAAAGAAAGCTATTAGCCACTAATTTCAATGTCAAATAATGCACGTATTCATTTTGTTCATCCAAATTAGATGTGTTTCGGATGTGAATTCTGCTTATTACACGAGAAGAATTATTCGAGTTATAAAAAAATACTTTATGAAAAATAAACAGACAGAAGAGTATGGGAAATTTAAGTAGAAATATTATGTTTATTATTATAAAATAAAAGTTTTAATTATTATACTGAAGTTAATGACCGAAAGAAAGATTTTCATTACATGCATGCATGCTGAATATATGCAAAATAATTCTACTAAGCAAGGCTTCAATGTCAAATAACGCATGCATACAAATGTTTTATAAAAGTTCGGTATGTTTTGAATGTAAGTTGAGCTTATTTAAGAATTATTCAACTTATAAAAAAAAAAAAAAACACTTTATAAAAAATAAGATAAAATGATATAAAAAAAATAATAAAAAATAAGTAGGAATATAATCTGCATAATATTAACAAATAATTGACTAAATCACTTATAGCTGAATTTAATGACTGCAGGAAAACTTTTATTACACGCCTGCATGTTGAATATATGTAAAATTCTTTTAATTGGCAAGGCTTCAATGCCAAATATCGCATGCATGCAGATATTTCATCCAAGTTCGGTATGTTTCGATCGTAAGATGTGTTTATTAAAGGAAAATCATTCTAACTATAAAAAAAAAAAAAAAAAAAAAAAATGCTTAATAAAAAAATAAATAGACAAAATAACATGAAAATATTAAGTAGTAATAATCTACGCAATATTATAAAATAATTGGCTAAATTAATTTTAGCTGAAATTAATGACTACAGGAAAAAGTTTAGAATATGCATGCATGCTGACTATATACAAAATATATTTACTGGGCGACAGTGGCGGATCCAGAACTTACCTTTGGGGGGGGGGGGGGGCTAAGATTGTTCAAGGTGTTATTCGAGATCAAAGAAAAGTTTACAACTGTAATAGTCAATTGTGAATGTCAGTATTTTTGGGAGGGGGGCTTCAGCCCCCTAGCCCCCCTTCTTAAATCCGCCACTGCTGGGCGAAAGCCATGTTAGTTTACAAGTGTATAGGGAAGACTGGGGCACAGTGGACCATCCCTATTTAAATATCTTAATATTTAACCCTTATAGTTTGTATTGAGACTCATAGATCGCAGCATGGTAGTACTTGTATACATCCAAAAAACCACATGGTAAATGCTAAGTTAGCCATTTTATACAATTTTTATGTTTTGAGCTGCTCAATGTAATTTTTCAAGTTTGAAGTTTTTTTTAATTTTATCAGGTTTGAACTATTGACTACAAGTATTGAATAGTTCTTAAGAAAAGGAAATGTATTGTTGTTTTTAAATTTATAAAAATTATTAGCATATTTATAGTCTATATATAATTTTAATATTATTATTTGTTTTGTCTGAACATGGGGCACAGTGGACCGCCTTCCAGTGTGCCTAAAAGTCCAAAATATTATTTAATACCTTATTTATTTTAGTTAAATTTACACATACAAATATAATGTGACACAAAATAATTTAAAAAAATAATAATAATCTTAATGTTATGATAAAATAAATTTCTGAAAAGGGAAAATAGTTGAATAGTAGTATAATAATTATGAATATCTAAATTTAATAACTATTTGAGTTGTTGATTAGTAAAAAAAAAAATTAAAATGATTATGCAATATAATAAATAGCAGGTTATATAAATTTATTGTTGTTGTTTTTAGAAATAGCATGTAAAAGATAAAAGTGGAATAATTTTAGTTAAACTTATCTCACAAATGTAATGTAAAGTATTAATATCTCAAAATAATTAATAAAAATGTTTGAACAGTAACATATTGTTTAATTATATATTTTATAATTTTTATAACTATATAAAATTAATAAACAAATTAAAAATATATCTTATTGTTTTTAGTGATGGCACGTAAAAGACAAAGGAAATCTGATATAGGATTCTTCCTCTAATTTGATTTCTTATTTATTTTGATTTATTTTAAATTTTGGTAATTTTATTTCATGAAAATGTTCGATTGTTATAAAAAATTAGGACATGTCAAGAAAGGTTTAAAGAATGTTTGCTAATTTTTTTCAAGTACCTTGCTTTTTAATTTTTGGTGAAAAAAAATTAAAAGTGTAAAAGGGGTCTTCTGTGCCCCGGTCTTCCCTAAAATTGTTTCATCCAATTTCTGTATTAAACCATCACCATTCACCAATTTCATCTGTTAATGAGTTACTTTTAACAGAATAATATTGATTCCCCCCCCTTTTTTTTATGAATTCGGTTGTAAAAAAGCAGTTTTGGAATTCTTAAATTTTAGATGGATTTCAATAGAAATCGTTAATCGCCCTTGATAGATTAGCCATTTTGAGTCTAAAATATATCATAGATATTCATTATTGTAATACATAACACATCATTCAAAAGATATTTTAAAGTATTTTTATTGCAGGTTATTAAAATGATATAAGCCGTTCAAATTCTGTACGAAACTTTCGGAGAAAACTACGGAAAAACCAGAAAATTTTTATTCTTTTATATTTTACAGAGTTTCAAATTCAGATGTTCGCTCACATTTCGTACTAATAATTTTTAACGATATATAGCCCGGAATTAAGCACGTTTTGGAGAAAATCCACAGATAAATCAGACACAAGTCTTTTAAAAAAATGTTATACGGCGCCGCAGGCGCCACCGAGCGGGACTTAGCTAAAGTCAGAAATTTGAAAGATCATAACATGGTGAGCGAACAGGCTGTTTCAGATATTGAAAAGGGAAGAGGGCGCCGAAGGCGCTTCCGCACGGGAATTTACTGCGCAATAAGGTATTCAATAAGGTATTCAATAAGGTATTTTCACGATATATCGATAAGCTGTTATTAGACCTGAAACGGGAAAAAGGCGCCGCAGGCGCCACCGAGCGGGAGTTTCGTAAAGTCGGATTTTTCAGGGATCGCGAACCAGCTGGTCGCCGAAGGCGGCTAGTCTCTTAATAAATACAAGTTCGGTATATTTCGAGTGTAAGTTGTGTTTATTTAAGTATAGAATAATTCTAACTATAAAATATGCTTCATCGCAAATAATAATGTGGAAATTTTAAGCAGGAATAATCTGCGCAGTTTTATAAAATAATTGGTTCAACCATTTTTAGCTGAAATTAATGATTGTAGGAAAACGTTTATTATATGCATGCATGCTAAATATATACAAACTATTTCTATGTAGGAAGGTCCTATAAGATTGTCAAATGATATCTGCCTTGTTCACATAAAAAACATTTAATTTTAGATTTCGGTGAATTTTATTGATATCCTGATTAAAAATTCTGTACATGTTATGTATCTTCAACATTGAGATATCTAGCTCACCAAGCAAGATCTTTTTTTAAAACGCATGCAGTCATAATCTAATTCCAATCACATGAACCATTTATCTTCATCAATACCTGACTTTTGAAGAAAAAGAGCTGTTAGCCAGAAATATCAACGTCAGACTGTGCCATCACAAGACTTTCTTATATATTGTCTATGCAAATTCACTCAGTAGAAATAATTTATTAAATCTATTATATATTAATATTATCTAGCATAATGAATGCAGACGATTTTCATCTTAGAGAAAACTAAAACTAAATATCAAAAGAAAGACAATTTTATTCTCTATAAAGAACATCTTAAAACATGCATTTTCATAATGGTTATCTCACACATCAAGTTTCGAATAGTTATGTAAAATTGAAATAAGATACAGCCTTCTCCTTCACTAGGAAAATTGCATTATATCAGCGCCGCCAGTTGGCCGATATGCATCTAAATTGAATCAGAATAATGTCTTATGATGGTCTTTTCACATATTAAGTTTTGTTTGATAATACGCAATAGAACCTGAGATATAGCCTTCCCTTAAATTGCGGAAATCGCTGTATAGCAGCTCCACCTGTCGAGTAATTGGCACCAAAAGTTTATAGCCACTAATGTACAATTCTGTGCAGTAGTTCCTGTGACATAGCCTTCCCTTAATTTGTAGAAATTGCTGTATAGTAGCACCACCTGTAAAGTTATTGCCACTAAAAGTTGACAGACACTATATTGGGTCAAGGTTTATCAACATATAAATTTATATGCAATTCTGTGCAATAGTTATTGAGATACAAATGAAACAAAATGGTTGCCTCTTTAACGCATATATAGACAGGCATTTTATAATCGTGTTCTGCGTCTTTCAAAACGTGTAAATCCATTGGAAACCGGAAACCGAAAATTTTTATGAATCCATTACTTACTTCTATTGAATATACAAGAAAGTAAAAAAGACTTAATGAGACATAACTTAACAAAACAGCATTAAAAATTAAATAGGAATAATCAGTTTAATATTATTAAATAATTGGTTTAACTATTTTAGTTTAAATCAATCGTTGCTGTAAAACGTTCATTATGCATGCGTGTTGAATATATACATAATAACTCTTTTGAGCAAGATCGTATAGAGAGAAGTTCACCAATTTTCAAAAACTAATACATGTATTTTCTCAGGGTGGCCACAGAAATTCAGAAAAAAATTTCCCTGATTTCTCCATGATTTCCATGACTAATTCTGACAAATTTCCATGATTTCCGTTATTATATACATTCCAAAATTTTGTGCATATCACACACTTGTGTAATATGCTCGCTAAACGAATGCAATTCAAAATGTATACTGATGGGCAAAAATATCTCAGTCTTTATATTTTTTTTCTTTGTTCACATAAAAAGGAAAATAAAATGAAAAATTCAAAATTTTGGAGAAATTCATTAGCAAAATTATAAAAATATGACTCATTTTAATTGCACAACATAACATCAAGACATAAAATTATTTCTCATGTTGTACTAATTTTTCTTTTTAATGTTAACTTGGTGAGATTCAACTAGAAAGCAACCAATCCTGTGCAATCATGGTCAAGATAACATCTGTTTGGCGATCTTTGTCATACTTGCTGGGCAAAAAGGAAAATTTCCATGATTTTTGGGTGTTTTTACAAAATTCCTTGATTTTTCCTTGATATTTCCAGATAAAGTACCCTGATTTTTCCACGATTTCCCTGTTTTCCCTGATTGTCTCCACCCTGTTTTTGCTTCTAGTGCAATTTAGTTGATACGATAGCCAATGATCATGTTCTTCTATCTACAACATAAAATTAGATAATTCACCAAGCATAATTATTTCAGAACGCATGCATCTTTAAAGATGAACTTATTTTATAAATATGATATCTTTATCTTCATGAATATAGAGGTCTTACATAGGCGACTGGTAGCCTGGCATTTCAATGTCAGATAATCTATGCATTTAATTTGTCATCTAAATTAATTTCGAATTCAGCGTATTTAAGAGGCAAATTTATTCTGATCATAAAAGTACTTTACGAAATGCTAACAGATAAAATATTAGATGTACAAGTAAATCCTGTCATTTTGAATTAATAAAATGGCACCGGAATTATTTTTAAATAATACTTGTATGATATTTTACCAAATACCTTTTTAAAAGTTATATAAATGTTGTCCTGGAAAATTTTCCGATGTTATGTTTTCAAATTAATATGACATAATTTTTCAGTACATCTAAAGAGTAAGTAAAAACATAGCAGGAATATTATGTGCAATACTGTAAAATATTTGACCTAATTGCTTTACTCTCAAGTTAACCCATTAGTAGTCGCTAGTTGGTCGATTCGCTGCCCACCCCTTCAGTGTTGCCAAATTTTTTTATTCAATAGTTACCAAATTTTTTTAGAAATGGCATTTGATATATATATATATAAAAGGCAAATCAACTCGAATAAGCGTCAATTATGTATATTGAATGCCACTTCTAAAATTTTTTGGTAGCTATTGAATAAAAAAGTCTGGCAACACTGAAGGAATGGGCGGCGAATCGACCAACTAGCGACTACTAACGAGTTAATGACTGCAGAAAAACCTTTATTACGTATATATTCGCTTAATGTACACAAAATATTTCTAATGTGCAAATTATCATAATAAATTAAAACTACAAATGCCAGTTTTAAAATAATGATACATTTACTTTATATTTTGGTGAAATTTCTTTGAAATAGAAACAATGATAATATGTATGTATCATCATTTACTATATGCTGTACTCAATATCCTGAATTTTGATACTATACTGCAACATAAAAAATTTATAGCTCACCAAAATGATTATTTTCTCATGCATGCAGTTATAATATGATTTCGATAACGTTTAGTTTCATATATGAAATCCTGGTATGAAGTTATTAACCAGCAATTTCAATGTCACATAGTGCATGCAAACAATTTGTTCATCCTAATCAGGCATGTTTCGGATGTAGATTCTGTATGTTTAATGAAGAGATAAAAAATGAGATAACAGAAACGATAACACGGGAAAAGTAAGTATGAATAGTGTGTATTTAATAAAATAATTACTTAAGCTATTTTAATCTAAATTTAATGGCTTCAGAAAAACGTTCATAATATACAGATTTGGCTAATATCTACGATTTTTTTTTTCTTTTTGAACAAGGTACATAAGAAACAATAACACAGTAAAAAAAAAAAAAAAAAAAAAAATTCACACAATTTTTAATTAAAAAGAAAATACATTAACGTATTTAAAAGTATATAGTACATTAAACAATATGATCATTATTATGTTCAGATTTGTATCAGGGGTGCAAAAGTTCCCGTCTCAGGACGGAACAATAACACCAGTACTTTTTAACTATAATTTCTATCATGTTCAATCGCAATAAATTACTTCACAAACATAATAGATATTATTGATAAAAAATAACGATATAAAAGTTCCGTCTTGAGACGCAAACTCTTATATCCTTGAACATAATATGAATATATAAAAAGAAGGAACCTGATAGCCAGTCATTTCAATGTGTGATGATGTACGCATTTAGTTTATTCACCCAAATTCGACATGTTCCGAAACTAAATTCTGTTTGTACAATGCGAATTAATCTTAAAAAAAACTAGTATGTTGTTGCCAATACAAGACTTTCTTCTATATTTTCCCATACAAATTCACCCAGTAACAATATTAAAAAAATTACGATTTTTTTTTTTTTTTTTTTTCTTTTTTTGGTTAAAAGTAAAAAAAAAAAAAAAATCGATAACTTTGTTTTAAATTATCACAGATTTATAGTTCAACCATTCGTTTTAAAGGTATTGATGAGACCTTTCGAAAGATACCCATCTTGAAAATTTACCCCCCTCGGAGGGGAGGGGGGGGAAGCGATGCCCCACATGCACAGAATTTGTTTCCTAGTTAACTACTACTATTATCAATAATTCATAATAATTTTACAATCACAAGTTTAAAATAACTCTCATTATGTACATTATACGAAATTTTGTCCTATACTGCCATGTTAAAAATTTAGAAAAAAATGCGATTACAGCGCCACCTGTTGAGCAATTGATCCCTAAATATAATCAGCACCAGTTCATGTCAGGGACCAACTAAATACCAAGTTTGGTTAAATTTCATTCATTGGTTCGTGAGATACAGTGGACGCAAAATTCGTGGCACACGCAGACAGACAGACATTTTCTAAAAACTATCAATTCGTGCTCAGGGCATCCCAAAACGTGTAAATCCATCAAAACACGAAGGTCTAAAATTTTCACGAATCCAATACTTTCTCTATATTACATATAGAAGAAAGTAAAAAATACTTCGTAAACAAAATATCAAGAAAATCAAGGAATTTTGAATTTTGTATTTCATATTACAAAAATAATTCGTTTCAGTTACAAAACTCTTAAAGTCTGAGCTTAATTTAAGCTGAAGCTGTCGGAGAAACTTTTTGCTTCTGTGTTGTGTGTGTATTTCTTACAGAATATTTACAATATTAGTTTTAAAACTTTGTACAACGTTTCTCAATTCTCTTTAAATCTATCCTTTTTAAAACTGTTTTTATAGACATTAGGATATCTGTTAGAATCAAGAGGTATGAATAATATTTATGAAACGTTATTGTACAAAATTACTGATATCTATAATTTCAAGAATGTGTTTCATCAGAAAAATTGCCCCATTTATTTGAAATTAATATTTTTAAAATTTTGACGCCCTATGTTTCACTGTTTTAGTAGTTAGAACCATTAAAATATTGAAACTTATCACCAAAATATTGGTTGCAGATAAATTTGTCTAAAAAGAACCATTTTTTTTTATTACGACACATATTAGGGTAAGTGCACCAGTGATTGACACTTTTAGAGCAATCTCTGATGTTTTTAATGTTCTAGTCATCAGAAAATATTTTTAGAAATCTTAAGTTAGTACATATGACATGAAAGACATTCAGAACCACATATATGTTAAAATATATACATTTGATAACAATTATTTTTATTTGACACCCACTCAATGTTCCAGTAATTGACACTGCCAGTTTTTTACTTTATCAGTAATTGGTCCCTATGTTCCAGTGTTTGACACTGCTAGTGTTTCATTTTACCAGTTATTAGCACCCTATGCTCCAGCGTTTGACATAAAATGTTAAAATTCTTATATGTAAAATATATGATTTGATCATTTTTCTTATTTATTGCTTATTTCGGGATAGGTGTCAATTACTGGAGAATGCCAATCCCTGGAACCCCTACCCTATATACTCTTTTTGGAAATAGTGTGGCCAGAGGATATAAAATTGTTTTAACAAATCACAGATATAAAAATTTTCTTTTAAGAGTAGGTTGATACGTACGTCATGAAGCTATTTAAAAGAGCGTTTACATTGGTTACATAGGTCTCTCACTGTGGGTCCCAAACCACGTGGTTATATAGGGATTTTTGTTCTCACAGGAGAGAAAATATTTGTCTATGGTCCTGCTAAAGCAGAAGACGGTTTAATTTATTAATAGGACATACATCGAAAGTTGTACTTAAGACTGTTTACTGTTATCCTTTTGGCAACGATGTTTACTTTAAGTTTTGGTTTGGTTTGGTAACGTAGAACGATCTCTTGCTTTAACAGAGCAGCGAACATCTTTTGTTTATTTAATGTTAATTTTGTGCTTGTCGAAGAATGACTGTTTAAGTAGTTAATTATAACACAAACAAGCATAACACGAACACCACATAACTCTGAGTATCATTGATATGATCTGGTTTTAGTCTATCAAAAACAATTAAAAGCTCTCTATTTAGGAATAACTTTGCAGGAGTACTTCTAGTTGCTCTCTGCACAGTTGATTGATAAGTGAAAAGGAGAACTTGTAATTGATGCTCTTGGCTGTCAAATGGACTCTTCTCAGTTTCGTCTGCTCAATCATGTGATAGAGGAAATCGAATAATCGAATTCTGAGAATCGAATTCAATTAAATATTGTTCTTAAGAACAAAAATGAAAAAATTTAATATAAAATAAAATAAAAGTAATATTGTGCATTTGTAAACAGTAGAATAGTTGTGTTTGTAAATTTAATATATTTTTTTTTTTAAACACTTTATGTGTTTATTTATTTTCAACTGTAAGAATAGATTTTTGTATGTTCTAGTGTAACTGTTACACTAACTGATCTAGCAATAAATAATAGATTCTTCTTGTGGAATGTTTATGGATTATAATTTAAAATTTTAAAATGTCTTCACTTAATTTACTTGCATAAAGGTGTTACAACAGGTTAATTAACTTAGTTACTGGTCTAAATGGATTTACGCCGTACGATGTTGCATTGTCAATGATTTAAGTACCAAAAATCAGAGTATTTAACATGTTCTTCATGAACATCAATAACAAATATAAACTAAATGATGATTGTAGTAAATGTATACAGCAAACAAAAGATGATGAGTAATGATATAAAATGGATTAAAAATGATGTTGTATAAAAAAATAACACAGATTAAATACGATTGATCAAAAATAAGAATATAAAATATGTTATTTCAGTAATCGCTATAGATAAACAAGACTTCGTCTGCTATTTGTTTTTCCTCTATCATGTGACCTCTGACGTCAGGTGGGAAGAGCCCATTGATTAAAAGTTTTCTTGAATCGTGTTTCAAAAGTGCGTATTACTCGCTCAGCAAGTCCATTGCTTCTGGAATGATAAGCAGTGTTTCGAATGTGTTTTACACCATTTTTCTCACAGAAGTCTTTAAATTCATTTGACGTGAACTGTGATCCATTGTCTGATACGATTATACGAAAAATCTCGTAAGAACTAAAAAGTTTTCTGAAACATTTTATGATGTCTGTTGATGTTGTGTTTTTCAGCATAAAAACTTCCAACCATCGGGAATAAGAATAAATCACAAAAAACCAATTCAACAAACCAATTCAATCACAAAAAACCAATCAAAAAAAAATTTTTTTTTTTTTTAAATATATATATATATATATATATCAAGTAGATTTAACTGGATTTTAGCTCAGATTTTTCCCCAAATGAAGGCATTTTTTGAAAAAAAATACCCAAATAACAATAAAGCTATTGAAAATCCCTGGTCGTAGGGATAAGTCATTACGCTGCCAACATTGACAGAAAGTTGAAGTACTCCCCAGATTTGTCCCCAAAAATTTTAGAATTCCCCAAAAAAGGCCCCACAAACATTTGGTCCCCAAAATTGTCCCCAGAAGCCTCAAAAATCCCCAAAATGGGGACAAAATCCCCAATCTAGCATCACTGTTTGGAAATATGATAGTCAGAAGATTCTACAGGCACACAAACATTGACCCATTGCCAGAAACCACTTTTATGGACTCAGACGACTTTAAAACGTGTAAATCAGGAGAAAACTTATCAAATTCTTTGATCGAATACCACATTTCCATTAACTACGGTAGTCGGGTAATGGAAGCAATATATATGGCATCTCTAAGTAATTGAGATCGTTAATTGTTATTTAGTCATCTTATAACATAAAACAAAGTATTTAAAAAAAAAAAAAAAATGCACAAATTATATAATTTTAAAATGTGAAGAGTCGCTGAAAGTTATTTCCATTGTAATGGATGAAATTATCAAAGATTTGGGAAGTAAGGTTATCTGCATTTCTCGAAGTCTCGTACTATAAAAGGTTTGTCGACTCACGCGAGGGCAAGAAAAACCACAAAAAATTCATAAACAAAAACACTCCAAGAATTCACGCAAAACTTGAATAGAAAGTAAAAAATAAGAAACCAAGAACACTGACGTTAACATTTTATTTTCTTATTCTTTTGTTGTGGAAAATCCAGGAGAAAATTAACTGAATCTTCTGATGAGAAAATTGCGTTGTTGTCAGGGCTATTTTTTATGATATATTGGGAAAAAAATAACGCGGATGGATTGTCCCTGCTGTCAACATAACATTCAATATAATGCACACATTATTCTTGTCATTACGCTATTCCTAGACACTAGAAGAAGAAAGTAAATTTATTTTACTGATAACTTTTTTTAGGCATTATGTGATTCGCATTACCCTTTAAGGGGATTTGACACAACTAACGGCACCACTTCATATAAAAGCTTTCTACATTTCCATGTAATATTTATAAATTGAACTATAATAGGTTTGTACAATAATATAAGCACCAATTTTTAAGGTTTTTGATATATTTTTTACAGATTTAAAAACTTTAAATTGCGATTTCTCAGTTAGCCTTTTTTCACAAACTTATGATCTTGAAAATGCTAAAACTTCGATAGATATTTAAGAAAAGATTTAATATTTTTTGGATGTTTCATAGAACCTATTTGAAAGAATTAGAGAAGAGTTTTGAAATCCCTTAATTAATTTTCGAGAAAAAAAAAAATAGTAAGTGTATGTCTAGGTAAAAATTTGAAAAATAACCGTGCTTTTCTTATATATTTATTTTCAATATTTTTTTCTTCTATAGATACTGTAAAGTACATACCTAACTCTTTTAAAAGCGTTCTATTAAACATCAATATATATATATATATATATATATATATATATATATAAGCAAAATAACTAAAGCTAGATGAAAAATTAATCCCAAAACACATGGAGGCCTTCATCAGGGGAGCTCCTCCATGTAGGGAAAGGAATATGAGAAGTTTCTGACGAAACGCTGGTAATTTAACTAAAAAACACGTTTTTAGCCCCCAACGTCTCACAGATGGAAGCAAGACCATACATCAAACGAATTTAATTAATACAAAGCATAAAAGGCAATTAAATTCAGAAATCAAGCACAAAATATAATACATCAATATAAAATACAAGAATATATAAATACATGCTAGGACAAACTCGAATAGTCATTAGAATATGGAAAATTGAAAACCACCCCCATTATAAACATAGAACCCGCTTCAGCTAGTAGGGCCAATTACCAGCACTTAAATGTCACCCAATATTGAACAACAAACCTTAAGTAGGATTGTAATCAAAACTGAAATATTTATTGATTAAAAAAACAGGATAGCGGTTAACAGTTAGTATGTTTTTGAGATTTTTCATAGCCGAAGTTTTAGTATTTTGAAGATCAGGAATTCGTGAAAAAATGTAAGCTGAGAAAAGGCAACTTAAAGACTTTAAATCTGTAAAAGATATAATAAGAATCATAAGAATTGTTTCTTGAATGTACATTTTATCGAACAAACCTAATATAAGTTCATTTCATAAATATTAAATGGTTATTTAAATCGCATTATTTAATCGATAGCTATTTAAATCGTTTTATTTCGTAATTACTGGCATTGTCCTCTTCACTAGTCACTACATTTAAAT
The DNA here is from genome assembly GCA_963930645.1 of Salticus scenicus. NCBI lineage: Eukaryota > Metazoa > Arthropoda > Arachnida > Araneae > Salticidae > Salticus > Salticus scenicus. Next base: position 7,994,567 of record OZ005649.1, on the reverse strand, counting down.
GATTTTTATTATTATTATTATTATTATTATTAATCACTATTTTTTATACATTTTATAAATCAAAACTTAAAATTCTATTGAAATATCTAGGAACTTCGTTTCGGGTATCCGCTGCGTTCAGCAGTTTTCTTCTCGCTCGCGCTCCCGCAGTTCCGACGGTGGAAGTTATCATTACCTGTGGCCAATACCTTACCAAAGCACTTGAATTTGAGTATTTATCAGACTACAGGTGGCGCTGCGATTTTTCAAGAACTGCAATTTTATAGATGGTTATATCTTATTTTGTTACTATTAATTAGATGATAAAAACTATACATAATTTTAATTGTTATAAGTTTTGATTTGATTTAATGAAATTGATTTAATCAAATTTTATTTGATTTTGATCATTTGATTCCGATAACAGAACTCCTTACTTTTATCATTTGATTCCTTACTTTATCATCTGATTCCAATATAAGAGTAAATAAAAAATATGTCGCAGCAAGCAACACTCCCGTTTTTTTTTTTTTTTTTTTTTTTTTTTTTTCCGAAAGATCTCATACAAGGAATTTTCTGTAAAATGTTTCAGTTTTTTATTTTTTATTTTTATTTTATTTTTTTAATGCCTGATAAATTTCTTTTTTAAAATAGTGGTGCTAACTATGATTTAAGAATTTGAAATTTTGATAGTTATGATACCTAATTTTCCTTTCAAAGGAATTAATTAAATATATAATATAAGATAAAGCTAGGAGAATTTGTGCACAATTCAACAAAATGATATAAAAAATACAAATATTAATTTTTTGCTAAACTTTTGCTGCATAACTTTGAATTGATCCTTCTTTCTATGCATTTCCATTGCTATTTTGTTGCTCTGCTGTAATTTAAAACAACAGTACTAATAAAACCAAGAGAATTCTCCTTATAGGGTAGGAGTGATTGCGCACATGGGTAGGAGAGATTGCGCTTAATTATAACTACAATTACATTTTCAATAACAATAATTAACTTAAATGATATTGCTGTAAAGTATTTGTAAACAAATATTTTTCTACACTGCAAAAAACAAGCCTGTTAAAGTACAGGAAATATTTGGCAGGTGCCAGTATTTCTCCGTAAAATATACAGTTTAAAACCGTAAAATTGTATCACTGACATATATTTTACACAGGAATCCTCTAAATCAAACAGGTTTTTTGTTAAACGTACAGTTTTCTCCTGTATATTTGACGGAGAAATACTGGCACCCTAACTGCCAGATTTTTACTGTATTTTAAGTTTTTTTTTTTTTTTTTTTTTCTTCTTTTTACAGTGTATTGGGAGTAGATATTTCAATTTAGTAATTAAAAAACCAGAAAAATAAAAGAAATTTAAAGAGACTTATAAAAAAAAATTTAAAGAAAAAAAATTAAAGAAGCAGAAAAAAGAACAAATTGGATAAAGAACAAGACCAGAAAATAATATTAGTTTGCTAGTTAACACATTTAACTTAACACTTTCGCGACCGCAAGTTTTTCTCTTTTTCACAGTAAGATCTGCCTTTAGGCGTTGTTTTTGGTTATTACATTATTTCAAATCAATGTTTTCTGTATTCATCTATATATATATAAATGAATGTTTGTCTGTATGTCCTTTATAAAATCGTAAACGGCTTGACCGATTTCGATCATTCTTTTTTTGTTTTTTTCCTTATAGGTCAGGGATGGTTTAGGAAAAAAAATTGAAAAAATTCGCCCCCCAAGGGGGGGGGGGCAAAACGTGAATTCAAAAAATCCTTCATATCTCAAACAAAAAAACAGATATCCGTAAACTTTTTCTATAGAATATAGCTAATACAAATATCTAAAAACCAATTTCTGGAATTTTAAAAATTCAGCCCCCAGGTGGGGCAGCAGGGGGGGGGAGGGGCAGCAGGGGCAAAAACAATTAGAAATACAGTTAGGCCTTTCAAAATTGGTACAGATAGGTTTCAATAGCCTGCAAGTCGAATGGGGATATTTTCAAAAGTGTAAAGTTATCAGGAGGGGAGAGAAAGGGGAGGGGAGAGGGAGGGGGGGGGGCAAAAAAATAAAAATAGTGGTAGATCGTTCAAATTTGGTATATAGAGGTTTTCGATACTTACAAATCGATTGCGGATATTTTCGAATTTGTAAAATTATTAGGAGGTGCGGGAAGGGGGGAGTATGGGCAAAAACAAATAGAAATACAGTTAGGGCATTCAAAATTGGTACAGATAGGTTTTAAAGGCCTGCAAGTCGAATGGGGATATTTTAGAAAGTGTAAAGTTATTAGGGGGGCGAGAAGGGGGATGGGATAGGGGGGGCAAAAAAATAAAAATAGAGTTAGATTGTTCAAAATTGGTACACAAATGGTTTTCGATACTTAAAATCAAATGCGGATATTTTTGAATTTGTAAAATTATTAGGAGGGGCGGTAAGGGGGGGCTATGGGCAAAAACAAATAGAAATGCAGTTAGGCCGTTCAAAATTGCTACAGATTGGTTTTAGAGGCCTGCAAGTCGAATGGGGATATTTTCGAAAGTGTAACGTTATTAGGAGGGACGGGAGGGGGGGGGCGGAGGGGCAAAAAAAATAAAATAGAGTTAGATCATTCAAAATTGGTACATAGAGGTTTTCGATACTTACAAATCGATTGCAGATATTTTCGAATTTTTAAAATTATTGGGATGGGGGGGGGAGAGTGGTGGGGTAAAAAAATAAAAATAGAGATAGATCGTTCAAATCTGGTGCATAGAGGTTTTTGATATTTTCAAATCGATTGCGGCTATTTTCGAATTTGTAAAATTATTAGGATAGACGGGAGGGGGGGCGAAGTGGGAAAATAACAGAAATAAGAGTTAGAACATTTTGAGAATTTTTTCCGAAGGCAGTGAGAACCCGGTGCGACATTTTTCCTAATTAGATTTTGTTTCGCTTTTTTTTTTCACGTGATAAAAATTAATGCAATTTTGAGAATTCAGTAATTATAGTGATTCATTTAAAAATAGGGTCCAGCGAAGCGGGCCAAAGCCTGCTAGTATTTTTAATATAAATGGATATACATTACAATTTTACTCTTTCTAATCAAACTATTTGTATACGTAGTGCATTGGTTGTACAAATATGAATATAGGGTATATTATTATGAAGTAATATAACATATGTAACCTGAAGAAACGCCCATTGGCGGAGTTACAGATTTCAAATGACGTGAATTCACGTCAGCGGTCGCAAAATTGTTAAAATTAGTACATTACCTTTTCAGCTAGGATGGTTTCTTGTTTGTTGACCGAATCTCTCGTTGCCCACAATCATTGCACATATTACTGTACATGTGATGTGGTTATGCAACCGCCTGCTAGAGGTGAACCTGTTCGAGACGGTGTATCCGTCTCGAACAGGCATTTCGGAGCAAAAAAGAAGTTAGCCCACCGTACGTGCAATGATATCCGCCCATTTTTAAGCGCAGAATACGCCCACAATTTACTATTTATTAACGTTTTTTTCTTCAAAATCTTCCGCCAAAAAAATCCTTTACGTTTTAAAATCCTTTACACTTTAAAATTATTTACGTTTATTTTATTTTATTGAAGTGTAGATGATTACATTCCTTAAAAAAGAAGTTTGAGTTGGCTGACATTTTTCGCTTGCATTTAGTTTTATCTCTTATATTTAAGCAGCCGACAGCTGCACAAAACTTGAACATCATATTTGAAAGTATTGAAAAATTAAATAGATAACAACATTTAAATCCATTGCGATAAATTTCTCATAGGGCTAACAGCCTTCTAGAGGTAAATTCCATCAGAAGTGTGGCTTTTGTCGATTATGCCAGTCCTGAATAATGTTCAATTTCAGATTCTGTGGATAGTCTAAAAGTGGTAACCATAAAAGTGGTGCGTCGTCTCGAATGGTTTGAACTAAGGCTCCTATTTAAATGAGCTGGCGCATCAGGCATTTTGTTGCCTTAGGGTTGCCACATGTACCCAGCGCGTTTCTCTGATAAACAAACGACAAACATTTTTTTTATCGTCTTTCGTTACTTTAGAGTAACTTCTTTTATTATATTTCATAATTTTAGCTAAGTAAACTACTATATAGGATTTTGTTTAGCGATAAACTGCTATAATCATTCCAGAAAAGAATATAAAGTGTTCACAGACCTTCTATTACTGTGTATTTGAGTTTTGGCGACATTTTATAAAAGAAACAGAAACCGCCCTAACAACACGTCTTACCCCAGAACATCCATAGGACATCCTGAGAATGTACTGTGAAAAAAATGTGTTTTTAGGAATTAGTATTTTTTGCTTATTGCTTTTATCTTGACCGGATTAGCTTCAAATCAAGATTTCATAAAATCATTAGTGAAGCGATAATGACGCCAAGCGGAAACGCTGACCTCTTCCGAGGCAAAAAAAATGGCGGAGATGCTCCGGCCTATATACTTTATTTAAGAGGCTCTAGTTTGAACTAGTCCAATGACTTATGGAAGTTAGGTTTTGGTATACAGTCCCAGGTATTGAACAAACTCATCGTCATTGTCTTGTTATCACCAACAAGCTTTGAAATATCTGTTAGTATAGAATTTTAAATGCACGATCTCTCCTAAACAGCAAAAACGCAAACTCTCTCATTTTGGTAAGAGAGATTGCGCAGTGTTTTATTAAATAATTACTCACCTTTAGAGTAAATCGTGGTGCTTGTACAGTTAGTCGAGGTCAGTAGGTTATGAGAAATTGTTTAATTTAAAAATATTTTGCACTACTACCATTGTATTGAAATTCTCAGGAAAAGTTATGAAAATTTAAGCATTTATTTTTGAGAACCGGGCAAAATAACCACATTTTATCTGAAACTCTTAAAGCAATCAATACGCAAATTCAAGTTGACACTTCACTATTGGTGTAGTACAATCACTAAAATTTCAAATCGCCCACTCTACTCTTTCCCTCCGATCCCCTATGTGTGCAGTCTCTCCTACCGCGCTATCTCTCCTAGCTTTACCTTAATAGTTAATGCTAAGGAACGTAGACGACTGCAATGAAACAGTAAAATTAAGAAAATGAAACAGAAAAATCAACGCATAAAATATAAAATTAATCAAAAAAATTTAAAATTGAAAACCGAAAACCGATTTTTTTTTTTTAAGTGTACTTCTACAAGATCTCAGTTACCCCTCTGCCAAGTTTTACAGCTTTGCGATCGGTGGCCTGAGCACCAAAGCGCACACAGACACTTATTTTTACATATACAAGGTCTGTCCTGAAAGTAATGCGTCCCATTTTCTTCTGCCGCGGCTATCTGTCTCACAGGGTTGCCGCTTGCACGGAAGGGTGGGTGAAGTCTTGGGAACACAGTGCCACCAGCGCCAGATGGCTCCGACCTTCAGCAGAGTCAGAGTGCCTGTTTCAGTGAACCCTTGAGTGAGTGCTCGGTCGAAATCAAGATGGAAAAAACTCTCGAGCAGAATTGTTGCAGTGTTGTGAGGACGATCCGACTTTTTTGGACAATGTGGTAAGTGGTGACGAATCTTGGATATTCTTTTACAACCCAGAATCAAAAAGACAGAGCGCAGAATGGCACACAACGTCGTCCCCACTCTAAAAAAAGGCAAGATTTGCAAATCGCAAGTCAAAGCGATGCATATTCTTTTTTTTTTTTTTTTTTTTTTTGGTTTTTTTTTCGATTCCAAAGGAGTCGTCCATTTTGAATTTGTTCCACCTGGCCAACCTTTCAACGCCAAATTCTACGTCGAAGTACTGAAAAGGCTAAACCATGGGTCAACCGCATCAGGCGCTAGATCAAGAATTCCTGGAAGCTGCACCATGGCAATGCTCCCAGCCTCTCAACCCTCCCCCAGCCGCCTTACAGTACTAATTTGTCCCGCTCGACTTCTTTTTGTTCCCGAAGAAAAATTGTGTTTTAACGTCAAAATTAAGATCGAAACTAAAATGGATATACATACATATGTGTATAAAATGTACGTTTCTTTCTAAGATTAGACGAAAATTAGCAAGCCTAAAACACTTTAAAACTTAAATAATAAATAAATAAATAAATAATAAATTGTTAAATAAATCCTTGTTGAATCTTGTTCTTAGTCAGTCTAAGAACATAATTCGACAAGGACATATTTAACAAAACAGCATTAAGAGTACTATTTTTATATAGGAATTTTTGCTAGTGCGCGGATACTTTTGCTGCCGACTGTATTTCGTGATTGTGAGGTGAAACCGTTGTTTACTATACCGTGGGCATTAAAGGAAGACTTGGCGATGGATATTTAAAACTGGGAAATTTTTTTCAATATCCTGAATGCCAATCAGAAAAACGGAACAGCAGACAGCTCTTTCGATAGCATTTATGTTCAATATCTTGAATGCCAAACAGAAAACTGAACAGCAGATAGCTGTTTCGGTATCATCGGCTTCAGTGCATGATGACGGCACACGCATGATAACACTTCATGCACTGAAGACGGTACGCTAAATGCTATCGAAACAGCTGTCCGCTACACTGAGAAAAAAAATATACCGCCTTCATCTAGAATGAATAAGTGGCCATTTTCTAAATCCCTCAACTAGAAATATAGATGTTCGAGCTATGCGCATAAGGCATGCAAATAAACTGAATAGACGAAATCCTCGAGAATTTCTAGTCTTTAGTTTTCTAGATGGTGAAACGATATATTACATTTTGAATCCTTTGAAATACGAGAAATTCTCGCTTGTTTCTCTAGAATTAATTCATAAACTAGAATTATAGTCACTGGAACTAGCCTCTTGTGTTAGCATTTATTTGCAGAGATTTTTAAATAAGTGTGACCACGATAATATAGAGAAATGCTCTAGAAATTGAATAGGTGGTTTAACTATTTTTCACTAGAAAATTTTCAGTGATCGGTGGAACCCTCTAGCCCTCTAGCGAATGAATGAGAAGCTTTCATATATACACGAGCATCTACGCTACGCTTTAACATCTTACGTTTTAAAATAGCGGACGAGTAGACATCTTTAGCTTACTTGTGGATTACTATGTTCAAATTATTATACGAATAATCGTTTAACAAACTAATTAATATTTTGTTTATTCTTAAGTCCAAGTTAGATGTGTTGATTTTTTTTGTTTTAAAATGTAACTTGGTACTTTCGTTTTAACCCTTAATACCCATTGTGATCTGATGCGAAGCAAGCAATATAATTTATTTAGTTTAAATTTTTTTTAAGAGCTATAGCTCAGTGTTCGGCTTAAAGAAACCTACGGTATTCTGTCAAAACGTATGTTTATGGCCTAATTAATAGGCTATCTTTAGTATCGTAACTTTTTGTTTTGGTATTTTAAGAAGTGTGGATATTGTAAAGTATGTTTTTCGATAACATTTAAAAGTTTTCAAATGCTTTTTAATAACAATTAAGAGCAACTGCTCTTTTCATTTAGTAATGTTGGCATTAAAACATGAAAAAATAGATTATTCGTTTAATGTAATCGCTGTTTAAGTTTGTAATTATATCTTTTCTAAAATTAAGAAAATATCCTCTTCCCCCCCAAAAGAGTGATAATATATATACAATAAATTATACAAATGAAATTTTACTGATTTGGGGGGGGGGGGGGCAAGGAATAATAAAAATAATTCGTGACATATTCATTGAAATGATCAGAAGCTGTTGTACTTCTTTCTTGTAAACATGTAATACTTATCGTTCTCATTAGAGTTAAAACTTGGGTGCGAATTTTACACCCTTACTCTCATGCAAAGAGATTTCTTAAAAGAAAGTAAAAACAAAAATATACTTGATTTTTTTTTTCCCTCTGTACTAAAATAATGTGCATTATATTTGTTTTACGTTTGTTTTATATTTGTTTTACATAAATTAGATAAGTGTAATTTTAAATAAGGATTTTTAAAAATGACTTGGGTTTTTCCAAGTGGGTTCTATTGAACATCTTCTGAACTTTTTTAGGTCAATGAAAATCTAGCCAACCCTGGCTTATAAAACCTTTATCCCCCTTACGGTAATAATCTACTCCCCACTTTAATATTCACAAGATATAATTTTTCAGTTAGCTTTTTTTTCTAAGAATTTCATGTTAATAGAATATAATGCATTATCGTATTCTAAAAAAAAAAAAAAAAAAAAAAAAAAAGTATCCATTTTATTCTTGTATGGTACCATTGAAAGTTAGCAAAAAAAAAAAAAAAAAAAAAAAAAAAAAAACTGCATGTTGATACCATATTTTAATTATTCCATGTATAAATTTAGCCTGTATCTATTTTATGTTTTTAATATGCTTTGGTTTATAACTACTTATGATAATGTAAGCTGTCTTGGGACACTCGTAAAATTAGTATTATTTTTTTTTTTTTAAATAGTGATGAAACAGCTTTTCCTTTTCAGATAATGATATTGATTACAGAGCTTTAATGCAATTGAACGAAGATGATGTTGCAGAATTTTTTTAATATTTTAGAACAGTTTAAGATTTCGTTCTGGGTTTAAATCACTGCATCCTGTTCTGCAACAAGTGGTTTTGGGAGTTTGACCTGACGCTCAATGCGTAAGCACTTTTGTTTGATATATCAAATTGTATCATTATATACTAATAAAAATTAGATAGTAAAAAATGAGTAGTATTCGTATTAAAATTGCTTTATGACTAGCAGGTGAACCAGGCGGTGACCAGACAAGAAATATATATATATATATATATATATATATATATATATATATATATATATATATATATATATATATATATTGCTAGAATCTAGTATGTCACTTTGGTGTACTGCATGTTTGTTTTAGCAAGTTAGTTTGCTAGAGATAGCAGACTTTTAGTAAAACAGTATTTGATTTTTCTTTTCTGTCGGCATCATCATGCTGTGCCGAGTTGTACAATATGCTATATGGAGCGTAGTTTAAAGCAAGGGTAGCCAACCAACACTAATCAAAAATTGAGATAAATTTGTTGTCTTATGTAACATGTTGCGACATGCAACAAAATTAACTATATTTATTTATAATTTTTTATCTTTTGTAAACTCTGCAAAAATTAATAAATTTGTATTGACTCTTCTAAGTGAAAACATAATGTATACAGGATGTTTCAAAACTCATGGGCAAAAATTTAAGGGGTGGTAGAAAACATCTAAACAATCCATTTTCACCATACAATGCATGGGTGGAGAGCAAGCTGTGACCGGTAGGGGACGCTGTAATGGAAAGTATAAAGTGCACGTTTTCTTACACGTTGTCGTTTCTACTGTGAATTTCAGCAGGCATGGAGACATACAGTTATCAGTAAAAGGAGGACATGCATTTTATGTATGGTCTAGTGAATGAGAATGCTCTGGAAGCCGCAAGACTGTTGTGGTATTTTTCGGTCTGGCACGTGTCTTCTCGGGAAACGCTGCCTGTACTTGCGGCTTCCAGAGCATTCCCATTCGCCAGATCACCATAAAATGCATGTCTTTAAAAAAAAAAATTTCTTTGGCGTTTCTGACGTAGTAGTTTATTCGGGTTTTAATATTCCAACGCCAAGTCTCCTGTTATTATTTAATAATTGCCTTTCCAACATCACACCCTTGCGGATATATTCTGATATTGATAATAATAATTAACCCTTTATTATGAACTTAAAATCAGTGATTGAATAATAATAAAAATCATGAATTTAAAGAATTTAGTATTTAAATTAATTACGTTATTTGTAACTAACTTGAATAATTAAATAATAAAAAAAATATAAATAGTATTTTGAAAAAAACATCTAATAATTTCAATTTTTTTTTTTTTTTTTTGCTATTTTTCCTTCACAAATATGAATTATACTTTGTATTTTAATTTTTGGGGCTCAATTTTGTGAAAAACAATATTTTTGTGAAATTTTTATTTATTTTATTTATTTTTTTATTTTTTTGAGGGGGGGAGGATTATGATACATCTTCTATTTTATTAGTCTTTCTATATAAATGTTTATATTATCAAGTTAATAGTGTTTTATTGAACCAAGTTATAGGTAATCATTAAAAGTAATTCTGGAAACGTGCAAAAAATTTTATTAAAAGATCATTTTTATAAAACTAAATCTTTTAAAAAGGCTGTTTTTATGAATTTGAAATTTGTGAGGGGTGACAAAAGAACCTATTTTTTTGTGTGTATTGAACCTCACAAGGTCAGTAAATCGTAATTGTTATCTTATATTATTATATTTAATATTTGTTGTTAAATGCTTAGAATTTTAGACAAATTGTTACTTTTTTTTTTTTTTTTTTTTTTTTTTACATAATTTATAAATACAAAAATGACTTGCAATTTTATTCATTTATTCTTATCTTTCTTTTTACTAAACTGTGCTGTTCAAAAGAAATATTGCAGATAGCCCAGTGGCAGAAACACCGCGACGCGGCGACATAGTCTCGGACACAGAAAAACGGCTTGTGGACAGTTTTTGTCTGCACTAAATAAAAAAAAAAAAAAAAAAAAAAAAAATCTGCAACTTTCGAATAACAATTCACTTAAAAAAAAAAAATTCTGTATCAAAACTAAAACTAATACTTTTATTATTTATAATTATTTATATTGTGTTGTGTCAAACATTGCTATAAAATATTGAATTTAATGAATACACACAATTGTTTATACTATATTATTCTGCAGTAAAATTGTATTCGTGTATTGTTGCACAAGATCACCACTGATGTTAACCCCCGCCCCCCCCCCCACACACACACCACAAATGAGCTTTCAGGCTTTTTGAGTGTAAGCCATTTTTACCCCTGATTATACGCAAATATTTCAGACAGATTATGAGAAAGACAGATTATGAACAGATTTTAAAAGCCTGTTGCACGTTGCAGGCAGCTACAAAACTTTCTACCACTGGGGTGGATAGATGGTTGAAATGAAAGGAATTTTCCTTACATTGAAATTGAAAAATAATTACATTATATCAAACTGGCTAGTATGATATACTATGTTATGTTGGTTATATATATAATAATGTCAAGTAAAATAAATTATTCTTTAAAAAAGGAAAAATTGTATTAGTTTTTAAAAACTTCATAAAAGCCACTCTTTTTTTTTTTAAGTCGGTAAACCCCAAAAACTCGCCTGTTTTTTTTTTTTTTTTTTTTTTTTCGGGGGGAGATGGGTTTAAAATCCTGCATCATTGCTCTATGCAAAAATTTTTATAGTGAAAAATGACAACTTGTTATTTGTATATCACAAACTATTTTTGTATAACAAATAACTGATTAATGTATATTGCTTTTATCGTACTTGCATGATGACACAGGTTTTATTTTCTCAGATTAAGGTAGCTCCCAAGCAGATTACGAAGCTGTAAATGAGCAGTATGAATGGCTAAAAAAAATCGTCCCAACCATTAAAGCAGGCAGAAAGATATTGGAAGGAAACATATATGAAAAGGATTAAAGAATTTGAAAGACACAATTCCATCGCTACATATTTTGAGACGTTTCTAATATTAAAATAAAACTGTGGATATTCTTTTGTAAGTTATTCTTTTCCACCATTTTATCCTCAGTGTTTTTTTTTCTTTCTCTCCTGAAATTTCTGACTTAATATATTTTTTTTTTTTTTTTTTTTCAAAAAGTGCCAATCTTCTTAAACTTACTCTACGATTTCTGGTGTCTAGAGTACCTTGCAAAATCTTCTTTTCCGTAAATCTTTTTTTTTTTTATTTATTCTTAACATTTTATAATACTTGGTGAAATGCATAAAAATCACATTGATACAAATTATTGCAAAACATAGTTTGAAATTACATTTTACTCTTTTAATAACCAGTTGATATGTTCTTTTGTGCTATATATCTTGAAATGTGATCATTATATGAACACCTACAGGCTGATAATTATGGGTGTGTTAATTCTCTAGACTGGCAATTATGAATAGTAGCCACTGGCTACCAGAATATTAAAAAGTGGTTGCCACTTTTACATATAAGTATACTACTAATAAATAAAATTTGAGCTTTTCTTTGTTTGTAAGTGGATTTCCGAAATATGTGATTTTTTTTGGCCAATTGCTGAAATAGATGACTGTTTTTCATAATGTAAATAACTACTGTAAAATATGAGGTTTATTTTTAAAATGTTAAAAATTACATATAATTTACAAATATTAAAATATATAATAAAATTTAGTGTTTTTAACCTTCATTGAAAAAAAAAAAAAAATTCATAATATATTTATTAATGTAATAGACAATGAGTAATATATCTTGACAAACCTACACAGAGAATGATATAAGAAATAACTAATGGAAAAGATAAAGGGAAAATTAATATCATATGATCTCTTGATGTTTGTAGGGGGATCGCTTTCTGTTCAAATGTGATCGTTGCTGCCTACGTTTCAAGCATTGAATTCGGATAAATGGACACGTAAGAAAGAGCTAGAAATTAATGTGTTTCAAAATCCATAAGTGCGATTCAGAAAAAAATATTTATAACTTGCTTAATTTTTGCAATCTGCTTTCAATCTTTAGTGTGTTTGTTCCTCTCATCAAGATCTATATTTAAAAAAAAAAAAAAAAAAAAAGAGAGAGATTTTAGGTTATAAAATGTTTAGTGAGAAATTCTCTCTCTCTCTATCTATGTATATATATGCACACATATATTTTGTAAAATTTAAAAATATGGATTGCTAATCTGTATTTTGTTAAAAGTTTTATGTTGTTTGAAAATGATTAAATGGCTTTTTGATGATACCTATTACATGTGGTTAAAAAATTGAATTGTTGGTTTTTCTGTACAGGGCGGTTGAAAAGGAGATAAGCAAATGTCCTCTGCGAAAATCGGAAATTTCAGAGTTTTTCTTCTTCCTTTTCCTTTTTTTTTTTTTTTTTTTTTTTTTTTTTTTAATTTAATGATGTTTAAAAAAATTGTCTGAATCTGGAAGAAACGTATTTTTGATTTATTTAAACGTATTTCGTGTGTTTTTAATTCCTTTATGTGAGATTTGAGTTTAAAAGACAGTTTTTTTTAAGAAAGCGTGAATTGAGAGTAACAAAATCAATGCATACTATTCAGAAAAAATTTATAACTAGCTAAATTTCTGGAATCGGTTTTCCAATGTTTTAGGGTTCTTTCTTATCGATATCAGTATTTTTTTTTTTTTTTTTTTTTAATTGATTTATCTTGAAAAATTTTTGAATTATAAAATGTTTTTTGAAAAATTCAATGCAAAAATTGATGTTTCGTAATTTTTAAAAATATGAATCGCTAATCCGTATATTTAAAAGAGCTTTATATGGTTTGAAAAAATTAAATTTTCAGTTTTTCGTACAAGATGCTTCAAAAACAGAAAAGATAAATTTTGGACATACTTTAAAAATTTTTTTAAAAATATAAAAAATTTATGTTTTGAAGAAAAAAAAAAAACTCTTAGAACTGGAAGTAAAGAATCATCTTGACAGACGTATTTTGCATTTCTTGATCCTTTGAGAAGTTGTCGCTTTTCAAAAGGCTATGAAATTTTCAGCCTCTGTCTCTTCATTCCATGGAACTCATTCAGATATGCTTAGAAAGTGGAAAATACGAATGAGATTGCTTTTTGATTAGACATTGGTCGACGTTTTAATTAATGCTCCTGAGCCCAGTAGCACAATTTTCTGTATCTGTCTGTTGCAAAATAAAATTTGTCTGCGATCTGACAATGCCGGACAAAATCTGGTATCACAAAACATATTAACAATTCATAAAACATGTAAAATTTGCATTTACAAAGAAAATTATGAATATACAACAAATACAGTAATCCAGATATATAATGTAAGTTATATTTGTATTTTTTATCTTGACATTTACTTGTGAGATATTAAATTAACTTTTAGAAAACTAAAATTCCACATTAAAGCGTGACAACTGCTGTCACAGCTAAATGTTAATCTGCAGAGCTTGCTGCCATGTTGCACTATTTCTGCTACTGGGCTTCTGAGCACCCATATGTCAATTTTTGTACTTTTACATTCAGTGGGGCTGAATGTATAGATGAACAGACACACATATACAAATATTTCCTTTTATTACTATGGAAATGAGAGGTGGGCACATGTGTAAACCCTCAAAATCCTTCTTTTGTGCACAGCCCTGGTTGGCAAATACTAATCTCCTTATATTATTAAAATCTGTACGCGTGTGTCTGTCTGTCTGTGAGAAACGGCTTGACGCAGCAAAAGCTCGGCCGCTAACGGTCGCACGGACTTCGAACAAGTACCGATGGACAGAGAATGTATCGCAGATCTGGGTTATCTAATTTGCTAAACGATGCGACCCTAATTAGCGGAGATATTAATTGTATCCCTTAAGCTGTGCGCGCGCAGCGCGCACGGGACTGCGCTGCCGAAGGCAGTGGGGACCCGGGCCGACTTTTTACCCAATCACAAATTATTATTTTTTTTTTAATTTCTTTTCTTAACACTAAAAGTTACTGTTAGTGATTCATTAATTTTAGTGATTCATTTGAAAATACTGACCCGCTAGCGGGCGAAGCCAGCTAGTTTTTGATATTAAAAGCTGATGAATATTTTCAAATATATTCAAATAGCATTAATTGCAATAGGAAAATACACATTTTTTTTCCAGTTTAAATACAGATAAATATATGTTAGAACATGAAGGTTTTTATCATGTTGCATGGAATAGTTATTAATTGAATATTAACATCTGTCATAAATTAGAAATTAATTATTTAAGATATTAAAAAAATAAGTAAACCATGACTTCTCTATATTGGTAATGTTATTGTCTCCATAACATTTAATTTTTAAAAATATAGTTATATATTAGTTTTATAAGCTAATCAAATTTAAAATAATTCATAAATTACTCTGCTTTAATTAATACTTTATGAATTATTTATTATTTTTATCCATTTTTTAGGTGAACACAAGCCTACGGTGGCAGCTCTAAGACTTCTTGCATTTTTGCTTGGCATTTTTATTGCCTTTGTGACTGGAAGCACATTATTCTTCAAAGAAAGTAGCTCTGGACTCAATTAATGATTGTGCCGAAAAACTGTTTGCACCCCTGGATTCAGAAAAATCACCCCTTCATTTGGAACCAGATTTGTAACGATAGGACTGACATTTCTAATTTATTTTATGTGTAACACAAAAGTTGTTGCCACCTAAATTTCATACTTTAGTTATTTTTAAAAAATCTAATTGCCATGTCGAAAAACTTTTTGCGCCCCTGGATTCAGAAAAGTCAACCCTTTCATTTAATATCGAATTTGTAACGATAGGTATGATATTTCTAACTTATTTTCCCCCTTTTCCGTTTTTAACTCTGATTCAGCAGAAGGTTTATGACACAGAAAGTAAGCTGGAAAAAAAAATCTTTAAAAAGTCAAGATTTTCTTTTCTTGAAATAGTACAGGAATAGTGAATTACCATGTCAAGTTCTTTTTGTTTTGTAATACAAGAGATTTTGCATCACATGTAATAAGCAGTTCTTGTCTTGAGATTGCACAGATTCGACGTGCATGATTAGCATTAAAGCCACAAGTAAAGCCTGCCAATTCATGTATGCCTAAATTGTCTCTTATTAAAAGGCTAAGCGAAAAATAAACTACACCAGTAAATTTCTGAGTAGTAACCTGAATACCAGTGTCTGCTAAAAATTTAAATTCTTCTATTAAAACAGCAAAACATTTTATCATTTTTTACATCTTTTCTGTCAGAAGAATGATATAAGTATAATAAAAAAATATTTTTTAAGGTTGTACGGAAATCATTTGGTAAAAATGACATTGATATGTACAATGTACATGGCACCTAACTTATGTGTAGTACCATAACTACCTTTAACGTTATCATAGTTATAATCACCGAACAAAAAAAGTGGCAAAGTTAATCCATCCTTATATTTTTCTCCGATTTTCCAATATCACCTTGTATAAAATTAGATATGCAATCAGTTTCTTCAGCTAACTGGTTTAAATTATCTAGGATTTTTTTTTATTGCTAATGGTTGATGCAAAACTAATCTAAGTGGAATGAAATGAGCTGGTATTTGTTGTCTCTGAAGATGATATTCTCTATCCTTATTTCGATTTGATGAAATTAGCTTGTTGTCAACACAGATTTGTACAGGAGGAATGTAAGTTCAATATTTCTCAAATAATTTTAATCTGCGATACTCTGTGCTTAACTCTTTGGTAACTATTTGCATATCCCTTAAAATATATTTTTCAGAACGTTCAAAATATGGATTAGAGGGGCAGAAAAGAAAATTTGACAAGACATCGGTCGTTAAAGTAATAACAGTTTCGAACAAATATTGTACTTGATTCCAAGGAATTGTCAGATTACTATATAATTTAGGAATAATTACTTTTAAAGTTGTTTTTACATTTTCCAAGGAATCCTTAATATACTCTGAAATATTTTCTGAGTTTACAGAAGAAATTGGTTCATCTACAGATTTATCATCAAAATTATAATCAAACTTTTCTTCAACTCTTCTAACATGTTTGTCTTTTCTTATACTTTTGTGCTTTTTTTTTTTTTTTTTTTTATGTCTCAAAGTTACCTACATGAAGAAATTCTAATCCTTTACAATTACCGTTAACACATTTTATTTTACTTTTTGATGTTATTCCATGATATCGTATATGGTTCTTAAATGTTTTTATCAATTTAAAGTCAACCAGACACTTAAAACTGACAGGCATGGTAGGATTAGAAAAATGAAAATTGTATGTTAAAATATTAAAAAAAAAAAAAAAAAAAAAAAACCCTAAAATATTTTTTAAAACAAAAATAGTAATTACAGGGTGGCTAACATTAGAACTTTTTTAAATTCACTGACTTATGCTGTTTATTACCCCCCAATAAATTTCCAAAATTAACGAACAATTTTGCAATTTACTGTATAACAAGCTTTCAAATATGGCTACTTTCACAAATTTATCAAAATTCCCTGACTTTTCTATAATTTTCTGAATTTCCTTGACTTTGCTTCTCCCTCTTTTCTTGAAAATCCTTAATAGCTGAAGATAAGTGTTTTAATGCAACATATGATCCGTCATATGGAGTGTCTAAACCATACAGATTTTTCTGGATATAAAGCCATGCCAATTTTCTTTCAACTGGATATTCTGCATTAATGCAAATATGCTTTTAAAACACACATCAATTGCCACCATTGGTGATGTCCCCAAATATTCAGTGTCTTCTATTTTGACATAAGATTTAGAGACTTTTTTCCTTTATATATAATTACAGGAATGGGCTTATTACAGGGATAATTACATAAATAGTGCAATTAGCACTGCGGCTGGAAAGTTTTACGTTGTTTCAACTTATGATTATAAAATGTTTCTTGCTCACTTCCATAAAGCCCAAGTCTAATTGAATTTATTTTGTTAAGAAAGATTCGGAGTTGAATGTTACTGTGCAACAGTGCAACACCAGTTCAAAAATTGTCCTTTCTTTGTAATTTTAATTTTTACTTTGAAATTTAATTTTGTATTTTAATTATATTTTGATTATGTTATTGTCAGTGTTACTCTTGAGTCTTTTTTGGTGTAAGTGGGTAAGACAGATAATAGAAGTTTTTTTTTTTTTTTTTTTTTTTTTTTTAAAATAAATAAATAAATAAATAACATTTGTATTGTATCATTTTATCATTTTTAGTAGTACAGCATTCAAGACTCCAAGATTAATAACATTTTTAAAGCTACATCAAGTGAAATATGACTGAAAAATTAGTCTGTGTTCCAGTCAACGTTTTTCTACTCAATGCCTTGAAAAGCATTTAATCTAATAAAATTAGGATAATAATTATTTATTTTGTTTACTAAAAGTGGAGAAAAAAAAATTTCCTTTTCAAATAACAATATTCTTCGACCACATTTCATGGAATCATGGAAGCATCTGCGCAAGTGCTAACTCAACGAGTCCAATGCTAAAATAGGGGTGACTCAGAGTAAATGATCAATAACAGAGCGCGTAATTACTGGATGTTTTCCAAATTTCAAACTGTCGGTCACGCTGGCATCCCTCCAACATTTTGGACGTGTCCTCACTGCTAGTTTTAGGATGTGTGGCCGCACTGTACACAGACTAATTTTTACAAAAATAAATCAGTAAAATTTTCTGAAATTAAAATTTCTGTTATCAGATCTTTCAGTTTCAGAGAAATTGATTTATTTTGATATTTGAAATAAATATTTAAATTAAATGTTATTCTTACCTATAAATATAAATCTTAAAATACAAAATAGGTTTAAATAAATATTGAAATAAAATAGCACATATGCCAGGTGTTGCAGCTGAAATGAAAGCATCATTTTCTGAATCAGCTGCAGGGAACAATTGGGCTTTACCTCTATACTTTGTTTGATCTGTAACAATGTGTAACCTTTCAGATTGCAATCTTATGAACTTTTAACAGTAGTTATACATTTGCAAGGAGTTTTTTTTTTTTTTTTTTTTTTTTCCAAACTGAAATGGATTTTTAACATTTCCTGGACAGTAGTTCATTTTCGTTTAATGTTGACATTAATATCCATAACTGTTGAATCTGAGTGATGTCTGATCCATGGAAATAACATGCTCACAAAAAACACTACATTTCTCAAAAGTGACAGTGTGGTGAGACGTGAGAATTCATCATCATAGGACCCTTTTTCTTTGAAATGTAATGCCCAGTAAATAAGTAGAAAAGGCTATGGTCAGTGTGCTGTGTAATTTAACACTTCTGCTGGAGAAGGCCATGTAAAGTTTGCATGAAAGGTACAGTAAACTCCAGATTATTCACGAGCAGATTAAGCTCGTTGCAAATTATTTTTGAATGCAGGAAAAGATTGGCATGAAGAGAAATGGTTTTCTCAACAAAAAGATTTTTTTTTTTTTTTTTTTATGTAATAAAATAAATAGAATAAAGATTTGTTACTTTATATTTTGTACTGTACAGTCTAGATATGCCAACATTTTAATTTATTTTGGAGCATTGTTTGTTAGTACCTGCCTTTTCTTTCATGCCACTTTTCTTGAAGGGTACTTTTTCATCTTATTTAATCGTAATTGCATGTTGGAGAAAATTTCACCTCAAATAAAGTGGTGTGTAAATAAGGCAGGTATTTATTGCATCATATTAGATTTTTTATACACTATTAAGTAATATTAAAATTACTCACATTATTTGATATAAAAGCAAGTAAAATTTCATTGTTAATAAAATTTAATGTAAAAAAACATTCTGTATCCAAAAACATTTTTAAAACTTTAAGAAAATGAACATAAATTCTGATATAATTGAAATTTAAAGATTATGGGAGTACTTTAATTTTTGATTAATGGTTATCTATGTAAAATACATGAGTAATTAAAATTTAATAAGTTTTACTTAATGATATGTGCTGAAAATTTGATCACAATCAATATTACACTGCTCGACATTGAAAATGCAACACCAAGAAGGAGTGGTCAGAAATTTATGCAAATTTTAGAGTAAATGCACGTCACTGAGTTATGTGAATGATGTGAAATGTGCAGCTCTCCGACGCACGTGAAGTAAGATATAAGGGAAGGAACTTGCAGAATAGGCAATATTCGTGTCGTTATTTCTGGCAGACGAATTATCGGAGAAATTTTGTTATTGTCTCAGAGGATACGTGTAAAGGAGAAATACGTGTAAAAGGCCGCCGTCAACGAAGGCACTTCCAGCAGATAGACGATTTTACGAGGGGTATGGTGATCGGACTGAGAAGGGGGGGGGGGTGGTCCTTACATCAAATCGCAGCTGATACCCACATGGATGCGAGCATGGTGCATCGGCTGTGGCGAACATGGTTGGAACAAGGAAATGTGGCAAGATTGAGGGGTGCAGGTGCAGCCAGAGTGACGTCAGCATGCGTGGATCGACGCATCCACAGACAAGCTGTGGCGGACCTGCAAGTCACTTGTACCTCGATTCTGCAGCATGTGCAACATATCCTGGATGTTTCCGTGTCGACCAGAACCATTTCCCATCGATTGGTTGCATGTGGCCTGCACTCACGGCGTCCGCTAAGAAGACTGCCATTGACCCTACAGCATAGACGCCAACGTTTGGAATGGTGCCGGACTAGAGCGACGTGGATGACAGAATGGCGAAACGTCGTGTTCTCAGATGAGTCACGCTTCTGTTTATCCAGTGACAGTCGCCGCATACGTGTATGGCATCGACATGGAGACAGATCTAATCCGGCAGTAACTGTGGAACGCCCCACAGTGCGACAACATGGAATAATGGTTCGGGGTGCTATTGCGTATAATTCCATGTCACCTCTAGTTCGTATTCAAGGCACTATGACGGCCCAACGATACTTGGATAATGTACTGTGGCCGGTGGCAATCCCTACCTTCAGGGGCTGCCTAATGCAATTTTTTAGCAGGATAACGCCCGACCACACAGTGCTCGCATCTGCCAACATGCTCTGCAATGTATACAGATGCTTCCCTGGCCACCGTACTCTCCTGACCTGTCACCAATCGAACATGTGTGGGATGTGATTGGACGCAGTTTGCAGACTCTGCCCCTGCCTCGTTCAGAAGACGAACTGTGGCAAATTGTTGAAAGGGAATGGAAAGCCATCCCTCAGGACACCATCCGCACTCTTATTGACTCTATGCCTAAACGTGTTTCTTCGTGCATCGCTGTCCGCGGTGGTCCTACATCCTACTGAGCCGACGCCGTTCCCGCTCTGTATTCTGACTATCATTTTGAAATAAAGATCACTTATTGTTCCTTGCTGTCTCTGTATTTTTTCCTAATTTCATCACTTTCTGACCACTCCTTCTTGGTGCTGCATTTTCAATGTCGAGCATTGTATGTAATTGCCGAAACGTCAGTGGAGGCCCTCTGTTGAGACTCAAAACGGTTTTGGGCTGTGTCTGTGTGTCTGTCTGTCTGTCGCGCGATAGCGGCCGCAAAAATAGCGCTATTGACTTGAAATTTGGTACACATTTTCATGAGCACCACGAAATCAGCTGTATAGTTTTTGGTCTGTATTCCATTTGAGGTTCGTATACAGGGACACGCCAAAGTTTTTCTTATCATTACGGCCTATGGGAGGAATTTGTATCTATCTCGATAGCGGCTGCAAAAATAGCGCTATTGACTTGAAATTTGGTACACATGTTCATGAGCCCCACGAAATCAGCTGTATAGTTTTTGGAATGTATTCCACTTGTAGTTCGTATACAGGGATACGCCAAAGTTTTTCTTATCACTAGTGGATCTGCAGATCAGGAGCCTCAACGTCCTATTTGCATCAGGGAATAGAGAAAGTGTCCGGAGATGAGAGAAGTCGTGTAGAGCCGCACCAGATTGTAAAAACGTGAGAAAAAGGGCGGCTTTGGCCTTTCTCACGGTTTTGTGAGGTCTAACTGCAATAGAGACAGTGTCCGGAGATGAGAGAAGTCGTGTAGAGCCGCACCAGATTGTAAAAACGTGAGAAAAATGGCGGCTTTGGTCTTTCTCACTGTTTTGTGAGGCCTAACTGCAACGTTTCCGGCTGCAATCTTTAATAGACAGTGTCCGGAGATGAGAGAAGTCGTGTAGAGCCGCACCAGATTGTAAAAACATGAAAAAAATGGCGCCTTTGGCCTTTCTCTCGGTTTTGTGAGGTCTAACTGCAATAGAGACAGTGCCCGGAGATGAGAGAAGTCGTGTAGAGCCGCACCAGATTTTAAAACAATATACAGTATATGATTATTAACATTTCACATTAGCAAGTTAATTGTATGATACATTATTTGTATCACACAAGGATGGAAAGCGTCAACTGACGATGACGTGAGTTCAAAGATTTTTGTTCAACCAAAATTATCACTTCAAATGGAAAGCGTCAGCTGACGATGACGCGAGTTCAAAAATTTTTGTTCACCCAAAAGTGCTCAACGTGCCTAAAGAAGTTTTCACTTCAAAAACTTTAGCGTGTCCCTGTACGCGAACTACAAATGGAATGCACACCCAAAACTATACAGCTAATTTCGTGGGGATCATGAACATGTGTACCAAATTTCAAGTCAATAGCGTGATTTTTGCGGCCGCTATCGCACTACAGACAGACAGACAGACGGACGGACAGACGGAACCCAAAATCCTTTTGAGTCTCAACAGAGGGCCTGCACTGACGTTTCGGCGAAAATTGGAAGTCAATAGCTTGATTTTTGCGGTGGCTATCGCGGTACATACAGATTCTTCATATAGGCCGTAATGATTGAAAATCTTTGGCGTGTCCCTGTACACGAACTACAAATGGAATACACACCTAAAACTATACAGCTGATTCCGTTGGGCTCATGAACATGTGTACCAAATTGCAAGTCAATAGCGTGATTATTGTAGCCGCTATCGCGGTACATACAAATTCCTCCCATAGGCCGTCATGATAAGAAAAACTTTGGCGTGTCCCTGTACACGAATTACAAATGGAATACACACCCAAAACTATACAACTGATTTCGTGGGGCACATGAACACGTGTATCAAATTGCTAGTCAATAGCGTGATTTTTGTGGCCGCTATCGCGATACATACAAATTCCTCCCATAGACCGTAATGATAAGAAAAATTTTGGCGTGTCCCTGTATACGAACTACAAATGGAATACATACCAAAAACTATACAGCTGATTTCGTGGGGCTCATGAACATGTGTACCAAATTTCAAGTCAATAGCGATATTTATGCGGCCGCTGTCGCGATACATACAAATTCCTCCCATAGGCCGTAATGATAAGAAAAACTTTAGCGTGTTCCTGTATACGAACTACAAATGGAATACATATTAAAAACTATACAGCTGATTTTGTGAGGCTCATGAACATGTGTACCAAATTTCAAGTCAATAGCGCTATTTATGCGGCCGCTATCACGATACATACAAATTCCTCCCATAGGCCGTAATGATAAGAAAAACTTTAGCGTGTCCCTGTATACGAACTACAAATGGAATACACACCAAAAACTATACAGCTGATTTCGTGAGGCTCATGAACATGTGTACCAAATTTCAAGTCAATAGCTCTATTTTTGCGGCCGCTATCGCGCGACAGACAGACAGACAGACACACAGACAGAGCCCAAAACCGTTTTGAGTCTCAACAGAGGGCCTCCACTGACGTTTCGGCAATTACGGCCTATGGGAGGTATTTGTATGTATCGCGGTAGCGACCGCAAAAATAGCTCTATTGACTTGAAATTTGGTACACATGTTCATGAGACCCACGAAATCAGATGTATAGTTTTTGGTATGTATTCCACTTTTAGTTCGTATACAGGGACACGCCAAAGTTTTTCTTATGATTACGGCTTATGGGAGGAATTTGTATGTATCGCGGTAGCGGCCGCAAAAATAGCTCTATTGACTTGAAATTTGGTACACATGTTCATGAGCCCCACGAAATCAGCTGTATAGTTTTTGGTATGTATTCCATTTGTAGTTCGTACACAGGGACACGCCAAACTTTTTCTTGCTATTACGGCCTAAGGGAGGAATTTGTATGTATTGCGATAGCGGCCACAAAAATTACGCTATTAACTTGCAATTTGGTACACATATTCATGAGCTCAACGGAATTAGCTGTATAGTTTTAGGTGTGTATTCCATTTGTAGTTCGTGTACAGAGACACGCCAAAGTTTTTCTGTCATTACGGCCTATGGGAAGAATCTGTATGTACCGCGATAGCCACCACAAAAATCAAGCTATTGACTTCCAATTTTTGCCGAAACGTCAGTGCTGGAGGCCCTCTGTTGAGACTCAAAAGGATTTTGTGTTCTGTCTGTCTGTCGTGCGATAGCGGCTGCAAATATCACGCTATTGACTTGAAATTTGGTACACATGTCCAGGATCCCCACGAAATTAGCTGTATAGTTTTGGGTGTGCATTCCATTTGTAGTTCGTGTACAGGGACACGCCAAAGTTTTCTTTATCATTACGACCTATGGGAAGAATTTGTATGTACCGCAACAGCGGCCGCAAAACTTCTCCAACTGTCTTGCAAATTGACACATATATTCAGGCTCGGTATAGAAATAGCTATTTATTTTTTTAGGTCTATACTTTTTACTTTCTTCTATATGTAATATAGAGAAAGTATTGGATTCGCGAAAATTTTCGAAGTCCACTTTTTGATGGATTTACATGTTTTGGAATGTGGAGAACACGAATTAATAGTTTTTAGAAAATGTCTGTCTGTCTGTCTGTCTGTCTGTTTGTCTGTATCATTTTTTGTGGACGCTGTATCTCACGAACCAATGAATGAAATTAAACCAAACTTGGTATTTAGTTGCACCCTGACATAAACTGGTGCTGATTAGATTTTGGGATCAATCGCTCAATAGGTGGCGTTGTGATCGCATTTTATGCAAATTTTTAACATGGCAGCATAGGACAAAATTCCGTATAAATGTGCATAAAGAGAGTTATTACTTTCTTCTATATGTAATATAGAGAAAGTATTGGATTCGTAAAAATTTTCGACCTCGGGTTTTTGATGGATTTACACGTTTTGAGAGCTGTAGAACACGATTTGACCCTTTTTAGAAAATGTCTGTCTGTCTGTCTGTCTGTCTGTCAGTCTGTCTGTGTGTGTGTGTGTGACAAAATTTTGTGGCAACTGTATCTCAGGAACTACTGCACAGAATTTCATACAAATTAGTATGTAGTTGCACCTTGACATAAATTAGTGCCTATCAACTTTTGGTAAAAATTGTCTTACAGGTTGCGTTGCCATCCCGCTTTTTCTAAATTTTTAACATGGTGATATAGGACAAAATTTTGCATAAATGTGCATAAAGAGAATTATTTTTTAGTAATCATTATGAAATTTACAAGAATTATTTATAATAGAGGTAGTCAACTGGGGAAAAAATTTTGTATGCGTAGGAGCCTCGTGAACCCCCTGGGGGGGAAGTCCCCCTCGAGGGGAGTAAATTTTCAAGATGGGTATCTTTCGAAAGGTCTCGTCAATACCTTTAAAACTAATGGTTGAACTATAAATCTGTGATAATTTAAAACAAAGTTATCGATTTTTTTTACTTTTAACAAAAAGTAACTTAGAAAAAAAAAACGTTTTTTTTTTTTTTTTTTTTTTTTTTAACGAAATTTAACCAGACTTGGTATTTAGTTGGCCCCTGACATAAACTGGGGCTGATTAGATTTGGGGATCAATCACTCAACAGGTGGTGCTGTGATCGTATTTTTTCTAAATTTTTAACATGGCAGTAAAGGACAAAATTTCGTATAAATGTACATAATGGGAGTTATTCTTAACCTGTGATTGTGAAATTAATATGAATTATTGATAATAGTAGTAGTTAATTAGGAAAAAAATCTCGGTCATCGCTTCCCCCCCCCAGGGGAAAGTACCCCCCGGGGGGGGGTAAATTTTCAAGATGGTACCTTTCGAAAGGTCTCGTCAATATCTTTAAAACGAATGGTTGAACTATAAATATGTGATAATTTAAAACAAAGTTATCGATTTTTTTTTTTTTAACAAAAAAAAACTTTGAAAAAAAATCGTATTTTTTTTTTTTTTTTTTTTTAATATTGTTACTGCGTGAATTTGTATAGGAAAATATAGAAGAAAGTCTTGTGGTGGCCACAGCATACTAGTTTTACACTTGTGATTGTAAAATTAATATGAATTATTGATAATAGTAATAGTTAGCTAGGAAAAAAATTTTGTGTATGTGGGGGCATCGGTTCCCCCCCTGGGGGGGAAGTACCCCCCCCGGGGAAGTAAATTTTCAAGATGGGTATCTTTCGAAAGGTCTCGTTGATAATAGTAATAGTTAACTGGGAAAAAATTTTTGTGCATCGGTTCCCCCCCCCACCGGGGGGGGGGGGGGAAGTACCCACCCGGGGGGGCAAAGTTTCAAGATGGGTATCTTTCGAAAGGTCTCGTCAATACCTTTAAAACGAATGGTTGAACCATAAATCTGTGATAATTTAAACCAAAGTTATCGATTTTTTTTACTTTTAACAAAACAAAACTTAGAAAAAAATCGCAATTTTTTTTTTTTTTTTTTTTTTTTTTTTTTGACGAAATTTAACCAAACTTGGTATTTAGTTGGTCCCCGACATAAACTGGTTCTGATTATGTTTGGGGATCAATAGCTCAACAGGTGGCGCTGTGATAGCATTTTATCTAAATTTTTAACATAGCAGCATAGGACAAAAATTCGTATAAATGTGCATAATAAGAGTTGTTTTAAACTTGTGATTGTAAAATTAATATGAATTATTGATAATAGTAGTATGTAACTAGGAAAAAATTTTTCTGCATGGGGGGGGCATCGCTTAGGGGCATATACTTTAAAAAAAAAAAAAAAAAAAAAAAACTTAGAAAAAAAATCGTACTTTTTTTTTTTTTTTTTTTTTTTTTTTTTTTTTTAATATTGTTACTGATTGAATATGTATAGGTAAATATAGAAGAAAGTCTTGTGGTGGCCACAACATACTAGTTATGGATTGTATACAGGGACACGCCAAAATACTTCACATTACGGCGTATGAGGTGAATTGCGTTTAAACGCATTTTAACATCTTTACTTTGCAATCAAGAAAATGAAACTAGCGTACGTGAGTAAGATGTTTAAACTTATGTTGTTTGAAGAAAATATGTGCTCTTAAGCTTTCTAATTAATGTACAGGACCTTACAAAAGTGTTCTCACAATGTCACGTAGTCATGTTAAATTTGGAACAATTATTAATTTTAAACGCAAAGTAAGCTGAATAGTTTTTACTGGTGTATACAATGTTTATGGTTTGTTTACAGAGACACGCAAAAGAATTTCGTAGCATTAGAGCCTATGGACAAACTTTTATTTAAGCGCGCACTTTAATGCGTTTATGCTGAATTGAACTTAATAAAATTAACATACATTATAAAGATGCTTAAAAATATGTTCACTCTTAAAAAAAGTTATGTATAGACTAAATAATTTATGGGACCACACAAAATAATTCCGAGTATGTACTGTAATCATTCAAATGATGTCAAATTAGTTAAAAAAATTAATGAGTTATAAATAATTAGGTTTTTTCTTATTATTGGCGTTTATAATGACTGTGGCTACTTTTCCGGGATACATAAAATAATTTCGTACTATTACGGTCTATAGTCGGTATTTCTTAAAAGTTTATTTTAACATGGTTACACCCCATCAAATATAATGAATATTTATTAGCATTTTAAAAGCATGTTTTCCTGTTGATAATTGTGGGCATAGAATTGGAAATTAGTTTTAAGGTTGCGCAAAATATTTCCGATATGCTATGTAATTTTTTTTGTATGAAATTTAGTAGTTATGAAATTTGGTATTTATGAATTTCAGGGAAATAATACAAGACCGTCGTTTATTAAGAATACATATTGTTGCGTACTTGGAGGTGGGGGTCCGTAAGTTGTCCGAGAATGAAAGGCGAAACTTGCAAAAATTCAGTGATGTATTCACAGAAAGTTCCAGAAAAATACAGGTCTATAAACCAAGTATCAGCTTCAATTCAACCAGTAAACAAAGCTTAAACAACAGCCGTTAACAGTAAAACAACAGTACAAACTGTTTAGCAATAACACATAAAGAAAGTATCATCTAAAGAGGCTCAAAGCAAAGCAAGCATTTGACGAAACTGACACAGATCTGAGACTGACCGCCTTGGCGAAAAAATTCTCCTTTTATACTTTTCTATCGAACACAGACTGTTCTGGAAAATTCTCGTATCTCATAATGAGATTAGAGCTTCCATATTTGGTATATCCCTAATAAGGATTTTCTCGCCAAGGTCGCCAAGAAAAATCGCCAAGGAAGAAAACAGTCGCCAAATTTGGCGCCAAATCCATTTCTTCCCTTATTAGAGCTTTTTTAAGTGTTTTTAAGGGAAAATTATGTTATTTTAACGCTAAAACGACTAGAAATGCACAAAGATAGCATTTTATTAATTTTACTGAACATCTTTGAAAGAATTGATACAAAAATAAATGCAATTATTTACAATTCCGTAACACTTTATAAGATATGCAAATAGAGACACAGCGGGGGGTTGAGGGGGGCGGCAGCCCCCCTCAGGAATGTATCTGATTATGGTAACAAGTCGATCGAATCAATATATACGATTATATAATAAGGAATAAATAAAAATGACCTATTGAATAATGTCTGATGTAAATAGGACGTTGAGGCTCCTGATCTGCAGATCCACTAGTTTATTTTATCCTCCCATGGAGACGATAGAGAGCCAAGCTCCTGATACCGTACAATAGCATGTGTAAATGTTTCATGCATAATTTAGGAATCTATGCTAGCACACATATATATATATATTTTTTAAGTGGAGAATCTGGCTCATTAAAAAAAAAAAAAAAAAAAAATAGAAATTTTGCAAGAGCTATCCATAAAATATTTGTTATGACATTTTTTGTTTCATGAAGCAATATTTTGCAGTCAGTAAGTTT
This sequence comes from Salticus scenicus, assembly GCA_963930645.1. NCBI lineage: Eukaryota > Metazoa > Arthropoda > Arachnida > Araneae > Salticidae > Salticus > Salticus scenicus. The sequence continues at coordinate 7,966,094 of OZ005649.1, read as the reverse complement.
TTCAGGGGATGGTCAATGTTGAAAATTCGTGTTTGAAATTACTGTCTTGGGATTTTCAAAGTTAGCGTACATGTGCATTGAAATGTATCAATATTAAATATAATAAAAATTCTTAAACTATTGAAATTAAAAAAAAAAAAAAAAGAATACGAATTCAAAAGTTTAATTAAGAAGATATATATATTTAGTTTTTCCACGACTGATTTTTTAAAACTTTTTCCCTCAATTTTAAGCATTTAAACATAAAAAAAAATATTAACTTATCAATCACTTCAAAAATTAATGCACAAATATGTTTAGAATAAGGTAAAGACACCAGTGTTCGCCTCCTCACAAAAGACACGTTAAAATATCCGTTAACATCTATAAATTTGAATTCGCTCAAGCTACTTTCTCCAGTCCTAGGGAATCTAGCGAGGATATTCAAATACATATATGTTATTAAGCATTTATTTTAACATGTCTTTTGTGAGGGGGGCGAACAGTGTTGTCTTCACCTTATATTGATAAATTATAAAAATGTTAAAATCGAAGAAGGAGGAGTTTTAAAAACTCAGTCGCATGGGACAAAAAAATTAAAGTTTTGAATTTTTTTTAAATAGTTATAGAGAAATTTTATATTTAATATTCATATTGAATGCACATGTATGCAAATATTCATAATTTAAAGACAGTAAACCGGAATTTACAATTCAAGAGATTGGGCCATTTTCAATATCTATAGCCTCAAATCTATTTCTTTCTGGTTCAAACAACCCGAACTTGCAGAGGCCATTATCAAAATAGTCTGAAATCCATTTTTTTCTTGTTCAGCAAACTGAAATTTATAATTATTGAGTTTAGATCTTTCTTAAAATCTAGCCTAAAGTTCTATCTAGCCTTTTAGTTTAGAAAACCAGAATTTCTAGTTATGACCTTGCTTTCTGCTTTAAAAAACAATATTTTGTAGTCAATGTATCTATCTATAAATTCTAGATCTCATATCTGACATTTCAAAGGCAAGGAACTAGAAATTCTGGTTTATTACACAAGAATTTATAGTTATGAAATACAAAATCTAGCTCAAAGCCCATTTTTTCTAGTTCAGGGAACAAGAAAATTCTGGGCTACTCAACAAGAATGTTAACTAGAACTCTCTAGCAAAAGGAACTAGAATTTATAAGGATGACATGGAACTATTTTTTCTAGTGCCTCGATTTATTTTCTAGATGACAGTAACAGAATTTTTTTTCAGTGTATTCAGTTTTTCTCTATATGGTGGACTTTAGTTCGGTCCAGAGTTGTAGAGCAGGAAAATTTTATTTATTTATTTATTTATTATTTATTTATTTTATTATTATTTTTTTTTCATGCCAGTTTCACTGCCAGTTTTTCAATTTTATTAGTAATTGTCACCCTATGTTCCAGTGTTTGACACTGCTAGTTATTCCTTTTACCAGTCATTAGCACCCTATGCTTCAGTGTTTGACATAAAATTTTAAAATTCTTATATGTAAAATATATGATTTTATTATTTTTCTTATTTATCAATTATTTCGGGACAGATGCCAAACACTGGAGCATGCCAATCACTGGAGCACCTACCCTAAATATTTGACTTCGTAGTAAAATGTCTTTTAACAGTAAAAACATGTTTTACTAGTTTTAAACTTTCTACTATAGCTTTTAACTTTTTAAAACACAATTTATGCTATGATACAATAAAATTGGGTATTGATTATGCATATTATAACTAATTTTTGGTAGGATTTATCTAAAAATAATAATAATAAAAACTTTTAAATAACTTTTTTTACCTTGAAGCAAGCACTAAGATAAGTTTTATGTGCGAGATTAATGTACATTATTGATAATCATGAGATATTTTCCTAGTAAAATAAGGTATGATAAATGGGAATCGATTATAGAAACTGCTCAAAGTAAATTTTCAGTTTTATCAGATTTGTTTTTTTCCTTATACGTTATACGAGACATATGCAAACTTTAGGCAATAGATAATACTGCACAAAAGCAATATATTTAATAGTTTTACCTTCAGTAGTAAATCTATAATGATGCTATTGTGAGATTCCTTCTCTATAGACAAAAAACAAATTTTTTGACAGTATACAGGGCTAAAGAAAAATTATCTCTTTTATGTGTTTTCAAGCAATAAAGATAGTTTTTGTGAGTTTTTCCCTTCAAAATAATAATTTAAAAATAAAGTTGCATTTTTATTTGTTGGTGACGAATTAAAATGTAATGGTTAAGGACATTTGGAAAGTGTATAGAATCTGTGCAAACTACATGATTTTTCTTTCTTGTTTCAATTAAGAATGGTAAAAAGATTAATTTTAAAACTGGCTCCCAGTTTTGTTTCGTCATGTTTTATTTCAATTTATTTATTTAAATACTATATTTTTTATCCTTCACATGAATATCAATTAAATATCATTATAGATAACAGTTTTACTACAGTACTCCATCCCTCTACATTGGCGATCTTTAAAATTTTGATGACGAATGTTTTTGTTAAGCATTTTACATTCGTATGAAAGCTATTTAAAAGTAATCGCACATAAAATAAAAATAATACTAAGCATATTTGGTTCAATCGAGTTTAAACAATTCAAAATATTAATGTTAACTCGAAGCGAAATGGTAATGTAAGACTTACAGAGGTCTTAATCTTATAGTTGATTTTTAATACAAGATAGCAACTGGTAAATGTTGATCTTTTACCTATATATTTTTGCCTGATAAAGTAATGGGCTTAATTAGTTTAATCCGAAACAACTGCTGCATGTTTTTAAAATTCACTTAGTTTGCAAAGTTCACATTTATTTTCGTTCATATTCAGATTTTACATTGCAGTGAAAATCACCAAAAGAATGAACATTAAATGATAGTAAACAAAAAAATAAAAAAAATCTTTATAATTAACCCATTTTATCCCAATTTATTTATTATGCTCAAATTTGGGAAAAATTATATTTTTTAAAGTTAATTAAACCTAAATAAACTAAATACAACAAAATTTGAATATATATATATATATATATGTATATATATATATATGTATATTCTGTATAAGAAATCTTATCCACCTTGTACGAAGGACATTGAAATAAACAGGATGAAATTTGCACTTATATGTTTTAGTGTTCTCTTCAATAGTGAAAAATGCTTTCCGAGTATAAAGTTTTGCTTTACCTGTATAATATTTTCTTATTTAGATGATAGTTTTCCAGAAATAATTTTCAGCCGCAAAGAGAAAATAAACCACGCCCCCTAATGTAATGATTAAACAAAGATTCCAGATGGAGGAGGAGGAGGTGAGACACATAACACGCTAGCAGAAGCTTATATATAACATTATATATTCCAGCTGACAAAATATTCGCACCAAGCAAATTCTGATTTCCGTATGCTATTTTTCAGCTGTCCTTTAAATACGACAATGGGATAGAATGGGTTAAACAACATAAATTTTGTTATTGCTTACAAAAATTAACACAATTATTTAAATTTTGTTTATTTATTATTAGACTTATTGTCAGATGCATTTTTATATAATTTCTTTATTAACTATTATTTTATTTAGCCATTCTATTTAGCCATGCTATATTAACTATTATTTTATTTTTGTTCATGCTGATTATGGTTTCTTTAATATTTCTTTAACATGTGTATATTTCTATTGTTTTAAAAATGCCATGCTTAATGCGTATTTCAAATTCGTTATGTGTTATGCAATTTTGATTATCCCTTTCAAGTTAGACAGATGGACAGAATCTGTATTCTCTAGGACCAATATTTTGATATGGCGTTATCTCTCGTTCTTACTGATACCATTGTTTTAATATTTTAATAATATGTACAGTCATCAAAAAAAAAAAAAAAGTGTCCCCCCCCCCACCACCTAATTTCGTCATAAATTATCGTAGAAACATGCGACTGGTACCGATCAGTTTGTAATAACGTCTAGTTTATAATGTTATAGTTAGATTTTGCTTAGGGGTCGTCTACATATTAAAACTGATATCAACTTCATTTTTTTCAATAGTAACCCCTCTTTTTTATAAATTATTTGAATTCTTTGGATCAAATCATCACGGAAAATGGTATAGTTTATATATTTCGCTCAATTTTTCATAGAATTATAATCTGTCGAAGTTTGGGGATGTTAATGTTAAATGAATGTGACAAGCATTAAATCATATCTTCCGAAATAATTATGATATTTAAATTCTGTTTTTTTTTTTATTATTCGTTAGAATGAAGTGACCCAAACATATTTCATGCAAATTTTTGCTAAAAAAATATTTTTTGAATTATGAAAATTATTAATAATTAAAATTATGAATTATGACTTATGTTAATTTTTGCATGAATAGAACGGGCATCATCAAAAACATGGGTTTCCAAATTTACAGCTCGTTCCTAACACTATTTTTTGAGTTACAGTGATATTTCATTTTTTGCTGTTGTTAGGGGGCTGTCACTTATTATAATTTGTATCCTCTGTGAGTAAAGATCTGTATACATTTTGACGAAAAACTATTTTAATTTACCTTTATGTTATTCTAATTGTTTTCTAAGCAACATTTCGATCTTTATGATACAAACTGGATTATTTTTTATAAAATTATCGCAATGCAAGCGAGAGATTGTGAAAAAATTCCAAAATAAATGAAGCCCCGCCTCTATATTGCGGAAACAATATTAAAAGAACTAGTTTCCGTATTCGTATATGACTCTCTATATGACGCTGGTATGCATAAATGTCAATGGCATTTACTACATCGAATGCTGAAGACAAAATTTAAATGATTTAATTGGAAGTATGTAAAATAATTTTGTTTTATAGTGTAAAGTTTTAGAAAAATTGTGTAAAGGCGTGGCTTCCGCTGCAAAGAGGTGTATACTCGATTCTGAAATGTTAAGTCTTTGTTCTTAAATATTACATAACTTTTCCTAGTTTCTCGCTGCTAAAATTCTATTTTATCCCTTTTGTCATTTGTTTTTAATTTGAATATTCTAGGATTCGTGCACCTCAAGTTAAATATCATGATTTAGAAAATGCGGTAGGACGAGGATTATTATTTGAAAGAGCAATGCGCAGTGAACAATACTTTTGTTTTTTTCCTTCTTTTAAATTAATATAATTAATTTTTATTAATTTTTATCAGATTTTTTAAAACAAATTTTCTGTTTTAATCTTCCTGTGACATTTTCGCATTCGTTTACTCAACCGTTTATGCTATTTAAATTTTATCGCATGACGTAAAATAATAAAATATAAAATTTTTATTAAATGTTTTTTCAATCCCGAATAATATAGTGGTTTTTTTTTTTTTTTTTTTTTTTTTTTTAAGTTTTTAAAATCTATTATTGAAACAAAGCGCAATATTATTTATTTTCGATTATTCTAATCACGGCGTAAAACTGGCGTCACATTTATCACGGAAAAAGAATTTAAAACAAAGTAATATGTCTTATTACATTTAAAGATATAGATTTTACATATTTAAAATTAAGAATTCATGTACAGGAGACGACTGCAGAACGGGGAATATTCGTTCTAGGCAATAGGAAACCGTTTTTTCTATATCCATATTTATTTTCATATGAATATACACAATAATTATACTCTTTCTAGTGAAAGTATTTGTATTCATACTATTTTGTTTATATAAATATAATGAATATTCTTCAGAAACATCGTAACACACAAATTGTGAAAGAAACGCCCACTGGAGGAGTTACAGATTTCCAAATGACGTGAAAGTACGTCAGCGGTCGCGAAAATGTTAAATATCCTTTCTCAGATTTTACTTTAAATCTTGTTACCTATATTTTTGTATATTATCTATTGTTAGTTTGTACGCCTAAAATTAAATGTAACACTTTCATGAGGGGCTTACTGTATAAAATAAAAATATACCCAACAAGAAGTAGATTAATTCTTTTTCTTAAATATTAAACACTTTTTTTTTCTTTTAACTGCTATTAATATTATTTTCATTATTACTATTATTCTTTTACCTTGCTACCTAAATTTTTGTAATTCAACATTGTATTGTAGGGTTCATATGATTCAAGTTATTTAATTTTCTTCGTATGAAGTAATGTATTTTACTATTCAATGTTTTATGAATAGAAACCAATAAAAATCTTTTAATTCATAAACTAACATAGAAAGTTTTGCGAACTAGAATCGCTTTTTATTTTATAATTAACATTTCCGATCTTTTTTTCCGGTGTGAAATTTAATAAATAATGTATATTGCGTGGTAGATTACGATTTATTTTTTCTAAATGTATAGAAGGTCCCCTAACACATTTTCACGGGTAACTCTGTTTAGAACTGATTTAAAGTATATAAATAGGTAAGTTTTCCGAACTGCCTTGATCTCAAAAATCTGAATATGAGGTCAAAAATAGGGGTCATCATTGAAAAAAATGAAGTTTATGCCTGTGTTAATATGTAGATGACCCCTTAAGTAAAATCTAACTACACCATTAAAAACTATATGTTGTTACAGATCGATAGGTACCAGCCGCATGTTTCTACGATAATTTACGGTAAAATTAGGTGGGGGGTGGCGTTTTTTTTTCTGTGACTGTACATACATCTCTTGTATGAAACAATTTCATACTTAGTTTGTATTTCATATTCATTTATGATATAAAATTTGAATATATACTGTAAAGTTTATTTTAACAGATGTTCACAGTCTGTATTTTCTACGACCACTATTTTGGTATGGGCCCACTATTAATTAAGTAGTGCCATTTGAATATACAAGTACAATATAAAGAGTTAGAGAATAGGGGAGACTGGGGCACAGTGGACCACTTTTACACTTTTAATTTTTTTTTTTTTTTTTGTCACCAAACATAAAAAAGCACGGTACTTGAAAAAAAATAGCAAACATTCTTTAAACCTTTCTTGACATGTCCTAATTTTTTAATATCAGTACTTCTAATGCATTACGAATAAAAAAATAAATTGTGTGCACTCACAAAGTGGACTGGTGCACAACCCGGGGTATAGTGGACCAACCTCTGTTGTTCATGTTTAATTAATATAAATTATTCATTTTTTTTTCTAAATTTAGTTTTTTATGCAATTCTTGTCTAAATAAGATAATTCGAACATTTTCATGAAATAAAATTACCAAAATATGAAGGAAATCAAAATAAATAAGAAACCAAATTAGAGTCAGAATTCTATATCAGATTTTCTTTGTCTTTTACGCGCCATCACTAAAAACAATAAGATATATTTTTAATTTCTTTTATTAATGTTATATAGTTACAAAAATTATGAAATATATAATTAAACATTATGTTACTATTCAAATACTTTTATTAATTATTTTGAGATATCAATACTTTACATTATATTTGTGAGATAAGTTTAACTAACATTATTCTACTTTTATCTTTTACATGTTATTTCTAAAAACAACAACAATAAATTTATATAACCTACTATTTATTATATCACGTAATCATTTTATTTTTTTTTTTTTTTTTAATATTAAACAATTCAAATAGTTATTAAATTTAAATACTCATAATTATTATACTACTGAATTTTTTTTTTCCGACTGAGTGAAAATAATGCCTGGACCGGGGGCCCTACAACGGACATGCCGACAAGTTTCCGTGCAGGAAACTTCCCGGTACCGAATTTCCAAGATCCCGGCACTCACGTTTTCGAGACTCATACTTAGCCCTACAACGAACGTATTGGAAGCCGGTAACGGAAGCCCAGTGCGGAGATAAAAAACTTTATCGGTACCGGATACTTTTGACCAATCACAGTGAGTAGGTGGTCAAAAGCGAATATATCCAACGTTGTCAGCCGTTTTAAAATAAGAACTGATGAAACAAAAAAGCAAAATATATGCACCAAAGTTATACTTTTTAAAAAGAACTTTCAAAACTATTAATTTTTTGTGTGAATACTATATTCATATAAACATTATTTTTAAAGATATTCGATTAGAAAGTTCACGAGTGACAAGAGGAATATCGCTTTGTCAACTGCATTTTTAAGCGAAAGAAACAGTCTAAAATGAAAGGCTAAAGAATAATTTTCTGAAAAATAATCAATTTTGGAGTATTCAGAGCTATAAATTCTAAGCTAAACCATGTAAAATTCATAGTTTATAATGAAAGAATTGTGAAGATTCTATTTAAGAGCTGTAAAATTTAACTTAAGACTGATGGAAGATGTCTGCAGGTAGCCAGAGGCGCTGTGGCAGAGTAACTTTCTGCTGTCTGAGAGTTCCTCGGTTCGATCCTCGTTTAATCCACTTTTTTTTTTTTTTTTTTTTTTTTTTTTTTTTTTTTTTTCTCTCCATTTTAGAATATTTGCTTAAAATAAATAATTTGTCATCAAAATCCAAATGTTTATTACTTTTTATTTCACTGAAAAATAAATAAATAAAAGAAGTTGAGTTAAATTTAATGAATTATGAAACAGAAAATAATTACTAAATTAAATCAGGGATTACAGAGATATTCAGTGCCAAGCAATAAAAAATAAATAAGTAATAAATAATTTATTTACATAGAAGATAAATCTTTAAGGTTTAGAGTTTAATCTTTGATTAATAATGATTTTTTATTTAAAAGCAAAAGAATGATCAAGCATTTGTAAAATAATTTATTTCGACTAGAACTTTTATTTTTTGTAGGGGTGGGTAATTAAATTTATTTCATAATTTACCATAAAATAATTTAGCATCAATTCGAAATATATATATATATGTGTGTGTTTATAATATTTTCTTTATAATAATTTAGCAAAATATTATAAAGAAATTTAAGAAATTGTATTTTTGAAGTTAAAAAGTTGCAATTTATTTTTTGATTACTAATGACTGTAGAAGTAGAGATATTATTGAAGTGAAAGCATTTCATTTCTTAAATATTTTATAATAATAATAATAATAATAAATTCTTAGTTATTTTTTCTAATTATTAAATTAATTATTCATATTCTCCTTGTTAGTAATACTTAAAATAAATAAATAAAATAATTAAAATTAAAGAAAATAGAAAGAAAATCAGGAAGTGTTACACATATATTCAAAGGATATATTTTTAGGGCATACTATGTTTAAAAAATATATATATTAAGAAAAATAAAATTGAAATATGCTTTTGCGAGCTTTGACTATTTTATTTCAACTGAAAATAACTTTTTTTTCTTTTTGTGTTTGTGTTGAATTTAATTAATAATTTACGAGAAAATAATTATTAAAACAAATTAAGATCTATGCACTCGTCAACAAAGAATAAAAATGGAAAATAATTTGTTTAATTAAAGTAATTTATTTATTTCTCATTAGTTAGTAATGATTACAATAAGAAGTAAAATAAAATTATCAAACACTTTATTTTGAAATTCGTTGTTTTGCAATTGAAATCTATATTTATATACATATTTATTTATTTTATAATTAATAAATTAAATATTCATACTTCCCTTCTTAGTAATATATATATATATATATATATATATATATATATATATATATATATATATATATATATATATATATATTAGAAAGATTTTAATATTTGCAGTACTCTTCTTAAAAAAAAAAAAAAAAAAAAAAGAAAAGAAAAGAAAAAAATATTTTAAATATTTGTTTGCCTTAAAAAAAAAAAAAAGAAGTCAAAAAAAAAAAAACGTAGAATATTTGCTTAAAATAAATAATTTTTCTTCAAAATGTTTACTTTTAAAACATTTAATTTATTTTGTAAATACTTTTTATTTAACTAAAAAAAAAAAAAAAAAAAAAAAAAAAGAAAGAAAAGAAAAGAAAGAAAAAAGTTAAATTTATTTAATTATGAAATAGAAAATAATTACTAAATTAAATCAGGAATTACACTAATATTCAGCAAGGAATAAAAAATAAATTATCAAATAATAAATTATTTATATAGAAGAAAAATTTTTAAGGTTGTTAAAAGTTTAATCTTTGATTAATAATGTTTTTTTTTTTTTTAATTTAAAAACAGAAGAATAATCAAGCATTTATAAAATAATTTATTTTGACTGGAATTTTTAATTTTTATTTTTTCTAGGGGAGGGTGGTTAAATTTAATTAATAATTTACCAGAAAATAATTTATCATCAACTCGAAATACATATGTGTGTGTATGTATTTATAATATTTTCTTTGTAATATTTTAACAAATTACAAAGAAATTTAAGAAATTGTATTTTCAAAATTAAAACGCTACAATTTACTTTCTGATTAATAATGACTATAAAAGTAGAAATATTATCGAAGGGTAAGTATCTCATATTTTAAATATTTTATTACAATAAATAAAAGGGGGGGTATTTATTTTTTCTAATTATTAAATTAATTATAATCGCTGATTAATAAAAGTAGAAATATTATCGAAAGGAAAGTATCTCATATTGTAAATATTTTATTACAATTAAAAAAAAAAAAAGAGGGGGTGTTTTTATTTATTTTTTCTAATTATTAAATTAATTATTCTTATCCTATTTGTTAGTAATACTAAAAAAAGGAAGGAGGGGGAAGAAAATTAGGAAGTGATACATATATGTTCAATATTGTGTTTAAATATATATATAAAATCTATGCCTTTCTAAGCTTTGACTACTTTATTTCAGATGAAAAGAAGCTCTTTTTTCTTTGTGTGTGTGTGTGTTAAATTTAATTAATAACTTATGAGAAAATAATTATTAAAACAAATTAGAATTATATGCACTCATCAGCAAAGAATAAAAACGAAAAATAATTTATTTATTTCTGATTAGTAATGATAACAATCAGCAGTAAAATAAAACGATCAAGCAGTTTATTTTTAAATTATTTTTTTGTAGTTGAAATATATATATACATATTTATTTTATAATTAATAAATTAAGTATTCATACTTCCCTTGTTAGTAATATACATATATTAGGAAAATCCTAATATTTAAAGTACTCTTCTTATTAAAAAAATAAATAAATAAATAAATAAAATAAAAGGAAAAGAAAAAGAAAAAAATATTTAAATTAATTGTTTGCCCCCCCCCCCTTTTTTTTTAAAAAAAATTATTATTATTATTAAAAAAAAAAAAAAAAAAAAAACTGAACCGCCCGCGGATCGAACCCGAGCACTTTGGGTCAGCATTCAAATACGCTGTGATCGAGCTACTGACGGAATAGTGTCTGGTAACTAATTTATTATAATATACTATCATTAAATTAGCATCGTATTTCATTATGAATGATTAATTTACATAATTTAGCTTCCAATTCATAGCTTTGAGGACTTAAAAACTAATTAAATTTAGAAAGTTATTCTTTAGTCTTCAATATTCGATTGTTTCTGTTAATAGTGTGCTTGACAAAAGGGATACATCTCTTGTCCCTCGTGAACTTTCTAATCGAATATCTTTAAAAGTAATAATTATACGAATATAGTGTTCACACAAAAAATTAATAGTTTTGAAAGTTCTTTCTAAAAAATATAACATATGTACATGTTTTTTACTTTTTAATTCATCATTTTTTATTTTTTTAAAATGGCGGACACATTACATATATTTCGGTGCCGAAAACTCGTTCCCACAAGCTCTGCGCTTGGTGATATTTTTTCGATAAATCTCGGCAGGAGTTTCCGAGACCGAAAACCAAGAGAGAGCTTCCGTGAGCTTCGTTGTAGCACATTTTTTGACACTCTCGGAACATGACGTCACAGCCAAGAATTGCCGGGAGTGAGACAGTCTCGGTAGGTTGGTTGTAGCACCCCGGGAGTCGAACCCCGGATCTTTGACTTACAAGGTCAAGGCTCTACCAATTGAGCTATCCAGGCCGACAAGCGGTCAGCCTGGTTACCGACACCCGTCAACCAGTCATAAAAAAAAAAAAAAAAAAAAAAAAAAAAAAATTATACTTCTACTATTCAACTATTTTCCCTTTTCAGAAATGTATTTTATTATAACATTAAGATTATAATTTTTTATTAATTATTTTGAGTCACATTATATTTTTATATGTAAATTTAACTAAAATAAATAAGGAATTAAATATAATTTGGAATTTTAGGCACATTGGAAGATGGTCCACTCTGCCCCATGTCCAGACAAAACAAATAATAATATTAAAATTCTATATAGACTATAAATATGCTAATAATTTTTATAAATTTAAAAACACCAATGTCTTACCTTTTCTTAACAACTATCCAATACTTGTAGTCAGTAGTTCAGTCCTGATAAAATTAAAAAAAACTTCAAACTTGAAAAATTACTTTGAGCAGCTCAAAACATAAAAATTGTATAAAATGGCTACCTTAGCATTTACCATGTGTGTTTTTGGATGTATACAAGTAGCACCATGCTTCCATCTGTGAATCTCAATATAAAATATAAGAGTTAAATATTAAGAGATTTAAATAGGGGTGGTCCACTGTGCCCCAGTCTCCCCTATTCTAATACAATCCCCTCTTAGACAAAAACTGTCAAAAATTTATGATTTACTACAGTAAATCTCAAACTCCACTAACTAATTTACCATAGCTATAATAGCCTTCAATAAATAACTTAATCTTCTTTATAGCGAACGCTTTTCTCCTCCAAACTTCCACTCAACGTAATGTTCAAGATAATCATAATAATCCTTCTTTCCTCCAATGCACTATCCACCATCATGGTAGCAGTTTCTTGAAGCAAATCCCAGATAGTCGTCTAGCTGGATGACTCTGCTATGTGCTTAATGTAAAATACCACCACCACCAGTACAAAGCTTTATAATGTGGTTAAGTAAAATACCATCATTACAAGTACAAAGCTCTGTTCTGATGATGAGCTCTAATTGATATTGAAATAAAAATAAGATTATTATACGAAATAAAACAAGAAACGTTTTCATGATTCTAAATAATAATTAGTTTTTCAGGATTCACGTACATTTAATTCAAGATTCAAGCTTAAGCGTAATGATGCTCAATTAATTCTAAACCAAAATTTTTCGAACAGGTAATAGCTGTTGCCATTCCACAAACAAACATAAACATAGAAAACATAGATGCTACAATATGTAGACAATCAATCTGAAAATAAATTATCGTCTGCGTCAAAATATTTCTAACAGATATAACACCATTAAGCTTTGCTAATGCTCAGTATAATTTAAAAGTCTTAACGTCGGAACATCAAGGCACTACGACCATTGTCTCGAGGGGCCTTTTACCGGCACAGTCGCATTCACGAGTATAGCGATTTAGACAGTAAAGATAATAAGCTGTAAAGAAATAGCAATACGAACTGCCAAAAGCAATGAACTCTGCTTAATAACTCTATGAACTGCTTCAAAAGTTAATATTTCAGAACTTAATGGAAATTAATAATTCAATGAACTGCTTGAAAAACCTACTAGCCCACTGCTTGCGTAGGAGCATAGCTTAGCCCTTCGTTAAGGTATTTTGTCTTCCTATTGTCCTTTGGTACATTTATCGAAATCGAAAATGTATCGAAAATATAATTGAACAATTTGAAAGCGATGTTATAATTTGAAAAAAAAAAAAAAAGAAAGAAAAAATAACTAATAGTCTTCCGTAATAAACTAAATTCTGCTTCTGCCAGAAACTCATCTTTTTTTGTTCGTTTGTTTGTTTGTTTTCACAAAAAATTAAAAATAAATAAATAAAAAAAAAAAAAAAAAAAAAAAAATATTACTAATCAGTATCAACATGGACAGCATCATTTTTTTTTTTTTCAGCATAAAATGAGATATGCTTTCTCGTGAAAATATATATATATATATATTAAATATTAAATTTGCTCATGCATATGAAAAAATGACGTCTATACAATAATAATAATAATAATTTTAAATTTTAAAGGTAACGAAGAGATAAAAAAAAAAGCGCGAAAATTTCGCACGGGCTTGCTAGCAAATGAATTATTTGTTTGTTTGTTTGTTTGTTTATGCAATAAACAACGGAGGAAGCTTAACCTTTAGAGACGGACTCTTTTAAAATTCCACATTACAGTGTGGCAATTGTCGTCAGAGCCCCTCTCTAGAGGTTAAAATCGCACAAAACTGCTGCATAGTGGTGAGCGGCCTCCCTACGTCTTTCAAAATTTCAAATCTATAATAATAAAAGATGTCAGTATCTCTTTTCATCGATATGCTCACCCCACGAAAACGTCAACGTATATCAATTAAAAAACTAGTCCATTTGAATTTTTTTGCTCTCTAGCACATCAGGAGGCGTTCCGCAGAAGGAAGGAGCGGTGGCTAAAAAATACGGACGTTTTTAAAATGTAAAATGCATAAAGATTTCCCTTAAAATATCTAATTATCAAATAGCCTGGTTCTTTTTCTTTAATATACATCTCAAATTATATCTGCTAATGTTAATGAGAACAGAAAACACAATTTAGCTAAGAATAATTTTTTATTCTTATTTAAATATTAATTCAAGTCCATACAACAATTACTAACACATGATAACACTCCTTAATTAACAAAATAACTTTTTAAAGCTAAGAAAAAAAATCACTAAATTACGCAAATTTTCAGTACAAATGATCATGATTGTTATTTTACTCTTCTTGTTCCTTGAAGTTTGCCTCCATGACTTTATTGCGATAGTGAGTTTATTGAATTAAAGATATGATCAAGAATAAAAATTAACTAAATTTTGATAAATTATAAATGGATCTCTAAGATATGAAAATTTTCACTGCAAAAGAACGTGATATTATATAAGTATATTTTTCTTCATGTGTTGCGTCTGTAATTTTGTTTTCGACATTTTATGACACTGAAGTAGGAAAGGTTTTACTTAAAATGTCTGCATTTCAGAATATTTCTGCTCAGCTTCACTGAGAAAAAATGCTGTAACTAACATCTAGAATCTAAATTGTGGCTCTAGAAAAAATAGTTCCATTTCATCATTATAAATTCTAGTCCACTTGGAAATCGAGTTCTAGACGCCATTATTAGAATTCTAGAGCATTTGCCTATATTCTCGAGGGCAAAGTTATTTAAAAATCTCTGCAAATAAATGAAACTACAAGAGGCGGGTTTCAGTAACTACAATCTTGGTTTATGACCCAATTCTAGAAAATCAAGCGAGAATTTTTCGGAATACAAAAGATTCAGAATATTCGAAATATTCAGAATATTGTTTCACCATCTAGAAAATGTGTAAATTAGAAATTCTCGATCATTTCGTCTATTCAGTCTATTGGCGTGCCTTATGCACATAGCTAGGAAAGCTATGTTTCTAGTTAAGAGATTTAGAAAATGGCCACTTGTTCATTTTAGAGGAAGTTCGGTACATTTTTTTTTTTCTCAGTGTTGCTTTCAGCATAACTTTTACATCAAAAAGTATAATAGGTAACAGAAAATTTTTATCATTTAAATAATTAAATCGAGTCTATAACAGTTCATAAAGCTGGTTTCACGCACATCAATAAACAACAAAAACAAAATTATACCTAATAAATATATTTTTAAGTTATGCAAATTTTCTTATTGCAAGTGAACATGGCTATTAATTCCTGACGATTTCCTACGTAATTTTGATTGAGAGCAATTTGTCAGTAAAGTGCGAATCACTCTTGTGAATTAAGAAAACAAATATATTTTTTTACTTTATTCTATACAAAATAAGAAAAAAGTATTCGATTCGTAAAAAAAAAATTCTACCTCCGGTTTTCGATGGATTTAAGGGTTTTGAGATGTCCTGAACACTATTATAATTTTTTGGAAATTGTCTGTCTGTTTATGTGTTTGTGTGCGTATATCACAAATTTTGTACATGCTGTATATTACGAAACGATGAAAGAAATTTATCCAAACTTGGTGTTTAGTTGAATTGTGTTCTTAGGTCTCGCTTTCCTCCCACGTTTCCATAACTTTAAACATGGCAGTATAGAATATAATTTTGTATAAATGTACATACATAAGGAAAATTATTTTTAACCTATTTGCATTATTCAAAAGTGTAGGAAATTGGACCATATCACCAAACTGTTCAGATGACCGATATTTCAATAATTTTGTTCGCCATTCCACAATTTTGTAATGTAAATTTTTGGACCAGAGATATCAATATCATTAGAAAAATAAATTTTCAATTTCTATACAAAAATTTCCTTGACATTCGGATTGGCTTTGTAAAAATTTGTTAGTTTCCACTACAATATATCCAATAACTTCCTGCGTTGAAAATAAACCGCAAACGTTCTGTCTAGTAAAATTTGTAATATCATTTACACCACTAACAGAATTAAATTTACGCAGCTTAAGTTGGTCATTTTTTTTTCTCTTTTCATTCAAAATTATTTGCACTGTGATCATTATCGTCACTGTCAGAAGATATCGCAATAATACATATACATTTTTTGGATTTGTTTATTTTTTCTCTACTATTTGAATCAAAACCTCCCACCTTTATCAGTTTTAGAATTGTTTTTTTTTTTTTTTCAATAAAAGTGTGTTTGCAATCATCACTTTAATCTAGCGCGCATATATGCGCTTCGG
Source organism: Salticus scenicus (assembly GCA_963930645.1). NCBI lineage: Eukaryota > Metazoa > Arthropoda > Arachnida > Araneae > Salticidae > Salticus > Salticus scenicus. The sequence continues at coordinate 7,949,563 of OZ005649.1, read as the reverse complement.
TGATAATGGCCAGGAAATTTTGGCACATATATGCGCTTATGATGCAAATGGGTTAACGAGTGATTGTGAAATCTATGGGAATTATTGATAAAAAGTAGTAAACTAGTAAAAAAAAATAATAAATAAAAATAGAAGGAATGCAATGTAAGAAAGAGCATTTCTCCCCCTTTCCTGGGAGGGAAGTAGCTTCCGAGAGATGTTAATTTTCAATATGGGTATCTTTCAAAAGAACGCGTCAAGATCTTAAAAACGATTCACTGAGAAAAAAAAATATACCGCCTTTCTCTAGAATGAATAAGTGACCATTTTCTAAATCCCTTAACTAGAAATATAGATTTCCGAGCTATGCGCATAAGGCACGCCAATAAACTGAATAGACAAAAAGATCGAGAATTTCTAGTGTATACATTTCTAAATGGTGAAACAATATTCTGAATACTCTAAATTTTCTGAATCATTTATATTGCGAAAAATTCTCGCTTTATGTTCTAGAATTTGGTAATAAACCAAGATTATAGTTGCAGAAACCCGCCTCTTGTAGTCTCATTTATTTTCAGAGATTTTTAAATAACTTTGCCCTCGAGAATATAGGCAAACGCTCTATAATTCTAATAGGGGTTTCTAGATCTCGCTTTCCAAGGGGACTAGAATTTATAAGGATGACATGGAACTATTTTTTCTAGAGCCACAATTTAGATTCTAGATGTCAGTTACAGAATTTTTTCTCGGTGTTAGTTAAACCACAGATCTGTGATAATTTAAAACAAAGTTATGGATTTTTTTTCTTTCATTTTTAACAGGAAATAAAATCAGATGTCTGCACAAAACTGACTTTCTTTTAGACATGTAATTCTCTAAGATGGAAAATCATCTCAATTCATTATAGAAAATAGCATTAATAAATAATTTGTAATGCATTAAATTGTTTAAGAAAATATAGAAGAAAGGCCAAAACATTTACTTTATAAATAAATCGCTAAGATACGCTAATTTTCACTAAAAGAGTACGTGATTATTAATATTTCTTATTTTTCATGGATTACCTCCATAATTTTGTTTGCGACATTTCATGAAACGAAGCAGGAAAAGATTTCACTTAAAGTGTCTAATTATCAAACAGCGTGATATTTTATGTATATCTCAGAATATTTTCTGCTCACGTTGTTTTCGGTTCACTCTTTTTTTCAGAAGACACAAATTTAGCTAATAATAAAAACTATAATGATTTAGTTGAATATTAATGAACTCCATGTTACCAGTTTTCAAAGATATCGTATGACAGAAAGGAAATTTCAATGCCATCCTGGAAGATTCGTTTAATTTGATGTCACGAATCTATAGTAAAGGGAAAAAAAAAACATTAGATTTTCGTGATAACATTTTGGATGGACAGAAATGTCAAAACCACTAATTGCTTTAGTGAAAACTATTAAGCTTCTTAGAAATGAAAATAACTTTCAAGATTCTTGCAACCCTTTTAAGTTCCTTGTATTGTTTGTTCAGAATATTGAGACATGGATTGATTGTGCATATATATTATTATCCGATAAATTAAGAAAATAGACAAACAAGTCTGACAATTACTGAACATGATATAATAGGATCTGTTGAAAAAAATCTTCTACGTAACTAAAGAAAGCTCTTTTCACAATTAAATAAAATTGAGAAGACTAAAGGTTAAATTAAGGTTAAAATTTATGATTGCGTTTTTTATTTTCTTCGATTTTTCCCTTTAAAAAGTACTCCCTCCATTGAGAATCTAATTTGTGATAGCATATGTCTCAACAACACCCTTAGGGGTGAGTCCTATACCGTCGCTAATTGTCCATAGTCGTGTAACATTAGTGCGACGTAAAACCAACTCAACATCAAACTGAACTTCCTAAAAAGTATATATTTTAAAAGTTCGAACACAAAAAAATTAACTTACTTCTAGAAGTATAAAGATGATAACCACCAGAGGTATTATTTTTGCGGAATATGGAGGACATTTGAACCAAAATGGATTTTATAATACCTACACTATTGTAATCTATATGTTATATATATTGGTTTGCAATGATCTTTTAAAATATTTACTTTCCTGAGAAGCATAAGAGTTTTTACAAGCAATAGCTGGTTTGACATATTTGTATGTCTAAAAACTTTTTCACAAAAATCTAATGTTTTTTAAATTTAGTACCTAAATCTAATGTTTTGTCCATTTACTATACCTACTCCTGACGTCTTTCTGTCGCCCTATTAGCAAAGCGTGGTATCGCCATTGGATGATAGTGGTTTGATACTCGAGCCTGCTAAAGAAAGACCTATGCACTAATGGTGGCTAGTGTACACCCCGCGACAAGAAGATAGGAACAAAGGGCTTTTTCTTTGATTTTTCATAAAATAACATTATCTAAATTGTGATTATCATTTATTATTATCATAAAATGACACTATTCCCGGACTCATTTTTGTTTTACGACTCATTTAGAAAAATTTAAGACTAACATTTTTCGAATTTAAGACTACACACCGCGACAAAAAGATAGGAACAAAGGGTTTTTTTTTTTTTTTTTTTTTTTTGAATATGATTATTTTGAATATGATTCAAATATTTAATACGTTTTTGATATGGTAATATCTAATTATGATAATAAATGATCGGCACAATTTAGGTAATATTATCTTATGATGAAAATTTAAAAAAAAAACCTTTGTTCCTATCTTTTTTATCGCGGAGTGTGGTCTTAAATTAGAAACATTTTAGTCTTAAAACTTTTCTAAATGAGTCTTAAAAGAAAAATGAGTCCGGGAATAGTGTTATTTTTTGATAATAATAAATGATAAGTACAATTTAGATAATGTTATTTTATGAAAAGTCAAAGAAAAAACCCTTTGTACCTATCTTCTTGTCCCGGGGTGTACCCTACCCACCATTAGTGTACAGGTCTTTCTTTAGCAGGCTCGAGTATCAAACCACTATCATCCAATGCCGAACTCCACGCTTTGCTAATAGGGCGACAGCAAGACGTCAGGAGTAGGTATAGTAAATGGACAAAACATTAGATTTAGGTAGTAAATTTAAAAAACATTAGATTTTTGTGAAAAAGTTTTTAGACATACAAATATGTCAAACTAGCTATTGCTTGTAAAAACTCTTATGCTTCTCAGAAATGTAAATAACTTAAAAGATCATTGCAAACCAATATATATAACATATAGATTACAATAACATACTTGCCAACCATCTCATTATGAACCGTATAATTTTTAGTACCGACTTTTTTTTCACACCAATACCTTTTTAGAGTAATTTTAGTCTTATTTAATCGTAACAACATTTCGAGAGAATTACTCAAAAAATATAGTGGTGTGAGAAAAGGGGCGTTTTTTCAGGGGGCGTTAACAATTGTACGGTTATTAATGAGATGGTTGGCAAGTATGCAATAACATATAGATTATTTGAGTTTCCATATTATTATCCATCAATTCTAAAAAGCTAGAATGTTGTGGCCACCACATGACTTCCTCCTATATTTTTCTATGCAAATTCACTCCGTAAAAATAATTATCTTCCATGATAATGCAGTACGATTTCCATATTACAGAAGTAGTATAACACTAAATATCCAAAAAAAAAAAAAAATATTCTCGATATTACATTAAAAAAAAAGGAAAATATGAAAAATAATCTGGTGTGTCACTCACACGACTTTCTCTTACCCTGAAATTTAATACTATAAATACAGGTTGCATGTTAAAAGGTAAGATAACGAGTACTGTTATGTAAACCTGTATTAAACAATTCATATTAGGCTTCTGAAGATTTTTATATGATAATTAGTTCTGTGTGAGGGGGCGGTAGCCCCCCTCAATCCCCCGTTTCATTATTGCACCTTTATTTATATAGAATTTAATTCGGTTATTAAAAAATAATTCTGTTTTAAAAAAATAATTTATTAAAATTATTATTTAAAAAAAATTATCTTTTATGATAATGCAGACGATTTCCATATTAGAGAAGTAGTATAACACCAAATATAGAAAAAAAGTCCATTTTATTCTCAATATTAAAAAAAAAAAAATGCGATTTTTTTTTCTAAGTTTTTTTTTTCGTTAAAAGTAAAAAAAATCGATAACTTTGCTTTAAATTATCGCAGATCGATGGTTCAACCATTCGTTTTAAAGGTATTAGCGAGCTCTTTTGAAAGATACCCATCATGAAAATTTACTCCCTTCGAGGGGGGACTTCCCCAGGGGGGGAGGCGAGGCTCCTACATACACAATTTTTTTCCCAGTTAACTATCTCTATTACAAAAAATATATATTCGTTTCATTTGGTTTAGTGCAGTCTATAGACGTTAAACTCTACTTTCCTGCAATTTCCCCCATAGACGTAATGTATTAGAATTCTCTTGATTGTCCCTGTACACGAACCATTTGCTTGATCTTAACGAAAATCTTACTGTAGCATCCCTATATGATACACATTTAGAATACCAAGTTTGAACTTTCTGCCATATATTGTTTTTGAGATATGCTGATAACAGACACACACACAGACACACACACAGACACACACACAGACCATTTGCTAAAAACATGATTTTCGTATTCAGGGGACCTCAAAACGTGTAAATATAACAAAATCTCGCGTTCGAAAATTTGACCCAAAAACAATACTTTCTCTACCTTATGGGTAAGAGAAAGTAAAAATCGATAACTTTATTTTAAATTATCGCAGATCGATGGTTCAACCATTCATTTTAGAGATATTGGCGAGCTCTTTTAAAAGATACCCACCATGAAAATTTATTCCTCAGGCGATGCTCCTACATATACAAAACTTTTTCCCATTTGACTATCTCTATTATAAATAATTCTTGTAAATTTCATAATGATTATTAAAAATAATTCTCTCTGTACACATTTATACAAAATTTTGTCCTTTTCCACCATGTTAAAAATTTAGAAAAAGCGCGATGGCAACGCAACCTGTTAGACAATTTTTACCAAAAGTTGATAGGCACTAATTTATGCCAAGGTGTAACTACATACCAATTTGTATGAAATTCTGCTCAGTAGTTCCTGAGATACAGTTGCCACAAAATTTTGTCACATACATACAGACAGACGTTTTCTAAAAATGATGAAATTGTGTTCTACAGCTCTCAAAACGTGTAAATCCATCAAAAACCCGAGGTTGAAAATTTTTACTAATCCAATACTTTCTTCTGTTGAATAGAGAAGAAAGTAATAATAATTTTGACAATTGTTGAATATAATGTAAAAGATTATATTTAAAAGAAATGTGCACTAAACCGAATAAAAAAAAAAAAAAAAAAAAAAATCGCATCCGAATAAAGTTAAGAAGAAAAAAGGTCAAGTTTAAAATAATAAAAACATGCTTACGATTTATTTTTTAATTTTTCCACCCTAAAGCATATTTATTTTTAAAAATTCGAACTCAAGATGAAATAACTCTATTCTAGAAAATTAAAGGATAATTACGAAAAACAAATTTCAAATCTAAAGCTTTACTGCAGTACATAATAAAGATTTTTATTGAAAGTCACAAAAGAGTTATTTGAGACATAAAAATATTTTTTTTTAAAGGTTTTATATCTCATAAATAAAAATATTTAATGATTAATCCTTTCAGATGAAAAATTTATTTTTAAATTAAGACTAAATAAATGAATGAATGAATGAATAAATCGTATATTTAGACATCACAAAAATAGTAAAATAATGTTTGAAAACGCAATTATAGATTTCAAATCAGTAGTAAACAGCACTGTAAGCAAACGATGTTTCGTTGTACACAACTGCCATTCATATTATTTGGTATCATATCTTTTTACAATGAATAAAAATACTAAAATTTCTAAAGAAATTTTGGTTAAAAATACTTAAATTAAAATTTATGTACGTTAAAAAATAAAAAATAAAATATTGTAAGCATTTAACTTATTTAAATTGACCCTTAAATTAAATGATTTAGAAATTTTTAATGAAATAAACGAGCATCCTTTCATTCATTAACAAAGAAATTACAACTACTATGTGAAAAGTTTGTGTTTTATGTGAGAGATAAAGAAAAGTATGTATGTATTTATACTAAATGTTATAATTCCAACAGCCTCGGATTCTCGGATTGAAAGAATTAGCTATTTAAGTGGACTAGTATGACATTACACTATAGATTAAAAATGTTATTTCGGTTTACTTAACAATATATATATATTTATTCTAATATTATTTTATTGGAGATTATTTTCAAGAGTGCTTCCTCACTGCATGCATGATATTTCAAAAAGTATTTGAAATATGAACTTAAAGTATTTCTCAGCTGTACATTTTAGCATAATAAATAAAATGAATTAAAAACAAGAAGTTCGGTTCAATAGAAAATAAAATATTATTGTAGAAATATAAAATATAAAAATTTTGATAGTAATTTCATATTTCAAATTTAATTATTAATTAAACTCAATGGCATACCAAGGGTGAGGTGGAGGGGACGGTCCGCCCCGTGCCTCAGGTCATGAGGTGGCCTCCGGAAAAACTTAACCTTTAAGTATATACATTTGGTGAAGTTGCCGTGCCATTATTTTAACCTGAAAAATATCCTGCGGTTCTTTAAGCATTCTAAAGGTTCCTCTCTAAAGATCCTTAAAGTACAAAATGTGACCATAGAGCGACAACTTCCCCCCCACACACATACACACACCACCAAAAAAAAAAAAAAAAAAATCATTTATGTAAAGCTTAATTAAGGCAGCAAAGGTACTAATGCCCTTGTCCTCCTTGTTGGGTGTTTGACTTCTAAATCAATCTTAAAATTTATTTCAGTGCCTTTTTATAGTAATAAATTTAAGTAAAGAAATGCGAGGGTGTCTCTAAATAGTAGGGGCTCCAGTTAGGGGCCCCCAGTAAAATTTTCCTCTTGGTCCTCAAGAGTTGTAGGTCCGCCACTGATTAAACTCCATACTATTAAAGTAATTAAAACTTTTTAGTTCATATTCTTAGTTTGAATGTTTCGTTTCATCTAATGTAAAAATTATAAGAATAAAGGAAATTGTAATGAAGATATCCTGCTCGCAGTGAGAAGGCACACCCTTGAGAATAATCTGCAATAAAATAATATTTTAAAGAACCAAACTGATTTTTTTTAAATTAACAAAATAATATCATACTAGTTGACACACACAAAATAAAAATTGTTTGTATATGCATTCATTCTTATTTAATTTTTAATTTTTTTATTTTAATTCGGAAAGTTGTTCGAAAATTTCTTCATTTTCTCATTTTTTAAAGTAGTCCATTTTTAAAAGTAGTATATGTAATTAACGTAAGTAGCAGTGTTGCCAGATGGTCGACAGTCAATTTCCCCAAATAGGCTTTCAAATTTCCCCAAATAGGCTTTCAAATTTCCCCAAATCAAGATTTTTTTCCCCCGGAAAAATCCCCAACTTAATTTTTATTAAAAAAGTATTTTTTTTTTTTTTTTTTCAAAAAAAAAAAAAATTAAATTAAAATATTTAACAGATTTAAGACCAAGATTTTTCCCAAACGACGCTCATTTTTGAAAAAAAATCCCCAAATACAAAAACAATATTTATATACACACTAGTTATCGGAAAATTTTTAATCTGCATAAAGGACTTTAGTGCTGGGATGTACGAAAGATGTACTTTCATCTTCAGCATATCCTGAGGATGTCCTGGGGAAAAGGGGTACCTTCAAAAGCCCCTACATGCTAAAGAAAACTGTTAAATGTCCTTGGCTTAGGGACAAATCCCTACAGTTGGCAATGCTATGAATATAACAGGTAGACTGAAAAAAGTTGAAAAGTTACCCAGATTTCTCCCCAAAAATTTCAAAAATCCCCTAGATATTCCACACAAACATTCAGTCCCCAAAATTGCCCCCATAAGTCCGAAAACTTCCCAAAGTGCGGACAAAATATCCAATCTGGCAATACTGGTAAGTAGTCCCCTTAACGTTTACTACATATATCTTTTAAAAATTGCTAAACTACTTTCAAAAATCGTAATATAGCAATGGATCAGCTAATCATAAATGTGTAAAAAAAAAAAAAAAATGAAATTAGAATTTTTAACTTTCGAGAACTATTTGGCTTGAAACATCTGTATAGTTACCTGATTAAATTTAGATAAAAATTAATTTAATTAATGAATAACTTTGGATGACAATACTATAAATTGAAAAAACTCGCAACGGTTATTTCAGTTAAAAACAACAGCACGGCCCTTCATTAGGGTAAAAATGTAGACGCGAATGCATCACCAAAACACCAAGGTGTGCTCGCGCCTACTAATCAATCTAAAGTGACTTCTTCACATGGCTTCCTCTGTAACATCAATTTTGATATTTTGCAAAAGTGCCTTACCAAGCAGTGAAGGAACAAAGGTTTAAAAATCGATTAAAATAAACAAAAAATATTGAAAAATTGTTGCATAAAAAATGTTAAATGTATAGTTTTAGTGCGAAACCATTAAACGTTAAATGGTTAAATAAAGCGATATTTTCTCTCTACCCTTTTCTACATAAAACGAAATTTAGCTAATATTAAATGTTACAATAATTTAGTTGATTACTATGTTATCAGTTTTCAAAGGAATGAAGAACCACGGTAGCCCGATCGGCAGAGTGTCGAGCTCGTAATTGGAAGATTACAAGTTCGATACTCGAGCCGGTCAAAGACCGTCGTGTACACTAATGGTAGCTGGTGCATGTAAAATCAGTCGTGGTCGCAATGTCCTCCATATTCCCAAAGGGTCACCGAAGTGGGGAAGGCATCCCAACCCTGGAGGATAAAATTTGTGATGGCATGTCTCCGGACCATAGGGATGCGTCCAAGATCATCGCTAATTACTCATAGTATGACGTTAAACCCAAACACCCAGCCAACCATCAAAGGAATGAATAAACAATGATGAAAATTCAGTGACACTTTAGAAGTTTCACGTAAATTAGATGTCACGAATTTATATTAAAAGGAAAAACGTTTGATATTCAGGAAATTTAAAAAAAAAAAAACAGAAATGTCAAAACCACTAATCACCTAATGCAAATTATGATGCTTCCTAGAAACGTAAGTAACTGAAAGGATTATTGAAGCTACTTAAATAACTAAAAATAACTTGTATTTTTGTTCAAAACAATAAGACATAGATTGATTGTGTGCAGATATTATCATCAGTTTAATCAAGAAAATAGATAAACAAGTTTTAATTAAAACGGAACTAACGCGGGCCACAGTGCATGACATTTGCCCACTTTCCCAAACGTTCAGTACTGATGCTCACAAATCCCGTTTAACTCTTTGAAGGGCAAGGTTATTTCGCTTATTTATTACGGAAAATCACCAGAAATCAGGAAAAGAAGTAAAAGAAAAGAAAAGAATGACTTTTTTCCCCGCTAAGTCATGAAAGAAAAATTTTATTAAAGAATTCCGTCGTAAATTTTTGCCGTTGGGAATTTGTAATTGAGTCTCGTGGCAAAAATACTGGGCGTTAAAGGGTTAAACACAAGTGTTTAAGCTGCTGTTAAGGTGAATATATACTGCCAAATTTCTGGAGATAAGTTAAAAGGAACACAAATCACTGCATAAATATGAAAAAATATATAACAGAAACGGTAAATTCAATTCTTTAATTTATTTTTAAGATGATAATTTGTTTGAATAAATTGAATGTTTAAAAGAAATCAAGTTCAAATTTAATGTACAATAAATCGAAAAAACAAAGTTTTTTTTTTTCCTGAAATTACATATTTTTTTTAATTATATCACCCATTGTGAAATCTGTTTACATAACGGATTTTGTATCTTTTATATCTAAATAACGAATGATCGTATAATAACTCAAACTTACCTTTGTGACTTACATGACATATAGCTACATGCTTTCAATTCCGGTCTTGATACGAGCGCCCACCTTAGCGATATTTCTGATTTCTACTTTCTTCTATATTCAATAGAAGAAAGTATTGGATTAGTAAAAATTTTCGATTTCCGGTTTTCGACGAATTTGCACGTTTTGAGAGACCTTGTAACTGTACGAAACTTGATATGTGAGATAACCATTATAAAAACGTATTTTTTAAAATGTTATTTATAGAGAATAAAACTGTTTTTCTTTGGATATTTAGTTTAGTTTTCTCTAAAATGAAAATCAGTTGCATTTATCATGTTAAAGGACTTTAATAAACAATAGTTTTAATAAATTATTTGTCCATAGTGAATTTGTATAGAAAAATACAGAAGAAAGTCTTGTGGTGGCCACAACATACTAGTTCAGGATTTTTTCTGACGTCTATATTTACGTGTGTGTTTATGTATAAATATGTTTGCATCTCACTTAACTCAAAAATACTTGGTCATACAATGTTGTAAATTTGTACGTAGGTTTGTTATAATATCTAGTTGTGAATTTCTCTTTTTGGTTCTTATACGCGTTTTCATTTTAAGAGATACCTGCGAAAAATTTATTCATATTTATCAAAAACACAAAATGTTTGGTGGTTATATAACTACCCTCATAGATATTTCATTAGAACCTATACTGTTAAAAATGATAGTTCAATATTTCACCCTAAAATGGGGCAAATTAGAAAAAATTAGCTGCAACCAGTATGTTAAGAAATTTGGTGCTAATGTTTCACCTTTCTAACAATGCTATTTGACACATAGCCACCGCTTTAATGGTACTTCTATTCAATGAGAACTGTTATAATGGTGTAATACAGAGCACAGAATTTCTTAAAATGTTGGTTGCAGCTAAAATTTCAAATTTGTACTTTTTTTTACGATGAAACATTGAACTATTATTTTTAACAGTGAAATGATAAATCCATTAATGATACTGTTACGTAAACCGTTGCATGAAAAACGTAGTTTATATAGAAATAGGCAGGTTCTAGACGGAGAATATATTTCTCTTAACGAAAACTTTAAAAACCGTTCAATAAAACTGATACTCATTCCACATAAGTCAGCAATCAACGAATATTCTCGAAACAGTTAAGTAAAACAGTCATCCATATCGCAAAAGTCAAATAAACCGCATTAAATATACCACAAAAAAAAAAAAAAAAAAAAATCGCTAATTCAGTAGCAATATCCTCTACCACAAATCACAATCTCAAAAACGGCCGTTTGGCTTGAAGTTTCATCACAAACATTTAGACATAAATCTTTTTTTATAGTCTAGTTAGTGATTTATAGAAATTTCAAAGTAGTTCTGCGGTAGAAACCAATGAATCATTCTGGAAAATCCAAGAACACGAGTGCTATTGAAGATAGAGCTTTAATATTTTAGCAATTCTGAACTACCATTTTTTGTTAAATTTGGTCACAAATTTGCCAAATTCGACGTTAGTTTCCCAAGTTTGTCACCAAGATCGCCTTTAGAGGAAATAGAAAATCACCACTTGTTTTCACTTTAATTGTAAATCTACTTTTTTCCTCAATAACAATTTTAATGCTGGAATGTGATTTATACTTTATAGGAATGTTGTTACAAAGGGTAAAACTTTTTTTTTTTTATTAGAACTTTTGTTTCGGTGAAATAAATGTGAAGGTGCGAGTAATATAATAGCTTTTTATGGGCTTCAACGGATGCCGGTGTTGGCGAGTAACTTGTCAACTTGGCGAGATTCTCGACCACGTTAGTCGAAAAGAATAATTTAGGATTGCAAAAATCTGAAAATTCTTTCTCAATTTGAAATAGAGTTTAACACTTTTTGGTATGATTTATCTTTTCTCGTATCTAATTTCGGCCCAAAAATGTTAAAATCAAATAATCTAAAATTGAGGGCTATTAAGCAACGAGCTTTGGATTTGTTAATGAAAGATTCTCCAATATACGTGCTCTGTAATGTACACAATTCTATTATCGTAATTTTCGTGGTTCCAGTAATAGTTGTCTGTTCTTGTATCGTAAATGTTCATGAGCTGGAACCTGCTTGTTTATTTAGAAATTACGTACTACTCACGAAAATGTCAATGTTTTCGTAAAAATATGTATACCAATTTTCTATGTAATATACATGAAAATTAAACACAATTTTATGGTGAAGCGCTACCCACAACAGATTTTTTACCTTAAATTGTTTGAGAATATTTTGAAATTATAGTCAATACTTATGATTCTACTTCCTGAGAGATTGCACTTATATATATATTTCAAAATATTATCAGAATTTTAAGATTAGTTTAACTTAGAGCGTACAGCTAAAAAGGATATTTTTACTTTCTCTTACCCATAAGGTAGAGAAAGAATTGTTTTGGGGTCAAATTTTAGAAAGCGAGATTTTGTTATATTTACACGTTTTGAGGTCTCCTGAATACGAAAATCATGTTTTTAGAGGTTGGTCTGTGTGTATGTCTGTGTGTGTGTCTGTGTGTCTGTGTGTGTGTGTGTGTGTGTGCATGTGTCTGTGTCTGTCTGTGTGTGTGTCTGTCTGTTATCAGCATACCTCAAAAATAAATTATGGCAGAAATTCCAAACTCGGTATTCTAAATGTGTATCATATAGGGATGCTACAGTAAGCTTTTCGTTGAGATGAAGCAAATGGTTCGTGTACAGGGTCTCTCAAAAGTATGCAAATACATTACGTCTATGGGGGAAATTGCAGGTAAGTAGAGTTTAACATCTCTAGACTGCACTAAACAAAATGAAACGAATATATATTTTTTGTAATAGAGATAGTCAACTGGGAAAAAAATTTTGTGTATGTAGGAGCCTCGCCTCCCCCCCCCCTCGGGGCAAAGTCCCCCCTCGAGGGGAGTAAATTTTCATGACGGGTATCTTTCAAAAGAACTCGCCAGTATCTTTAAAACGAATGGTTGAACCATCGATCTGCGATAATTTAAAGTAAAGTTATCGATTTTTTTTTTTTTTCATTTTTAACAAATATATATATATATTATGTAATATTGAGAATAAATTCAACTTTTTTTTTTATATATTTAGTGTTATACTACTTCTCTAATATAGAAATCGTCTGCATTATCATAAAATATAATTTGTTAAAATAATAATTTTAATAAATTATTTTTTAAAAACAGATTTTTTTTTAATAACAGAATTAAATTCTATATAAATGTAAGTGCATTAATGAAACGGGGGGTTGAGGGGGGCGGTAGCCCCCCTCACACAGAACTAATTATCATATAAATCTCTTCCGAAGCCTAATTTGAATTGCTTAGCATAGATTTACATAACAGTACTCGTTATCTTACCTCTTAATCTCCAACCTGTATTTATAGTATTAAATTTCAGGGTAAGAGAAAGTCGTGTGAGTGACACACCAGATTATTCAGTAACGTTAATGGCAAGTTTTAGGTTATTCACTCCTTCTATTGGAATTTATCTTTATCTCATTAGCGACAATTTATAAACTATCCTTTCCACACGCTTAAATAAGAAACAGACATTTTTGAATTCTTGATGTATGAAAAGTATCTAAATGTGCAAAATGAAGTTGTTGACACTAAAACTAGAGTTTTGCTCTTCGAATTTCAAGGACATTCGAATTTTAAGAATTTTATTTACAAACTAGATTTGCATAAGGCAAAAATATTATTGTAAATGTTGTCCTGCAGCAAATGGGAATATAATTTGAATTGAAAATGATAACATTCACAAGAAATTTGTTTGAGATGATTTAAAGTTAATAAATGATTTTTGCCATCAAATAGAATATGTGACTCAAAAATTCAAAGAAAACTGATATACTAAGAATGAAATTGAGCAAGTAAATTAAAATAAAAATAATGAAAGAAAGAAATTAAAGAAAAATTGAATTCAGTTGTATTTGAATGTGAATGCAATACCAAAGGTTTGAAATTTTAAAAATAAAGATACGAATAATATTTTAAATGAATTTGAATAATAAAAAAAAAAAAAATTATTATTATTATTATTATTATTAAAAATTTTAAAAAATGAACTTTCATAACTAGTCTATTCTCATGCCTATATCTAAAATGCTAATCACTGGACAAGTTAGGGCCTATTTAAAAATCAAAATAAACACTCAAATACCATTAAGATATGTTAGTACACGAAATTTAGATTGCAAAGAAAATTGCAAAGTCTATAATAATATACTTATCTTAAAGTGTATTTGCTTACTTTAATAATGTAAATGCTTCCGTGACATTTTTCTATGCAGATAAACTTAAAAACAAATTAGCCACGTAAAGCAGTGGTTATATATTTTTAATTTAAAACTAGCAAAACAAAAAATTCAACATTATAACATATAAAAAACTAAATAAATATATCATACATTTATATCATTTATTCGTCATAAGACATGTCTAAAAATTAGTATAAAAATCGGGCTTTCTCACTTATAGTAAAATATGCTGTTTATATTTACAGTAAAACGCAGTAAAAATTTGTGTTACAAAGTAATAAATAAAACTTAGTGATAAGCGTAAGCATCATAAATAACAAAATCTCGCAACAATTATTTCGGTTAGAAGTTATAGATTGATGCCGCTTTGATGTTACTACTTTTTTCGACGATTGAAGAATTGCATTGTACCACAGCCTCCTAAACTAGATGCCTTCCGCGTGGCTCAGAAACTTGGCAATAGTTCAAGCGGTAGACAGCGTCACCTGGTACAGATTGTGCGACTTTTTTATTCAATTGTCACCAATAACTTTAAGAAGTGATATATGATATATATATAATCGACGTTTCTTCGACTTTATTCGCCTTTTATGTATATCAAATCCCACTTTTAAAAATTTTTGGTGGCTGTTGAATAAAAAAGTCGCGCAATCTGTACCAAGTGGCGCTGTTTACCGCTTGAACTGTTGCCTAGTTTCCGAGCCACGCGGAAGGCATTTAGTTTAGGAGGCTATGATTGTACATTCTTGTACATTGCATTGTACTCGAAACATTTATTGTACTATAGGTCAATTTGTGATCTTTAATTACAATGTCTTTTTCATTCCTTTTTACTTTAACGAACATACTATATAAGGAAAGTATTGTGATCATGACAAAAATTGGACACTGAGATTTTAGCGTAACTACCTATATGTTTTGAGGACCCCTAAGTTCATTTTTCCTATTCTTAAGGTGATATGTGCATGTGTGTATGTGTATGTATATGTGTGTGAGTGAACATGATAGCGTCTACACATCTTGTTTGAAAGAGCTGACTATTGGTGCATATGTTATAGGTCATCGTAGTAGAAACTCTATTGATTTTGGAGAATCTAGCACTCAAAGCTTTTTTACAGGGACACAAAGAAAAGTTCTCTATCATTATGGCCTATGGGCTCAAATTATTTAAAGTCCGATAGTGTCTAAACGACTTATTCAGATAAACGGAAAATTTATACACATGTTATAAGTTACTGTCACACGATCCATATTGATTTTGGTGAATCTAACCCTTATAGTTTTTTTTTTTTTTTTTACAGAGACACAGCAAAAAAATTCTCTATCATCATGGTCTGTGGACTAAAATTAATTAAAGTGCGATAGTGCCTAAACGCTTTATTAAAATAAACTGAAAATTTATACACATTTTATAGGTCATTATCACACGAACTGTATGGATTTTTATGACTCTAGCGCTTATAGATTTTTACAGGGACACAAAGAAAAACTCTTTATTATTATGTCCTATAGACTCAGATTATTTAAACTGTGATAGCGCCTAAACGCCTCATTAAAATGAACTGAAATTTTGTATGTATATGTTATAAGTCACCTTCACCCGAACTGTAGGAACTTTAGAGGATCTAGTATTTATAATTCTTTTTATAGGGACATAATGCAAATTTCTTAATCAAAATGGCTTATAGGCTCAAATTTTAAAGTGCAATAGCGTCTAGATGCCCATTTCGATGGAGCTGAAAACTGATATACATACTATGGGTCACTGTCGCACAAACTGTATGGATTTTCGTGAATGTGGCATTTATAAATTCTTACAGGGACGCAACGATAAATTTTTTGTCATTATGATCTATGAGCTCAAATTATTTAAAGTGCGATAGTGTTAAATTAAACATCATACTGTATGGAGAAAAATACTCAAACACACTGTGAGGAAAGCGTTGCCGCAGACCCCATTTTAACTTAATTAATTTAAGTAGAATTAACTAATGAATATATGAGCACGAGACAACTGAGTAAAATAAAATAAGGGTTTTTTTTTTTTTGCTTGAATAAATGGCAGGTTAAACTGGCGTGTTAAACTCAACCTATGTAAAATAAATGCTTTAAGAAACAGACATAAGAAATACTTTAGATAATTTTAAATATCTCACCACAAAAGACAGCAGAAGATTAGAGACGGATGCATTCTTTTCGCTAACTATCCGACTAGAGCTTAACTATCCGACAATAACTTAATTCAAGAGCTATGCCCTAAAATACAGCATATCTAGCCCACTCGACCAGAACTCACCCATCACCAATCTCACCTTACGAAAATAACCTCCTACTTTTGCTTCCCGTCTCTTCACTTCAACTAAACTTTAATGCTTCTTCACATTCTCCTACACTTTCTTCGCTGCAGTGCTATGTCGACACAAAACTATTCTAACCTAAAACTTCGCCGAGACTGACGCCGAAGCATTTTTAGTCTCCCCAACTTATTACGAGAGCTAGATCTAGCAGTATTTTAAAACGGTGGTTACCTACCACAGCCTCAACTTTGCAACACTATTATAATTTTCTCCTTTGTTTATTTAACGACTCCCCTTACTTTACTTGATCTAAACAACCGCTAATTACTCAATGTTCGGCAAGTCGAGTGGGATCGCTCGATTGTCAGATTTTTTACATTGAATTTCTAAATCTGATTTTCACGATTTATGGGTTTTTAATCATCGCAAAGCCATTAAAAAATTTTTTCTTCTTTGCTTTTTTTTTTTTTTTAAACCATGAGAAGGATTTATTTCTCTTTTCTTACATTTTATTTAAAAATCAGAAGTTGAACAGGGAGCAGCCCCCGCTCACCGCTCGAAGAGCGGTGTTGAGCGCTTCCAGGAAAATCCACGTGAGCTGCTCCGACATTTATTGAAAAAAAAAAAAAAAAAAAAAAAAAAATTTACATCATGCATCGCCTGGCTTAGCCAGCCCGCGACAAGGGGCGATGCAAATGGGCATGGGTATTTACAAGAGCGGCGCCAGACACAAGTCTACCCGCGACACGGGGCGCCGCTTGATTATAGGAGAGAGGGTGCGAGGCTGTGTGGCCTTCCACGACAAGCGGCACGCTACCAGTTTAGACCCTTGCATTTATGAGGGCTACTGCAGCATTACGGGCACACGGGAAGATAACAGGGAGATAGAAGAATAATGTGTTTAGGAGAAAGAATTTTTCTTTAGTTGTGATTTTAAACTGAGAAGCGAGTTTTTACTTCAGGATAGAAAACATTTCTAACGACTTTCTGTGGTCAAATATTTCAATATCAGAGGCCGCCGCGCAGTATATTCAATTATCAAAGGAAAAATCATCGTTTAATAATGAATAATTGACAACATACTAAGTATTTTCTCATGCTAGTCTAAAAATATGACTTAAAATGTTTCTTCCGTAAAATAAATCTTAATTTGAATTACAAAAAAAAAAAAAAAAAAAATTAAAAAATTAAAAAAGACCGGAATATATATATATATATACAAGGAAACTATTAAAATATTCAGTTTTATGTTGATGTTGGTGTTTCAACACACTATCTCTATATAATAAATCAGAAGCGTGTGAAAAGAATATTCATTACAAATATACGTATTTATTCATTGGATAACCAGTTTGTGTATGCTAACAAGGTATAGCCTTGTATATAGCTAACAGCCTTGATTTCTCTTTAATATATGTCTTAAAATTCGACGATAAAAAATTAATTAGATATTCTTTTCAGTTAAGGAAGGAAATTTATAAATTACTAAAGTATTTTGTTTAAAACGTGAGAAACTCAGAATGCTGGTTATTATCCCCTAAAAGTGGTTTTGACTTTATATATATATATATATAATGAGATATGACATTTCCATTTAGCAATCAAATATAATACTTTCAATTCACAATCATTTCTCTAAATGAATAAAAATTAAAAAATATTTAAATTAGTAACGGTACTGAATACAAAATTTTTATGTATATTACATAACGACAGCAGGAAATATGGATGAATAAAAGAAATAACTGTGTAAGTTTTTCCGTTTATTACTTCCTTTCATATTCAATAGAAGAAAGTATTCAATTTTCAACTTCTTCTTTTAAAAGGATTTACACGTTTTAACAGGTTCAGAACATGATTTGATCATTTTAGAAAATATCTCTCTGTGTGTCTGTGTGTCTATAAAAAACTCTATGGAAGCTCCAGCTCAAGAAATAGTGCACAGAATTTATTGAAAATTTAAATGTAGTTGCAATTTGACATAAATTGGTACCTATAAACTTTTGGTGCAATTCGTCTAAAAAGCAACGATGTTTTGATACTATTGCTCTGAATAACTACGAGTTTACGGAAAGGCTATATCATACATTCTATTGTGCATAATTGCACACAACTTTTTGTGTAAGAGGGTCATTTTAAAGACTATTTTGTTTCAGTCTGATTATACATATCGATCTGCAAATGTAGCTGCTATGCTACAATTTTTCCCATTTATGCGAAGGCGACATCTCAGTTTCTATCACTAAAAATGTATAAATGATACAAACTTTATGTGTGCGATGTCCTTTATGAAAACGAATGACAACATAATTTGGCTGTATATCGGCCGAAAGATGTAGCGGTTATTAGTTATATTCTGTGATTATTCAAATAGTTATATATCATCATCAATTGGTTAAAATTGCACCAGATTGCTTATGTTCCAGTAATTGCAACAGATTACACCAGTTCCTTCCCGCTCTTCGATGACTTTTTCTAGTCAGTTTTGCCCTTTTGTTTCTTCCGGTGTTAATCTTTTTTTTTTTTTTTTTTTTTTTTTTTTTTTTTTTCACACTTAATATTGTGAGGTTTTTTTTTTTTTTTTTTTTTTCGTTTTCATTCCATGCTTTTTCTATGGATTTTTAGCTTTTTTCCCCTCGATTTCTACATTCTAAAGTGCGGTGGTACCTAGCTATTTATTTAATAATAATTATTATTATTATTATTACTATTATATTCGAAAACTCATAAAGTAAGCAAAATAAATTTAGAAATTTAGAATCATTTTTTTATTAGAAACATTATAAAAAGTACAATCCAACTGCAATCTTCAGGATGTTTTTGTTGAAGAAATTTTCCAAAAATATCAAGGATAATATATCAAGATATTAAAATACAAAGCGTTGATGAATATTTAATAAAAATACAATAATCCCTGGTGAGACGTTGAGACTGTCGAATGAGATGGGGTAGAGAACGAATGCAAATGAATCTTTGCTATACGATGATCTGGAGCAGTTCTGAGTTCTCTTCACTAGAACAGATCTGGGATGTCTAAACTGAAAAACCAATATTCAGAAGAAAAAAAAAAACAGCCAAATTCTACTGATTAATACTTTCTTTGTTTCTCTAATAAAATGATATAAGTACTTTGAACTCAAAAGATCGTTATAAAAACTTATAGCCAATTATTCCGCCAACAAAGTAAATTAGACGAATCAAAAACCGTTACATCTAACGATTGCACTATAGTTATAATTAAGAAACTAAATCACCTTTTTTATGATATTAACTGACAAGAATTTCTAAATTTAGCTATAAGGAAATTAAACTTGTGCAATATTATTTGACGCTGAGTTTTCTAAAAGAGTAATTTATTTAATAAATAATAATCTTAACTGTCAGTTAGTTGACTTATGATGGGTAATAAGTTATTTATTAACCGGAAAAGATTTAAATTGTATTAGTTAATGATATTTATTCAACAAACAGAGCAATAAATCTACACTTAATTATTTGAGCATAACGGAAAATACAAATTGGGCTCTTGCAATAAGTATTTCTTATAATATTAAAAGAAAGTTGGTATTACTCAGTTAAATGAATTGAATGAACTCATTTTATTTAGCTGATAATTTGGTACCTAATAAATTTCGAATAAAATTTTTTTTAGATGTATTTAAAAAATATGTGAGTAATTTCTTCACTTATTTGTTAATCCTCTAATCGCTTTTGAAAATTGTAATATTATCTTCACAGCACTGTATTTTGATGTACTAAAAATGCTTATTCCAATCTAAGATTAAAAATTTAACTTTGCACATTTTAATAGTGTTTAATGATATTATTTAACTTTAAAAAACATACAAAAAATTTATAATTACATAATTTTGAATTATAACTACATTGTTTGAAAAAAAAAAAAAAAAAAAAAAGTAATAGATCAGAGACCACATGTCAGCGGCGAACAGATGGTTCAAAAAAACCTTATATTCCTAAATTATATATTACAGCCCGAAATGAGATTTTGGACGATTTCAATGGATTTTTTGTTCGTTTGTTTAGTTTTTATTTATAAAATGGTATTAAAAAAAATAACGACTAAATTATTTTGGAAATTCCTTTAAATTTAGTCACTAGCGAAACGGGAGAAAGAGAAGCCTGTTTTTTTTTTTTTTTTTTTTTTTTTTTTTTCTAAACTTTATTTACTTATTTTGTTATTCTTTACTAAATACTTGTATTGTTGCTTGTTTTTATAAATACACATTAAATTAAAATAATGTTTAGAAGAACAGAAATTGTTCAATTTTTTAAGAAAGTACTTATTTCAATATCCACCAGACTGCAGAACATTCCTCGTTCGTTTTTATTTAAATATTTTTATGTAAATAGATTCTAAATAATAATAATTAAAAAAAAAAAATGTAAGTGAATAAAAAAAAAGTAAATTTATGGGTGATACAACACCTCACAATTATGTAACCGATAAGTTATTCATTTCACGTAAAATTTTACAGCCATTACATACTTAAGTAGTCTAGCTTTTATTTTTCTTATTCTGCATTTTTCTGTGCTTTTTTATAATAATCCTGTCACCTTGACTCAGTAAATTATAGATCTGGTATCCCAAGCAAATTTTTTTTTCAGTGCATGTATTTTGTTTCCTCGTGTAATTTTCGCAGCAATTTAAATGATAGTACTTTAATTATTAGTATTGATGCTTTATCTATAGCGTTTTATTCTGAAGGACTGATAACATAAGTTAGCATGCATTGTACATCTAAGCATACCTAGTAAATGAAGTTTACTGTTGTCTATCCAAGATGACTGCCCCTATAGAAGCGAGTCGCGTCGCAGCCATATTGAGTATATCAAAACATATTCTGTGTTAGTGGCTTCTGCGGATACGATTTTGACTTCATGCTTGCTTTTTCCTGACATATTAACACCTCCTGCATCATTCCTCCAAGCGCTCTATGTTTTTTTTTTTTTTTTTTATTTATTACTATTATTATTATTATTATTTTCGTACAAACTATGAGAGTTCCAATCATAACAGCGATTATATTATTACGAAGATACTAGAGTTAACCTAAAACTAAGAATGTGTGTGTGCCTACAGGCAGATTTCGTAGTTATATCGGAAGTTATGAATATTTACGAAAGTACTTAATTCAAACGGTTTCATGTTACGATGGCTTCTGTGGTTATGACTTTGACTTCATGTTATTTCCTGACATATTAACACCTCTTACATTATTCTTCCAAGCGCTCTATGGCTTTTTATTTATTTATCATTATTATCATTATTATTATTATTATTATTATTTTCGTACAAACTATGAGAGTTCCAATCATAACAGCGATTAATATTGCAAAGATACTAGAGTTAACCTAAAACTAAGAATGTGTGTGTGCCTACAGGCAGATTTCGTAGTTTTATCGGAAGTTATGAATATTTACAAAAGTACTTAATTCAAACGGTTTTGTGTTACGATGGCTTCTGCGGTTACGACTTTGACTTCATGTTATTTCCTGACATATTAACACCTCTTGCATCATTCCTCCAAGTGCTCCAAGGCTTTTTATTTATTTATTTAATTATTATTATTTTTTTTTTTTTCATACTAACTATGATAGTTCCAATCATAACAGCGATTAATATCGCTTAGATACCAGAGTTAACCCTAAAGCTATGAATGTGTGAGTGCCTACAGACAGATTTCGTAGTACTATCGGAAGTTATGAATATTTACAAAAATTTACTTAAATCAAACGGTTTTGTTGATTAAAAGGCTATTAGGTAGAAATGAAGTGTCGTGAAGAAAGTTGCGGATAGCGTTGCGAGCCTTAGTGGAGTTGCAACTTTTAATGGAGTTATCGCTTTCGTTGAAGTTTTCATGTTATAGTTAGTTTGGAAAGCATTTTAGGTGAAATTTTTATACGATAGTTATTCCAAGTGATCCTTCAGTATAAATTTTATAAGTAGTGAGACATTTAAATCAAGGTCGGTTTTCTTTCAGGGAAGTTTTTTCATAGAAATTTTGCGAAACAGTTTTAAAGAGTCTACGAGGGAATCTTTGAAGAAGATTTCAACCTATAGCTACCATAATATAGAAAATATACGTCTTTAATATACGTCGTGTAGCAACGTGACCCCAGAAATGTTATCTGCAAGCGAAAACTGATGTCATAGATAATATTTTACTAAAGCCGAAGATATTGTTTTTTCAGTATAATACTAGTATTTATTATTTGGCTTAAGTACTATATTGCTTTATCAAATACAGTCGGTAACAAAAGTGTCCGAACACTAGCAAAAATTCCTATGTAAAAAAAAGTACACTTCGTACGGTTTTGTTAAATAAATCCTTGTCGAATCCTGTTCTTAGTGTAAGAACATGATTCGATAACGATTTATTTAACAAAACCGTATGAAGTGTACTTTTTTACATAGGAATTTTTGCTAGTGTTCGGACACTTTTGTTACCGACTGTACCTTAATAGATACTTTTCAAATATGAAGAATCCAACTAGTAGATCAATGGTTTACGCTATGGTTTTCTGCTAACAGATGCCAGGATCTAAGTATGAATGTTCGTAGTGGTTCGAAATCGAGTTAAAATTATAGTTTTTGGTCTGATTAGACTTATAAAAGAAATGCCAGACGTAGCAGGATTGATCGCAGGCTCGACACGTGAGCTGGCCAAAGTTCATCATGAACATTAATTTCAGATGATGCACATAAAAACGGTCATGGGTACAATATTCTCCCTGTTTCGTAAAAGTAATGCCTTTAAGGATTAACAGTTGGGGTAGCCATCCTCTAAGCGAAGTATCAAAATTGTGATAGCATGTCTCCGGACCACACCGAGAAGTTCATTAAACACCTTCGCTTATTGCCCATTACGTATCTCTAGTGCAATGTCAAAAAATTCTCTTTACAACTGGTGATAAACTTTCGAATAATATTTTTTTATTAGTAGATAATGATCTACATAATATATATACCAAATTTAAATTTGAAAACGAATGCATAGATCTACAGTACATCTACATAATTAGATTCTTCATGTTAATATAAAACGCTATGTACAGTGCCGGCAAAAAAAAAAAAAAAAAAAAAAAAAAAAATCTTTACACTTGAGCGGCAAAAAAAAAAAAAAAAAAAAAACTTTACATATCAATTGCCGTTTCCGCCATACAAAGGTATCGTAAACCAGTGATGACACGTGGTGTTAGTCAATCACAGACGACCTTTCCCTTTTTACATTTTATTGCCATCTACAGCTGTTTAGTTATGGATCTCTGGCTATATCTGCAAGATGGCTGCACCTGGCTGCATCTAGAATCATCTGCCAGATCTCTGGCTACATCAATCACAGAGTCCAATTCTCTAGCAGAGTCAAAGCAGGGCATTTCTCTTCCATTTTAAGCTTAATCTGACCCACTGTGTGGAGTGAGAATACCGATGTAGGTTCTCAAACTTTTAACAAATGAACGAAATACTGGCTGTCGTGAGAAAAAAGCATACAGCCTTACTCTTAAAATCTCCGAGGCGAACTGGTTGATAAAATTATAGGGAAAGGTCATCTGTGATTGACTAACACCACGTGTCATCCCTGAGGTTCGACACATTTTTATGGCGGGAACTGTAACTGACACGTAAAGTTTTTTTTTTTTTTTTTTACTTTCCGAACACTATAGTGAGGAAAGTATTGTAATCATGTCAAAAATCCGAATTCGAGATTTTGATGTTTCTATACGTTTTGAGGTCCCCTGAGTCCGTTTTCACTATTTTTACGATGATGTATGTATGTGTGTGTGTGTGTGTGTATGTGTGTATGTGTGTATGTTTGTGAACACGCTAGCGTCTAAAGGCTTTGTTCGATTAACCTGAAAGTTGGTACGTATATTGCAAGTCACCATAGTACGAACCCTATAGATTTTGGTGAATCTAGCACTTATAGTTTTTTTACAGGGACACAAAGAAAAATTCTTTATCATTATGGCCTATGGGACCAAAATCTTAAAAGTGCGATAGCATCTAAACGCCTTATTCAATTGAGCAAAAATTTTATACCCATATTATAGGTCACAGATACTCAATCTGTATAGATTTTGGAGAATCTAGCACTTATAGTTTTTTTACAGGGACACAAAGAAAAATTCTTTATCATTAAGGCCAATGGGGCCAAATTTTTAAAAGTGTGATAGCGTCTAAACGCCTTATTAATCTGAGCAAAAAAATTGTACACATGTTATAGGTCGCATTTGCACCAACTGTATAGATTTTGGTGAATCTAGCACTACAGTTATTTTACAGGGACACAAAGAAAAATTCTTTATCATTATGGCCTATGAGACCAAATTTTTAAAAGTGCGATAGCATCTAAACGCCTTATTCAATTGAGCTGAAAATTTGTATGAATATTATAAATCACTGTTGCACTAACTATAAGCATTTTGGTGAATCTAGCATCTATAGATTTTTACAGGGACAAAACGAAAAATTCTTTATCATTATGATCTAAGGGCTCAAAGTTCAGTAGCGTTAAATAAAACCTCGTGTGATATATGGAGAAAAAAACACTCTATTATGGTTTTCTCTCTTTTGTTTGTTTAGCAATTTCTCTTTCTTTATTTTATCTACAAAACTGTTAGTTACTCAATGTTCGGAAAGTCGAGTGGAGTCACTCCAGATTTTTTTTTTTTTTTGGCGCTCAAGTGTAAAAGTTTTTTTTTTTTTTTTTTTGCCGGCACTGTATATAAATTTCTGAGACAGACATTCTATTTTTATTTTATCAAATCGATATGAGTGTAGGAAAAACTGGCCGAGTTACATGCAGAATTTTTTTTTTTTATTCTGATATCCATTAATTCAACAGAAATGGGCAAATAAATAAATAAATAAAAAAGTCTTGCGACTCATATTATCTAAAATATGAGTACGTTTGATAGAAAACTCAGTTTATGCATCACTAAACGTATTAAAGAATCTTTTATTATTATTATTATTATTTTACACAGTTCAATAGATTCTTTTTCATTGTATTCAAAAGAAGTACTTGTTCAAATATTCATTAAATACATCAAATACATTATTTCACTTTTTTTTTTTTTTTTTTTTTTTTTTTACATTTTTTAAAATTTTATTTAATATTAAAGTGACTATTCAGTTAGAGCATCAATAAAATCGTTATATAGTCTTTAATATGCTATTCTCACATTGAATTAACTTTACATAAACTAATAAATACAACTAATAAATACCAAAACATTTACATTATTTTTTGCAGTACGCTGAAAATGATTTTCCTAGAAATTCCTAGTTTGAAATCTTTATGAACACTGCACCAGTATTCGTGAAATAGTAGAAAACAGGAACATATATATGCTATATCAAATTCCGTTAGATTTTATTTAATGGGCTCTTCCCACCTGACGTCAGAGGTCGCATGATAGATGAAAAACGAATAGCAGACGAAGCCTTGTATATTTATAGCGATTGCTGGTATAACATATTTTCTATTCTTTTTTTTTTTATCAATCGCATTTAATCTGTGTTATGTTTTTATACATCATCATTTTTAATCCATTTTATGTCATTATTCATCGTCTTTTGTTTGCTGTATACATTTACTACAATCATCATTTAGTTTATATTTGTTATTGATGTTCATGAAGAACACGTTAAATACTCTGATTTTTTGTACTTAAATCATTGACAATGCAACATCGTACGGCGTAAATCCATTTAGACTAGTAACTAAGTTAATTAACCTGTTGTAACACCTTTATGCATGTAAATTAAATGAAAACATTTTAAAATTTTAAATTATAATCCATAAACATTCCACAAGAAGAAGCTATTATTTATTGCTAGATCAGTTAGTGTAACAGTTACACTAGAACATACAAAAATCAATTCTTACAGTTCAAAATAAACAAACACGTAAAGTGTTTTTTAAAAATTATTAAATTTACAAATACAACTATTCTACTGTTTACAAATGCACAATATTACTTTTATTTTATTTTATATTAAATATTAACACTTTTGTTCTTAAGAACAATATTTAATTGAATTCGATTCTTCGTTTTCGTCTATGACATGATTGAGCAGACGACGCTGGGAAGAGTCCATTATCTGAGCTCTCTCTTTTTTTTTTTTTTTTTTTTTTTTTTTTTTTTTAATGTCAGTTACCTTTCTTTCATACTTGTCATTCTGGGGAATGTAACTTTAAATATGTTTTTCTCTGTACTATTAATTGAGGTGTCAAAGTTATTTCGTATTTATTTCGCATAAAGCAGAAAATTGCTCTTAATAAGAATGGATCTTTGTTCAGGCTGACCATCATTTAATTCATTTAAGAGTCATTAACTTTAGTGTTCGACACTGAACTTTCATATAATGAGCCAATATAACGTGCCTTAATCTGTCACTTTTTCTGTTATATAGGTCAATGCGAAAGTTCATTTGTAACCTGATATATTCCTTTAACGGCATTGTAGAAACGTGGGCAGTGAATAGGTGTT
Source organism: Salticus scenicus (assembly GCA_963930645.1). NCBI lineage: Eukaryota > Metazoa > Arthropoda > Arachnida > Araneae > Salticidae > Salticus > Salticus scenicus. The sequence continues at coordinate 7,922,591 of OZ005649.1, read as the reverse complement.
TTCAAGCTATGGGATCCTGTCTTTTCTAAAAAATTGGGCAATAATTATTATAAATTCAGATTTCGAGGAGATAATGAACAAGATGTGTTTATTAAACGTGATAAATTATTAAGGAGCAAAAGTCTTTAACATTATAATTTTCAAGGATAAGTGATTACTCAGTTATTCGTATATAAGGACTTTTAAATGAAACTTTCCTTTTCTGTAGTTGCATGAATTCTTATTTAAAAAAGAATAAATAAATGCTTATAAATCATCTAAATTATGCCAATATGAAAAAAAAAAAAAAAAAAAAAAAATAGAAGCAACATAATAATAGTAGCAAAACACTTTCGCCAGTCCCGTAACCTGAACCCGACAGATAAATTTGAAATCAATCCGAAACATTACCCGAACCCGACAAAAAAATTTTCGTCGACCCGAAACCGCAATAGAAAGTTTTTCTGACTCGAACCCACTTTCTTTTTTCCCGAACCCGACAAGTAAATAAATATTATTAATCCATATAAGAGGGTGTCCATTAATTACGTGAGGTATTCAAGGGGCGGGGGGGGGGGAAGCTGAATCTCACCCAATCTCACGTGGGGGAGAGGGGGAGTCTCGACAAATATCACGTAATTTTTTTCTCGCAAAAAACAGTGTAAAATGTAATTCTAGTCCGTAATTACACCACGCGACAAAAAGATAGGTGCAAAGGGTTTTTTCTTTGATTTTTCATAAAATAACATTATCTAAATTGTGCTTATCATTTATTATTATCATAAAATAACACTATTCCCGGACAAATTTTTGTTTTAAGACTCATTTAGAAAAGTTTTAAGACTAAAATTTTTCTAATTTAAGACTACGCACTCCGCGACAAAAAGATAGGAACAAAGGGGTCTTTTTAAAATTTTTCATAAAATAACATTCTCTAAATTGTGCTGGTCATTTATTATTATAACAAAATATTATCATATCAAAAACATATTAAATATTTGAATCATATTCAAAATAATCATATTCAAAAATTTAAAAAAAAAAAAAATCTTTGTTCCTATCTTTTTGTCGCGATGTATAGTCTTAAATTAGAAAACTTTTAGTCTTAAAATTTTTCTAAATGAGTCTTAAAACAAAAATGAGTCCGGGAATAGTGTTATTTTATGATAATAATAAATGATAAGCACAATTTAGATAATGTTATTTTATGAAAAGTCAAAGAAAAAACCCTTTGTACCTATCTTTTTGTCGCGGGGTGTAAATTAAAAACTTAAAGTTATAAAAACTAATAACATGGTTTGATAAATTAGAATTTAATGCTGAATTTAGATGTTCAACGAGCACTTATTTACTATACTTTTTATTTTAAATAACTTTCAGTGTTCAACATACAGTCGTTCAAACATTCAGAAGAGAACATTCATGTTCAAATATCGTATCTTCCATTTTAAACTCTAATAATATGCGTATAGTAGTGTAGAGTAGGAGATAGAAGTTTGAGGAGTAGTTAATAGCTCTCACACGATTACTCTTGTTAAAAGAAATACATCAACATATCATTATATTTTACGCAGTATTAATTGCTTGCATAGATAAAATATCTTGATGCTAATTTATTACACAATTTTCAGACAACTTCCTCTTAAAAAATATATGCAACAAATAAAATATAAATATTTTACGACGTTATGTAGATATTCACTGGACTAGTAAATCCAGTTTAACGAGTAATTAATTCTTCAGACGTACCCGCATGCACAGAGAAATTTTGTTTAAAAGTTTGTGCATGAAATAACTCGGAAAAGGAAAAGATATATATTTTTTTCCCCATAATTCTCTATTTATTTTTGCATTATTTGTAACCTGATCCTTTAAAAAGAATTCCTCGATCCTTTTTTTTTTTTTTTTTATTTTGAGATTTCGTTTATACAATTGATATTTATTGGTTTATATTTAACTGTTTATAATAATAATAACTATTATTATTATTTACATTTTTTTTTTCTGACAGATTAATAAGCTTTATTTGGGGATTATCAAATTTAAAGTACTTTTAAAGTCCCTATGTTAAAAAAAATGTTCTAGATTTATGTTAGAACAATTTTTTGAATGGTTATTAATATGCAAGTCTTTTATTTAATTACTAAGAAAATTTTCTTAGGAAGATAGAGAGTCAACTTATACACAGGTATATACAGTAGTATTTATTACTGTTAAATTATAATTCTATATTTGTTTAAAAATAATTAAACACTAATATTTTTTTTTAATATTAATATGATGCTAATTTTACAAATATTTTCTTAGATGCATTTCCCAAGTGTAAGTATATACATTGAATTAAAAAAAAAAAAGCATCACTTTTCACAGATCTTAGAAAATATAATTTAAAAACAAAATTTACTTAACTCCTCTTATATTTACTACCTGAAATAAAAAGATTATTTGCAAAAAATAATGTATTTTTTCTTTCATAATTCAAATTGAATATACTTATTGTATATCAAGTACATAATTTGAATTATGACGAGATAAAAATATGTTGTTAAAAATAATTTACTTTAATAATTTAAAATTAATAAACATATTTTTACGACGCTAATATCATAAAACATTTTTTACGTTCATTTTTCACATGTAAGTATATAACTGCTTCTTAACCGTGATATCATTTTATACAGATTTGATAAAAAAAAAAAAAATCTCATAGCAAATATGGCGCTAAATTTACAAAACATTTCCTCTCGTCCGTTTCCCACACGTTATATACAGGGTTTCTGAATTAAATGTCCCTAATTTGAAGAGTTCATTATGCTTAAGAAAAACGTTAATAAACATGTAAAATTATATGAAATGAGTCACAAAGGTTTTAGAAATTTCCTAATTTTGTTATAACGAACTTTAACTCATAAATTGCTTTATTTCTCACAAACTGCGTTTGTATAAACTGTTTACGTTTAGAAAGTTTACATTTGATTTTTTTTTCCCTCCGAAAATTTAACTTTGGTGTGTATACATGAACATCACATAATATCGCCATCTGTTGGGAATTTTATAAACATTTTGTGTTAACTCTACTGCTGCAAGAGAGCAACAGTCAATAAAAATTAGATTTTAAAGCTTGCTATAGAAATAACTTTCATTTTTTTGGTATGATGCAGAAATGTAACACGTTTATACAAAAAGGTTGAGTTAAACTTCTATGATGGGACAGCACGCAGAAAGCCAGAAACTTCTTTAAGAACAAAAGCATACGTTGTAAGGAATAAGTAATAAAAGAAAAGGTGAAAGTGAAAGTGAAAGTATAGAACAAAAATGATAACTTGTTTAATTTTTGCTCTTAAATTAGAAGCATTACGAGAACGTCTTTCCAAAAGTTCTTTTTCTTTATGTCTTTAAGAAAGTTTTTCAGATTTCTCTCTGCTGCGATTCCAAAAGAGTAAAATATTTTTAAGGCAAACGTGTGACAATGCATTATACTAGTTAAAATCATCTTTATTTATAAAGACGATTTGTTTATTCTGACCATCTGTTTATTTATAAACAGAATGTTATAAGAAAGAAAAGGAAAGCTAAATAAAAATACAATGTGAAAGTCTTATTATGGCAAGCCAAGACATATTTCATTACAGTAATTATGTTATTATTTCTTTAGCGTCTTAATCGGCACTTATCTATATATTAATTTGAAACGTGTTTTGTCAGTCTCCACTAAATTGAGAGAATGACTAAGAGTAAAAATTTAGTTCATGTGTCTAAAAAAAGGTCTTGGTCTGTAGATATGTTATGAAAAGAGAAAAATAAAAAAAGTCGAACGGTAAAAAAAGGTCGAACTGCCCCTAGGGGGGCAGGGGTTAAACACACGTTGGCGAGCATAACTCAGCTCCAAATTACTTCACGGTGAAGAAATTGTACATGGGGGGACTAGACTCGAGTACTAAAAAATCAATATCTCCGATTTTGGAATTTTCAATTTTAAAGGGGGGGAAGGGGGGAAATTAGTTTGAGAGGGAAATCCGTTCTAGACTCACACATGTAGCCCCCTCATTTTAAAAGTCTTGAAATTTCATGTTGATTGGGGATGTTTGTATACAACATAGGTATATACAGCCCCCTGGTAGTGAAAAATGGAACTAGGTGATTTTGTAGTAGGCCCTATCATGTTGCACCTTATTTTAAAGGTCTTGGTATTTCCTGACCGTTGGTGATGTTCGTACAGAACACACTGTGCCCCCTGGTGGTGGAAAGTGCAACTAAAGGATTTTGCAGTTGACACCACCATGTGACACCTTGTTTGAAAGGTCTTGGAAATTCAAGGCGATTGTTGATAAAGGTCTTGAAATTTCATGTTGATTGGGGATGTTTGTATACAATATAGTACGCCCCCTGGTGGTTAAAAATGGAGCTAGGTGATTTTGCAGTAGACCCTATCATGTTGCACCTTATTTTAAAGGTCTTGGTATTTCCTGACCGTTGGTGTTGTTCGTATAGAACACGCTGTGGCCCCTGGCGGTGGAAAGTGTAACTAAAGGATTTTGCAGTTGACATCACCATTTGACACCTTATTTGAAAGGTCTGAGAAATTCAAGGCGATTAGTATACAACATACTGCGCTCCCTGGTGGAGGAACGTGGATTTTGCAGCGCATGCGTAGCATGTCTGCTATACGGTGCCGCAGCCACAGGCAGCGGTAACTGAGGTAATTTTTTTTTTTGTTACAGATGATTACTTTTTTTTTTTTTTTTTGTGATGTTTTCATTTAAAAATAGAAATTCAAACAAAATCGAGTCAAAGATATAAAACCATACAAATTTAAGGTGCATTTAAGGTTATTATCATGGGCCCGGGCAATGCTGGGCGGGTTCGTTCGGTTCCAGGTTAATTTTGGGGAAATTTTTTATGGTATTAGCGGCCCGTGTATGCGCTGCCCAAGCACCGGGGTCACAAGGCAGAGTTTTGTTCGGTTCGAGGTAACTGTTTTGTTACAGATGATTATTATTATTATTATTTTTTTTTTTTTTTTTTTTTTTTTTGTGTGTGTGTGATGCTTTCATTTAAAAACAGAAATTCAAACAAAATCGAGTTAAACGTATAAAATAACATAAATTTAAGGTTCATTTAAGGTACCATGGGCCCGGGCAACGCCGCACAGTGGGGTATTTGGCGAATCTGGTTGGCCAAAATTATTTTTTTGTTGAAAACCAATTTAAATTAATTATTTAGTCACGAAACTATTATTTTTAATGCATATTAATATTTTTATTTAAAAAAAAGTTATTTGGAATGTTTATTTACTGTAAAACAATGAATACTTAGAGTATATATATATATATATATATATACTCTAAAGTAATAAATATAATATAAACTCAAATAATACATATTATTTAAGATATCATATATAGAAGCATATAAGAAATAAAAATATTCATATAAAAATGATAATAATAAAAATAATTATTCATACAATTAATAAATAAGTAAGGAAAAATTTCATCATCACTGCATATTAAAGAGATATCATCTGTTGTTTTGTAATTGGAATTCTATATATCATAAAGCTTGTAGAAGATGCAATCGGTAACAACTCTTTAGAGTTTTTTTTTTTTTTTTTTTTTTTTTTAAGAATTTGACTTTTTTTCGTATTGTGGATCTCATTCCAGTTAACACTAAATCTGAACTCAAACGTAATCTATTAAAAACATCAGGATTAAAAAAATTCTTAAAATTTTTCGTGCACAGTTTTTTTTTTTTGTTTTTTCCGAAATAAGCGAAAATAATTAGTGCGTACTTCGGCTGTTTCTTCAAACAATTGCTAACTGGTAAAATAGTTTGCTGGATTACAGTGAGGTTGTCTATTATTTTGAGCATTGTGGGTGATATTGGATACGATACCAACACTGTTAAAATTGGTTTCTTAAAAATGAGCTAAATTACCTCAAAATAGCTCCGAAACAACTTAAATTTGAAAACCCATGTACTCATTTTTGAGTATATTGACGTGTCAAACTTGGGGATATCGGAATTTTTATTGGTCAACCCCATTTTTGACATGTTAATATACTCTAAAATGAGTACATGGGTTTTCAAATTTAAGTATATATTGTTTCGGAGCTATTTTAAGACAATTTAGCTCATTTTTAAGTAACTATTTTTTACTGTGAAGGATATTCCTAATAGAGTTCTATTGTTTTCTCTGCATATTCCGTAAATTTTTTCGCGTGAACTCTGTGGCCACTTGAAGTAATCATGACGCTGTAAACTGAACTAAATCCCTTATATCAATATTAGCACAAGTTTCTTTTATTATAAATGACTTTTTCTTTTCAGGATAACAGACCATTTTAACACGCTTCAAAACAATACACGAAGGACTTTTTTCTTTGAGTACTTCTTATTATTCTGTATCGCATAGCTGCCAAACTTTTTAATTTTTAAATCAGATTTGTCATCAATATTTTTATAAAGGAATTGTTTAAGCATATTTTCTGTGATTGCATAAACTGAAAACATTCATAAAATCTTTCTTGTATGTCTCTCTTAAAAACTGGAGACTTGGCACTTATGGTATTGGTTTCTTGAAAAATTAGCCTAAAATGACATGGCTTGCAATTTGTGTACGTTTTCACATGTGTTTTGACATTTTTTTTCTTCTTTTGGAGTAAAAGTAACTTCTTTTAGTATGAAAGCAGCACATCTTTTTACAGAAGTTTCCAACTTATTTTGTTTGGCATGTGTGAGCACTTCAACGTCTGTGGAGTACGTAGAGTTTCAGCCTTTCTTGTTCAGATCTTTCACTTCATTCAGTGAAATCTCTTACTAGTCTCTCAGAATGGTTTACACATCTAGGAATTTCAAATCTCCTATCCAATCCTTATTATTTTCTACAAATATATCTGCTCAATATTAGACGTTAATTCATCTGCTCTTCACTTTTAATTTAAAACGCGAGTAACTGATAGATTTTCTTATTTCATCTTCATAAAAAAGCAATGATTTGAAAAGAGTAATTTTCAAGATATCTTAATTTTTTGTTTACATTCAATGCATTTTACCACAGAATAATGTTAAATAATTCTCTGAGAGTAATTATTTTGGCATTAAAGTCCTAGATCAAAATAAAGGCATAGTACAAATGAAAATAAATGAATAAAACATAAATGTTATGTGGTCGTCAATTTTTTTTATGCAGTTCTTTTTTTCTAAAAATTGCACAAATTTAAACATTAAGAAAGATGCCTCTACTCAACAGAAAAATATTTTTTTAATAAATACAGTTAATTATTCCGAATTTTTGGAAAATGCAAAAGCAAAATCTAAATTTAATAAATGCCTCAATTTAATCTAGCTTTAAAACAAATAACACTTTACTTTATTCAAATGAAAATGGCTTAAAATATACATATGTGATCACTTTATTGTTATCTCTAAGAATTAGCTTTGCAGCGAAGCTTATAAAATGTAAAAATTTCGAAACTTTATAACTAGCCACTTGAAACGCATTGAAAAAAATTTAGACCTGCATTTTTTGAACAGCCTTTATTTTAAAAAACGGAAGAAAGCGGAACTAATTTTTACAAAAATAAAAAGATAAAGGTCTATATTTATTGCTAGAAGAAAAATCATTGCAGGGAAAGACAGGGAAATATAACTAAATCCTTCGAATTTTCAAAATATAGTATAAAAGTAAGAGAGAAAAAATGCATTATTTTAAATTTCCTTTACAAGTATAAAAAATATTTTTTCCTCAACTAAAATAATAAAAACCTTTACACACTTATCTGCCTCGTCCTTTTCCATAACAATTAAATTTCATACAATTCCTAAATTAAAATTATTCACATTCTAAAAGGAAGCGTCGCAGTTGGCAACTAATGAGCAATAATCTGCTGAACGAAACATTCGAATTTCAACTTATACTGAGAATTCCCAGTTTGTTTATACGTCAAAAAAGTGGTATCACACGATTCCCCATTTATTTATCTTTATCACACACCCATATTTTTACACCTGCGTTGTAATATTTGAAATCGACTTTTGGCCAGCCAGATTCGTCAAATACCCCACTGTGCGCCGGACGGGTTGGCTAACATATAGTCTTAGTATTAAACGAAATATAAAATAAAAGATAGCATCTGTTTATTTGGAGTCAGTTTGACGTCACATTGACAGTACTTTGTAAAAAATGATGTCATATATAGTATTTCTATTTATAAGCATTTTTCCTACTTTCTTTTTTTAAGTGAAATGTCGTAAATTATATTAGATGTTTTAACATGAAATACATTTAAATAATGATTCGACGATTTTTGAAACATTATGGTCAATAAAGTGATCGTCGAATTCGACGGGTTCCAGCTACTATATCTAATTTCCAACCCATGAATTTGTATTATAACAATGAGAGTAGGGTTATAAATCAAAAAATAAATAAATAAATAAGTTTTTAAGCTTTTCCTGTATTATTTTTCAGCGAAAATTATATATATTATTTATCTGCAAAATTTATTTTAGAAAGCTATTTCTTCGTAAATTAATTTAAAAAACTCACAGAAGGTTGAAATTTCTTTGAAAACAATAAAAAGAAACGGAAAAGGGTATGAATATGTTAATTTAAAGTGAATTTATTAATATAAATAATTTCTTTATTTATAAATAACGTAAAATTTAACGTTAATAAATAACATAAAAGTCAATTATATGCGTACATTTGTTTTAACGCAAGTGTCAGGTGCAAGATTTTTTTTTTTTTATTATTATTAATAATTTTTATATTTGCTTTATAATATAAAGTTCGCAATAATGTATATTATGTTATCATCCTACAGCGCAAACGGGTGAACGGAATGCAACGAAATTTGGTATATACACAATACACGAGATGCGCTCACGGAATTTCGAAGAACAAAAAAAGTTCCAAAATGTCCACCAGAAAGCGCCTTTACCGGAAAAACATTAAATTTAACACAATAAGCGACTAAAACGGAATACAGAAGCAATATTAACAATACAGAACAAGAATTATGAGTAATGAAGTGTAAAACCGGAAAAAGCTGTCAGTTCTAGGGAAAAAATGTCGAGATTTGCATGCTTGCGAAGAAGAGGAGGCTTTATGCAAAACAGGTTAGGGCATAAAACGTTTGCAGACGACAAACGTTTGAGATGACAAGGTGATCAGAAATTAGTCAATAAATGTTAATATTGTCTCTGTATTCCGTTTTGGACGTTTATTGTGCTAAATTTAATTTTTTTTTCCGGCAAAGGCACCCTCTGGTGGACGTTTTGGAACTAAAATCTTTTTTTTTTTTTTTCGAAATTCCGTGAGCGCATCTCGTGTATAGTCTTTATACCAAACTTCGTTGCATTCCGTTCACCCGTTTGCGCTGTAGGATGTTGTTTATTGGGGATGTTTAATTATAACCACCCTGTATATTAAAGTGATTTTTTCTTTACTTCATTAACGTTTTTTATTTCTATACTGTGCCAAAAAACGGATAAAAAACATAATAAAGTATGATTCGCACTTTAGAATAAATTGATTTAGATTACAGAAGAATCTGTTCTTTGCTTACGATGTTGCTGTATTTTTTTCTGTACAGAAGTTTTTTCTGTATTTGTTTTTTCACTTTAAAACAGAAACGTTGCGACTTTTTTTTTTTTTTTTTTTTTTGAAGTGAAAACTTCTTTAGGCGTTTTGAGCACTTTTTGGGTGAACAAAAATCATGGAACTGAACTCGTGTCATCGTCACCGAACGCTTTGAAGTGAAAACTTCTTTAGGCGCGTTGAGCACTTTTTGGGTGAACAAAAATCACGGAACTCGCGTCATCGTCACCGAACGCTTTCCACGAGCTATATGTATACTGTGTATCAGTTCAAAAAACCCTTAACGGCCTAAAAGTTTGTGACGCCGCTACTTTATGGCTATAAGAATTTGAAATATGAGTCTTAAAAATAATGATATCAAATTTTAAGTGACGCTTTGCAATTAGTTAAAGTATACATAGATTTTCTTATTTCATCATTTACTTTTATCTTTTATATATATTTATAATGCAAACGTAATATTTTTAACTTCAAGATCAGACAGATATATAAAATACACTCACTGATGCTTTTTTATTCGCATTTCAAATTCAAAATAACAGTTTTAAAAGGAATTATATAAAAATTCCAGTGGCGCCTCGGTGTTATTTTAAAAGATATGTTTTTAGATTCCATTAAAATTACTTTTGTTTTGTCTGATAAAGTATATTTACACATTTAAACAGTGCTTTTAATTTTCAAATATACTGTCAAATAATTATACTTTCACTGAGTTTGCATTATAAAGTAAAATTATTTATTTCAATAAATTGATTTATCTTTTGCATCACGCTATCCAAAACATAGTATCAGAGTATCCAACTAAGTGAAAATTTGCTCAAAGAGGTAGTGTGACGTAAAGAAAACATTTACACAAATTTTACTTGCAGTTTTGGATAGCGTGACGCAAAAGATAAATCAATTTATTGAAATAAATAATTTTACTTTATAATGCAAACTCAGTGAAAGTATAATTATTTGACAGTATATTTGAAAATTAAAAACACTGTTTAAATGTGTAAATATACTTTATTAGACAAAACAAAAGTAATTTTAATGGAATCTAAAAACATATCTTTTAAAATAACACCGAGGCGCCACTGGAATTTTTATATAATTCCTTTTAAAACTGTTATTTTGAATTTGAAATGCGAATAAAAAAGCATCAGTGAGTGTATTTTATATATCTGTCTGATCTTGAAGTTAAAAATATTACGTTTGCATTATAAATATATATAAAAGATAAAAGTAAATGATGAAATAAGAAAATCTATGTATACTTTAACTAATTGCAAAGCGTCACTTAAAATTTGATATCATTATTTTTAAGACTCATATTTCAAATTCTTATAGCCATAAAGTAGCGGCGTCACAAACTTTTAGGCCGTTAAGGGTTTTTTGAACTGATATCATTACTTTTTTAGTGGTTATTGATCAAAAATTAAAATAAGTCTTTCTGGCTCCTAAGAAGGGTAAACTAATTTATCTTTTCTTATGAAGTTGCCACTATTTTTATTTTTTTTTAAATGGCAGCTACAATTTATTAATGGACTTAGTGGATTTATTAATGAAGGCTTGTATACATGGAGTTTTAAGCAAATCGGTTCATAAAAACCTTTCTAATGTAAATTTGAAATTTTCAGTGTGCTAGCACAGGGAAACAAGAGGGTAGATTAAGTTGGCAAATGAACATATCAAATACATTTCTAAGATAAATCTACACTGCAAATTCAGTGTGAATTAATTCAGTATTTCAAACATTATCATACTGACAAATTTTCAAGTAGACTGCCACTTGGAAACAAAATGGAGAAGCTTCGCACTAGAAAAATTTATTGACTGGGATTCTCAAACTCTTAAAAAAATAAAAATAAGAAAAATAAAATAAGAAAGAAAGAAAGAAAAATAAGTGGATAATTTCAAATTTAAGTTAGAATTACGTAATTTACAGTTTGCAAGTTTCTTTTTAGAGAATTACAAATTAAACAATTACAAAAAAAAAAAAAAAAAAAAAAATCAAGTAAATGTTAAAATTTTAAATTTGTATATTTTGTTTCCCCTTTTGAGGCTAAGTATGCTCCAATATTCCCAGTTTAAATTTTGACCAAAATTGCAGGTAAAAATTACTTCATATATATTTTCATATAAAACGTTTGGGGGGAAAAATAGACAAAATATAAATTAAGCTTTACATTTCTGTAATTTTAAAAATAAGATAATATCACCTGGAGAAAAATTTTATGGAAAATATAAGTTAAGCTTTAAACAAAAAATGAAATTTCTGCGTAAAAATTCTATTTCATAAATATATTTACAACTACAATAAACAAAAAATCCACCTTTAATTTTAAATAATTATTTCTACATGTTTCGAAGCAATTAAAAGTTTTTTCTTTCTTTTTTTTTTTTTTTTTTTTTTTTTTTTAAGAAAAATAAATAAATGTAGTGGCGCCATCTAGTAGTTTATATTAAAATCATATACATATATATTTAACTTTTTTTTTAATTATTTTTCCCCTTAAAAAAAAAAAAAAAAAAAAAAAAAAAAAAAACTTGTTTAGAAACAGGTAGAAATAGTTATTTAAAATTAAAGGAGGATTTTTTGTTTATTGTAATTGTAAATATATTTATGAAATAGAATTTTTCATGCAGAAATTAATTAATTAAAAAAAATAAAAGAAAGAATAATATTTTTAAATGCATTATTATGGGTTTCAAAGTAAAGATGTTATTTATTTATTTTGACGTGTTTTTTATTTTTGCTATTTGACATATTTTTCATGAATTTTAATAATGTTATTTCTAATAAACAGTGTAAGCACTGTTTCATCCCCTAGTCATTATTGCTTTAAATAATGAAAAAAAAATGATTATGTTAATATTTAAAAATGTCTGAAATTATGTCTGATTTAATGTCTGAAAAATAAATAAATGAATAAACTCTAACTGTATTTTCAAAAGAGTTTTTAAATTTTTAAAAAGAAAAAAAAATATATATATATATATGTACTTACGGAAGTGTATGTTTAAAATAAAAAACGATAGATGGCGCCAAAACTCTATTTGCTGTTTTCTTTTTCATTCCCGGCGCGGATGAATACATGAATATGAATCGCAAATCATTGAGCTATTATAAAATTGATGTTCATGAATGATTGAAAATTTTTTCACTTTAAAAAATTGTAAATTCATCATTATTATGATAAAATGGAATATCTAAAATTACAAAATACTTCCTTATTTAAAATATTATCTAAATATTTTTTTGACTAAATATGAAATTTTGAAATCAAAAATATTTTTTTCATAACAGAAGAGAAAATATATTTAAGTGAATTTGACTTAGTATATATACAATAAATATTTTAAACATGTAATAAAGTACTTTTGCGTTAAAAAAAAATCTAAATAATTCGTTGGCTGCATTGAAGTCGGTCAATCAACCAGCTCACATACCTAACAAGTAAGAACCGCATAACAGAGTTTTCACCCGAAGAAACACATGTAATTGGCGGAGTAATATAGTTCCATATTTAAAGCGATTTATATAAAAAACAAGAGTTTTCCTGGAAAAAACGAAAACGTTACTAGATTCAGAAAGATCCTATTAACAACATATATTAATTATATGAAAATCCTTCGAGCCGTTTTAGAGATATTTTTCAGAATTCCAGTCTATTACACCAACCGTTTTCCCTTTCTGGCTTAAAATTGAGATTCAGATCTCCAAACATATTGCATGTAGAAATGTAAAATTTTCAGGATAGATTAAGACCGAAGATAAAAGATTATTTTGAAAAGATCAGAACAAAATATGGCATATTTGCTGAGATATTAAGTGTCGGCTTTTACAAATCTGTTTGATGTCAAACTAGCCGTATATATGAGTTCGCAGCGTCCCGTTTGTCCCTCCGCTTGCGTCACTCAAAAAACTGTCGTTTTTCATGATATATGTACATAGATATACCTCCGTGCATTATTAGTATACATTACATATATAGGAAGAGTATATCTCTCTACACATATATCCATATATGTAGCGCACGGCGCGGCATGCCTCATATATATATATATATAATGTATACTAATACGAGTAGTATACTGGCTACTGGCATCTGTCTCTTTCTAGTTCTATACTCTATGTATGTATGTACTTTTTCCACAGTATATACATTAGTTCACAAAGTACAAGCACGTGTTTTTATACAGACTGTTATATTCTTCTTTTTGCTTTCAATATAAATTTTGAAATAAATAATAAAAAAAAAGAAAATTATTTTAGTCCTATTACAATATTTTTACCTAATATAAGGCTTAGTTCATTTAATTTGGGTAGCTACAAATATTGTGCCGAATCACATAATACAGATCATAAACACTTCTTTACAAACCAAAAATAATTCGAAAATAATAATCTAATAGCTCGACGATACAATTCACAAGTTACTTAGTTTTCACTTCTATCGGCAGTCCCCAAAGACTGCAATTTAATTTTTTTTTTTTTTTTTTTTTAGTGCATTATGTTTTAAAAATCGCAGCACATTTTACTTTCTGAACATACAATGTAAGGAAAGTATTGCAATCATGATTTGTGAAATGAATTTTGCATCTCGCATAGCTCAAAAACGAATGCCACAAATTTATATTTGTGACATCTAGATATGGTTCCTCATAATATCTAGTTATGACATCTCATAACATCTAGTTATACATCTCTAACTTTAGTCTTGGCACGAGCTCCCATTTTAGAGATATCTATCATTTTACAAGATTTTTCGCGATGCTTGCATGTGTGTGAATGAACATGTTAGCGTCTAAACATTTTGTTCGAATTGGCTGAAAGTTGGTACATATGTTATAGGTTACCGTAGCACGAACTGTATAGATTTTAGTGAATCTAGCACTTAATTTCCTTTTCCAGGAACACAATGAAAAATTCTTTATCGTTATGGTCTGTAGACTGAAATTATTTAAAGTGCATTAGTGTCTAAATGCCTCATCCGATTTAGCTGTAGCCCAGTAGGTAGTCAGCTGTAGCCCAGTAGGCCGCGGTAGCCCAGTAGGTAGAGCGCCGGCCTCGTAATTGGAAGATTGCGGGTTCGGTACTCGAGCCGGCCAAAGACCGTCCTGTACACTAATGGTGGCTGATACACGTAAAATCTGTCGTGGCCGCAATGTCCTCCATGTTCCCATAAAAAATTATACCTCTGGGGGTTACCGAAGCGGGAGAGCCCTCCCTTCCGTGGAGGATCAAACTTGCGATGTCATGTCTCCGGACCACCTCTAGGGGTGAGTCCCAGACCGTCGCCAATTGCCCATCTGCGCAGCACTAGTGCGACGTAAAACTCAACCAACCAACCGATTTAGCTGAAAATTTACATACGCATTATACAGTCGGTAACAAAAGTCTCCGAACACTAGCAAAAATTCCTATGTAAAAAAAGTACACTTCATGCGGTTTTGTTAAATAAATCCTTATCGAATCATGTTCTTACACTGACTAAGAACAGAATTCGACAAGTATTTATTTAACAAAACTGTATAATAGTACTTTTTTTACATAGGAATTTTTGCTAGTGTTCGGACACTTTTGTTACCGACTGTACCTTGTGAGGTCGAGTTGTAGAAGGTCACCACAGTTTATTTAAAATTAAGCTGGATCCAGCAAAGTATTCAGTTGGGATGGTTAAATCGCTTCGGCGCCAGTTGACTCGGCGAAATTTTGGGTCGGATTAGTTTTGTGTCGACATGGTGCTGTAACGAAGGAATTAAATTGTGAGATGTAGATGAATGGAAAGCGATTTTAAAAGTTTGGTTGAAATGAAGAGAAGGGAAGTTGATGAAAAGTGCTATAAGATGGAGATGATTTTCGAAAAAGGTGCGGTATAGTGGGGTCTTATCCGACGTCTGTCTACGACAAAGTTTAAGGCTTGGAGCCTGGAGAAATTTATATTTCGATAAAGGAGATTGAGAGTTGCACTTAAGTTAAGTAGTTTAATGAGTGTTATTGTGCTTCGGTGCTAGTATTCGTGAATGGAAAATCGAATCAGCCGGGTGGTGATGGTGATTGGTGATTGGGTTTTACGTCGCACTAATGCTGCGCAGATGGGCAATTGGCGACGGTCTGGGACACACCCCTAGAGGTGGTCCGGAGACATGCCATCACAATTTTGATCCTCCACGGTAGGGATGGCTCTCCCGCTTCGGTAACCCCCAGAGGTATAATTTTTGATGGGAACATGGAGGACATTGTAGCCACGACAGATTTTACGTGCACCAGCCACCATTAGTCGAATCAGCCGGGAATCCGCTGATCTAATTGGAGTCACGGCAGTTGAGTAAAGGAGTGCACCCGGCTCTAAAACTTCTACTGTTTTTGGGGTGAGATATTTCAAATTACCTAAATTAGTTATTATATTTATTTGCTAAATATTTAATTCTGCTGACTAAGTTACGCATTCCAAACAAATTCTCTCATTATTCTGGTTGAATAAACTCTTAGTTTTATTTTATATATCTGAGTCTTTGTGCTTCTTATACCAAATACTTAAGTTAACTAAGTTAAGATGCGGTCTCCGTCAACGCAGACCTCACAACCTTATTTAAAGAAACTGATAGGGATTACAAGACACAACTTTTAAAATGAAGTATGTTAACTAAAGGTAGCCCAACCACCTTAAAAGAGGTTTAATACAAGTTTTAACCACAAAATGGCGCTAAATCATATATCTCCAAGATGTGTGACTAAACCTGAAGTGTTTATATTGATAGACTGCCATTAGATGCAGTAATTTCACTTTATAAAAGTAATCTTTCTAATATCTAGGTAAGAAGATATTTTAATTTACATATGTTTAAATTCTTAGAACTTTGAGTTGTGATACGTTTTCTGAAAGCTTATTTATTTCTCTTTAACAACAGTACCTTCATTTCTAATAAATTTATCAGATTAACAGTTTAATGTTGTGCAAATTGCGACCCTATGCATGTTCTCAAGATGGCCCGGATGCCGGACCACCTTGGGATCAGATGTCCAAACTTACGAAACAAATATGCAAATTAATGTAGTAAGGGTAAATTTCAAAATTTCTGCTTAAATATCTGAAAAAGCTTATTACCATTTATTCTCTAACAATTTTCGTACTATTGAGAATACCAAAGGTCTCTAAAAGAAGTCAGTATAGCTGTCAAATAGAAAGCCCAGAACCACATTGTACAAAAAATGATTGAAAGTCTTTTTTTGTCAAAAAATATTATGATTAAGAAGAAAATCCCGAAAAAAAAAACAAAAGAAAGGAAGAATCACCAAATCATATCATTAAGCAGCGTAATAAGAAAACCAAAAACCAATCCACTACGCTGTTAAAAGGAACTCTCAAATACACTGATATTGCCATGTCTGCACTGAGAAAAAAATATACCGCCTTTCTCTAAAATGAATAAGTGCCACTTTTTAAATCCCTTAACTAGAAATATAGATTTCCGAGCTATGCGCATAAGGCACGCCAATAAACTGAATAGACAAAAGGATCGAGAATTTCTAGTCTACACATTTCTAAAGGGTGAAACAATATTCTGCTTGTTCTGCATATTCTGAATGTTTTGTATTGCGAGAAATTCTCGTTTGATTTTCTAGAATTGGGTCATAAACCAAGATTATAGTTGCAGAAACCCGCCTCTTTAGTCTCATTTATTTGCAGAGATTTTTAAATAACTTTGCCCTCGAGAATATAGTCAAACGCTCTATAATTCTAATAGGGGCTTCTCACTCTCCAAGGGAACTAGAATTTATAAGGATGACATGGAACTATTTTTTCTAGAGCCACTATTTAGATTCTAGATGTTGGTTACAGAATTTTTTCTCACTGTGTCACAAGTGATTGCCAGCCAAAACCAAGCTGTTTTTTCCCTTTATGCAAGAAGGACAAAATGATGTATATGCGATTGTGTAATAAATACTTTCGATGAAGAGTGTCGAAGACTTACTAAAAAAACAAAATTGAAAATTTCATCTGCACTTTCTGCATGGAATATGATTAAAAAGATAGTATTTGACAAATATTTATTCCGATTTTTTTCCCTTGTAATTAAATACTTCTAGAAGTAAAATTAGTTTTTAAAAACAAAACTATTTTATTTTCGAGACAAAACTTTAGTTAAAATACATTTAAAAACAAACTAGTATGTTGTGGCCACCACAAGACTTTCTTCTATATTTTCCTATACATATTCAATCAGTAACAATATTAAAAAAAAAAAAAAAAAAAAAGATTTTTTTTTTTCTTTTTCTTTTTTTTTTTTTTTTTTTTTTTTTTTTTTTGTGAAAATTAATACATATTCAATCACTAACAATAATTAAAAAAAAAAAAAAAAAATCGAATTTTTTTTTCTAAGTTTTTTTTTTTTTTTTTTTTTTTTTTTTTGTTAAAAGTAAAAAAAATCGATAACTTTGTTTTAAATTATCACAGATTTATGGTTCAACCATTCGTTTTAAAGGTATTGACGAGATCTTTCGAATGATACCCATCTTCAAAATTTAACCCCCCCGGGGGGGTACTTCCCCCCAGGGGGGGAACCGATGCCCCCCCATGCACAATTTTTTTTTCCTAGTTAACTACTACTATCATCAATAATTCAAATTAATTTTACAATCACAAGTTTAAAATAACTCTCATTATGCCCATTTATACGGAATTTTGTCCTATGCTGCCATGTTAAAAATTTGCATAAAATGCGATTACAGCGCCACCTGTTGAGCTATTGATCCCCAAATCTAATGGGCACCAGTTCATGTCAGGGTGCAACTAAATACCAAGTTTGGTTAAATTTCATTCATATGTTCGTGAGATACAGCGTCCACAAAAAAATGATACAGACACACAGACAGACAGACAGACAGACAGACAGACACACAGACAGACAGACAGACAGACATTTTCTAAAAACTATCAATTCGTGTTCAGGACATCCCAAAACGTGTAGATCCGTCAAAAAACGGAGGTCGAAAATTTTCGCGAATCCAATACTTTCTCTATATTACATATAGAAGAAAGTAAAAATACATGTAAAAACATTTAAAATTTAGATGTTTCGAAACCCGTCCAGGTTTCCTCATCAGTATGACTACAACGTAATTTGCAAGCATTACATGAATACACAAGGAATTTATAGCAGTACAGAGTATTCAGGAGCCAGTGCGCATGCTTCATTGATAGTGTAGAGATGGCTGGCAGTGTGCCAACTCTCAAGGAAAATATGTGATTTATAATTATCATAACCAGAATTTAGAAGAGTTGGCACACTGCCAGCCATCTCTACACCATCAATGAAGCATGCGCACTGGCTCCTGAATACTCTTCTATAAATTCCTTGTGTATTCATTTAATGCTTGCAAATTATGTTGTAGTCATACTGATGAGGAAACCTGGACGGGTTTCGAAACGTCTAAATTTTAAATGTATTTAAATGTATTTTTTGTTTTTAAATGTATTTTAACTAAAGTTTTGTCTTGAAAATAAAATAGTTTTTGTTTTTAATATATATATAATTAAGACGGTTTGATGTTTGTGTACGTTAAAATTAGTTTGCCGTGTATTTTGTTTTCATAATGTAAAAAGGCTTTCAATAAATGGGCTACCTTTGGAAAACAATGCGCCAAAGGTAGCTCACAAGCAACAGTTTTGAAATTGTATTATAAAAATGACTAAATTACATTTTACAAAGAAAGTTATACTTGATATGTGTAAGAGATAACTGTCGCATTTTACAAAAAAAAGTCCAGCCACATACACGTAACCAGAAAATTATATAAGTTCTCAAATAATGGCCACCTTTGGCTCATCTACCTTATTTCAATAATGTTAGAATTGGAAATCAAGTTTCAAACCTTTTTAAGTGAACAGAACAACATTACTTAATAAATTGCAGAGGTATAATTCCTGTTTCATAAAATAAACTTTAACAAATCTGAAGCAGTTTTGGTTGACATTCAATATCTTACTAGTCGTCGGGCAATTGAACTAATTTGAATCATTAAATAGTTCAATAAAGAAAGAAAATGGATTTTTGAATATTGATCCCTCAGTACGTATGCGTGTACAGTAGATCATAATGGATCTGAATCCTTTTGTACATTTCTTTAAAAGAACTATTATTGGTGAGCACGCTATTTTTAGCTAGGATCATGTTAAGAATTTGACCGCAGCGGATATATATCCGTTTACTGTGGTTTTGTTTAATCTACAATTCACATACAATTCAAAATTATATAATTATGGATTTTAAGAATGTTTCTGAAATATGAATGTATTAAATAACAGTAATAAGGTTTAATTTCAAATAGACAGATCAAATATTTTTAAATGTAGACTTTAGAAACTAGCGCGCTTCAAAAAATTTAAGTCTATAGACCCTGATGAATAAGGATTCGTTTCTGACGATTTTTTTTTCTAAGTTTTTTTTTTTTCGTTAAAAGTAAAAGAAATCTATAACTTTGATTTAAATTATCACAGATTTATAGTTCAACCATTCGTTTTAAAGGTATTGACGAGACCTTTCGAAAGATACCCATCTTGAAACTTTACACCCCAGGGGGGGAAGTGATGCCCCCACATGCACAATTTTTTTGCCTAGTTAATTACTACTATTATCAATAATTCATATTAATTTTACAATCACAAGTTTAAAATAACTCTCATTATGCACATTTATACGAAATTTTGTCCTATACTGCCATGTTAAAAGTTTTAAAAAATGCGATCACAGCGCCACCTGTTGAGCGATTCATCCCCAAATCTAATCAGCACCAGTTTATGTCAGGGTGCAAATAAATACCAAGTTTGGTTAAATTTCATTCATTGGTTCGTCAGATACAGCGTCCACAAAAATCGTGATACACAAACACAGACAGACAGACATTTTCTAAAAACTATCAAATCGTGTTCAGGACATCCCAAAACGTGTAAATCCATCAAAAAATAAAGGTCGACAATTTTTACGAATCCAATACTTTCTGTATATTACATATAGAAGAAAGTAAAAAAAAACTATACGTCCAACAGCCATGTAAACTTATACAGTTCTTTTGATGGCGACTTTTGAATGCATGTCCCAAATTTAAGCTCAATCGGATAAAGCGTTTAAGCGCATTATCGTGTTCATTCACACACATATACACACAGACACGGGATCATTTACACGTACATATATTACCGTAAAATTTAAATTTAGATACTTTGAAACATATACATACAGCAAAATGTCATAGTCATTTATGATTACTATATTTTCTTTACATAGCATTCGGAGAGTAAAAAGCATAGCTGCCAAATCTTCCGGTTTTCTCGTAAGATGTGTTATCACTGATTTTTAACAGAAATTTTTAATAACAGTTTTCTACTTATTTACTACGGTTAATTGTATTGAAATATACTATTTGAAAGTAGCAGTGATTCTTTTTTCTTTCTTTCTTTTTTTTTAAGAACCTAAAAGTTAGCAACTATGAAAGAAGCTTTATCTTTGTTATTGTCAGGCAGTTAAAATACATAAATAGCAATACGTTTAATGTTGAATTTTCAAAATACTTTTTACAAGTTCCTTATAGAGTCTTAAATTTTGGTAATGTATCTTATTGTGATTTTTTTCAAGGACACTTCTTATAAATGGAAACGAAGTAGTGATTATTCTTTGCATGTAATTACAGATTTTTCCTGTGCTTCGTTTTTAGGGGGGAAATGACTGTATAAACGTAATCTCATTAACTTATAAATGTGTTTTAGTATTATTAACATTCTGCACCACTTAAAAAAATGAAGAAAATGAGGTACATCTGTGTTGGTAATGCTTTATACTGGGAAGATGTGCCCTTGGGTTTCAAGTCACGTTAATAACTCTTTCGTCTCAGAAACAGTCATGTGATTTTTTTTTGTTCTTGCCTGTCCACTCTTTATCCTGGGAAAGTAATTGATAACTCTGAAGTCTTATAAGAGAAATAAGTTTTATTTATTTTTTTTCCCCTTAAGTAATGGCATAGTATGCAACTATCTGGGTATATTACGCAACTAATCGTAATGTTGGTAGTATGATATAAGCCTCGTTGGTTCAGGCATTTATTTAAAATCTCCCAACTAAAAGTTGTAAACGTTTCTAATATCTTATTTCTATGGGAAGGAAATTATTCAGTCTGCCTTAAATTATGAGTAGTAGAACAAAGTGAAATTGTGAAGAAAGGAACAAAAATTTCGCCATTTCTTTTTTGCTATACTGATAATGAGAATTTCTGTTTCTTTTCAAGAAGAGTAAATTAGTGTTCCGTTTACTGCAAAAAAAGACTTTAAATTATTGAAAATTTTTAAACAATATTATTTTTTCAAGATAGTACAGTCGGTAACAAAAGTGTCCTAACACTAGCAAATATTCCTATGTAAAAAAGTACACTTCATACGGTTTTGTTAAATAAATCTTTGTCGAATACTCTTCTTAGTCAGTGTAAGAACATGATTCGATAATGATTTATTTAACAGAACCGTATGAAGTGTACTTTTTTTTACATAGGAATTTTTGATAGTGTTCGGACACTTTTGTTACCGACTGTAGGTATCTAATGTCGTATGAAGCTATGTGTGACAATATTAATGTATGACACATTGTCTCGTCCATTTAATTAAAATCGAAAATTTAAAGAAATTAGCGTGTCCAATCTTTTAATCATATGAAAATGAAATTTTCAATCGTCTTAGATTATGTGTATTAGAATTTTGAAAAATATAATAGAAAGTGCATAAAATAATACTATTCCTTTTTACTCATTTTCTTTGAATCTTATTTTATCACATTAATTTATTTCGTATTGATTAATAAAACAATCTTTAAAATTATTTAGAATTTATAAGCAATATATATATATATAAGAAGCTTCTTAGTATATTTGCAGCTATTTCTAATGTTGTTAGTATATGGCTCTCTTTCCCTTGGATAATTATTTTAAATCATCTAACTAAAAGACCTAAACTTTTCTAATATCTAATTTTTATAAAAATTAAATGCTGCAATCCGTCTTAGATTGTGAGTAGTAGAACTACTTAGGCAATGGAAGGAAATAGATAATTTTTGCCATTTCCTTTTTGCTATCCTCCCAGTGATCAATAGGTGTTGTTTTATTACATTTAGTTTACTGTATTATTTATGGAAAAATAAAACAGTCTTTAAAATTATTTACAGTTTATGAGCAATTTACTATATTTTTCAAGAACTTTTCCAACTAGCATATTATGCACCTATCTGTAATGTTACTTAGCATGTGGCTCATTGTCTCTGGCATTATTTAAAATTATTCAAATAAAAAATTTTAACCGTTCCAAATATATTTTTTCTATGAACATAAAAAGTTGAAATCTGTTTTAGATTGTAAGTATTTGTGTAAGATATTGATGAAAGGAAATAAATTTTCTAATTTCTTTTTGCCATCTTAACAATGATTGACTATGACCTAATGATCAGGTAGCAAACTGGACTAGAGCATAACACATATGAAATTCTGCAAGAGTCAATTTTGTCTTTGACTCTTCCGGAAAACACCAAAATTATAACCCACCTTCTCGAACCATGTTCCAAAAAAGAAGTAACTTCGGCTATTAAAACAAGAGGGGATAAAACCATTGCCTCGTATTCAACAGAAAATTTTTGTCTTTGCCTTCACTGACGGTTTCTCAGATGAAACTCTAGACAACGGAGAAGCTGGTGTCAACTTTACTTTCCCACAGAGTGGAAGCACAAAGCAATTTAAGATCGGAGGAGGCAAAATAGCTTCAAACTACACTTGTGAACTCATTGCCATCGAAAAAGCCCTAGATGAGTATATAAATCTTGAAGAAAATGAGAGAGCCAAAGGGTTAATCATCTTCAGTGACTACAGAGCTGCTCTTCCAGCAATTCAAAGGGGTTCTTCAGGGCAAATTATAAATATTCACCATACACTTCGTAAGATTTTCCATTTAAAGAAACAGTGCACCATGCAGTGGATCCCCGCGCATGTTGGCATTACTGAAAACGAGAGGGCTGATGCCTTGGCAAAAGAAGCAAGACAATTAAACACCAGCAGGGTTACTCATGTCTCTCTCAGCGATATCAATTCAGTTGCTCAGGCAAAACTCAATGATATGAAACTCAAAATCAAACACCAAATCCCTGAAATCAGTACCAATAGAACTCTCACCAGCACTCTAACAAGAATCCGGACAGGACACTTTAGGGGGATGAAGATCCATAAAGACGGGACAAGGACTTACTGCCTCTGCAAAAACTTCCTAGACATAGAACTAACCCCCAAACATCTTTTCAACTGTCTCGCTATTCTGGCGCAATTGCAGTAAATAAGTGACAATTCGTGGGCGGACTTATATGAAGAAAATTGCCTTCAAATCGCAGATGCTGTACATAGACCTTTGGTCCCATTTAAAATTATTTTCTATCCATGACACGACACCAACCAACCAACAATGATTCTGAGCTTTGCTTCATTACCTTATTTTAGTTTATTTCGACTAAAGAAAAAAATAGTCTTAAATTTATTTAAAATTAATTAACATTTTTCTTTTTTTTCAAAAAGCCATCTAGTATATTATGCAAAAACCTGTAATGCTGCTAGTATATGTCTCAGGAATTTATTTAAAATCTTCAAACGTCGCAAACTGTCTTAGATTGTGAGTGTTAGAATTGTGTAAGATATAAAATGTAAGTGGGTATAATTTCGCGATTTCGTTTTGCTAAACCGGCCATGATCGTGAACTTTGGTTTATTAGACTAATTTAGTTTATTTCCGTTATAGAAAAAAACAGTCTTTCATAACAATATACACTCTATAGCAAAAAAAAAAAAAAAAGAAAAAGAAAAACGCAGCAAGAAGGAGTTATCCAAATGGGACGAAAATTGGTAGATGTGGTGTACATGTGGAGAAAAACAAATTATTACAATTTCATAAAATTTGGATGATTTAATCAAGAGGAAGGGCCTCACAAAGTAAACAAGTCAATAACATGTTGGTCCACTTCTGGCCCTTGTGCAATCAGTTATTTGGCTTGGCATTAATTGATAGATTTGGCAGATGTGCTCCTGCAAAATTCTGTCTAATTGATGCGTTAGATTAGCAAAATCTCGAGATGGTTGTAGGATGCTTTTCATAATGCTCCAAACGTCCTCAGTGGGAGAGCGATCTGGCGACTTTTCTGGCCAAAATAATGTTGTACAAGCAAGAAAACAAGCCGTGGAAACTATCTCTGTGCGCGGGCAGGCATTAACATTCTGAAATATACGATCAGGATTGTGTCATATGAAGGGAAACACAGCGGGACGTAGAATGTCGTCGACGTACCGCTGTTCTGTAAAGATGCCACGGATGACAACCAAAGGGGTCCTGCTTTTAAATGAAATGATACCCTAGACCATTACTCCTGGGGTTCGGGACGTATGGCTGACGACAGTCATGTTGGAATCCTCCCTTTTTTCGGGGCGTCTCTAGATGCATCTTCGCTGATCATCGAGGCTCAAATCGGAATGAGACTCATTACTGAAGACAATTCTACTCCATTCAGGAACATTCCACTTCGAACAATCCCGATATGACTGCAAACGTGCTTGTCGGTATACAAAAATTGATAGTAGTCCACACACGGGGTTCCGTGAGCTCAACCCCATTTCTCTGAGCCGCCTATTAATGGTCTTTGAAGTCACTGAAGTACCAGTTGCATGTAGGATCGACGATAATGATGAATTTGTGGTTTTGAGAACCGTTCTGATGATTGGTCAGTTCTCACGTTCTGCCTCTCTCTACACCGGCCGCTTCCTCCCTGACGCTGTGTTCGACCATGGTTCACCTATTGCTGCCAATATCATCTAATAGTGGCATATCTCCTATACAAATTGTCAAACAATTCGCAGATTAGACCGACTGGCTTCTTTGAGCCCAGCTATTCACCTCTCTCAAATGCTGACATCTGCGCATATTTTTTGCGCACCTGTATGCGAGTCATAGTTACTGTATATCTGAGTAGGCGGAAAATTTTTCAAACAATTTATGACCTGGAATCAAAATTTCTCCTTTTTAATATTCTGCCAATTGTGCAGTTAAGATGCGCTGCAGAGTCGCATGCTCATTCGATGGCAACCAAACTTTAAAATTTTGAATTTTCCATCGTAACCTGTATGCATGTCAATTTTTGTCAAGTTTGCAATACTCCTTCTTGATGCGTCGTTTTCTATGTTATAGAGTGTATATTCTTTTCCAGTTGCCACGTAGAATATTATGCAACTTTGTGTAATACTGTTAACATATAATGTCTCATTCCCTCGGTAGTAATTTAAAATCAGCCAATTAAGGTAATTCAATGCTGCTTATAACGTATTTCATTTCTAAGAAAATGATTACAATGTTTACCTGTATTGTTCTAAATATTCATCTAGTAAGTTAATATTACATCACAATAATTATTATATACACGTGATTTTATAAATCTAACCAAGTTTACAGTATTAAATCTGGATCAATTTCACAATTTTTGGAATATTTACAAGTATTGTTCTAAGTATTCATCTAGTAAGTTAACATTACATCACAGTAATTATTATATGCACATAATTTCTCTTTGATGATATATGGAAACCGGCGCTTGCGCCGCACCACCAACCGACCCAGGCTCGCTTTGTCGCCCATGCGGTCCAAAATATTTATTGTCCCCGAAGGAGAAATCTCTGTCATCACGACAGCAGAAACCCATCACACGACAGCAAGTACCAGCCCAGATATGGACAGCTTAGACTCATAAAGCTTACGTCAACCCTTCGGACCGACCTAGGTTGGCCAACAACAGGCCCGTCTGCCTCGGGTCCCGGCTGTTCCACGGTTTGACGGCCAGAAGGGCCAGTTTACCTTCTGAGGACGGTGCTCGACCATCCACATAGCCGTGCTCCCTACGGCGTTCAACTGTACCAGTCGAGCTTTGCCAACTGAGCAGGATGCACACGCTTCTCCTTTATATGAG
Organism: Salticus scenicus; assembly: GCA_963930645.1. Taxonomy (NCBI): domain Eukaryota; kingdom Metazoa; phylum Arthropoda; class Arachnida; order Araneae; family Salticidae; genus Salticus; species Salticus scenicus. The sequence goes on along the minus strand of OZ005649.1, from coordinate 7,895,996 downwards.
CTGGCCTCCACTGCCACATGGCAGGCCCCACTCAGGACACCAGGACATGCCCGAGTTGCTCGGGCAATCCACCCCACATGAGCACCAAGTGCCAGGAAACTTAGTCCATGTCATTTTGACTCCACAACACGCGCTCATGCGCCGTCCGCTTACATTCCTGCTAGCGGATATCACCATAAATGGATACTTGGAAGGTAAGATTGCGCTGGTTTGGTATCAGCTAGGGAAAAATCCTCTGGCGGTGAGGCAAAAACCCTATTTCTAGAGACGTCCGCTAGTTTGCATCTTCGACCACTATTGCGGGATGCATCTGCACTAGCAGAGCGTACATACCTTAGGTTGGCGGAGGAGATACCTTCGATACAACCATGTAGGAGCAAGCTCCTTCGACCCACTGTAGTTTGCGTTCAAATCCGCCTGGATGCCCTTCTTTGGGATGCCTAGGGTGGCGCACTTTCTACCGCCTCGATTTGGAACGCAAAGCTGAACCTCCTCGAGACGATACTTTCCACCCTCAGCACACAGTCGTGCCAAAGTAGCACTGCAATCACCATCCTGCACCCACACCTTTACGCTCATGCCAAGAGACCTCTCCAGCACCTGCAGCATGGCTGGGTGTATCAGCCCAACAAGAGCTCTGAAAAAGAGCAAACTCCCCACTCCAGATTGAGTCACCTACACGCCACGCCAAGAGCAGACCTTTCAAGCACTTGCTACGTGTCTTAGTGTATCTCCGGGAGCGAGTCGGAAGAAACCAACATCTACACCTGTACGCTCACGCCAGGAGACCTTTTCAGCACCTGCAACGTGGCTGAGTGTATCGACTCAGCAAGGCCCACATCCCAGAATGAGTCACCTTTACGCCACACCAAGAGACCTTTCCAGCACCTGCAATGTGTCTGAGTGAATTATTGGGCGAGAGGGAGGCATGGTAAGCAATCTGGCCAGTCTGGCACAACCGCTGTCCCTCCAAAAGACATCCTGCAATTGCTTTTCAATTGCTCTCGTCCATGCTAAACCTCGTTACTTCACCGCAATTGCGGCTATCCAGGGGCCACCGCTGGGAGGTAAGGTCTTGCTGACGAGCGTAGGAGCGCTGCCTGAGGGGTCAGCGCGTCCCACTCGGACTCCTCTTTGATTAAAAAGCATCTGAAATTCAAAACCGATTCGATTATCAGTAGACGATACAAACGATTTTCAAAGCTTGGTCTGTTTTACATTTCATGATTCAAGGATGTTTCCATTTCATAAATAGAATAATCTTGTTAAATTAAATAAATATGTAATGATTTAAATATGAAATAAAATGCCGTAAATAATTTGAAGCATAACAACTTATCTACTTATGAAATGAAATAATTCTGATATTATTTAGCAAAAATGTAAACATTACGTTTGTCTGTTCCAGTAATTCAATAAAACTTTTAATTCAGCCTATTTAATCGTGTCTTTGTAAGAGAAACCTAGTAAATTAAATCTTTTTTTCTTAATCACACTGAATTTATTTTTAAAATTATTAATTGACTATGGTACGTAAAGTTGTACGGTGATTAATTTGTTGAAGATTAATAGATTTTTTCTTACAAGGAAACATTCAAAAAGTGTCGTTTTCAAAAAATATTGAAAAAAAAAAAATATATGTGATTCTACTCTTCATAAAACACCAGAATGCGAAAAAATTATCGGCTCAAATGAATTGCAGCGACCACAAAAAATTATCAAAATTAAGCATTTTTGGCGATTTAGCGCTGTTAGGCGATAAGTTCGCTAGCACCGAGATTGTCGTGTACGCACAGAACCGTGTTTTGCTTCTCCGCCAAGTACTCAAAATCAATCGCCTAACAGTGTGAAATCGCCAAATATGCTTAATTTTGATAATTTTTTGTGATAGCTGTAATTCATTTCAGCCGACAATTTTTTACTTTCAGGTGTTTTATAAAGAGTAGAATGACGTTTTTTTTTTTTTTTTTTTTTTTTTTTTTTCAATATTTTTGGAAGACGATACCTTTTGAATGTTTCCTTGTTAGTTATATTAAGCTTTATTATTATTAATATTATATAATGTACTATTTTAAATTATTAAGAATTCATAATTTTATAAAAACTGGGCCTAGGACACAAGCTAACATGAATTTTTCTCTGTGAACACGATTTATATAACAGTTTTGGAATATTTAGTTTTCTGGAGTATATAGTTAGCAAAGGCATTAATGCATAGTCACGGTAATTTTTATAGAAATTAAGCTCATGTTACTAAAATACTTATTTTGTAGAAGTACGTTATTTGAAAGAACTACACCGAGAAAAAATTCTGTAACTGACGTCTAGAATCTAAATTGTGGCTTTAGAAAAAATAGCTCCACGTCATCTTTACAAATTCTAGTCCCCATTGAAAGCGTGTTCTAGAAACCTCAATTAGAATTCTAGAGCGTTTGACTATATTCTCGAGGGCAAAGTTATTTAAAAATCTCTGTAAATAGATGCGAATACAAGAGGCAGGTTTCAGCAACTATAATCTTGGTTTATTACACAAGTCTAGAAAACCAAGCGAAAATGTCTTGCAATACAAAGGATTCAGAATATTCAGAATATTGTTTCACCATCTAGAAATGTGTAGGCTAGAAATTCTCGATCATTTCATCTATTCAGTTTATTGGCGTGCCTTATGCGCATAACTCGCAAATCTATATTTCTAGTTAAGGGATTTAGAAAATGCCCACTTATTCATTCTTGATGAAGGCGGTATATTTTTTTTCTCAGTATAACTTCAGCCAAACATTTTAATGCTTATTATGCACAATTTCTTTTTAACCCTTTGCGGCGCAAGACAATTCGGATCATTTAAATTATACTGCCACCGGAATTTATAAACTAAATTAAACTAAAAGAAATTTTAAATTTTAAGGTTAAAAAAATCGGCCTTTTCTGACATGTTATAAACGTAAATTTTTGCTAAAAAATTTCCGGGATGCATTTTTGCAGCTGGATCTTAAATTCTGCGTCCTCGCAGCGAGGACAGCACGCGTTAAGGGGTTAATTCCTCTGTATATTCCTTTTCCTTCAATGCAGTTTCATTTTCTGTCTTCTTCCCGTATAAAAAAGGGGAAGGGGGAGCTAAGTACTCACTTAAGGTCTACATAAACAAAAATTAATTCCGAAAATATTAATGTTTATTTCTCTTTAAGAGGTTACCTGGTTTTCGAAAGCATAAAAAAAATTTAAGAAAAAAAAAAAAAAAAAAAAAAAAAAAAAAGCATATTTCCTTTCTCTCTCTCTCTCTTTTAATATATTAAATAAAATGTTTTATCCAAATTCTTTTTCTATATATAAGAGCGATATATAATAATACTTTATGAATTTTTCATTAAATTTTTTGGAAAATTGAGCCTGTGGGTTCTGGTTTCAGAGGGAGACACTTCAGTGGGAGATATTTCAGGTGGGAGACATTTCATTCGGTGGGAGACATTTCAGAAAAGCGGTGCACACGATTTCTCGAAAACTAACGTACGAATCATTTTGAAATTTTGCGTACTTCTTCAAAATGGAATTGACAAAGAATGCTTAAAGGAAGAATTCTTTTTTTTTTCCTCAATTTGGATAAAAACTAAAAACGTCGTCGCCAGTTTTTATAGGCCAGTTTTGTGTAACACACACACAAAAAAAGGGGGGGGGGGGAATAAATTAGAAATATCAGTCCTATCGTTACAAATTCGGTACAAAATGAAAGGGGTGATTTTTTTTTAATCCAGGGGTGCAAATAGTTTTTCGACACGACAATTAGATTTACTTTTTTTTTTATTATTAACTAAAGTATGAAATTTAGTTGGTAACGCTTCATTTTAAACCATTTTAGTCGTTTTAAAAAGTACGTGACCGTGTTTTACGGTCAAAAATTTTGATAAAAAAATAAATTTAAAATTAAAATAAAAAAAAATTAAAATTTTACTCATTGAAATTAATAATCCTCCGTACTAAACTAAATTCTGTCTTTGGCAAAATTTGTTATTATTATTACTATTATCACAGCTAATTTTAGAAGGCTGTACGTGTAGTAAAGTGTACCGAGAAGTGTACTGTTTTTGCATACAGCTCTGCCAAAATTTAAAATATCAAAATTTTGAAAAAAAAAATTTATTTTTAAGATATATATAAAATAGAGAAACTATATATATGTATATATATATATATATATATATATATATATATCGATTAATTGAAGTTTGCGAGGCTTTCATTTTTAATTTCAATAATTTGTTAGCATCTTCCTATTCTCCAGTTTGTTCAAAAGTTTTACATGTGGCTACTCTGCTTTTTTCTAGTTTTCTCTATGGATTCCTTAATGATTTGATTTAATAATTTATTTAATTTCTCATTCAAATTGGTTTTGCTGTCTCGATCGGGGATGGAAAATATAAGTTGCTATGATTAGCAATATTGTTTTACGAAATCGATGCAGCTTTCAGAACTTTATGAAGTATATGCCCCCTGACGCGTTTTTACTTCTAATTTTAAGCTTTTTTATCCAATTATTATTTCTGTGGTCCTTTAGTTAGTTTCTCTGTAATTAAGTTTAATGGTCCTTTTTTTTTATTATTATCATTCATATCGGCATAAGTAATTTAAATTGTTTTTGTCTCTTATTGGTTCTTAATCTGCATCGCAACATTTTTGTATCAGTCTTAACTATAAGTTAAAATCAGTTCTATTTTTGTTGTGTTGGTATTGTTTTGTATCTATTAATTGCTAAATTTTAAGGTTAAATTTTATTACTATATCTATCATGTATATATATTTATATGTATATATATATATATATATATATATATACCTTCGAAATCCATGTAACCCCTTAAAGAAATCACTCTCAGTACAAAAATAAAATAATAATAATAATAATAACAATAATAATATAATGTTAGAGGTAAAAATGAAAGGTTTTCCAAAGCAGTACTTCTTCTATTGTGATTTATTTTTGAAAGAATGCAATGCTAATGCAGGTTTTATTTAATTGCTATTTTCTTGTAAACATTTGGCAATTTATTTCAAGATAAAATTCTGCAGATTTTATTTAATAATTAGATCTGTGGACCTTATTCCGTGAGTAATTTTATATCGTTACTTAACTGTAGTATGTTATTACAGTAATGCCAGATGGTCGAAAATTATTTCCCCAAACAAGTCTTCAAATTTCTCCAAATCAGGGTTTTTTTTTTTTTTTTTCGAAAAAATCCCCAACTTGATTTCCGTTTCCGCTAAAAAGGCAAAATAAAAATTTTTTCAAAAAAAAAAAAAAAATATATATATATATATATATATATATATCAAGCAGATTTAGGTGGATTTAAGCTCAGATTTTTTCTCAAATGAAGGCAATTTTTGAAAAAAAATCCCCAAATAACAATAAAGCTATTGAAAATCCCTGGCCGTAGGGACAAATCATTACGTTGCCGACATTGACAGAAAGTTGAACTCCCCAGATTTGTCTCCCAAAAAGTCCCCACAAACATTTGGTCCCCAAAATTGTCCCCAGAAGTCTCAAAAATCCCCAAAATGGGGGACAAAATCCCCAATCTGGCATCACTGAGCTGTAGTATGTTATTATAAGCAGAAGCGCAAGGATTGTCTCTGTAACAAAGCCTTCACATAAACAAATGCTAACCAACCTGTCTTACCGTTTTCTTTTCTTTTTACTTTTTTTCTTTCTATTCTCATCTGGTGTTGAACTGAGGTAAATAAATAAAAATAAAATATAGCTATAAACAAAGAGTAAAAAAAAAAAAAAGAAAAGAGAGAGAGAAACTCCGGATTTTACTGCAATAAACAAGTTTCGCTTCTGACGTTTCAAGTGACCCTGTGACGTAAATAGTTCACCTTGATTTTTTGGTAACCCGTAGCTCATGAAATGGATGAACCTCACAGATGGTTATTAATCATTTTTTCTTATTATTTTTAGAATACCAATGAATCATACATTTTACGCGATTATTTTTTATGTAAGTGCATTTCACTTTTAAAGGGCAACTAAGGGCATATTTTATCCTGATTTACCAATCGACACCGGATAATTTTTTCTAGAGAAAACCTCTAGAAAAGGGATTTTTCTTAGAAGAGGATGAAATACCCTCTAAACATACATAAATTATTTTTTCATGTATTGATTTTTAATTGTAGTAACGCATATCGAGAATAATTTACACATCATTTTTGAGTGTAAATGTATTTCTCTCTAAAACCTCAAACGGTTTGATTTTCTTCAGAATGTAATTTAGAACAAAATTTGTCTGAAAAATTCTCTAATAATCGTGAAATCGTTCATGAATATTAATTTTTTTTTTTTTTTTTTTTTTTAAGGAAAAATGAACATTTTTAAAATTTAGACAAAGTGCGTCTTGTATTTCCATTAATTCAGTTAATTCAATTCAACTAAAACAGTAGTTTAAGTATGAAACAAAATTTCAATCCATGTTATTATTTCGCATGGTTTAAACGTGATTAGTTTAAAAAAAAAAAAAAAAAAAAAAAAAAAGTATGGCACTTGTTACTTGTAGAAACAATTTTTGCAGTCTTCATAGGCATAGGTAAAAATAAAATTTTACAATATACGATAATTTTCCATACATTTAAAGCCTAACATCTAAAAGTATTTATGTTTAGAAGTATTTCAAATTATTGTGCTTATTAAATTATAATAATAAGCTTGGTTTTCAGAGCCATTAAAATAGTTTACGTGGTAATATGTCGTAAAATTAAAAAAGAAATTCAAAAGAAATTCAAGTAAATGCAGTTATACCTAACCAATAGAAAAATCTAAGAATTTTTTTTTCTAATTTTATTAATCAAGCCTTTCCTTTGTTTACTTGATCAATAAAATAAACATACATCATCGACTAATTAATTAAGCTGTATAATATTAGCAATATCTATAGAGCTATAAATATAGTCATATACTCTAAAATTTTTATTGATGGATTACATATCGCCAATTTCCAAATTGCTAATTATTGGAAAGCAATGTAAAATATTTTTAAAAACTAATACAAACATCTAAATAAGCTGAAAACGAATTAAATTCCTCATTATTTACACAATAACAGAAATATTTCTTCAGTCAATGTAATTGTTCAGTATACTAAGACCGTCACGAAGGTGTGACAGTTCTTACATTTTGAAAAAACAATTAGAAATATCGCATATTTAAAAAAGAACTATTTAGAGCCTCCACTAAATATTACCCAAATTTATAATTTATAATTCTAGCAGAAACATATTGAAAATAAATTTATTTGCCGGAAACATTTTAACATTATTTTTAATATGCAATTTCTAATTTTAGAGTTTTAAATACTAATTAAACGAAATATATTAAATGCAACATGTTTAACTGTACATATATATATACATATACATAAATGAAAGATATCGTAATAAAATTTAACCTTAAAATCTAATAATTAATAGATACAAAACAATACCAACACAACAAAAATAGAACTGATTGTAACGTATAGGTAAGACTGACACAAAAATGTTGCGATACAGATTAAGAACCAATAAGAGACAAAAACAATTTAAATTACTTACGCCGGCATGAATAATAATAATAAAAAAAAGACCATTAAACTTAATGGACGGAGAAAGTAAATAAAGGACCACAGAAATAATAATTGGATAAAAATGCTTAAAATTTGAAATATAAACACTTCAGGGGGCATGTAATTCATAAAGCTGTGAAAGCTGCATCGATTTCGTGAAACAATATAGCTAAACATAGCAATTTATATTGTTTCAGTCCCGATCGAGGCAGCAAAACCATTTTGAATGAGAAATTAAATAGATTATTAAACCAAATCATCAAGGAATCCAGAGAGAAAACTAGAAAAAAGCAGAGTATGACACATGTAAAACTTTTACACAAACTGGAGAATAAGGAGATGCCAACAAATTAATGAAATTAAAATTAAAAGCATTGCATACAACGATTAATCGATAAAGAATTAACGTCGGAGCATTTTCATTAACGATAAAATTCACTGCGTAATTATTTATTGAGTTAGTTAAATTATAATTTAAATTGTCCGTAAATCAGTGAACATTAAAACTTTCATAGAAAGCAAATTAAAGGACTAATTTGAAAACAATGTTATAATTTGAAAAAAAAAAAAAAAACTAATAGTTATCCGTTTTAAACTTAATTCTGCTTTTGCGTATATATATATATATATATATGAGATGCAGTGTCTGATGAAAATAATATACATTATTATGGTAAGCATTTAATGCCAATTTTAACATTCTCATGAATTTGTACAAGTTATTTGACAAAATATTAAAGTATTTAAATTTTAAAATATCTGCTGAATGAATGTTCATAGGTTGGCCTTTCATATTAAAATCACTATCAAACAAAAAAATTTTAAACTTCAAAAAAAAAAAAATTAAATTTATCTCTTAACTCTACATATTCTAAGAGAAAGTAAAACATTAAGCAAAAACACAGTTAGAAATCTAAGTCATCTACTTAAAAATTTATTTATAGACAGCTTGTATGATAATCATCATTAGATAATATTTAATTTTAATAAATGAGTCATTAATGGTATAGTATGTATCTTAAGAAAAAACTTTAATTATTTTCCTGTTGAATATTTTTATCATTAGCTTTGAGAATTTTGTAAAGTCTTACCTTCTATAATCTTAATTTGTGCATTACATCGTCAAAGAAAAAAAAATAATAACAGCAATCCATCTTCCTATACCTGTCACCTGTCTTTTGGTTCAACTTTTCAACGGGATGAAAGAAATTGACTGCGAACAACTAAACTTTTACTTCCACAGGAAGGCTTTTTTTTTTTTTTTTTTTTTAAGGAGGTTATTGAACTACTTGACAGAATCAAATTAATGATTAAAAAAAAAAATAAAAAAAAATCGATACTCTTTTTCTTTACATTGATGAAAGTGATTTGTTTATTAAATAAGAAAAAGATCTTGAGCCATTGAATAATGCAGAAATGAAAAAAGTAGTTATAGTAGTTATAACAGAAAATATAAATTTCACTTCTTCATACATGCATATATATATATATATATCAGTATTATGCACAAAATGTCTAGAAAAGGTAATTAATATTATATTTAATTACTTTTAACTAGAAGGATACGCCCGCTTCGTTGGTCCCTACATTTAAATGAAGTTTAAAAAAAAAAAAAAAAAAAAATGGATCTGTATTTCCTTTTTGCATCCCCATATAAATAAAAACTAAAAAAATTACATTGATATTGCTCTAAACCACGATTTGGGTACCCGCTGCCTACTGCAGCTCTTTTTCCGCCAGCACTGCATCGGATCCAGATTCCCAATGCCGGCAGAAAGGTCTTTCTCCGACACTTCGATCTGGGTATTTATCAACGACAGGTAGTTATGCTATTATTTAAGAACTACCCTTTTGAAGATGACTGTATCTCACCATATATTAAATATTTTAGTTTTTGAACCAGGTATTTTATAGCCCCTGTTATTTATACTATATTACCCTTTGATTCCGATCAATACCATAAAATAAAATAAAAGGGACATTTTCTTTTAAAAGGAATCAAATGCCTAATAATAATAATAATAAATTTAATCCTTTCTACTATACTAGCAAAGCTCCGGTTCGGGAACGAACCAAATTCCGAATGCGGGAAAAATTTCAAAATCAAGCTCGAAATGTACAGAACTCGGCCTGATGCTGCCTGCGTGCCAACAGATCAAAATTTGTTAACGAAACCATTTTTTAATTCATGAAATCAATGAAGGTAGTGAATCAACGAAGGCTTTTCTCGCTTCTTTATTATACTTACTATATTTGAAGGAAACTCTTTTCTATATCGCTTTACAAACAAAAATAAAATTTAAAGAAATCATGAAATTGCTTTAAAGCCCGCTTTGGTTCCCCGCGGCTTTCGGCAGCAACCCACTCTTTCGCAGACTCTCGGGTGTCTGTCCCTATTGCCTGTAACAATAGCTTACCAGTGTGCTTCCATTTGGGTGCTTATCAGATGACAGTTTCCAAACGGACAATATCGAAAAAATTGAAGTAGCCATTTTACATTTGAATCCCAGTTACATATGAACAACACTATACGTGGTGTACATAATATTTTCTTTCACGTTAACTTCTATATTTATTTGATTTATTCGATCAACCATAAAATGACAACAATTTTACACCAAATATAATATTACAATGTGCTATGATCAGCTACGGCTATCGCATGAGACAATTAATTTTTGTGGTTATAATAGTAGTTGAGTTAGTTAATAGTAGTTGGTGTTGGGTGGATATTAACCAAAATCAAACTACCCTAACTTCCGTGGCTCTAAAGTGACATCTTCGTGGTAGTACATTTTGAATATCAATTCGATATTCGGGCATGCGCTGTGAAATGCCCTAAAATTAACCTAATTAAGAATATAAACATTGATCTGAAAGTGAAAATGGTTATTAATAAGTAATTTTTACTCTCATCAAATAATATTAGACTCAATATAATTTTAATTAATTTCTTTATTAAATCTCCAAATTTTGAATACTACTTATATTGATTCTTTTATGATTTTACAATACAACATAAATGGTAATAACAATGATCTCCTTTTTAAACATTATTATATTGATTGCATCAAATGTGCTAAAGATGAGTACTTAGAAAAACAAATATACTTGAAATGCGTATGCAAAGTAAGATGATTGTTTACTGACCAATGAATAAAAGAATTTCTCACCATTTTACTAGATGCTATGGCGCAGTCAGGGCACAAGAAGGATCATTTGGGCTAACGGGGAGCACATCTTAACGTATCTTAGATGAGTCATGGCGGCTAGGCAGCAACACACTCTCACATAATGTTAACACGACACGAAGGCAATTTTTTTAGAATCATGTCTTGTTGTCTTGAAGTGACAGAAGACTCTTCTTTTTTTCTTAAAAACTTCTTCTCATTTTTTTTTTTTTTTTTTTCAAGTTTCTCATTATCATTTTTGGAGGAGGTTTTCTCTTTGCATTTTTTTCATTGGGTCTACTTCTGATTGGACCCTTCTTCGACCAATCTGCTTGCTTCTAGATTACTATAGTGCCTTTTTTACGACTTCGCAGGGGCTTTTTAGCGGTTGCCTACGGGGCTTAATGCGGGTGGTCCCCTTTCAGAGTTCCACATGCAGGTCATAAATATAACGTTATATTTCTGTCTGAGGCTTTTAAAAGGCAGTAAAACAGCTTGGCTTTTGTAATCTTATATTCTTTTTCCTTTTAAATAATGCCCTTTTGTACCTTTATTATTTTGTTTTTAACAAAATGGCTGCTTTTGCCCATCAGCCGGTATATAGAAAAATAAATAATGAAATATGTAAACCTGATCATGGTACAGCCTTAATGTAGCTCCCCTTGGAGACTTTTCAATTTTTATTGTCACTTTAGACAAAAATACATAATTTATGTTATTATTATTATTACTATTATTATTATTATTATTATTTCGTTTCGTTTCGTTTTCCTTTTCTTTCTTTTTTGATTTTCAATATTTTATAATTTATATTTTTTATGCGCAACTTGGCTTAAAGTGGCTTTTACGAAAGTGGAGTCCTTGGCGAAAAACGTCCGATCTATTTCAGCATCAAAATTAAAAAAATTACCCAGGATTATCAATAAGTAAAGCTCTGTAATGTAATGCTGAATTAGCTTTCATGCCAAGCTCGATTCATCCGTGCCAAAAACATACTATTTAAACAAAAGGGGGGGGGGGGGGGATATAAAATTGTTTTTGAGCAAATTTAATATTTATTTATTTATTTATTTATTTTTCGCGTGAAAGCATATTTTATTTCATGTTGGAGAAAAAAAAGTTTTTTTTTTTTTTTTAGCAACATTTAAAAATTTAAATATCCATCTTTAAAGCTTTTACCAGGCTATCCGCGTTTGTAATGATCGATAGATGGCGCTTTTTCAGCTTTTGTTGTTAGTAAATATAATAGCCACGTGTATTTATTATTGTTCTATTTGTATTACTACTTAATATTCGTGCTATAATTTCTCCGCCATTACATCATGGAAAATTGATTGCTTTTGAAAAAAATATTTCAGTTTATTCAAAGTTCGATCGGAAGTAGATTTTTAAGTGAAGCTGAACAAATATTAGTTTCAAATCATCTGATTAAATCTTTACTTCCATTAGTCGAAGCAACTGAAATTTTAAATTTGTCATTTGGAAATAAATGGAATCTTAATTCTGGATTTCTTGATCCTTTGGAGTTACACTGTAGCACACAACTGTATGTGTTATCTTTTTTACCGGATTTATTCGTTTTTATTCAATAAATATATGTAAAACTAAATATTGGCAAACAATGGCGTCTCGACGAAAGCCGAGAGCTATTCATGTTAATTGTAATTTCACCTTAGCCCACCAGAAGGCGAGCATTATATTACAATCGCGGATTATTTTCCCATTTTAATTAATTTTAAAATATCTAATCAAAATTTCGTTACAAATAAGGTACCAAATAACAAGGGCATTTTTTCTGAATCCGTCGGTTTAATTAACTTATCGACTAGACTATTAGATTTTTTTTAATTAATTAAGTATGAAAAGCTGGTGACATCTTTTTTTAAAATTAACTAAAGTATGAAAAGCTAGTGGCAACAACACACAGACAAACAAAAGAAAATCTCTCTTAGCCAATCAACTTGCCTCAAGCCACAGACAAACAGGAAGAAAACTCTCTTAGCCATTTACATATTGAGAGACTACCATTTTTTTCCAACAAATACTATTAAAAAAATATCTTTTAAAGAATTAATTTAAAAAATCTGATGTGGGCACCACATGACTTCCTTATGCACTTTTAGAAATATACATAATGTTAAGAAACATTGTCACTGGACTCGAAACATTTGGCTAAAAATATTTAAAAAGAAATGCATGCATACGTAAAAAAAAATAAAAAATAAAATTGTGCCTTCAGGGGACTCATGTCAAAGTTGTGCCTTGGGGGGGGGGGACTCATGTCAGAGTTGGGCCTTGGGGGGGACTCATGTCAAAGTTGGGCCTTGGGGGGACTCATGTCAAAGTTGTACCTTGAAGGGGGACTCATGTCAAAGTTGGGCCTTGGGGGGACTCATGTCATATGTCAAAGTTGGGCCTGGGGGGGACTCATGTCAAAGTTGGGCCTTGGGGGACTCATGTCAAAGTTGTACCTTGGGGGGGACTCATGTCAAAGTTGTGCCTTGGGGGGGACTCATGTCAAAGTTTTACCTTGGGGAGGGGACTCATGTCAAAGTTGTGCCTTGGGGGGGACTCATGTCAAAGTTGTGCCTTGGGGGGGACTCATGTCAAAGTTGTGCCTTGGAGGGGACTCATGTAAAAGTTGTGCCTTGGGGGGGACTCATGTCAATGTGTTCTGAACTTTTCTGAAAGTTTCAAATGTCTAGCTAGTCGAGAAGTCAGTTAAATTGCAAGATTTGTCCAAACCGTTTTTGAGCTATTACCGTTTTTTGATACATTTTGCCCATTATGAACCTAATTTTCCTAAATATCTCCAAAACGGAAAATCATATAAAGTCCAAAAAGGGAGGTGCACAACTAGATGTTATAACAAACCTATGTACCAATTCGCAACTTTCTACGTCCAACCGTTTTTGAGTTATGCGATATACACCCACACACACACACACACAGACACACATACATACAGACGTCACGAAAAATCGTGTAAAATCGCTTATATCTCTAAAACGAGAGCTCGTGTTAAGACGAAACTTGCAGGTGTGCAACTAGACATTATGACTGTCACACGTATAAATTGGCAACATTCAGCGATCATTCGTTTTCGAGCAATGTAAAATACAAAATCCATTTCGCAAATCGGGATTACTATACTTCCTTATACTTTGTATAAGGAAGTAAAAAATAAAATTGTGCCTTGAGGGGACTCATGTCAAAGTTGTGCCTTGGGGGGGGGGGACTCATGTCAAAGTTGTGCCTTGGGGAGGGTACTCATGTCAAAGTTGGGCCTTGGGGGGACTCATGTCAAAGTTGGGCCTTGGAGGGACTCATGTCTTATGTAAATGTTGGGCCTGGGGGGGACTCATGTCAAAGTTGGGCCTTGGGGGCCTCATGTCAAAGTTGTGCCTTGGGGGGGACTCATGTCAAAGTTGTACCTTGGGGAGGGGACTCATGTCAAAGCTGTACCTTGGGGAGGGGACTCATGTCAAAGTTGTGCCTTGGGGGGACTCATGTCAAAGTTGTACCTTGGGGGGGACTCATGTCAAAGTCGTGCCTTGGGGAGGGGACTCATGTCAAAGTCGTGCCTTGGGGGGAAACTCATGTCAAAGTTGTGGCTTGGGGGGACTCATGTCAAAGTTGTGCCTTGGGGGGGGGGGACTCATGTCAATGTGTTCTGAACTTTTCTGAAAGTTTCAAATGTCTAGCTAGTCGAGAAGTCAGTTAAATTGCAAGATTTGTCCAAACCTTTTTTGAGCTATTACCGTTTTTTGATACATTTTGCCCATTATGAACCTAATTTTCCTAAATATCTCCAAAACGAAAAATCATATAAAGTCCAAAAAGGGAGGTGCACAACTAGATGTTATAACAAACCTATGTACCAATTCGCAATTTTCTACGTCCAACCGTTTTTGAGTTATGCGACATACACCCACACCCACACACACACACACATACATACAGACGTCATGAAAAATCGTGTAAAATCGCTTATATCTCTAAAACGAGAGCTCGTGTTCAGACGAAACTTGCAGGTGTGCAACTAGACATCATGACTGTCACACGTATAAATTGGCAACATTCAGCGATCATTCGTTTTCGAGCAATGTGAAATACAAAATCCATTTCACAAATCGGGATTACTATACTTCCTTTGAAACCTTTGGACGGCCCCTGCCTGCCTGGGCTCGGCCAAGCTTAACGGGTTGGATGCCGTCCGCCGGAGCGAATAAATCGCCAGAACACCGCGTGGAAGCTGCTGGGCAGCAATGTAACTAGACGCCAAAGCTCAGGAATTGCAGCACGCTCCAGATGTTAAGGAATTTGGAATAAGTGCACTAACTAGCTGAGAGTCGAAATAACCGGAATTATACAAAATTAAAACAATTTTGAATTTAGGCAGGGAGGAAAAAAAAAAGAAAAGAAAACGTTGGGGGAGCCGCTAAAGTTAGTTGTGCACACAATAATTAAAGCCGAAAGAGGAGGCCATTTGAAAAGGGGAAGGGAACACTTATGATTTGAGAAAGACGAGGGAGGAACAATGAGATTATAATTTAAAAAAAAAAAAAAAAAATTACGTGAAGCCACTGGGGGATGGAAGATAGTTTTGGGCGCATAGCGAAAATTTTGAAGTTTTTGAAGTGGCAAGGCCTAATCCTAATTGGGAGGGAACTTACTATGCACAGGGAGGCCGAATGGAGAAGAGAAAGAGGGACCATCGCAATTTTGATCCACCACGGGGGGATGGTTCCCCGCGTTGGTAGCCCGACGACTGCTAAACGACCCCATCGAGCACTTGACGGTGCAGCACAGATTAACGAGGACCAGACACCGCCACACCCTCGTAAAAAAAAAAAAAATTAAAAAAAAATAAATAAAAATAAAAATGATAAAAAAAAATAAAAAAAAAAATAGAAAAAATAAAAAAAAATAGAAAAAATAAAATAAATAAATAAAAAAATAAAATAAATAAAAATAAAAAAAATATAGTAAAAATAAATTAATTAAAGTAGGTAAGTACTTAAATTAAAATTGGTGCGGGTCAAAACTTAGAGAGTACCAAAAAGAAATGTGACAGGAAATAGTTCTTGGCTTAACAAGGAAAGTATTACCCCTACAATTGAGAAAAAAAAAAAAAAGTGTGCGTGTCAAAACTAGATGAGTACCAAAAAGACTAAGTTTCCGGCATTTGTAAGTTGTGCGACCTGTTATGTCCTGCACTCTTGATATTGTACAAATCCGGCAAAGGTAATTAACATTATGGTTGCTTTTTGACACGCATTCAAACCTGTAATATTAAAAGAAGGTATTGATTGTGATCAGAACTAGATGAGTATACTATACTTCCTTATACTTTGTATAAGGAAGTAAAAATGAAAAATGAAAAGGTGTTATAGTATTAAAATTATACATAAACATAATTGTTATAAATACGTTTTTCAATTGAAAATTTAATATACTTAGATTTTTCTACTGCCTTACCATTTTATTTTTATAAAATATATAACTAAAAAAAGCAGAAGAAATTTCACCTTCAAATAAATATGTTAAATCTA
Organism: Salticus scenicus; assembly: GCA_963930645.1. Taxonomy (NCBI): domain Eukaryota; kingdom Metazoa; phylum Arthropoda; class Arachnida; order Araneae; family Salticidae; genus Salticus; species Salticus scenicus. Next base: position 7,879,679 of record OZ005649.1, on the reverse strand, counting down.
TAATAATAAAAGAAGATGTGTGTCTGCCTGTCTGAGCATCTATACGTTCAGCCCCTACTGAACGCAGAAGTATAAAATTTGACATACCGGTGCTCAGAAGCCTTCCCGAGTTGATAGTGAAAACAGAATTTAAAAATTTAAATTAGTTCCGGAGATATTAATTAATACGTCGACCAATGTCTAATTTAAAAGCGAGCGGATCGTAATTTCCGCCCTTCAAATAGAATTCAGCGTGTTCCTCAAAAGAGGAAGCAGAGAGAGAAAATTTTCGCGTTTTTTTCTAAAGCGATCGCTGCAGAACTTTTGGAGATATTGAAAATACACCTATACCACGAGAAAGAGCATTTATTACCGATTTTTACGGTACATTTAAAAAAAAAGTTTTAAAAAGGGTCGAAAATTTCTCTTTTTCTCGATCGTCTTTTTTGAAACGCCCTGTACGACCGAGTAACTGTTCCATTTCTTAACAACTTGTATATTTGGAAAGGTCATTTAATCCTCTTTTGAACAATATGAACATTTTTACAAAATACGGATTAGCGATCCATATTTTTAGATTTTACGAAACATCGATTTTTTCACAAAACATTTTATAACTCAAAATCGTTTAGAGATAAATCTTTTATATATATATATATATATATATATATATAGATCTCGTTTCTACAATTCAATTCCCAAAAGATTGAAAAAAAATTTCAAAAACTGAATGAGTTATAATTTTTTTAATTTTAGGCATTAAACCATTGAAAACAACCATCGCCATTCCGTAATGAACTAAATACTGCTTGCTATCTTGATTCATGGGGTGGGTTACCATGTCAACTGAACTGACCTTGACAGAGAAGAGAGAATTCGATATCCGCCCAAACGAAGGAAATATTTTACCACTTGAGATCACCTGCTTTTTCTACTAGGAATAAAAATTGCAAATTTCAAAATGCTTCAATTTTCTTCTAAATTTTTTGAAACTTTGTGTGCGTAATTTACAGCACAGGGGATAGTTGCAGTTCAAATTTCATCGATTTTTGAAAAAAATTACATTTTAATTGCAAATTAAATTTTATTCTAATGAGCGTATTTCAGTTTCTAATTATGATTATATAATTTTTAATACATCATTCGAAAGATATTTTAAAGTTCTTTTATATTATCGAAAGTTTTCACCAGATTTACAAGTTCTGAGGTGTCCCGAATCAGTTTTCTTTTGTATCTCAGCTACTAATTAAAATAATTTCATTAGTTATACATCATTAGAAAGCTTTGTTGATTTGGAATTGAACAGTAGATTACAGAAATTTCTACCGCCAGATGACGCTGAAATATTTTAAAATTTCAATATTTCAAATTCTAATTATGATTATATTATTTTTAATACATCTTTCGAAAGATATTTTAAAGTTCTTTTATATTATCGAAAGTGGAATTCGAGATTTTACCCGATTTACGCGTTTTAAGGTTTCCTGTTTAGGTTTTCTTTTGTATCTCAGCTACTAATTAAAATATCTTCATAAGTAATACATCATTTGAAAGGTTTGTTGATCTAGAATTGAACAGTAGATTAAAGAAATTTCTACCGCCAGATGGTGCTGTAATATTTTCAAATTTCAATATTTTAAATTCTAATGAGCGAGGAAGGTGTTGTATGTTCTAAAAAGGGGGTAAGGCGCCGCAGTTGCCACCGAGCGGGACTTTGCTAAAGTCAGAAATTTGAAAGATCATAACATAGTGAGCGAACAGGCTGTTTCTGATATTGAAAGTGGAAGAGGGCACCGCAGGCTACCGAGCGGGAATTTACTGCGATAATTTTCAATAAAGCTATTGTTACTATACGTCAATAAGCTGTTGTAAGATTTGAAACGGGAAAAAGGCGCCACCGCAGTCGCCACCGAACGGGAGTTTCATAAAGTCGGATTTTTCAAGGATCACGAACCAGCTGGTCGCCGAAGGCGGCTAGTAATAAATAAATAGCATAATAGCCGTTACTAACTAAGATAAGCAGACGGTTAAAACCAAAGAATAAATTTTAGAAAAATGAAACTTGGAAGCCAATGTTTAAAATTGAAAAAGAGAAAAATTAATTTAAAAAATTTAAATTCGAAATTTGAAAAAAATCTCGATGAAGTGCACACCTGCAGGGTCCCAGGTACCCATTTGCCAAGTTTTGTAGCTCTGTGATCGATAGTGTGAGCACCAGATCGTAGACAAGACACACACACAGAAACTTCTCTTAATCTATATAGATTAGTTATGTTTTGTAAAAATATATTTTTACAATTTACTGGTTTTTTTTTTTTTTTCCTTAACAGAAACACGTGTGTATAACACAAACAAATGTACAATGATACATAAAGGTATTCAGATGCATTACACATATAGATGAAATTTCAAAAGATAATTGTTTAATATCTTGATATTTCAATAAAGAGAACAAAATTGAAATACAGTCCAACCTCTTTAACGTGAATCTCAAGGGGGATAAAAAATTGTTCATGTTATAAGCAGTTCATGCTATCAGTAACTAATTTTCATATAAATAAACTAATTTTAGTTTAGGCGGGGGTTGTGGAAACAGATTACGTTACAAGTAATTCACAGTTAACCGTGTTCACGTTAACGAGTATGTATTTTTATATGAACCAAAGAATATTTCGCATCGGACAGGGTTCGAAAGATATGTTATCACATATAGACTCCCAGAAAAAAAAAAATAATTATATATATCAGTAGACTGATGTGCATTTCATATCGTATTAATATTTTTCTGTGTTAATTTGAATACAAGGTTTGTTGCGAATGTAGCTTTCGTCCCAGATAGTATATAAGGATACTCAAAATTAGTTGAACAAGTAGAGAATGTTTTAGACAACAACTCTCTCTAAATAAATCTGAAATATGTTTTTTTTTTTTTTTTTTTTTTTTTTTTTTCTTAATTTATTAGCAACCTTAAAATGCTTTAGGAATGTGTATGCATTGTTCAAACAGGGATTCAAAGGACAACAGCCCTACTCTCAGGAAAAATGAATGCTAAATGGAAGTGTTTAATAAACTGTTCTATAATATTGTTTTAAACAAAAAGGTTCAAATATAGTAGCTATTATCTTACACCTTAAACTTTAATAATATGTGCGTAGTAGTGTAATGTAAAAGGAAATAATTTGTGTGCCACAACAGATTGTTTTAACAAGCATTTCAAAAATTCTAATATTTAAAAAAAAAAAAAAAAAAATTAATTAATCGGTTAGTTCGCCAAATTTAATGGGCTCATCCCAGCGTCGTCTGCTAAATCACGTGATGTAGAAAAACAAAGAATCGAATTCTGAGAAACGAATTCAGTTAAATATTGTTCTTAAGAACAAAATTATTAATATTTAATATAAAATAAATTAAAAGTAATATTTTGCATTTGTAAACAATAAAATAATTGTTTTTGTAAGTTTAATAATTAAAAAAAAAAAAAAAAAAACTTTATATGTTTATTTATTTTTACAAGTAAGAATCGATTTTTATATGTTGTAGTGTAACTGTTACATTAACTGATCTGGCAATAAATAATAGAATGTTTATCGATTATAACTTGAAAATAATTTTAAATGCATTAAGTTAAATTAAATCATGTAGTAGGGTTACGAGAAGTTAATTAACTTAGCTACTGACCGAAATTGCTTTACACCGTACGATGTTGCACTGTTAATGACGTAAGTACTAAAAATCAGAGTACTTAACATGCTCTCCATCAACATTAATTACAAATAAAAACTAATGATGATTGTAAATGTACACAGCAAACAAAAGATGATGAATAATGATACACTGTGTTAAATGGTTTCTTAAAAATGAGCTAAATTGTCTCAAAATAGCTCCGAAATAATATATACTTAAATTTGAAAAACCGTGTACTCATTTTTGAGTATATTGACATGCTCAAAAATAGGGTTGACCAATAAACAATCCCAATATCCCCATGCTTGACACGTCAATATACTCAAAGTCAAAATTGAGTACACGGGTTTTCAAATTTAAGTATATATTGTTTCGGAGCTATTTTGAGACAATTTAGCTCATTTTTAAGAAACCTTTTTTAACAGTGTATAGAATGGATAAAACAGATTAAATCGAATTGGTCAAAAGTAAGAATAGAAAATGTGTTATTTCAGCAATCGCTTATAGATATAGAAGATTTTGTCTTCTCTTTGTTTAACAATATCATGTGAACTCTGACGTCAGGTGAGAAGAGCCCATTCTGTACCGCTGAAAGTTGTCCTAGATCTCTGCATTTCTTGAAAATTGAGCGAATTAGTATTATTGTGTATTATAAAAACATTGTGTTTTGCATATAAATTTTTATTATGTTGCTTTTCTAGAATGGCTTCTTTTAATTTTTTTCAATTTTGGAAAATATGAATACTTCCTAATTTCTTATACAAAGCGTTTATTTGTCCATAAAAACAGGTGTTTATATGCGTATATCAGAGTTTACAACTTTCATAATTTATTCTGGGGCATTGTTTGTATCGGCTTGTTTTTTATCTAAAATATTTTTTTTTTTCCCTTCAATATGTAACTATTATGAAACAGCTTAAAAAAAAAAAAAAAAAAAAAAAAAAAAAAAATGTGATACGGAAGGAGGGCAAAATTAACAATACTTCGGAATTAACTTTAAAATTTGGCAACTTTAATATATGGCAGAATATGCTTAAATGTGGTGCATGTTTGTTGATTAAACAAATTTAATTTATTTTTCATTGAGACCCTTTAAATGTACATTTAATTCTGTTATTTCATTTACATTAATGCATTTTAAATGTACATTTCATTTTATTTCATCGATGTTATTATTACATTTAAAATACATTGACATTTTTCCTACAAACATTGAGAGCATTTTATTTTGACTTTCTTTAACTAAATTACTTTTTTTTTTTCATTTTTATGGGGGAAAAAAATTATAATAATAATAAATCGTATTCATATTCATATTACAAACTATTTTTATAAATAGCGACGCATAAAATTCTGGAAGTTTCAAAAAAAGCTATTATACTCAAAAAGTATACAAAATGAATAAAAAAGAAAAGAAATAACAAATAAATAAATATATAAATAAGGCCAACAATTTTTGCATAATAAAATATCTAATGATAAATGGGTTGGTTCACCTTCTAGAAACATTAATACCAACAAAGAAAACGTGGTATAAAAATAAAGATTTTTTTATACCACGTTGCCCTTGTATAAGTAGCGTCATTAGCATAAATTAACAACTGAAAAAAAGTGACTTTTATGTTACATAAAATTATTTATGTTTAAAAAATGAAAAATAGCGAATGCATATGTATAAGAAGTTTAAATGTCTATGCATAATAAACAAGAAGTATCATCAAGGATAGTGATAAGCATTATTTTGTATTGCACCCTCCAGATATGTCAGCCCTTTATGGGTCAATGACAAACACGTGGAAATTAATAAATTCGAATTGATAAGAAAAGACATATTTTTTGTTAAGATGCCGTACTAAGGAAACGTTAACTGGTATTCTGTGACCATGATAAAATATTCTTCTGCATCATTCTAGAGACCAGACCTAGACTAAGCTTCTCTACAGTGATGCCAGATAGTCGAAAATTATTTCCCAAAACAGGTCTTCAAATTTCCCCAAATCAGCGGGGTTTTTTCGAAAAAATCCCCAACTTGATTTCTACTAAAAAGGGAAAAAAACTTTTTTTCAAAAAAAAAAAAAAAAATATCAAGCAGATTTAAGCTCAGATTTTTCCCCAAATCAAAGCAATTTTTGAAAAAAAATCCCCAAGTAACAATAAAGCTATTGAAAGTCCCTAGTCGTAGGGATAAATCATTACGTTGCCAACATTGACAGAAAATTGAAGAACTCCCCAGATTTGTCCCCAAAAATTTTAGAATTCCCCAAAAAATCCCCACAAACAATTGGTCCCCAAAATTGTCCCCAGAAGCCTCAAAAGTCCCCCAAAATGGGGACAAAATCCCCAGTCTGGTGCATCACTGATTCTCTATATCATTCTGTACAACAGTGCCATCTACCGTTTAACATGCATAAAATTTATTCAATGTAACATTCTCTTAATATTTTTTTTATGCATTGAGCGGCTACTTTTTTATGGCCACCACTCATTGTTTGCCTAGGCCGTCTTCGGCAGTCCCTACGAAGCATGCTACGGCTCAATAACTAAACTAAATATTAAACTGCAGTATAATTCCGCTACTTGTTGACTGGGATACACCGAGATTGAATTAGCATAGTTTACATAATATCTATCCTATGTACCAAGTTTAGTGCATTCATACATTTTAGACGCTGATATATCGTTTTCCATTAAACGAAGGAAATTGATTCATAACAGCGCCATCCATTGGGCGATATATTCCAGATGCTATTCAGCATGAATTTAAATCAAGGTCTAACGAATATGAACTTTTGTTAAATTCCATCCTTTGATTCGTGATTTACAACGTTTCTGATACAACTTCGATAAAATTTGGTTAACATACACACATACAGACACACAAATATTTTATAAATATGGTCGAATCGTGTTCAGGATATTTATGTAAGAGAAAGAAACAAATGTCTTTATATATTCAAATCGTTTTCCTCTTACGTTCTTGCAAGGTTGTTGGAAACATTAACAGTAACTTGTAACAAATAGAAAATTGTAATTGGTATTTGCCTACAAAATGATCATTACTGTACACTTTTTGCTCACTATGTTATGTAAGGAATCTAATTTACTTCCTCATGCAGTTTCCTTTTTATTTAATAACTTTTTTATTTATAAGGTTGTTTTCTCTCTTTCAAAATATTAAACTAAAACATTAAGCAATTAGCATATTAAAAAAAAAAGTACATAAGTTTAATTCAATTTATAAAAATATAATAATGTTTTATCTTTTGTTTTTCTTGATGTGTACTTTAAAGGTTAATGTTAATCAGATTTCTTCTCGCAAATGACACTGCTGTAGTTTTATTTTCCTTTCTATTTCCTTTCAAAATTATACCTCTGGGGGTCACCGAAACGGGAGAGCCATCCCTTCCGTGGAGGATCAAAATTGTGATGGCATGTCTCCGGACCACCTCTAGGGGGTGAGTCCCAGACCGTCGACCATTGCCCATTACGTAGCACTAGTGCGATGTACCCCCCCCCCCTTTTTTTTTTAACAGTATGTTATTGTTCCTCTTATCTTGTACTTGCATTTTTTTTTAATTAATTAAATAATTTAATTTAAATGATCAACTTATAAACCTTTGGTTATTTCACATATTTTGATACTTTCCGAGTCATTCCGGGTCCAATACAGTCGTTCGGGAGGATACATGCTTGCCAGCATCCTAATTAATATTCCGTACTGCTGTTAACCCCGCCCTTTTTTACACATCCGTAAATTTTTAGAGCAATATTCACCAAATGCAATTGCAATTAAATAAGAAAAAAAATACTCTGAAAAGATACTGGTGTGAAAAAGAAGACGAAGCTAACAATACTACGGAGTATTAATTAGTATATTGGTATTTAATATTTATTTATTTATTTATTTATTTTTACATAAATAGGATACTTTTGTTTGACTTAAATATTTTATTACTTGCATGTCAATCCAATAGCACTATTCTGCATGAAAATCGCACCCAACACCATTTTAAAAAATTATTTTGCAAAATGACCTCCTGAATCCGAATATGACGCCCATTTTGCCCTATCACCCACAGTTTTTTAGGGATGCCCCTTATTTTTATCCCTTTTCGGTAATTTTATGGTTATAAATTTCATTTGTAGGGGTGGAAAGGATTATTTTATCTGTTAAATATCTACTAAAGTGCTATAGAGTCGAAAAATTCTAAAACATGGTCATTTGCAGAAAGGGCAAAATTTAGAGGGGGGAGGGGGATTTTCCACTGAAATTATACATTATATTTATTATATTTTTTTATTAATTATTATTATTATTATTATTATTATTATTATGTATTATACATTATATATTTATTTTTTTTTTTTATTTATTTATTTATTTATTTATTTTTTTTTTTTTTTTGCTTTTTTGTTTTCAAATGTTAAAATCATTTTTTTCCATTCTCCTAATCAAATCCATAGTCATAAAATTACCGAATAGTGATAAAAATTGGGGGAGAGGGTGTTGTACCGAGAAGGTGGTGGGAGGATGAGACAGAATGGGGGGTCATATTAAGATTCAGTGGATCATTTTGCATAAGATTCAGCAAAAATGGCACCAGGGCTCGATTTTTTTTTTTTTTTTTTTTTTTTTTTTACAGCGTAGTGTAGTTAACAGTCGATTTTTAATTATGTAAAATTTTTACAACTTGAACTTATTATAAAACAAGTAATGAAATAAAATAAAAACTAATTGGCATAGGTGTACTCTGCTCAGCTCCCCATTCTCATAAATTTCTAGTGTGGGACATATTATATTCATGTTAAGATAAATGAATTTGATCAAACGCGTGACGCAGCAATAGAATGAAATCCCCGCCTAATAGGCTATCTACCATTCAGTTCGATATATTTATCTTATTCTATTCTATTTATTATTATTATTATTATTATTATTTTTTTTTTTTTTTTTTTTTTTTGGGGGGGGGGGCAATTTTGTAATTTATTTTTCATGCTATTATTTCCAATGCAACAGTTTCCGAAATGCATATTTATGTGGAATATCGTCCGATTTTGCTATATTTGATACAATCTTAAATTTCGAAAATTTTCCTATTAGAATATTTGTAGTCAATGATGTTCAAACAAGTATCATAAATGTTATTTTGAAGTTGTCTGATATATTTATGATCCTCAAAATAGACGTTTATGATCAATCCTGCCTTATTCTGCCATATTAAGTATTAAGTAAATCGTAAATTCCAAATAATTTAAAAATTATTATTCAAAAATTAAATTAAAAAATTCATAGTCAGGAATGTTCATGCCAGTATCCTAAGTGATATTTTAAGAGTATTTCGTCAACTTTACGATGAAAATATTCCTCAAAACCGACGTTTATGCGAAATTTTGCCTTATTCTGCCATGTTAAGAAATTCGTAAATTTCGAATAATTTGCGAAATTTTCAAAGTAGCATGCTTATAGTCAATGATAGTAATTCGGGCATTAAAACTATTATTTAAAAGCTGTTCTTACATCTTTACGATAAAAATATTTCTTTTTATGCCTGTTTAACTGATAAATTTCTAGTACAGGGCATTCTGTTAACATGATTATCATGTTAAGAGAAATGAATTTGACTAAACACTTGACACAGTGACAGAATGAAATATCTGACTAATAGGCTATCCACCGTTCACTTCGATATATTTATCTTATTCACGTCTATTAATTTGTTTTATTAGGGTCAATTTCGTAGTTTAGTTTTTATGCTACTATTTAAAATGCAATAATCATCAAAATACATATTTATATGAAAAATTTTCAATTTTGCTGTTTTGATAAAAATCTTAATTACGAATAACTTACGAAATTTTCCGATTAGAATATTTGTCGTCAATCATGTTCATAGAAATACAGTCGGTAACAAAAGTGTCCGAACATTAGCAAAAATTCCTATGTAAAAAAAGTAGAGTTAATACTGTTTTGTTAAATAAATACTTGTCGAATCCTGTTCTTAGTCAGTCTAGGAACAGGATTCGACAAGGATTTATTTAGCAAAACTGTATTAAGCGTACTTTTTTTATATAGGAATTTTTGCTAATGTTCGGACACTTTTGTTACCGACTGTATCATAAAGGTTTTTTTTTAATTGTCTAATATATTTATGATCCTCAAATAGGACATTTATGCTCAATTTTGCGCTATTCTGCCATTTTAAGTAAATCGTAAATTCCAAATAACTTGCGAATTTTTTAAATCGGAAAATTTATACTCTATCATATTCATGTCAGTATCCTAAATAATATTTTAGAAGTGGTCCGACATCTTTAAGATGAAAATATCCCTCAAGATTGACGTTTATGTGAAATTTTGCCCTATTCTGCCACGTTAAGAAATTCGTAAATTTCCAATAACTTACGAAATTTTTATATTGGAAAATTCATAGTCAAGTACATTCACGCCAGTATCCTAAATAATGTTTTAAAAAGTGGTCTGACATCTTTACGTTGAAAATACCCCTCAAAATTGACGTTTATGTGAAATTTCGCCCTATTCTGCCATGGTAAAAAATTCGTAAATTTCCAATAACTTGCGAAATTTTAAAAGTAGCATGTTTATAGTTACTGATGTTCATTCTGGTATCGAAACTGATATTTTATAACTGGTCTGACATTTTTAGAGTAAAAATTTTCCATTTAATGCACATTTAAGTGAAATTTTGCCCTATTCTCCCATTTAAAAAAAAAAAAAAAAAAAAAAAAAAAAAAAAAAAAACACTGACATTCACAATTAAATATTACAATGGTAAATAGCATCTTGAAAAATCTTAGCCCTTCCCCCCCCCCCCCCCCAAAAAAAAAAAAAAAAAAAGGTTAAGTTCTGGATCCGCCACTGTGTCTGTTTGTCTATTTACCTGCGCTCTGGTGCTCACATTACTGATCGCAGAACTACAAAACTTGGCACATGAGTTCCTGAAACTGCAGGTGTGCACCTCATCGAGATGTTTCGAATTTGAATTTTTTTAAATTATTTTTATTTAATTATTTTTATTTTTATTTATCTCTGCTTTTAAATAATCGCTTCAATGTTTCGTTTTTATAAATTTTATTCTTCCGTTTCAATTGTCTGCGTATCTTACTTAGCAACAGCTATTACGCTATTTATTTTTCACTAATTTAATTCAATTATTTGAAGGTGAAATTTTTCTCTTTATTATTATTATTATTGTCATTATTATATTTATTGAAAATCAAATGATAATGCAGTAAAAGAATTTAAATGTACTAAATTTTAAATTTAAAAACTTACTTATGACAGTTGTGTCTATGTATAATTTTTATAGTGTAACTATAACAACTTTGTAATTTTCCTTTTTCTAATTAATTTCTTTCAAAGAAAAATCTTTTTTTTTTTTTTTTTTGTTGTTGTTGTTGTTGTTTATTGTGCTATTTATTTGGGGGGGGGGGGGAATGGTAGTTAATAAAAGAAAGAATTAAACTGGTTATAATATAAGTTTGATTAAAATTTATTTATTTATATTTATTTAAATATTTTTAAAAACCTACTTTTTATTTTATTTATTACATTGGTCGGAATCATAAAGTAATATAGTGAGTGTAAAGAGCGAAAGCTATAAAATACGTGGTTCAAAAACTAAAATATTTGATAGATGCTGAGATTGAGTCATCTTTAAAATCGTAGTTCTAAAATACAAGCAAATCCACCCGTCATCAATAAATACCCAAACTGAAGTTCCAAAGAAAGATATTTCTGCAGGTAGTGGAAACCTGAACCTGAAGTAGAGTGAGGGGAAAAAGCGTTGCTGTAGGCAGCTGGTACCATGAACGAAATTTAGAGCAATTTCAAAGTATGCATTTTTTTTTTTTTTAATAATGAGTTATAAAAAATAAATAGTGATGGAATTCCTTTAAAAATTCATTTAAATATAGGGACCAGCGAAGCGGGCGTAGCCTGCTAGTAATTAATATTATTATTACAATGACAAAATTTAAATATTTAAATGAGTGAATAAATGGTATGATACTTTTCTTTGAAAGTAAAAATCCAAATTCATTATCCATTAATGGATTTATGCCTTGTTAAAAAAAAAAAAAAAAAAAGAAAAGAAAAAAAAAGGTTTTCTTGCATTTTCATAATTCTAAATAATCTGGTGTGTCACACACACGACTTTCTCTTACCCTGAAATTTAATACTATAAATACAGGTTGCAGATTAAGAGGTAAGATAACGAGTACTGTTATGTAAACCTGTGTTAAACAATTCAGATTAGTCTTCGGAAGAGGTTTATGTGATAATTAGTTCTGTGTAAGGGGGCTACCGACCCCCTCAACCCCCCGTTTCATCAATGCACCTACATTTATATAGAATTTAATTCGGTTATTAAAAATAACTAAACAAATTATCTTTTATGATAATGCAGACGATTTCCCTATTAGAGAAGTAGTATAACACTAAATATAAAAAAAAAAATAAAAGTTGAATTTATTCTCAATATTACAATAAAAAAAAAAAAAAAAAAAAAAAAAAAAAAGTTAAAAATAAAAAAAATCGATAACTTTATTTTAAATTATCGCAGATCGATAGTTCAACCATTCGTTTTAAATGTATTGGCGAGCTCTTTTGAAAGATACCCATCATGAAAATTTACTCCCCTCGAGGGGGGACTTCCCCTCCAAAGGGGGAGGCGAGGCTCCTACATACACAATTTTTTTTTTTTCCAGTATACTATCTCTATTACAAAAAATATATATTCGTTTCATTTGGTTTAGTGCAGTCTATAGACGTTACAACAACAACTAAGTGTTTATAGTGATAGTCTTTCGAGCCTGCTCGCCATTGCTCGCCACCGGAACAGACACCCACAAGTCCTGGAAATAAAAGAAACTCTAATGAACCCTAACCTTAACTGTACCCTGGCACACGTTTCTGCCCACAGGGGAGTATTCGGTAATGAACTTGCTGATTCCCTGGCCAAAAAAAGCCACAGAATTCCCAGTAAAAGAACCATCTCCTCCTGCCCCTCCCTCCTACGTAAAACTAAAACTGGAACAAATCTTCACTTTAAAATGGCAAGACCTGTGGCGAAATTCCGAGAAGGGTAGATATACCTTCTCCCTAATCCCACAGGTTTCAACAAATTCATGGACTCTAACTCCTCCCATAACGGCTTTCTTAACAGGCCATGGCCCCTTTCAATCCTACCTCTTCAAGTTTCATCGCCGACGCTCTCCCCTGTGTCCCTGGAGGAGGGAGCTCCCGAACATTATTATTTCTCTTGCCCCCTAACTCAACAGTTCTATTTCAGAAATCCCTCTCCAAAACCAAATAATTGGCTTGAAAATATCTTAACCAGACAACTGTTAATTAAAAAACTAAACAATATTTACTCCCTCTTAATGGACTTAACCAATTTGACTGATTAATAACTATTCCCACTGGCAGCTAATCTTCTTCCCAAATGAAGCTACTTATCCTCCCACCCTTTTTCAAAATACCCGTCACCAAAACAAAAATCTGTTTGCAAGGAAGCCTCTTACTCAAAACCTCTCTTACAAACTAAGTAAACTCTATAGTTTAAATCAGCAACAATCCTAACTCTCTCATTCTCTCCTCTGTTACCCAAATTACCCTGCAAAATCAGTTTTCCGCACAGTTGTTCTGCAATACTGTCATCCATGTTGTCATCCAATTGTACCACCTGGACTATTCTAGTGCACAGTTCTTCTGCAATACTGTCATCCATGTTGTCATTCAATTGTACCACCTGGACTATTCTAGTCAAACTTGAACTCTCTAGTACACATCAAGAGCTGTGACAACTCATCTAGTGCCGTCTGTCGCGAGAGGCCTTAAGGGCCTGGCACAATCCATCTAAAATTAACATCACCCAATGTCGCGAGGTGGCTTTCAGCCAGGCGATGACCAAGTACTCTTTCTATGTTGTTTTCCATCGCCCCTTCTCGCGGTAAGGCTTCATGCCTGGCGATGCCTATGTAAAACCTTCTTGCTTTTTAAATAAACGTCAGGCAGGTCTGTAGGGGGTTCTTCTCGAGACAGCCCACGTGAACTTCGGTTGTAGAAGCGCTCAACACCGCTCTTCGAGCGGTGAGCGTGGGCTGCTCCCCTGTTCAGTCTATAGACGTTAAACTTTACTTACCTGCAATTTCCCCCATAGACGTTGTAAAGCAACGGAATAAGCACCGCAAATTCCTAGCTTTTCTCTTACTAAATTAAACTGTATAAAAGCGGACGCCAATACTTCTTATTTACACTTTAAAATTATTAAAGTAGCATCTCTTGTGCTCGTATAATAATTCCCTATAACATTAAACATAAGAAAATTATTCCTACGGTAAAAAGTAGTTCACTAAAATTAAAAATTCAAACTATATGAAAAAATGCAACTAACATCATTGCTAACTTTATTCTGTTCTATTTTTTGAATCAAAAAAAAAAAAAAAAAAAAAAAAACCATGGATGCCACACGCATCACATAATCTTTACATTTTAACAAATTTTGAAGATAGCACGCGCTCATATTTTACATAAAAATTAAAAGCATTAAATTCATTTAACTCTTTTTTTTTTTTTTTTTTTGACATATTGTTCAGCACGTGAACTTACAAAAAATAGAGGATAAATAATAAACAAATTTATACACTAACAAATTTATACACACTCAGTTATAACAGACGTAATGTATTAGAATTCTCTTGATTGTCCCTGTACACGAACCATTTGCTTGATCTCAACGAAAAGCTTACTGTAGCATCCCTGTATGATACACATTTAGAATACCAAGTTTGGAATGCCTGCTACTATTTGTTCTTGAGATATGCTGATAACAGCCATACACACAGACCAACCGCTAAAAACATGATTTTCTTATTCAGGAGACCTCAAAACGTGTAAATATAACAAAATCTCACTTTCGAAAATTTGACCCAAAAACAATACTTTCTCTACCTTATGGGTAAGTGAAAGTAAAAACTGGTATTCCCCAAGCCCTATAAGATACGCATTCCCATCTTGTAGGATTGGTTATTTATGACTAATTAATACAGTTGATTAGAATATGAAAGGTCGCTCGCTATCAAGTTTACATCTGCTTAGAAATATCTAAATGCCTGTTATTAAATTCACTATTTACACTAAGAAAATTAATCACCAGTTTCTATAAAATTAATTATATAGGTAATTATTAATTAAAAATAATGAGGTAATTGCAATGGAAAAGAAAACAATTAAAATCAATATTTAAAGGAGAGCAGCAGGTTGTGCTTTAATGTACTACTGATATCAAAACCCTCGTTATCGAAGGTTTATTAATTACGACTTCTGTACTGTAAGTACAGTTTGGTTGTTTTTAGGGTTTAAGGACTCTTGATTACGCAAGGTTTGAGACCTATAGGTGGAATGCCCTCCGTGGGGGGTCATTCTAAGGGGAGCTAGCCGCCATTTACGCGAGTTTCGAAGAAAACCATGGACAACTTCGAACGGCTAGGTCGATGAGCACGACCTAGGATCGAGTGTGGCCCTTCTCATCTACCAACTTTGAGCTCAGAACTGCTTGGCCACTGGTGGGCACTGTAGGCATATCTGATCTGGCGGATATTTTATTCATTACACACCAATAATTTTCAGAAGTGATATTTGATATTCATAATAGACTATCAGCTTTCGATTTGCGAATGTTAAAATTAAAAATTATTGGTGATTATTGAATGAAAAATCCGCCAGATCTGCGAACTTTGACTGTAAGTACAGACGCAACATTGTACAAATATCAACTTTATTATTTATTATTAGATAAGTCAATAGACGGCAGCACCAACTTGACAAATTTGAAAATTTGAATTTTTTTTTTTTTTTTTTTTTTTCCTTTGTATCGCACATAAGACATAAAGCATTTCAAGGTAATTAGAACTAATAAGTTAATACTAGAAAATATTAATTTGTTCAGAATATTTAGGTGAATATTAAACAGTTGTTAAATTCTGATATATTCGTAAAAAAAAAAAAAAAAAAAACTGTATATATTTCTTTTTGTTCAGGATGACATTGTTTAGTTTTTTTTTTTTTTTTTTATTAAACAATTCATTTTTCTATTTAAGTGAAACGTAAAAAATTATAATTCGCTATAACTCTTGCGTATTCATAGTTCGTACAGCTCCAATTTACTACATAATTAATATTTTATTATTTAAAGTAGATTATCGATTCTACAAATCAGTTGTTGAATCATATTTTACTTATTTTCGTTTCGATGAAGTTCAAATATACAAGAAAACCTTTATAAAATATAAAATTCTTTGAAATGAGACGGGATTACTTACAAGACTGATTTTTAAATAAATATATATGTATAATATCACAAGTATTTTAACAAGATAAAATCAATAAAAATGGTTTAAATCATAAACAGGAGAAACAAGGAAATTACAAAACAGTCTCACACTATTGCTGTGCTTATATTGTGCATCAAATCTATAAGTCAAAAGACGAAAGGAACCGTGTTCAAACTAGGTTGCTTTTCTTGACCTAACCGTTTGGAGTTTTCTAAAGTTTTCTTCGAAACTCTTGTAAATACGGGATAAGATCCCTTTAAAAGATCCCCCCCCCCTCCTCGGCGAGTATTCCATCCAGGTCTAACACGGAGTTATCGTATGGAGAAGGAAAATGTAAGAAGAGGGTTCACTTTTAGCAAAATTTCTCTGTCACTCTCAGGGCATCACATATTAGTAGAGCACAATATCATCATATGAGCTCTTGGACTTCAACAGTGAGACTTCAACATGCTGTTTCAATTGTCCAATAATCAAATCATCTGAATTGAATTTTGTTAAAATGTATGTGATATTTGATATATATATTATAAAGTTTGCATGTAATCTCGTTCTAATTTAATCGCATTTTATATTGTATGAAGTTTGTTTTTCTATATCTCAATTTAGACAAATTGGAAAGAAGAAAAGAAAGATTTAAGAACTGATTTGTAGAACAGAACAGATGGTCTACTTATTGTAATGAAAATATGAAAATATCAATTCTGTCGTAAATTAGAGTTATCTTATACTATTAAGTGAGCAATATTTGTATATTTCACTGTTCTCGAAAACGGTAGTTCGGACAGTCACGAGATTTAACACAAAGGTGCCTCCCGAAGGATCATTGTGCACACCGAAGTCAGAATTTCGAATTTTTGTTTAGTTTTCTTTTAATTAATAAAAATATGAAAAGAATAAGCTAATAATAGCAAAAAAATAGCCATTTAAATTTAATCCATGATTTAATTGTTGCCAAAAAAAAAAAAAAAAAAAAACTCATACTATTAAGTGAGCAATATTTGTATTTAAATTTTATCCATAATTAATTGTTGCCAAAAAAAAAAAAAAAAAAAAAAAAAAAAAAACGAGTTTATTATTATTTTCTTTTTTCAACAGGAAAATAAATGCATTTATCTAAACATGAACAATAAAAAAAATAAATAAATTATGCATCTCAAAAAGATTGACGTTATTTTTAATTTAAAATTTCTTTTACACATTGATAAAGTGCTAATATAGTTTACGATGCTAATATATATTGTACTAAAATCAGTTTTATTTATAGATCCTCCTGGGTGATTTTTAGATAGATTTCTTTAGAAATCGACCTATTGCTGGATGTTTGTCACTCAATCATGCCACAACGACTAAACGGATCTGAATGAGATTTGGTACAGAGATAGAGAATAGTCTGGAATAGAACATAGGCTACTATTTATATCGGGAATTTGATTAGATTTTTTAAAATTAATTAAAATATGAAATTAATAAACTGGTAATTGACATAATATAATCCATTTAAATTTTTAATTGTTGCCAAAAAAGTTTACGAGGTATTATTTATTTATTTATTTTTTCTAAAATGAAATATGCTTTCACGCGAAAAATAAAAAAATACTAAATGTTAAATTGGTCGATGAGAAAATGACACTTTATAATCTTAAAATAAAATAGTAATATTACAAATTGAACATTTTCTTCTGAATTTTATTTCACAGCATTTTTTTATATACCTCAACTTCAGATTTTTTTTTCTTTTTTTTTAGTACGGCGGATGGAGCACGCTTGGCATAAAAGCTAATTCAGCATTATATTAAAGGTATTTTCCTATTGATAATTCTGGACATTTTTTTATTATTATTATTATTATTATTATTATTATTGTTTTTTTTTTTTTTTTTTTTTTTTTTTATTCTGAAGTAGATCAGACATTTTTCGCCAAGGAAAAGATAGAAAGAAATACGCAAGCGAAATGATGATGTCACTCGCCGTTCGTGGATGCAAGAAAAATATTTCCTATGTTAAACGCCCATTGGGTTTTTGTAAAAAATTATTAAAAATCGAGGAAAATTATTTCCCGATTTTAATCCTAATATTTATGTATATATATATGTATTAGTTAACATGTCCATCCGTTAGATAAAGTTATTTTTGTTGTAAAATTGACAAAGTTTGAATTTTTAATTTCAAAACTCTAGAGGAAAAAACATGGCAAACTTCCATATTCGATTGAAAACACAAACAGATCATTTCAAAGGATGATATTTACACAATAAATATCCAAATAATATACTAATTAAAAGGAAAATGATAAATATTCTATCATAATTTGAAGTCAAATTCGTTTTCAAATGTCTAAATAAAGTATCTGATATAAGATACTAATATGTTGCAGCGGAATAGATTTGATATCGGTCATCCTTGGCAGAAAAAAAAAAAAAAATATCGCCAAATTATTTGGCGAACATAATTTAATTCCTTTCAAAAATCATGGTTATTTTAACAACTTATATTAAGAGAGTAATGAATAATATGAAACAATATTTCGTACAATAGATATTACGAAAATATACATCTGGCATGTATATTTTCGTATTACGATTTTGATCACCAAATACAATAAGCGCCAAGAACGACAGAGTTTTGAAATTTAAAATTAATATTTTGTCAATTTGACAGGAAAATAACTCAATATAACACATGCACATGATAACTAATCTATACTAATATTATAAATGCGAAAGTTTGGATGGATGTTTGTTACTCAATCACGCCACAACGGCTAAACGGATCTGGATGAAATTTTGTACAGAGATAGATAATAGTCTGGAATAAGACATAGGCTACTATTTATACCGGAAAAATGTAAATTTTTAATAAATCTTCTATATAATATAGATATTTCTTCTATAATAAAACTTTAAAATAATTTATTGTAATTTTTAATTGTTGCCAAAGAATATTTCACGCGAATGATAATAATAATAAAAAAATATTAAATATTAAATTTGCTTAGGCACATGACAACATGACGTCATTATCAAAATTAAATAATAAGAAAACGAAAGCTAATTCGGATCTGTATTAAAGAGCTTTATTTGTTGATAATCCTGGGTATATTTTTAATTTTAATACTGAAGTAGATAAGACATTTTTCGCCAAGGACTCTATTTTTGTGACATCAACTTTAAGCCAAGTAGTCCATAAAAAATATAAACAAATCTGTACATATAAAAGAGTAAACTCACTGATTCACTGACTCAACACTGCCATGACGATTCTGTGGGAAAGAGGGTCACAAATTTCAGTGACCATGGTTTTCGGAGCCTGACACCCCCCCCCCCCCCCCCCCACTAAGACGGAATTTTGCAAATAACCCCCTTCCACCTTGGGGGGCAGAAGGCATAATTCGGCTCCAAATTACTTAACGGTGAAGAAATTGCAGATGGAAAGACCAGACTTGAGTACAAAAAAATTATTTTCTGCGATTTTGGAATTTTGGATTTTTAAGGGGGGGAGGGAAGGAAAAAGGTTTTCGAAAAATGGTACTCAACACACGAGGAAATCGAACTGAACACACACTACAAAGGGATTTTGTGAAATTCCACCCTACCGCCCTTTGGAGAATGGGGGGCAAAAACATGTATTCATACGTTATTATCTTAGGTAAATTATCTTAGGTAGGAAATTTTTTATGTAATGGACGATTATATGTATCTAACTCATAGTATGAAGAGATTTTGCAGGCGGGGCAGGCGGGGCAAAAACCACATTTTGAAGCTTAAATCCGTCCAGATTACCTAAGAATGCTGAATTTTGGTGTGTGGGTGTTAATTAAGTGTGCGAAATATGCACTTTGATGAGATTTTGTAAAACTTTCAATTTTAACCGCGGGGGAGGGGGAGTAAAAAGCAGGTAAGGGACTGCCGAAGGCACTGGGGCTCCAGACTCGACTGTGACGAGCGGGAATACCGCTACAGAAAGTAGCAGGAACTTAAACTTAAGATTTTGACGGATTTCAATGATTTTTTTTTTAGATATTTTGTTATTAATGATATGCTGTTTTGGGGATTCCTTTCAATATAGTGGCCAGCGAAGCGGGCAAAGCCTGCTAGTATAAATAATCCAAAACGTGGGATGTACGAGTGGAAAAATAGCGTTGAAAATTAATTGGGAAATTACGAAGTACTCAGTTATAAAATTGAATTGCTTAATTTTCAAAAACCAAGTAATGTCATCGTGAACAAAGAAAAGCTTCTGCAGCACTAAAAAGTGCTGCATAAAATATTTGATGTGATGAAAATATATGATATAATATTCAATACAATGAAAATAATTGAGTTCAAAAAGTGTTTGTGATTCATAAAAGTATTGTTAACAAGGAAATATTATTAATACTAAATATATGTTTGCGATTAAAAAGAGAAAAAAAAAAAAGAAAGAAAGAAATACGCTCTTCTAAAGTGTATTTTGTTAGTGCTGCCATCTGTTATCTTAGCTAGTAAAAATACAGACGTCGGATATAAAAGTTTTTTGAATGTTGATAATATGGAAGCGCATTTATTGCGTTCTTATTGTGCGTATATCAGTCACCTAATAGTATTAACTCGAAGAAATTTCTGTGATTATAAGGTTTTTTTTTTTTTTTTTCACACATTTTCTTAAGCCAACCTGACTTTTTGAAAACTAAATTCGAAACAAATTCAACATGACTACATAACAATATTCCACTTAGAACTTGAAGATAAGAGGTACTATTTCTTGTTTCTTACTTAGTTACGTGAAATTAGATATTATAAAAGGAAAATGATTCACTGAAAAGTTCTAGAAAGCGACAAATTTATAGAGGACAATAAAAATTACTATTGAAAAATAAAAATAAATTAAAAAATCTTTCATTTCCCTGTCAAGTTTTAAAAACCTATACTGATGGGGTATTAAAGGAAAATTGTTATATTGCATAGCATTAATATTTTTTGTGTGGGGTCCCTCAACGGATTCAGATACATTTAAAGCTACAAATTGAAGTAGAAGTGATTGAAAACATGTTTTCAGTTATATTTGTAAAACTCTTTTTTTTAACCAAATTTTAGCGTAATGTAATTTTAATATTATGATCTATTTAAAAGCAGGGTGCATTCTTTTTAAATTAGTATATTATGCATATCACATTGGAGATTTAAACTTTTTTCCTTTTTTTAATTTTACAATATTTTTATTACGATGCATTTCAATAATATCAAAAGTCCAGAATTTAATATTTCTTGATGTGTTTATTTATTTTTATTTTTGTTTTTGCCACTAGATAGCAGCACTAAAACAGTAAATGTAAAGTTTGAAATATTTTGTGAACATTCATGTTTTTGCTTTATATTTTGTACAACTCTTGAAGAAATAAGAAAATAGGCATGAAATTTGAATAACTTTATGGTTATCAAATCATTAACTGAATTTAAAATTGATTTGATATGCAGTTCAATTCGTAAATTGTTATTAAATTAGTTTTCTCAAAAAAAAAAAAGTTTTTCTAGAAACATTTGTTGTGATTTTTAGTGTTAAAACCCACCAGCGGCCGAACGGTACTGCGTTCAAAGCTGTAGACGTGAGATGACGGGTTCGACCCCAGGTGGCTCTCGATGATCTGGCCGTTCGGATTTTTCCGTGGTTTTCTCCGAAAATTATGCAAATATGGACTAGGATCCCTTAGAAAGACCCCCCTACGCCTACGGATGGCACTCCCCCCAGGCCTAGGATCCTAATCCAGTAAGTCGGCCTTATTCCCTACAACCCAACTGCGTGTTAAAACCAAATGCCTATATAACTCTGACAAGGGAGGGTCTCCAACTATTCAAAAAGTATTTACACATGTTATGTATCCTCTTAAAAGTCTAACTGAGCTGATAATGAAAATATTCATCTTATCCTTATCGGCATATGCGCCCTCTGCCGGGAATTTTTCTCAATTAAAGTTTGTAAATTAAAGGCTCTGCAGTAATGTATTTTGAAGAGTTTCTATCTTTAGAATAAATTTTTTAATAGATTCATAGGCTAACTATCACTATTTGTATTATTAGTAAAGTATTTTACTGTTTAATGATTATTTTGTAGCAACATTAAATTATAAATCCAATACGTTGCGTATATAGTGATATATAAAATATTCACAACCAGGAAGATTATCACGTACATAATAGGGCTGGGATTCTGTATGTTGACATTGCATGAGGGAATAACAAAATTCATGTTGGTGAGAAATAAATGCAAATGACATTCTTTCAATTATTACAAAAACTTTCTTTTTCATATTATTCAAAAACATTTCAGTTGATTCTTTTTTTTCTTCTTGCATATATACATCTACATTAGAACGTCGCTGTGACGCATTTGTTGCGATTGGCCGTCTGTACTCCATGTACGTGTAATGAAGTCAGTTCGTGTTTTTTTTTTTTTTTTTTTTTTTTTTTTTTTTCTCTCTCTTAGATGTTCAGGTTTAATAAAAATGTAGTTAAAGAAAACATGTGGGTTCATCTTTTTATTCTCACAATATAATATAATATATAATTATTATACACAAACCAAGCGAAAGGAGGCTGGTTTAATTTATTTAAAAACACTCTTATTTATATATTTAAAATTATTTTTTGAATAGTTTAGCAGAAAAGATATTTAATATGAAACCAAAAGTTCTTATCCATTTTCGGAATACATCGGTTCCTGAAATAAGAAACAACAGAGGATACTCATAAACAAGGTGAGTGCATTTTACTTACCTTATAAACCTTGTTGAACTATTTTATAGGATATATTACAACTATCAAAATAAATCAATTAAACATTTGATGTATGATTTAAATAATTCTTTTGTCATTATCAACAGATTATGATTACCGATGTGCTGAATTGAAATTTTAAATTTAATTTTGACAAAAGTTTTTTCTCTGCCTATTTCAAGAAATTGCTACACTTAAAATAATAAAATAAAAAAAATAAAAATAAAATGTAAGCGAAAGTAAATATTTTTTGTTTCTTCAAAACGTAAATGAACATCAAAACGAAAGTGAAGAAATATAAATAAACATTTAAATGATTAAAAATAAAATTTCAGTTATTATATTCTAGAAATAAACAATATTGAAATATTAAAATGAGTATCCTCAAGGACACTATTATAGAAAAATTGAACTCACAAAATGATGTTTGGAAGTTTATACTGGAGATGTTTCTCCAGAAAGAAGATTTATATTCAGTGGTAATAAACGATCCTCCCAATCCGATAACTGACCAATGGACTTCAAAGAATAGGAGAGCGCGTGCTATTATAAATCTCTTAATAGAGGATAACCAGATAATCCACGTCAAAAAACCTTCAAACCGCTAAAGAATGTTGGAATGCTTTAAAAGCTGTACACAAACGCTCAACCCTCAGCAGTAAACTATTTTTATTGCGAAAGCTTTATTCTACGAAATTAACTGAGGGTGGAGATATCATTGAACATTTAACTAATATTTATCAGTCACGTGATAAACTAGTATCGATTGGTGAAGAAATAAATGACAGACACCTCTCAGCCCTAATGCTCTGTTCCTTACCTCCGAGTTATGATGTTCTTATCACCGCCTTAGAATCTAGAGATGAAAATGATTTGATACCAGAGTTTATACGCTCGAAATTAATTGATGAGTATTCTAAAAGAAAAGAAAACAAATCCGAAAATAATTCAGTGTTAAAGGTTAAATTTAAACCAAAACCAGAAAATTGAAAGTTCTGCCGCTATTGCAAAAGAAAATCTCATAACACTGAAAAATCAAAATCAAAATCTTAAAAATAAAAATAAAGAAAAAACTTCGAAACAAACAAAAGCCTGTAGAACATGGCCAGCATTAATAATTGGTTTACATGGCTCCAAAATCATTTCCATGCACTATGCGATATAAATCAAAATTGCGCAATGTAAATTTTTGGCATTTTATATATATATATATATATTTTTTTTTCCAAATTACATATCACAATAGTTTATGTTTCATACAGTTTAAGTAGTTTCTTCAATTAAAGAACAAAACAAGTAATTTATTTCAAGTAACTGATTGCAGAAAGCAATTGATATTTTAGCTGCGATCGAATTTCTAAATTTTACTTTAAAAACATTGAAAAAATAATTCATAGAATAAAATTAAAATAGTTCCTTTCTAATAAAAAATAATAATAATAATAATTAAAATAATAATGGTCTGTTGTGTTGAATCTCACCAACCGTCGAATTTTCGTAGGTTTGCCAGCCGGATGTAATTTCAAAAATCAAAAGTGCGAAGTCAGTAGTAATGGCAATGGTAATTAATCACGTTAAGAATTTCAAAATTTATATATATATATATATATGCATCGAAATATAACAATATTAAGTATGTCAAAATTTCTCCAAAACTATTTAAATTTTAAAAAATAAATTTAACATATTATTATTATTTGAAAATTTTTAAAATGTTCCATTTTATTTATTTATTTATTTTATTTTATCTTATTTTTTCGTTGATTTTATATTATTATAGTTTACCGATATATTCCGGTAAAATGATAAAATAATTTTTTAAAAATATTTATATGTTTGAGTGCTGAAATTTCATTTTTTTTTTTTTTTTTTTTTTTTTTTTTTTTTTATTTAACAGATATATTTAGATTTTATTGTAGCATTGTAGTCATGTAAAATAAGGGGAAAATATTAAAAATTAGTTTAGCAGGAAACTCTATAAAATTTTTCAAAAAATAAATAAATAAAATTTTGAAATTTGTTATTTTTTAATTTACGTAGTTTTACAGGATTTGTTTTTCTACATTGTTACATATCAATGCATATGCACTGAAAATTTATAAACCCTTAAACAATAATTTAAATAAAATTTTGCACACATATTCTTTGAAATATAATATTATTAAGTTTATTAAAATTTCTCAAAATCTGTTTAAATTTACAATAATAATAAAACTTTTAATTTTAGTTTTTTGGAAATATTTTAGATGTACCTCTTAACAAACTTTTGTTTTATTTTTTCGTCTACTGTGCATTATATTTTATCAATAGAATCTAAACATTTCTAAGTATTAATTTGGGAATTCATACATAAGTTAAAACTTTAAAAATATTTTTATGTTTAAATGCTATATATTTGCAATGTGAATTAAACAAAAAAAATCTTTAAAATTTTAACTTACCGATGAATCCAAAAATTAAAACACAGAAAAGTTTAGATTCTACGGCTAAACTAAAATAATGTACAATCGATGGAAAAATAAAATAAAACTTAGGCGAAACATTTAAAATTTTTGAAAAAATTAAAAATAAAAATTTTGTTAATATTGTAAAATTAATTAGATTTCGAGAAATTTGAATATACATAATAATATTGTATTTCAATGCATTTATATAAAATTGTACAATATTAAAACAGTAATTTACAAAAACTACTACAACAACAAAAAAAGAAGAAGAAGAAGAAAAGGAGGGGGGGGGGGGGAAATGAGGAGAAAAAAAAACTGTACATATAACACAATTTTAGAACGTAAAAAATATGTTTTTTAGAACGTTGTAAACACGTATATGCAGAACGTTCTTAGATCGTTTCTGTACAACCAATAGTGATGGTTACACGTGTGCAAAACGTTCTTTGTACTGTACTATTCCACGTCTTCAAGATGGACAGATAGACGTCTATGAAACGTTCAAACTAAACGTTCTTAGAACGTGTTTGAAGAACTACTTTTACACGTTCAGCTAACATTTCTGTGCTACTTGGAATATCATTTATTAAAATTATTATTTATCAAAATTATTTTCCGTGATGACTACAGATAATTTTCATCACAGAGAAGTGAGTCACTGAGAAGCAGAAAATATCTGAAGAAATGCATTTTTATATTTATTATTATTATTATTATTATTATTATTATCATTATTATTCAGTATTAAGGTATTGAATATAAATGTGTATATTTTTTCTAGAAACCGTGGGAAAATAAGACATGCATGATTTTCCGTGATTTGTATTTTTGACTCAATTGTTCTAAATTGTGACACATTTGAAATTCAGAAATTTTAATTTATTATAAAACAAAACTTTCATCTTATTTGTAGTTTTAAGAAATATTCTGAAATTTGAATGAATATTATTAAAATATATTATAAAAAAAATTATTTTGTATCGTAACAGGCACATTGTGAGTAAAAGTTTAGAATTATCTTTGTTTGCTTCTTTTTTAAATTTAAATTTTATTTTTTAGTTAATGATATACAAAGTTGTTTTTTTTTTAATGTAATTTTATATGTAATATGTTTATATCATTTGTTTATATAAATATATTTATTTATATGTTGTTTATATCATGTGTTTATATCATTCTATCAAGAAAATTAAAATTAATTGAATTAGTTAATAATAATAAAAATAGTCTCTATGCCAATATTTGCATGAAATTAACCATTAACCATTTATTTTTGTTTCGTAATCTGAAAGTTTTTTTTTCTCTTTTTAAATACATTTTTTAATTACTGTAATATTTTTATTGATTACGATAGTAAAAAAATTTAAAGCTGATGCTTTCTTAGGTGCAATATGAAAGAATTTTTCATTGATATGTTTCAGCTTCATTTACACAAAAAAAAATTTTATTGTTATATTTTATTTGTTTTTATTGCATTTTGCTAAAAATGCAATATTAAATAAAGTATTATTGGTGTTTATTATTATTATTATTATTTAACAATAAATACATTGTAATTTTAACAAATGTAGAGTTTAAACTTATACAAAATGAACTCTTTTCTTTTATAAATAAATATTTAAGTCATATAATCAAATTATTTCATATAAAATATTAGTTGATGTAAAATGCAATATTACAATTTATATGTTTAAAAAAATATTTATCAATATTTGTTCTTTTCTTCCGGATGCATCACAAGTTGAAGTTATCGGCTGTATTTTACTTATAAGGATACTATTTTTTTAAACATTCCCCTTACACTATCTTATCTTCGTATGATTATTTGAGTTTTGAGTTGTAAAAATGTATGTAATTATTGAATTTATAAAGAAAAGTGCGACTTAGAACAAGGCTGTAGTAATAGAATATGGCAGTATTATCTGAACATTCATGTTTTCTTTTGCGCGTGAAATTTATAGTAATTAGCCTAATACAGAACCCCATTTTCTCTTGACCTACATGGTCATGTTATTTATGTTCTTAGTCAATGAGAATTTGGATTATGAAACATAACAATCATTTAATGATGTTGACGCATGCGCGCCACCCGTCGCGGATCACCGGGCAGAAGGCTATGAGAAGCCAAGTACAATGGACGTGGGCAAAAGAACTTTAAATTTATTGACGCCCACAATTATTATTTTATGTGCTACTTATTATTTCTTCGTTGTATATAGTGTAAATACTTGATGTATGTGATCGTACAAATTAAAAATATTAAAACAACGAAGATGGTCCGTCGAAAATTAATTATTTGTAGTTAAGTTCCTACAAAAAGTGGCTCCGTCGAGAAAGGAGCTTGTAATCAGCGACTTATGGATAAAAATAATAAATTGAAATCTTCCTTGAAAGGGAAGATAACTAGAATTGAAAACTATGTAGAAGGCACGAATGCCGAAAATTACGATATAGATATAGTGGAATTAAAAGTGAAATTAAAGAACATAGAACTGCTACAAACAAAAATCGATGAATTACGACAAAAATACTACGAAATTCAAGACTTGAAAGATGCTGAACAAGCAACCATAGATCACGACCTTGACTCATGTGAAGAACGTCTGGAAAAATTAGAGGTAAGAATTAATACTCTTATTAATTCTTATAAGAAATTTGATTCTCATAAAAAAATAAATGCGACTGAAAATGCATCTCAAGATGCCTTTGAAATTAAAACTCAAATTCCTCCTTTAGTATTACCTGAATTTTCAGGAAAATATGAGGAATTCAGTTCTTTTAAAGAACAATTTGATGATTTAATAACCAATAATGTTCATATTAATCAGTCGCAGAAATTATATTATCTTAGATCTTGTCTCAAATATGACGCTAAAAATCTAGTTAGTAATTTTGATACATTTGAATCATTATATAATGCATTAGAAAATCGCTATGATAACGAGCGATTAATTGTTGATATTCATGTACAAAATATTCTGAATTTTGAGAAAATTCAAACTGAAAATCCCAAAGAGATAAGAAACATGATTGATTGTATTCAGAAAAATCTGCGTGCCTTGAAAGTTCTGAAATATGTACAGAATAAATTATCAGCTGTTTTCATTATAAATATTCTCGTAGCAAAGTTAGACAGAGAATCTAGGAAGAATTTTGAGTTATCCCATAAATCAAAAAATGTTCCCACCTTTGAAGAATTTATCAAATTTTTGGAACAACGAGAATCAGTTTTATTATCTATTAATAGAACGAATATGACTAGCGGAAATAAAAATACTAACAAAAACTTTCCGGCTATTAACAAATCTAAAACTCTTTTAATGCATGAAAATAAAAACAAAAATTGTGTTGTTTGTAAAAATACTTATCACCCTATTTATAAATGTGATGCATTTTTGAAATTAAACATTAACGAAAGATTAAGTATAATACGCCTTCACAAGCTTTGTGAGGTTTGTTTTAGGCAAAACCATAAGAAAAATGATTGCTTATCAAAATTCAAATGCAGCTGCGGAATGAAGCACAACAGATTATTATGTTTTTCTTCTGGCGCCAAAACCCCGGTTCCAGACTCAGATGAAATAAATTCATCCAAATTACCAGATATAGACAAACGGGTTGCGCAATTAAATGCTTCCGTTTTGAGTAATAATAGCAGATATTTAAAAGAAAATAGAAAAAGTATTCTGTTTTCCACAGCTTATATTTATGTTCAATGCGAAAACAAAAAAAGAATAAAAATAAGATGCGTTCTGGATTCCGCTTCAAATGTGTGCGTATTAACTGAAAAGATGAGTGAATGTTTAGGAATTAAAAGAGAAAAAATAAAAACTCCAGTTTCAGGTTTGAATGGATTGACCCAAAATATTAAGTGGAAATTAGATACCTTTATTTCAAATGAAGATTGTTCTCTTAGTGAACCAGTAGAATTTTTGATTGTAGATAAAATAACTGGGCTTACACCATGCAATAAATTAAACATTTCAGACATAAAAATTCCAGAATTTTTGAAATTGAGTGACGAGACATTTTTTGAACCGAATGAAATAGAAGCGTTAATCAGTGCAGATATATTATTCAAAGTTTTAAAGGATAATACTTATAAAATAAATGACGATTTGTTTTTTAAGGAAACCGAATTTGGATGGCTAGCGTGTGGAAAGGTTGAAGAAACAGAACTGAATAATTCGAAACAGTGTTTCGTTTTGTCAGACGATTCCCTTAGTAGCACTCTTAAACTCTTTTTCGATCTAGAGAGCATTGGAATAAGAGACGATCCAATTCAAAAAGAAAGTGATAAAGCTATAGAAATTTTTAATGAAACGATTCAGTTTAAAAACAAACGCTACGTTGTACACTTGCCCTTTAGAAGACCCTATAATGAACTTTCCGATAATTACACGTTAGCGAAACAACGATTTTTAAGTTTATGGAGACGTTTTAAATATGATAGAGAATTATATGAACAGTATAGAGAGATTATTCGTGATTACGTAAATCAAAAAATAATAGAAATAGTTTAACCCAGTACAGCAGAAAATAATTTAAACAAACCTATTTATTATTTGCCACATCAGGCAGTAAGAAAGGAAGGTCGCTTAACATCCAAAACAAGAATCGTATTTGATGCAGGGAGTCATCAAAATAATCAGCTGTCACTGAATGTCACTGCCTATGGCAGGGGAAAAATTTAAATCCGAATCTTTTGGATGTTTTAATTAATTTTAGATTAAACAAAATAGCATTTTGTTCTGATATTAAACAAGCCTTTCTACAAATCTGTCTCGCTGATGAACATAAAGACGCTGTTCGTTTTTTCTGGAGTGATGAAGAACCGCATGCGCATAAAAAACCCAAATTACAGATTTATCGTTTCAATCGAGTTAATTTTGGGGTGTGTTCAAGTCCATTCTTACTCGCTGCTACTATTAGACATCACATTGAGAAGTATAGAGAAGAATTTCCCGCTACTGTTCGACTTTTAGATAAATGTTTTTACGTAGACGACTTAATTTCTGGAGGTAATGATTTTAACGAAGCACTTGAATTATCACGAAGTGCAAAATATATTATGGAAGCCGCAGGAATGTCCCTTAGAAAATGGATAAGTAACGATACCGAATTAACAGAGCAGTGGAAAAGCGAAAAATTTGATACATACCCTGTAGAATCTACCATCAGCTTAGGTATAAATCAGACAAAGATCTTGGGACTATCTTGGGATACTAATAAAGATAATTTGATTGTAGATATCAAGAGTTTGTTGAACTTTATATCCATAAATAAAATTACAAAACGTACCATTCTTCAAGCCGTAGGGAGAATTTTCGACCCCTTAGGGTTAATTTCTCCATTCACTGTCAGGGCAAAAATTATCATTCAAGATATCTGGAAAACTAAAACCAAATGGGATGAATCATTATCACCAAATATCGAAAAGGAGTGGATGAAATGGTGTTCGGAATTACCCTTATTAAAAGAGCTTGAAGTCCCTAGATTCGGCCTTGATGCCACTTCCCCAGAAGATATAGTTGAATTACATAGTTTTTGCGATGCTAGCAAAAAAGCATATGGCGCTGCCATTTATGTACGAACAAAATCAGAAAATGGTATTTCAGTAAAACTTTTGACTTCCAAGAGCCGTGTAGCTCCCCTCAGCGGTGTTACACTACCTCGCCTTGAATTATTGGGTGCCCTGGTCGCAGCTCGTCTGATCACCAAAGTGAAAAATACTGTAAACCTTAAAAGACCTTCTGTTGAATATCACTGGACTGATTCGCAGATAGTGCTTTTCTGGATAAAGGGTACTAAAACCCGATGGAAGCAGTTTGTCGCCAACCGTGTTCAAGAAATTGCCAGCCTGACAAACCCTAACTCTTGGTTCCATTGTGCAAGTAAAGAAAATCCTGCTGACCTGTTGTCTCGAGGGATGACTGCTGAAAGCCTAACAACCAGCGCCACATGGTGGACAGGTGCTGAATTTCTGAAAGATCCTGAATTTCCGAAAAACAAACAATCTTTTATTGACTTTTCAGAACTAAATGAGGAAGACTACACTCCTGAATTAAAATCTGAAAATGCAGTGACTCTAAATTTGAAAAAGGACTTTACTATTTTGAACTATCTGATAAATCGTAGTAATAGATTTTTAAAAATATTACGTATATGTAGTTTTCTTTTCAGGTTTCTTCACAATCTAAGAAATCCTTTAGAAAAGAAGAAAGGACCGCTGATGCCCGAAGAGCTGACAAAGGCAGAAGACTTCCTACTGAAACAGCTGCAGGAGGAGGAATTTCCTACTGAAATAGCTGCCTTGAAAAGTGGCGGTAATGTATCGCATCAGAGTAAAATTTTTAATTTATCCCCATTTTTGGATGACAATGGTTTAATAAGGGTAGGGGGGGAGACTGCAAAATTCGCAGTTATCTTATTCGATTAAGCATCCTTATGTACTTCCTTCAAAAAATAAATTAACGGAATTAATTGTAAAATATTATCATGAAAAATATTTTCATATTGGTCCCCAACATCTTCTGTTTCAGGTTAGGCAAAAATATTGGCCCATTCATGGGAGAAATCTTTGTAAAAAAATTGTGCACAGATGTTTAGTCTGTTTTAAAGCAAATCCGAAAGTATGTGTACAAAAAATGGGAAACTTGCCAAAACAAAGAATAACGCCAGATAAAACATTTAATTCAACTGGGGTAGATTTGTCTGGACCCTTTTTAATCAAAAATAAATATGGAAGGAAAGGTCCAGAAATCAAAATTTATGTTTGTATTTTCATTTGTCTAGTAACAAAGGCTATACATCTTGAACTTATTAGTGATTTAACTTCACAAGCTCTGATAGCTGCGTTAAAAAGATTTATTTCGAGAAGGGGCAAGTGTCATAAAATATTTTCGGATAATGGGACCAATATGGTAGGCGCCAACAGGGAACTAAATGCCTTGTATAAACTGGTAAGAGATAAGGAAGAATCCTTATTCAATTTTTTTGCAGAGGAAAAAATAGAATGGGTTTTTATTCCTCCAAGGAGTCCAAATTGGGGTGGTCTATGGGAAGCAAATATCAAAGCGTTTAAATACCATTTTAAACGCATAGCGGGTAATTCAAAATTTACATTTGAAGAAATGCTTACACTTGTTACTCAAGTGGAAGCGATCTTGAACTCGAGACCACTGACTCCGCTAACTTCAAGTATTGAAGATTTAGAGGTTTTAACTCCAGCCCATTTTCTTATTGGAAGGCCAATAACGGCTGTTGTTGAACCTTCTTTAAATGTTGAGAAAAATCGCCTAACTGCTTGGCAAAATATTACGAAGTCAGTTCAGGCAATCTGGAAAAGATGGAGTCTTTCTTACTTGAATAACTTACAACAGCGCAGAAAATGGATAATTGATAAAGAAAATTTAAAAATCGGAGACATGGTTTTAGTCAGGGAAGAAAATCTTCCACCATGCAAGTGGTTTTTAGGGCGTGTAATAAAGCTATATCCTGGTCAGGATAATAAAGTTAGATTGGTAGATATAAAAACTACCAAAGGGATTTACAAAAGATCCATCTCCAGATTGTGTGTGCTGCCTATCGAGGAGTAAAAATGAATATGAACATTTATTATATTAATTTACTGTATTATATATATTACTCTAAATTTGTTAGTTAATTATGAAAATTTCTGTTTATTATAATCAGTTAATCTTTTTCCTAATTCTATGTGTTGTGCGAA
This sequence comes from Salticus scenicus, assembly GCA_963930645.1. Classification (NCBI taxonomy): domain Eukaryota; kingdom Metazoa; phylum Arthropoda; class Arachnida; order Araneae; family Salticidae; genus Salticus; species Salticus scenicus. Next base: position 7,846,737 of record OZ005649.1, on the reverse strand, counting down.
ATATTGATATTATGTTACATTCATTTATTTGTTATTATTTTATCTATTCATGTTATGTGAAATTGTAAATTTGAAGTTTTGCAAAAAAAATATTGTAAGTTCTTGCATGACAACATAGCAAGGCCGGGCGGGATGTTGACGCATGCGCGCCACCCCGTCGCGGATCACCGGGCAGAAGGCTATGAGAAGCCAAGTACAATGGACGTGGGCAAAAGAACTTTAAATTTATTGACGCCCACAATTATTATTTTATGTGCTACTTATTATTTCTTCGTTGTATATAGTGTAAATACTTGATGTATGTGATCGTACAAATTAAAAATATTAAAACAACGAAGATGGTCCGTCGAAAATTAATTATTTGTAGTTAAGTTCCTACAAATGATATTATATTTTCAAAAGTATTTGTAATGCATGTCAGTGGAAATATTACCGTAGCAACGTTGTCTTCTTTTGCAAATAACAGCCAAAATGAAAAAAAAATTGGAGTACTAGTCTAATATAAGACTCATTTTAAAGTGCTATCTGCTTTTTCTTCTTCTTCTTCTTTTTCTTTATTTTATTTTTATCTCGTAAACGGAATTAAATTGCAACACAGCTGCTTGCCGATATGCATACAAAGTGAATCAGCAGAGTTTTACTTAATATATTTCTCTATGTTTGGTACAGTGTAGGTGCTGAACCTTTCCTGAAATAAGGGGAAATCGCAAAGTGGAAGCGCCCCCTGTTCTGTGACATAGCCCAATAACTAATCGGCACCAATTCAAACCAAGGTCCAACCAAATATCAAGTTCGGTTACATTAAGTCCATTGATTCATAAAGTACAGTGTTCGAACTCAAAAAGACAGATATTTTCTAAAAATGGTCGAATGGAGTTCAGTAAATCTCAAAACATGTAACTTCATCAAAAGCCAAAAATCTAAAATTTTTCTGAATATCATACTTTCTTCTATATTTGCAGAGGATAGAATAAAACAATCCACTATTTTAAAAATAAATAGTCAAATTCAGTTAATTCAAATGCAAAGAAATCTCAAAACGTGTAAATTCATCGAAAACCGGAAATCGAAATTTTTTCTGTATCTTCTACTTTCTTCTTATATATGTAGGAGATATACGCAAGCGAAGTGTGACGTCATTGACTGTCGTTGGGGCCAAGTAAAAGGTTTCCTGTGTTAATCGTTCATTGGATTTTTTGTAAAAAAAATTATTAAAAATTGAGGAAAATTATTTCCCGATTTTATCCCCATATTTGGGTATAATTAAAAATTATTCCTCGTGCACCTGTGTTAGATTAAGTTATTTTGCTGTCAAACTGACAAAATTTTAATTTTAATTTTCAAAACTCTAGAAACAAGATGGGCATAGATTTGATATTTGTTCGTCCTTGGTGTATTGTGTATTATGCGATCAAAAACGTAATACGAAAACATAATATGCCATATATATATTTTCGTTATACATATATATTCTACGAAATATTGTTTCATATTGTTGATTGCTCGTTATTAAAATATTTATGATTTTTAAAAGGAATTAAATATGTTCGCCAGATAATTTGGAGATCTTTTATTATTATTCTTTTTTTCCGTCAAGGACGGCAGATATCAAATCAGCTCCTTTGAAATGAATCTCATTCCATTAAAAGTAAATGTTTATGTTTTTATTCGAAAATAGAAGTCTGCCATTTTATTTTTCCAGAGTTTTGAAAATTAAAATTGAAATTTTATGAATTTTACAGAAAAAATAACTCGATCTAGTACATACAGATAGAAAGTAACTATACCCAAATATGGGGATTGAAATCGGGAGATAATTTTCCTTAATGTAAAAAAAAAGAAAGGAAAAGAAAAAGAAAAGAAAGAAAATCCAGTGGACGATTAACATAGAAAATCTTTTGCTTGGCCCCACGAACGGTCAATGACGTCTTCACTTCGTTTGTGCATAGTTATAAATCTTTTTTTTTTTTTTTTTTTTTTTTTTTTTTAAATAAGTAGTCAATTTCAGTTAATTCGAATGCATTATGTTTTTGCTTAATAATATGTCTTCAAGTTAGAGCTGATGTAAATCACAAAAAAAAGAAAAAAAAAAAAAAAAAAAGAAAGAAAGAAAAAAAAATTAGATCTTTAAAAAATTATAACTCTGATAAATCGAATCCTGTTTTAACTTGCGTATATTTCCAACAATATAAACTTTGATTTACCATTCATTCACTGAAATTTCTGTCATCTAATGGCTGTTTTCTCTTAGAAAAAAAAAAATCTGTAGTCGAGAGTATAGTGACGCTACATTATACAAATTACTGTGTTTTATTTGAGTTTTCAGAAATTGCCAGATTTAACAACTTTCTGCTTTAGGTATTTTTCGATATGAAAGAATACGTGTATAAAATTGAAAAATGCATAAAAAATAAAAGTATTTTTAAATACCTTCTTGACTGACATCGTAAGAAAATAATTTTTGTATTCTCCACATCTGGCTAACCATACCTTTCGAATGATACCATTTTCAACCCTCTACTGCCATAATTAATATGTTAAAAGTGTACCATAAATTTCCTGCTTGCCTATTAATATATAGATTCTACTCTGAAAAACTTTTGAAATGCATTCACAATGTATATGTCTGTACAAATGTTATCTTAGAAAACCTTGTCTTTTTTTGTAAATAAAAACATGAAAGTTGAAGCACTAGTCCAATATAGAGCTAATTTTCTTTTACTGATGTTAGTAACAATTCAAATTTTAAATAATGAATAACGATTATTTCACTAAATAACTGTTTGAAATCGTATATTATTTTCTTAGCGAACATGCTTTCTTTTGTAAATAAAAGCATTTAAAGTTGGAAAACTAGCCCAAACAAGGTTCATGCATTATCCACTGACATTATCAGTGACAAATTATATGTAGTGAATAAAAATTATTTAATGATATTTTACTCGGAAAAGTATATTGAAAATGTACATCAGCGAAATATTATTCTAGCAAGCTTGTTTTCTTTTGTAAATAAAAACACTTTAATAAAAAAATATGTTTTTCAGCATTAACTACTTATTTTATTAGTTAATGAAAAATGCTAGAATTATTGATACCTATAAAGTTTCTAGAAATACAAAATATCATGTATACAGTAATAACACCAACTGAAGTTTATTTGCGTAATAAATAAATATATATATATATATATATATATATATATATATATATATATATATATATTACGGAGATAAATTTCAGTTCCACTTAATAAGAAGATATATATATATATATACACTTCTTAACATAACATTTTAATAATCCGAAAAATTCGTTTTACATTCTTTGTAAAATCTTCCATCCTTTTTAGAATATCTTCTCTAATGCGCCAGCGCCGCCTGTCGTATTGTTTATGGTACTACCTGATATTCATGACATGACGTCTACCATTGTTTCGAGATAATTAAAAATTCTGTGTGGGTGGGAAAGTTTTGAAGGCTCTGCGTTTGCGCTACCTTTGGATGAAGAGAGTGGAATGGAAAACAAGTCTACCTGGAATTTTATTGGCTTTTGTTGAAAACTGGCGTGGCTATATCATTTGTAACTTAAAATGCTTAAGAAGCATTTCAAATATGTGAGTTTCAACTGAAATGTCTTACTGGCAATTTCGTTATCACATAATATATTTTTTTACATTTTAAATAAATAACTTGAGAATGTAAAGCTATATTCAAAACGAGAAAAAAAGAAAAGAAAACAAACAAACAATCGAAAAACTTAGAGATGATCCAGAAGTGCGATATAAAAACAGTGAAAAATAAAAATAAATATTACGAAGAAATTTATTAGAATTCATTGAAATGTTTATTTTCGTACATTTATTAATAGTCTTTTCAAAAACTTATTCAAAAATATAAGCATATTTGTTTCAATCAAGAATGTTTCTGTTTAACTCATTAAAAGATGACATTTAAAATTCATTCAAATATTTCCCTTTTAATTTCTTATTAATCGTCTTTTGAAAATTTGTTCATTAAAAGATGCTTTCTTCCTTTCTCTCTCTCTCTCTCTCTCTCTCTCTCTCTTTTTTTTTTTTTTTTTTTTTTTCTTGAAATCATCCGTATTTTCTAGTCTTTCATGAATCATCTTTTAAAAGATTCCTTAAAGATTTATTATTATTATTATTATTATTATTCATTGATACCTTTATCGCCTAATCTCTCATGAATGATCTTTTGAAAAATTTATTCAAAAATGTGAATTTATTTGTTTCAATCAAGAATGTTTCAGTTTAATTCATTAAAAGATATTATTCGAAATTGATTCAAATATTTATCTTTTAATTTCTTATTAATCGTCTTTTGAAAGATAGTTCATTAAAAGATTTTATTATTATTATTATTATTATTATTATTATTATTATTATTATTCCTTAAAGTCCATCCTTGTTTTCTAGTCTTTCATCAATGACCTTATAAAGATACATTAAAAAATTTATTATTATTATTATTCATTGATACTTTTATCTCCTAATCTCTCATGAATGATTTTTTTGAAAAACTTATTCAAAAATATAAGTGTATTTGTTTCAGTCAAGAGTTTAATTCATTAAAAGATAATATTTAAAATTCATTCTAATATTTATCTTTTAATTTCTTATTAATCGTTTTTTGAAAGATTGTTCATTAAAAGATTTTATTATTATTATTATTATTATTATTATTATTATTATTATTATTATTATTATTATTATTATTATTCCTTAAAATCCATCCTTATTTTCTAGTCTTTCATCAACCACCTTTTAAAGGATTCATTAAAAAAATTATTATTATTATTATTCATTGATACCTTTATCTCCTAATCTCTCATGAATATATTTTTTTTTTCAAAAATTTATTGAAAAATATAAGTATATTTGTTTCAGTCAAGAGTTTAATTCATTAAAAGATAATATTTAAAATTCATTCAAATATTTATCTTTTAATTTCTTATTAATCGTCTTTTGAAAGATTGTTCATTAAAAGATTTCATTATTATTATTATTATTATTATTCCTTAAAATCCATCCTTATTTTTTGGTCTATCATCATTCACCTTTTAAAAGATTCATTAAAAAACTTATTATTATTTTTATTTATTGATATCTTTATCGCCTAATCTCTCACGAATGATTTTTTGAAAAACTTATTCAAAATTATAAGTATATTTGTTTCAATCAAGAGTTTAATTCATTAAAAGATAATATTTAAAATTCATTCAAATATTTATCTTTTAATTTCTTATTAATCGTCCTTTGAAAGATTGTTCATTAAAAGATTTTATTATTAATATTATTACTATTATTCCTTAAAATCCATCCTTATTTTTTGGTCTATCATCATTCACCTTTTAAAAGATTCGTTAAAAAACTTATTATTATTTTTATTTATTGATATTTTTATCGCCTAATCTCTCATGAATGATTTTTTGAAAAACTTATTCAGACTAGTTGACATAGGTGGACTCTGCTCAGTTCCCCATCATATTTATGTACTTATAAATTTCTAGTGCCAGACATTTTATAATCATGTTAAAAGAAATGAATTTGTCCAAAGCTTGATACAGTGACAGAATGAACTCCCCGCCTACTAGGCTATCCACCGTTTACTTCGATATATTTATCTTATTCTAATCTATTAATTTATTTTATCAGGGTCAATTCCGTTGTTTAGTTTTCGTGCTATTATTTACAATGCAATAATCCTCAAAATTCATATTTATATGAAAAATTTACAATTTCGCTATGTTGATAAGATCGTAAATTAAGAATAATTTACGAAATTTTCCTATTAGAATATTTGTATTCAATCTTGTTCAAACAAATATCATAAAAATTTTTAAGTTGTCTAATGTATTTATGATCCTCAAAATGGAAGTTTATGCTCAAATTTGCCTTATTCTGACATGTTAATAAATCGTAAATTCCAAATAACTTACGAATTTTTTAAATTGGAAAAATCATATAGTCTATGATATTCATGCCAGTATCCTAAATAATGTTTCGAAAGTGGTTTTACATCTTTACGATGAAAATATCCCTCAAGATTGACGTTTATGTGAAATTTTGATCTATACTGCCATGTTAAGAAATTCGTAAATTTCCAATAACTTACGAAATTTTTATATTGGAAAATTCATAGTCATTAATATTCATGCCAGTGTCCTAAATAATATTTCAAAAGTAGTCTGATATCTTTACGATGAAAATACCTCTAAAAATTGACGTTTATGTGAAGTTTTGCCCTATACTGCCATGTTAAGAAATTCGTAAATTTCCAATAACTTGCGAAATTTTCAAAGTAGCATATTTATAGTTACTGATGTTCATTCTGGCATCAAAACTGATATTTTAAAACTGGTCTGACATTTTTACAGTAAAAGGTTTCCATTTAATGCACTTTTAAGTGAATTTTTGTCCTATTCTCCCATGTTAAGAAAATCGTAAATTTCGAATAACTGCTGAAGTTTTTTAATTCGAATGTTGCAAATGAATAGGGTTCTTGCCAGTGTTGAAAGTAATATTTTAAAACTGATCTGACCTCTCTGCGATAATTTGTTCTTGAGATATCGTGCACACAGACTAACAAACTAACGAACTAACACACTAACCCATTAACAGACTAACAGACACCATACAAATTTTGTCATTTTCGGATTCCGCACACCTGAAAACGTGTAAAAACTTCAAAAACTCGAGGTCGAAAATTTTCACGATTACCTAAATTCCCCATACCTATAGTATATGATGGGGAACTAATATCGCTCAAAATTGACGTTTATGTGAAATTTTGCCCTATACTGACATGTTAAGAAATTCGTAAACTTCCAATAACTTGCGAAATTTTCAAAGTAGCATACTTATAGTAAATGATGTTCATTCCGGCATCAAAACTGATATTTTAAAACTCGTCTGATATTCTTACAGTAAAAAGTTTGCATTTAATGCACGTTTAAGTGAATTTTTGTCCTATTCTCCCATGTTAAGAAAATCGTAAATTTCTAATAACTTACGAAGTTTTTTAATTCGAATGTTGCAAATGAATAGGGTTCTTGCCAGTATCGAAAGTAATATTTTAAAACTCATCTGGCTTCTCTGCGGTCATTTGTTCGTGAGATATCGTGTAAACAGACTAACAAACTAACGGACTGACACACTACCACACTAACAGACACCCTACAGATAGACACCATACAAATTTTGTCATTTTCGGATTCCTCACACCTGAAAACGTATAAAAAAGTCAAGAAACCGAGGTCGAAATTTTTCACGATTACCTAAGTTCCCCATACCTATAGTATGATGGGGAACTAAAATATAAGTATATTTGTTTCAATCAAGAATAATGTTTGAGTTTAATTCATTAAAAGATAATATTTAAAATTCATTCAAATATTTATCTTTTAATTTCTTATTAATCGTCTTCTGAAAGATTGTTCATTAAAAGATCTATTATTATTATTATTATTATTATTATTATTCCTTAAAATTCATCCTTATTTTCTGGTCTTTCACAGATCACCTTTTAAAAGATTCATTAAAACATTTATCATTATTATTATTCATTGATACCTTTATCTCCTAATCTCTCATGAATGATTTTTTTTCAAAAACGTATTCAAAAATATAAGTATATTTGATTCAGTCAAGAATGTTTTGAGTTTAATTCATCAAAAGATAATATTTAAAATTCATTCAAATATTTATCTTTTAATTTCTTACTAATCGTCTTTTAAAAGATCGTTCATTAAAATATTATTTTTTTTCCTTTGAAATCTTTATTTTCTAATCTTTCATCAATCACCTTTTATAAAAATTCATTAAAAGGTTCATTATTATTATTATTATTATTACTAGCGAACCCGTGTGAAATATTCGCACTTTATTTCTTTTCTTATTTACATTTAAAATTTGAAACTCATAAATGTTATACCAATTTCACCATCTTATTAAAATTCTAATTTACCATAAAACAACTTATTATTAAAACCAAATTAACATTGCGCAATAGTGAAACCAAAATCATTCAAAGAAAGGTTTCCAAATAAAATTCATGGTTCACGACCCAATTTTCAAACTTCCACAGGCAGTATAGTTTTAATATGGGACTCCCACGACGCTTTTTAAATTTTTGTCGTCATGCTTAGCGATGACTTTTTATTAATTTTGATATATATATATATATATATATATATATATTGTTTAAAAATAAATAAATTAATTAATTAAAATAACCTAATTCCTATTTTGATTATATTTTTTATGATTGTGTTTTTTAATCGATTTATGACACAAAAGTTCATATTCTGTATATATCTTTAAAATATTGCTAGGTTTAAAATGACGCTTGAAAAGATTCTGAAGAAACAACTGTTAAAAATATATTTTTTTCGTAAAATAATCTCATCAGACAAATGTCCTCTTTTTTCTTATTAGTCCATTGAGCTAAGTCCGCGTGCTTAAATATTGTCCATGTATAAATATTATTTTTTTATCCTCGCGTATCGTAGCGTTTCGACAAAAAATAATTGAAAATGGTCCACGTTAGAGAAATATTATGTAGATTATTCATTGATACTTTTATCTCCTAATGTCTCCTTAGTCATCGTTAGAAAGATTCATTAAATTTTTCAAACATGTTTGAATGCATAAACAATGTCTCAGTTTAATTGCATAAAAAAATTGAATGATTGTCACAAGAAGCAAATTTTCTCAAACATACTTGATTTTTTTTTTTTTTTTTTTTTTTTTTTTTTTATTTAGGGATTCATTAACATTTTAATGTGGTCTATATTACATTACATGTAACACATGCCTCCAATATTCCATTGAAAGGGGAAAAAAGAGAAAGAGAGAGAGAGAGAGAAGAAGAAAAAAAAGAAGCAAAGAAAGAAAGAAAGAAAAGATTGAAAGAAAAGAAGAGAGAGAGAGAGAAAGAGAGAGAGAGAGATGTAATGGTAAACTAAACTGAAATTTCAGCTTCATCTGCCAAAAAACTGTATTTTTCTTTGTAAGGAATTTGTTACGATAAAATAAAAAAAAAAATTAAAGTCTCCTTATGCATATAATTTGAAATGCGGAACCCTTAACATTTTAATGTGGACTATATTACATTACATGTAACACATGCCTCCAATATTCCATTGAAAGGGGAAAAAAAAAGAGAGAGAGAAGAAGAAGAAGAAAAAGAAGCAAAGAAAGAAAGAAAAGAAAAGAGAGGAAAGAAAAGAAAACAGAGAGAGAGAGAGAGAGATGAAATGGTAAACTAAACTGAAATTTCAGCTTTATCTGTATTTTTCTTTGTAAAACTGTATTTTTCTTTGTAAGGAATTTGTAACGATAAAATAAAAATAACTTAAAATCTCCTTATGCATATAATTTGAAATGCGGATCCCTTAACATTTTAATGCGGACTATATTGCATTATATGTAACACATGCCTCCGATATTTCATTGAAAGGGAAAAAAAAAAAAATGTCAGTAGATTTTCGCACTAAGCCAAATTAACATAAACTGAAACAGTGAGAAAATGTTTAATAGATCACTCAAAAAAAAAAAAAAAAAAAAAAAAAAAAGAAGAAGAAGAAGAAGAGGTAAAGAAAGAAAAAAATTATTGTAAAAATTAAATTAAGCTATTGAAATTGCGTATAGAGTTCACGAACAACATCATTCCTTAAAAATACACTAAGAGATAATGAAGACACAAAAAAGATACCCAACTCTAACCATGTCTTTATAAATTAATTGAAGGAAAATACGCTAAGATATTAATCTATAATCACTTTGTACTTTTTTCGAAACCAGCTATCTAATAATTGAAAATATTTCTGCATGAGAACAGATGGATCATCACGAAACAAACTCATCTCGTTTTGGTTCATTTAATTATGAAGGCCATGAAGAAAATGTATGTATCATAATATGTGTATATAATTACATGCATCAAATTCAATGTTATTCTTGAGTTCTGCTATGCTGATGCATTTTTACTTTCTATTTTGTTTAGAAAGATCCGTTTATTTTACGAATATTAGTTGTCCTTGTTTGTTTTTAGCTTACGGAAGAGTTACTAATATATAGTGGAACAAGAACAAAGAAAGAGGGAGGAATTTGAAAAGATGATGGTACAGACCATACGATTTATATGTAGTATATATATATATATATAATCCTTTTGATAGTAGAAGCAAAGAATGAGAACGAAGAATAGTTAGTCAAACAATTCACCAAAGAGACATACACACGCCAAACAAAGCAACAAGATTTCCCAAATTGATTCAATTATCAAGTTCAACATTCGCACTGACGCCAATCCACTGTATAACAATACCTGTTGAAAATTGAAATTGGACCGTGTAATTAGACTCTTGTGAAAAGAAGGTTGACTCTAGGACAATATTTCAAGGTGAAAAAAGAGAACCCTGTAATGAACAATAATGACCCATTAAGTGCAGTAGAAGCCAAGCAACAGACACAAGATCACCAAAACCACAAAGACCAATAAGAATGAACAATTTCTCTATGTAGAAGTTCAGAAAGGTGAAAAAAAAAATCATCAGGTGATGAAATACACATTTAAAGAAACCAAATTTAATTTTTAACAGTCCGCAAAACAAAGGATACAGAAAACCAACTCAACCAAATCCCAACAGAAAAACTCAAACTAAATCGAAATCCAGGGAAAAAAAACAACCCAAGAAAGGAAGGAGGCAAACGGCAAGACTTGTGATATTTATACGTGTGTGTATGTGTGTGTGTGTGTGACATCAGCATAGCCGAAATTAAGGGGTGTTGCATCACGGCGAACCAAGGCCAGATTAAACCCTTGTTAATCTATGTGAAAATAATCCAAATAATTCCCATTATTATTTATTACGCAATACGTATTTTTAAATTCCATTTTTACTTAAAAAAAAAAAAATAATAATAATAAAATAAAATAAAAACATTAAGACTGTTAAACGAGCACTTATTTTTCGAAAACTTTTTTTTTTTTTTTTTTAATTAATTTTGAAGCTGTATAATGTGAAATTACAAAAAGTGGAACTTTTCATTTTACAACTTCAAACTAAATTCGTTAAAAAAAAAAAAAAAAAAAAAAAAGCGTCGATATTTGGGAAAACAATTTATTTAGTCGTGAATTTTCTGAATACGAAAATGGAATTTAAAATATGTATTATGAAATAAAAGATAATGAGAATTATTCCGATAGTTTAACATAAGGTTCACTGACCTTGATGAGCTGCAATATGTCCCCTTAAGTATTAAAAAAAGAAAAAGAAAAATCTTTATTAAAAAAAAAAAAAAATGCGCATTTTTTTTTTTTTTTTTTTTAAGATTGATATATATACAGAGCATTACGATGAGAGAAGTATACCACCTGTTTATAGAAATACTTGGAGACTGCTTCATAATTGAAATGTTAAATGGTGCGATAAATGATGTAGGAGAAAGGTTGTCGATAACGAGCGAGAGGAAGAAATAGTAGACCTACATGTAAGCTGCAAGGTAACCCAAAAGAGAAAGAAAGAATTTTTTTTTTTTTTTTTTTTTTTTAATAAACAGAAAAAAGTTAAACAGTGTCCTTTAGCTGCTGTTGGTACAAACATTTTTTGAAGCCGTTATGCATATAATGATGTAATAGATATTTTTTCATTGTAACTGTAAATAATACACACACACAAAAAAAAAGCACATTCTACCGAAAGAAAAAAAAAAAAATTCTTAATTTATTTGCAACCAATATTTTTAGGAATTTATACACTATCTTTCCCTATTTTAGTAGAGACATTTTAGTATTAATCACCATTATTTTGATGAAATTTATCATCAAAATACTAGTTACAGCTGAATTTCCCTGGTGTTAATTCATTATTAATCCACCATTGTTGTTTCTGACACGCTGAATTATTGTTTTTTACAATGTGCGGTACAAAAAAGTAATGAACAAGAATTTTTTAAATAAACAAAATTTAAATATTCAATTTCAGGTGCATTGTTGCTTTTATGCTGCATTCGCAATTAATTTCATCGAATAAAGAAACGCTTTACTTACTTTTACTCGAAAAAACCGCTGTTTATTTATTATTTCTTTTCCTTTTTTTTCTTATTATTAAGTACACCTTTTCTGAAAATAACATCAAATACTTTACAAATTTTAATTTTTACATTCACGTTACTTAAACGTTTTACGTTCACGTTACTTAATTATTTTAAGTACTTTAGTAAATGAAATTAAACATATTTAATTTTTATCACAAAAGTAACATTTTTTTGCAGTTAATATTAAAGTTATAACGTACAAAATTAAAAAATAAATAATTTATAAAGTAAAGCCGCAAAGTATAGTATATATTCATTCATTTCATTCATGTGTGAAAAGATATTGCCATAATTTTTATTTCATATATATATATATATATATATATACTAGCAGACCCGGCCACGCGTTGCTGCGGCTAAGTAATACGTTGATAATTTGATAAGGTAGATAGTATTTCCCCACAACTGGATTTGGCGATTTTTTTTTTCCTTTTTTTTTTTTTTTTTTTTGGCGCCTTTTTGAACGATAACGAAGTCGTTCTGGATTATTTGCAATGAAATATGTTAACCTGCATGCTTTTATTTTAGATTTATGATTTAGCCATCATCGCCAAATCCAGTTGTGGGGAAATACTATAGTTGTTACCCACAGCTATAACTTATAATATAACTTCAATAATTATATTCGAATAATTATAACTTCAGTATATCCCCACAGCTGAATTTGGCGATTTTCCTTTGGCGCCGTTTTGAACGATAACGATGTCGCTCTGGACTGTTTGTGATATAATATGGCAGCCTATATGTTGTTTATTTTGGATTTATTATTTTATGTTTTTGATTTATGATTTAGATTATCATTTATGATTTATAGATTTATGATTTAGCCATAATCGCCAACAAAAAATCGCCAAATATCGTTGTGGGGATATACTGATTAATATATTACTGAAAAGATTAATATATTTTAACGAAGTGGTGAGAAGATTCTGAGTATGTTAAAATTTTAATAGTAAATTCAAGTTAATCTAGAAGGAAAGCATTGAGGATTAAGATAAGAAAATTGCACGATCGCATTTTCAGCAATAAATATGAGTCAAAATTTAATGCAAAATACATATATAAATCACAAATTTATTCAGGAACGTTAAATTGGTAAGTTATAAAAGAAAAAGTAAAGAAAAATAAGAGAAATAATTAACTAAAGTTTCGAACATCGATCATATAGATTAGCGTTACAAAACAAATAAACAGACTTAAACTCTTCCAGACTTTTAAATAAGTTTTAAATTAACTTTTAAAATTTAATGTGAAATAAAACAGACTTTTAAATAAGTTTTAAAATATTGAAATAATTACTTTTTATTTAGAACGTTATGTATAGATAACAAATTATCAATGTGTATAAAATCTTTAAGTTGATTATGACGTCAATTTTCGTGAGATGCATAATTTAACTTTTTATAATTTTTTAACGTTCACGTTTGATTAAATGTATTTATTTTTATGTCGAAAGAAAATGAACTCGTATTTTTTTTTTTTTTTTTTTTTTTTTTTTTGGCAACAATTAAATTAATGGAACTCACAGATATTTTGGAGCAACTTTAATAAAGGTCTATAATTAACAAATAATTGCAATAAAACAATATTGTGACAATAAATTGAGATAAAATCTATCCTATCTCTCAAGTTGGACCAAACTGCACACAGTGTGCAAAATTTCATTTAAATCGGTTTCTTAGTTTAGGAGTTTACCCCGGACAAACATCGTGACACGTAATTTATATATATATACAGATGAAATAAAATATGATGTAAAATTAATTTGTGATACATTGTTAGCAATAGAGTACTGAAGATTAGTTTTCATATTCACTTGTTTTTCAAAGCGCTTTTTTTTTTTAGAATGTAGTATTACTTAAATATTTCCTATAAAAATATTAACTATAATACTGATTAATAGAAATGAAATTAATAAATATTGAAATATTTGTGTAGAAATTTTGCTAAAATTACATTTAATTAATATTATTATATATTTAATAATTGTTTTTTGTAGTTTTAAATTAGTTTTTTATAACATATATATATACATATAGTACATGTAAATAATTTTTAAAATAGCAAACACTAAATGGCCCATAATTTTAGTTGAGCATTTTGTACAATAATAAGCATTTGCTCAACAATTTAATGGGCTTTTTTGGTAAATAATAGAAATAATAAAAATCTGACTATTTTAAAGTTTATACTTTACAGAAATAAAAATCTCATGTGGAAAAAAAAAAATTATTTAGGAATGCATCTTTGTCTTGGTTTAATTGGAGGTATTTAGTATAGAATTCAGAATCGTAATTATTAGTCAAGTGAATTATTTTTGCAGCATAAAATCATATTTTAAAAACACATAACCAAGGAAATTTTTGAAGAATTTTTGGTAGAATACAGAATATTTCCTATTATTCAAAAAACGCTATTTGTAACTGGGCGTTTCTATGTTTATAGTTGAATTTAAACTTACCTAAATTTTTCCTCCTAAGTAACGCTTAAGTATTTGCTCACTCTATCTGCTCCAAATTAAAATTATATTCTATTTAAGTAGAAATTCGTTTATATTACTTGTAGTATTTCTGTAAACGTAAGTGTAAAAATTTTGTAAATATAAGCGGAATTGATTTGTATTTTTAACGACATACCCTCACCAAAATTACTCATAAAAAATCTGTATTCTAAACAAACAAACAAACCAAAAATTAGTAAGGTTACATGGATGTTACTTGCATGCATTACTAATAATAACTATATATTCTATATAAAACATTTACTGGTAAAATTGCAGAATTACTTTCAGAAATGCTACTAATACAATCTTAGTAAAGATACAAGAAAAGCACTTAGCTAATTACTAACGATTAGTATATTTACTAACGAAGTGCGTGTAATGTTTACTAACTCTAACGGAGTAACGTTACATATGAAGAATCTGTATTGGCTACAAGAAAAGTTTGTGGAATACCAGTTTCCTAGAAATTTTCCAGTAGTTCTACAGATTTTTTTACAGTGTAATTATATGAGATTTTGTAGCTATTTTCTTCTCTTTTTTCTTGGTTTGCTCACTTAATAAGGCAGCTTTATGCTTTAATAAACAGTTGTTGTTGTTGTTGTGGTTGTGTGAGTTCAGGTCGATTGATTACGTTAAAGATCATAGGGTCAAATGTTAAGGGTGTAAGATGGTGGAATACTCTTCGGGGTTTTTCGATAAGGGGGCTTAGATCGTACTTACGCGATTTTGATGAAAAAAAAAAAAAATCAATAATAATAATACCAAAAACTACAAACGACTAGGCCGTCGCGAGTACGACATGAACTCTAATAAACTGAAATAAGTTTCTAAACATTTAAGTCTACAAAATTTAAGATTATAAAAAAGAAATCGACAACATTGGCAAATAATAATGCGATTTTTCATTTCCCTTTTCGAATTTTAAGAAGTTAAAAGAGAGAAAAAATTTTGCTATAACTAACAAACGCAGATGCGTACTTGCATGTAACTTTATATCTGATGAAAAAAAAAAAAAAGAAAGAAAGAATGAAAAAGAAAAACGTAATCTTTTGTGGCACTCGCACTCATAGTACTTTCTTTAACTCTACCGCATAGTAAAAAGTATTTCAATATTTTCCCAAAGTATAAAAATATAGTTGAGAATTATTTTAGAAATAGTCTTGTTTCACATATATTACTGTTTGAGACATCACATTATACATTAAAATTTTGCACATGCAGAGCAATTTGAAATACATTTTTAAAAGCAACTTTTAACTGTATCTCTAATATGTCCGAATTCTTCTCTACGGCCTTCAAAGCAAATGATAAATACTTTTAACTTATTGTTTTACAGAAAACATGTCTTTGTGAATGTAAAAAAATTACATGAATTCATTTACTTTTAGCGTTGATCTAAGGATGTTTAAGAAGTTCGTCTAATTGTTAAAATTAACAGTTAATATTTCTCTCTCTCACACACACACACACAAAGAAACTAAATATGCTAATTAGACAAATTTAGCTGTAACACTGTTAAAATTTCCAGTTAAAACTTGTACCTCTGTATGGAGTAAAGTTACCACCAACACCATAATATGATTCAACCTCACTTTTAAATTTTCTACTTCTTGCGATTGAATTTAAGTTGCACCATATCATGGAGCTACCATGCATCCACAGGGATGTATGAACGAGTAAAATTCCTATTGAAACCAAATAAAGCTTAAATTAGAGAGCATGGTCAAAAACATAGGGTACTTCTACTTTTTAACGGAAGGGATGGCTCTCCCGCTTCGGCGACCCCCAGAGGTATAATTCCTCTGGGGGTCACCGAAGCGGGAGAGCCATCCCTTCCGTGGAGGATTAGTGGCCTAGAACCATACAGAGCATATAATCAAAGCATTGTGTCCACAACATTGTGTCCTATGTTGTTTGATTGCATAGAACCAGTAATGGAACCAGTATAATAGAACCGGTTTTCTGGTAAAACATAAGATTCGTTTTTAACAGTGTAGATGAAATATATATATTTTTTTTTTCAATGTTCTGCATTTATACACGAATCATTGTCTAATATCAATAAAAAGTTTCAATCCCGTATGATAGAGATTTAAAATACCGAATTTATGCATCCTAAATGTCTATTTTACCATGTTTTTATTAACTTCGATTCTTGTTTGTTGTTTGCTCGTTTGGGCAGCGTTTATATGGTTCGATAGAAAATTTATTCAACTAACTTCCCGACTAGCTAGATATTTCAAACTTTCGAATAGTTCAGAACACGGTGAAAATGCATTTTTAAAATACTTTTAGCCAACTTTTTCAGGTTCCTGCTGTTTTCGGCAGCATTACCAGTACGAAGTTTGCAATCGATTTGTCATTAACTTTCCGACTAGCTAGAGATTTGAAACTTTCAGGATAGCTCAGAACACGGTGACAATACATTTTTTTAATACTTTTAATGAACTACTTCAGGTCCCTACTGCCTTCGGCAGCGTTTATAGAATTCAACAGAAAATTTATTTAACTAACTTCCCGACTAACTAGACATTTGAAACTTTCAGAATAGTTCAGAACACGGTGAAAATGCATTTTTAAAATAATTTTAATCAACTGCTTCGGGACCCTGCTGTCTTCGGCAACGTTACCAGTACAAAGCTTGCAATGGATTTTTAACTAACTTCCCGGCAAACTAGCCATTTGCAACTTTTATAATAGCTCAAAACACGATAGCAATGAATTATTTTTAACACTTTTAGCCAGTTGTTCCGGGTTCAGCTGCCTTCCGTAGCGTTTATATGATTCAATAGAAAATTTAAAAACATGGTTAATAAAAAGTTCTTTTTATCTTGCAATTATTTACCATGCTACCATGTTTTTATTTACTTCGATTCTTGTTTGTTTGTCCGGTACAAATATTGCAATCGATTTTTAACCAACTTCCCTACTAGCTAGACATTTGAAACTTTCAGAATAGCTCAGAACCCGGTGACAACACAAGCCCGATTTTCGAATTTTTGATTAGTTTTCTTTTAATTAATTAAATTATGAAAATAATAACCTTCTAATAGCTTTAGAAAAAAGCTATTGAAATATTAACTATAATTTAATTGTTGCCAAAACCAATTTACAAGTTCATTTTCTTTCGACATAAAAATAAATATATTTAATTAAATGTGAACGTTAAAAAATTGCAAAAAGTTAAATTATGAATCTCACAAAAATTGACGACATTATCACTTTAAAAAATTGATGCGCATTGATAAAGTGCTAAAGTAGTTCTATAACTATGATTCAACAGAAAATTTAAAAACATGGTATATGAAAAGTTTTTACTTTCTTCTATATTCAATAGAAGAAAGTATTGGATTCGTAAAAAATTTTCGACCTCGGGTTTTTGATGGATTTACACGTTTTGAGAGCTGTAGAACACGATTTGGCCATTTTTAGAAACTGTCTGTGTGTGTGTGACAAAATTTTGGGGCGACTGTATCTCAGGTACTACAGTACAGAATTTCATACAAATTGGTATGTAGTTACACATTGACATGAATTAGTGCCTATCATTGGCAAAAATTGTTCGACAGCTTGAGTTGCCATCCCGCTTTTCCTAAATTTTTAATATGGTGGTATAGGACAAATTTTTTTTATAAATGTACATAAAAAGAATTATTCTTTAATATTGATTTATTAGGAAATTTAAAAGAATTATTTGTAATAGAGATAGTCAACTGGGTGAAAAAAAGGTGTATGTAGGGGCCTTGCCTCTCCCCTCCAGGGGAGTAAATTTTCATGATGGGTATCTTTCAAAAGAGCTCGCCTATACCTTTAAAACGAATGATTGAATCATTGATCTGCGATAATTTAAAATAAAGTTATCGATTTTTTTTCGTTTTTAGCAACAACAACAGCAACAAAAAAAAAAAAAACATTATTTTTTTATTTTAATGTAATATTGAGAATAAAATTGACTTTTTTTTAATATTTAGTGTTATACTACTTCTCTAATATGGAAATCGTCTGCATTATCATGGAAGATAATTTTTGTAAATAATAATTTTAATAAATTATTTTTACTGAGTGAATTTGTATAGAAAAATATAGAAGAAAGTCATGTAGTGGCCACAACATACTAATTTTATCTTATAATTATTTGAGTTATGCTGATATCAAACTTTATTCTGTGTTTTATTAATCAGTTTTTCTTTTTCATCATGAATGAAAATACTCCTTCAATCATGGAGACGGGGATTGGCGGTGGCGAGACTAACCTCCAAACCTCACCCAACCTTGACAAGCCCGTCATCGCAGCAATGTACCCAAACGTCGATATGAGACTCCTCTCGCCTACTGATGCAGAGGAGCTCATGCTCAAGCTAAGAGCCAACATTGCGTGCAATGATGCTGCTCTAGCAAACATGAAAAAGAAACAGACAGATGACCCCACTTCAGCTGCTAAGAGATCGTCACTACAAAAGGAGAGACTCATGGCTTGGCAGGCCGCTAGCCTTCTCTCCCAGGTTAGTGGCGTTTCCATTTATTTTACTTCCACTCCACCCATTGCCAATTCTCCTGTTGAGGAAAATACTAGCTCTCCTGAGGGTAAAATTCAGAATAGGTCCGACAGCACGGAAGCTGAACTGGAGGCGCCATCTACCGATGTGGAGATGAGCGAAAGCTCCAATCAGCTTAAGCGCTCTCGTGGGGATGAAGTCGGCAGTTCGCCTGAGGATGATGATCAAAACGACAATTGGCAGGAAGTCAAGCGCAAAAAGAAAGGGTCGAAGGCTGCTCCTTCGACCAGTATTCAAAATTCTGACAACAAAATTAAAGGTAAAAAGGTTCCTGCCTTCCACATCGTGCCTCCGCCCCATTGGCAAATCCTTCTCTCTGGGATGAGGAACTTAGTTCCAAATCTCAAGAGTAAGGCCCAGGGGCGCTTCTTGAAAATAAATGTTGAGAACGAATATCAATATAGACTAATTCAAAGCTTACTAATCAAAGAAAAAATTCAATATAAATCCTATCTTCTTGAGGTGGATAAATGTCTCAAAGCAGTGATTAGGGGACTCCCCATCAACACTGCTCCTCAGGAAATCTCTAAATTATTGTCCATTTCTGGGTTCATGGGTGTCACTGTGACCCAAATGTACAGAGGACCCCCCCTTTGAAGAAGGTCCTCATGCCGCTATTCCATTTGGCGATTCCCAAGAATCAACTTGAAATTGAAGCTGATTCGATCTTCCAAAATCACAGAATTCATGGCAATGAAAGTTACCGTTTAACTTTACAAGGACAAAAAGGGTCCCTCACAATGTTATAATTGTCAGGACTACTTCCATTAAGCCCTGTCGTGCAATCTAGCGCCCCGGTGTGTAAAATGCACCGGTGAGCACACTTCTAAAAATTGCAACAAGCCCTTTGCTGCGCCCTGCAAGTGTGTACATTGTGGAGATGCCCATCCGGCTAATTTCCGGAACTGCCCTAAGTTCCCAAATCAAAATTCAAAAAACGCTAAATCAAAGCGTAAGCCCCAGGAAGTCACAGAGACACCCAAACCTAAGGTTTTTCAGAGTAGGAAGGTAGAAAAGTCCTGCAGCTTTGCAGGGGCTGCCACAGGGCGCAACGAGAGCTTAGCCCCGCCCCCAGTCAAATTGACCAACCAAAATCATTCGGTCCCAGCAGACGCCAGTCCGGAAACCGAATTTCTAAATTATGTCATGACTTTAGAAAAAAATCATGACAAAAAATCTCTTCCAAAAATTCGAGAGGCGTCCTCGAACATGGACAAAATATTTTACTTGTACGAGAGTCTTATTACTCTCGAGGGATAGGGCTTCCCCCCCCCCTTTTTTCTTATTCAGGCATTTTTTCCACCTTCACCCCGAACGGGAATCTGACTTCTTCTTTTACGCTTGGTTTCTGGAATGCCAATGGCCTCCGGAGGCAAGCGTCTGAGTTTAAAGATTTTGTGTATAATAATAATTTAGATGTTATCTTGGTTAGTGAAATCCACTTTTCCCAGGGTAATTTCACCAAAGTTGCAAATTATAAATTATACAATGTTGACAGGGTTTATAATGGCAACCTTTCTGGCGGCCCTGCTATTTATCTTAAGAACGGCTTCAATGCTACTTCCATTAAAGTCTCAAATTTACATTCCATTGAAGCTACGCCTATTATTTTGGACTTTCCCAATATTCCAAAATTACTCATTGCAGCAGTATATATTCCTCCTAATAATGTAAGGAACGACCTGCTCGAGCGAGAACTTTCCCATCTCCCTAATCTCTATTCCAATTTTATTATTGCGGGTGACTTTAATGCCAAGCATTTGATTTGGAATTGCCCCTCTAATGATCGTAGAGGTAATATCATCAGAAGGTGGGTAGATCAAAATCATGCTCAAATTATAGCCTCCCCTGAACCCACCTCAAACAGAAGTAATAATGTTATAGATTTTGCTATCACCCGCAATTTCCCTTATAATTTTAGCATTCAAACGCTACACGAGCTCAACTCTGACCATCTGCCTGTAATTGTCAGTTTTCGGACTGATAATTATTTTTTGGATTTACCTGCGTCTCTCACCACTAGGTGGAGCCACTACACGGAGATCCTGGCTGACACTCAGCCGCCCTTAATTATTCCATCTGCTAAATCTGAAGCTGAGAGTGCTATCAGTATGCTTGAGGAAAAACTTCAAGATGCATATAGCAATAGCTCAGTTCCTAGAAAGAGGGCTGGTAATTATTTCCGGTTACCTGACGATATCAGACAGATGGTCAGAGAACGAAATCGTGCTCGCAAACTCTGGCAGGTCAACAGGTCGCCGTATTTTAGGCGCAGGTTTAATATGCTTGCTAGGAGGGCTAAAGCTGCAATTCTGGAGTACAGTAAATCTCACTACAACAACTTTTGTCGAAAGCCTTTCGACTAAAGACAACACAATTTGGAAGCATTCTTCCGTATTCGTAGGCCAGAAACACGCATTCCGGCTATTGACAGCCCCAACGGAATGGCAGTTACTAACACTGAAAAGGCTGAGGCAATTGCTCTTAGTCTTAGAAGCCAGTTTTCACCTCACCACGATGTTTTAAATCCTAGGATTGCTACCATAGTTCATAATAGTGTCAATAATTTGCTTAACAAAAATACCACAAATACTTTAAAACCAACTACTCCTTCTGAAATTATCAACTATGTCTCTGGTCTCAAAAAGAACAAGGCCCCGGGCAAGGATAATATAACCAATAATATGCTTATTAACCTCCCCCTTAATTTTGTTTTTTATATAGCTTTTTTAATTAACCGCATGCTTATTTTAAATATCTTCCCTGATAGCTGGAAAGCCAGCGTAATCATTCCAATTCCGAAGGGAGCTGGAACGAATGCGCATGCGCCGGAAAGCTATAAGCCAATTTCTCTTCTCAGTTGCATGTCGAAAATCTATGAATATGTTCTAGTAAAGCGCTTGAATGAGTTTACTGACTCTCATGACGTCATAATCCCGGAGCAATTTAGATTTCGTCCGAAACACTCCAACATCAATTATGGAGAATCTGTGAAATCATTCACGACGGGCTTCAAAATGGGGTCACTGGAATTATATTCTTAGATGTTCAGAAAGCTTTCGATAAGGTATGGCATGACGGCCTTATCCACAAACTAATATCCATCGGTCTTCCAGACCAATTAACTAAAATATTGCATGACTATCTCAACAATAGAACCTTTTCTGTTAAAGTTGGTAATTCCTATTCTAATCCTTCACCCATTTTTAGCTCTGTCTTTCAGGGTTCCTTGCTCGGACCGTTTCTTTTTAATATTTACGTCAATGACATGCCGAAAGATCCGGATGTCAAATTAGCGACTTTCGCTGACGATGCTGCCATCTGTTGTCACAAACGCACAACAAATGCCGTTTTCGAAGTACTTCAGACTTATTTAAATAAATTTTCGATCTGGTTAAGAAAATGGAGAATCAAAGTTAATAACTCCAAAAGTGCCGCCATTTACTTCACCAATAAAAAATATGACACCTCCACTAACTTCTTACTTAATAATCAGCCGATACCCTGGGAACTTTGTTATAAATACCTAGGAATTTACCTAGATTCCAAATTAACGTGGTCTCGTCACATTTCAGAATCTCTGATAAAAGCTGACAAGGCCACAAAAGCCGTTCACTCTCTTTTAGCTTATAATAGCCGCCTGTCTCTTAAAAATAAATTATTATTATACAAATCTATGATTCGACCGATCATTACCTACGGGTGCATGATCTATGGTTCTGCTGCTAAAACTCAGTTAAGAAAAATTCAGTTATTCCAAAATAATATTTTACGTAGGTTTGTTCATGCTACTCGTTATGTCCGCAATGATGCTATTCACCGAGATCTTCGAATTAGGCCAATCTTTGCCGAAATTCGAAAACTTACGATGAAGTTTCACAGATCTGTTCCCAATGTTGGAAATCCTCTGTTAGACTCTATTCATCGCTACGATCCTGGAGTCGGTCGTGGAAAAAAACGACCCTTAGCTACAGTCGGCTGCAAAATTATTCGAGCACCAGCCAATAATTCCTATATTTAAAAAGTACACTTGAGACTGTTTTGCTAAGTAAATCCTTGTCGACTCATGTTCTTAGACTGATTAAGAACATGACTCGACAAGGATTTATTTAACAAAGCTGTATTAAGTGTACTTTTTTTTGGCAACGATTATTGCTAGTGCTCGAATAATTTTGCAGCCGACTGTATTTTAACTAGGGGAATCGACATTCTGCCCGTCTCTAAGAAGAGTAGAATTATTACGTCTGGAGTTACATAACAGTGTATTTCCTCACAAAATTATTTTTCTCCCTAGAGCAAACGAAATGTTTCTCTAGAGTTGGCTAACCCTAGCATCAGGCTTAGGAACTGTTTTATTTTTACAGACGCGATTTCCACCTTTCTACTCATGAATTCTTCTAAATTTTTGTTGTCTCCTCTCAAAATTATGAACTGCCGGTTATTTATTATTATTATTATTTGGCTATTTTTATTAAGTTTTATCGTTTTTTATTACTTTTGTTAGTTCAGTTGCTGACTACTGACGGGATGCCCAAAAGCGATCTCGGATTGGTCAGAGAATCGCGCTCTGATTGGCCGGGTCGCCTAGGACATAATTCCGTCGTTTTTAGCTCAAAAATTTTCAGAGAGGATTGAGAATAACTTGCTCTTTGCTGATTGGTCCACGGATCCACCTCAGAACTTAGTTTCTGGATGGAAACCGGGATTCGATCGGAAACTGTATTTTATTTCTCTTTAATCCTCCTCTGAATTTTTTTTTTTTATTTCTTAATAGAATTTTTAGGGGGCAAAAATTGTATGGCCCCCTTTTTTTTATTAATTGCGGGACTCCGAGCGATTTCCCGTGCCCCTTGGGGCGCCCTGCTCAGCTCTTTATTCCTTTTCGCCGTCCAGACTGTCTTCGCCAACGCACGCAGCTGTTTTCTGTTGCACTTATATTTTCAAGGAGATTTTAATTTTATTTTTCATTTATTTATTTATTTTTTATTATTATTATTTTTTTTAATCTCCTGCTGCTTCACTCAGATAAATTTCCCTGCTAACGCGGGGGAGTTTCTGAGACTAAATTCTAAATTTATTTTTTAATTAAAAAGCATTCGGCTTTTTAGTGCTAGAGGCCTATTTCAGTCGGTATAGTTGTCGAATTTTTATAATACACCCTTAATTAGTGCTAAGGGCCTATTTCAGTCGGTTTATTGAATGGGGATTTATTGAATGAAGTCCCCCCAAGGCCCAACTTTGACATGAGTCCCCCCCAAGGTACCCCTATTTCAGTCGGTACAGCGTTGTCGAATTTTTATACGTCACTCTTAATAGTGCTAAGGGCCTATTTCAGTCGGTTTATTGAATGGGGATTTATTGAATGAAGTCCCCCCAAGGCACAACTTTGACATGAGCCACCCCCCCCAAGGTACCCCTATTTCAGTCGGTACAGCGTTGTCGAATTTTTATAATACACTCTTAATAGTGCTAAGGGCCTATTTCAGTCGGTTTATTGAATGGGAATTTATTGAATGAAATCCCCCCAAGGCACAACTTTGACATGAGTCCCCCCCCCAGGCCCAACTTTGACATGAGTCCCCCCAAGGCCCAACTTTGACATGAGTCCCCCCCCAGGCCCAACTTTGACATGAGTCCCCCCAAGGCCCAACTTTGACATGAGTCTCCCACAAGGTACAACTTTGACATGAGTCCCCCCCCCAAGGCACACCTTTGATATGAGTCCCACCCAAGGCACACCTCCCCCTCATTGGGAAAAAGAGAAAAAACGTTGTTTTGCGGCTATAAGTCAGTTTGGACTTCCAACGTTATTTGTCACAATATCTGCAGCTGAAACACATTGGTTTGATTTAATGAAAACTTTATCATGGAATTTAGATCGTCACGAATTAACTAAAGAAGAATTTTTCGATATTAACAAGTTTAGCAGTAGGCCTCTGGCACTAAATTAAAATCTGTCAATGTCAGATTTTCATGTTTTAAATAATGAAATAATGTCGTGTCTGTATAATTTTTTTTTTTTTTTTTTTTAATATTTTCTTTTCTGTAAAATCATTTTTATGTTTTTTGGCACTTTCGATGGAGGTAAGCAACGGTTGCGACCGATTGCAGGTACTCCGAAGCAACTACGTTGACGTTGATACATACATAGATAGACACACAGACAGACGCAAAGACTTATCATTGTTAAAAACCTAATTTTCAGATTCACGGAAGTTTGAAACCGGTAATTATAGTAAAAATTCAGTTTCGAGAAATTTGACTGAAAAAACTTTATTCTGTACCCCGAATAGAAAAATGTAAAATGTTGGTTCCCACGCCGTTTTCATTTTTTTCCATTTACTTTTTTTTTTTCTTTTTCATCTCTCTATGTTAGGAGAGGTACAGAAAATGATATAGTAATTAACTAACACACACATATGCTTTGGATGTACCTTTACCTCTTATCTGAAAAAGAAGAAAAATATATACAGTGAGCAAATGGGAGTTACCATTCTCACAGTTCATCCTGAATCTGACATTGATTGATGCATTTTGCCATTACTGACCATTGTCATTACCAGAGCATTTACAATTTTCTGTTTTTTCTTTTCTGCTCGTTATATTCCTGGAAAATTTTCTTTGAATTTTGCAGATCATTTCTTTGCAAAGTAAAATAATTCTTTTGTTTAACAAGTCATGCTCTGGTGGTTTATTTATTTATTTATTTATTTTTTTATTCCATGCAAAATTAGAAGTTGAGAATGTAAAAAATTTGACCATATAAATTAAAGAAGAAATAATAAAATAACAATCATTTAGATGTTATAACATCCATTATGCATCTGCTTTAGTAATCCTCTCCGACCCTTTTAACAAATAAAAGATGTAAAATAATAAAATAAAAATTCTATGAATACTTCTAAAAAGATAGAATGTTTTTTTTTTTTTTTTTTTTTTTTTTTTTTTTTTAAGTAGTATATTATTGTTAAATTTGTATTTTATTTATTTATTTATTTATTTAAACAGATTATTCTATCAGGTAGTTAAAGAATGTTATAATATAATGGTTGCCGTTCTTATCATTAGCCACGGAAAATATCTGGTAATATTTTCCTTTATTTCTCGGTCCGCGGTAGCCCAGTCGGTAGAGCGCCGGCCTCGTAATTGGAAGATTGCGAGTTCGGTACTCGATCCGGCCAAAGACCGTTGTGTACACTAATTGTGGCTGGTGCACGTAAAATCTGTCGTGGCCGCAATGTCCTCCATGTTCCCATAAAAAATTATACGCCTGGGGGTCACCGAAGCGGGAGAGCCATCCCATCTGTGGAGGATCAAAATTGCGATGGCATGTCTCCGGACCACCTCTAGGGATGTGTCCCAGACCGTCGCCAACTGCCTATCTGCGCAGCACTAGTGCGACGTTAAAGCCAACCATCCATCCTTTATTTCTCAGGGCAGGTTAAATAAGTTTATCAGAGAAACTTATAACAAATAAAACTTTCTTTATTCTGTTAGTTTTAATTAGAGTTGACTTTTTTTTTTTTTTTTTTTTTTGTTCTTTCTTTTTTCAAAGAATTCAAAATTCCTAATTAGGAAGTTATGTTAGCTTAATAAAGTTTATTATTTTATTTCAAAATAACAACAAGAATAATATGAATAAGAATAAAATAGTAATTTATGTCATAGAAACTTGAAAACAGATTTATTTATTTGCTAAACGTGATAAATTTTGCTAATACAGACAACTGTTTTATTTTACCAAGATAGCTTTAAGTAAAATCGCAAACTTTTTTTTTTTTTTTTTTTTTTTTTAAGTAATACATATAAAATTCTGCAGAAAACAAAATTTAATTTAGTACGACAAGACTTATTTTAACCTATTCTTCCATATAAAGGCATGCAGTTAATTGCGTTTAATTCCCTAGCATCTGTAATTATACTTAACTCAAATTATATTAACTCAAATTTTATGTTTTTTTTTTTTTTTTTTTTCTAATTGATTTTGTAATTGAGATATAAACCGTTAAATACACAGATCTGTTCACAGTTACATAAAATAATGTTCATTTACATAGTGAAAACCCTTAAGATTTTAAGTAATTTAAAATTCGCATGGAATATTTTTAAATTTGGCAAAATTTCATATTATTATCCCTATAAATGAAACATTTCCAACCCTAAAATTACTGTTTAGCCTTTGAAAATTCTATGGATAAAAATGGTAGATTTCATGGCAATACATGATTTTAGAAGAGACAGAATGTAAAACAAAAATAAGTGATTTCAACGTTTTCATCTCACAGAACTTTAATTTACTCACAAGGAAACATTCAAAAGGTGTCGTCTTCAATAAATATTTAAAAAAATATATATGTGATTCTACTATTCATCAAACACCTCACCACAAAGTGAAAAAATTATCGGCTGAAATGAATAACGGCGATCACATTTTTTTTTTTTTTTTCGAAATTAAGCGTATTTGGCGATTTCACACAGTTAGGCGATTGATTTTGAGTACTTGGTGGAGAAGCAAAACACGGTTCTGTTCGTACACTACACGGCAATCTCGGTGCTAGCTAGTTTATCGCCTAACAACGCTAAATCGCCAAAAAGGCTTAATTTTGATAATTTTTTGTGCTCGCTGTAATTAATTTCAGCCTATAATTTTTTCACTTTCTGGTGTTTTATGAATGGTAGAATCACACACACACACACACACACATATATATATTTAAGATTACGCCTTTTGAACGTTTCCTTGTCAGACTTGGATTTTATTTATAATTTTTTTTTTCCCTTTATTGCTCACGATAAGTATGCACTTGGGTGGGACTACTGATTCTAAATAAAAATTCTCATTCTTACTTAAAAACTTGTTTCTGAATCCCGAGGCGGTATTTAGAACGTCTGTCGGTAAGTATATTATTAAACAGATCGCTTGGTTGGTCTGTGTCTGTAGACACTTTCTTAGAATTTTTAATTTTTCCAAATGCTTCAAAAGGAGTAGAGAAGATAACTAATCTTTACTTTTGACTGCTATGAAAATGAATACATAACTATTTACGAATATACATAAATATTTATAAAGACAGAAGCAGTTTTTTTTTTTTTTTTTTTTTTTTTTTTTTTTTTTTTTACAGAGAGAGGTTTTACAGAGAGAGTTTTCATTTTTAATTAATTATGTAATCACCCTCATTATCAAGAACCTTTTGGCATCTAGTGAGCAAGATTTCAATGGAAATGATAAAAATCAATTGGTTTTTAGGTAAAATCTCCAGAGATTACATTTTGGACATCTTCCCAAATATTCAAATTTTCTTCCACTTACAAAATATTCCAGCAGTCGAAATAAATGAAAATCTGATGGCGCAATATCAGGTGAGTATGGTAGTGAAGGTAAGACCTTTCACCAAAATTCATTTTTTTTTTTTCTTTCGAGATTTCGTCTTGCGCAGTGCTGTCTTACATTTTTGTTGAAAAAAATAACTCTTTTTCTGTTAAGAAACGCTGGGCACTTTTCTATTAAAGATTGATTTACTCGATTCACTTATTCACAGTAAAGGTCTGTATACACAGTTTGTCTAAGTTTCAAAACTTCAAAATGAATCACTTCGCGAATACTCCCCCAAACACACAAAAGCACCTGTTTGTGGTGTAAACCTGACTAATCTGTACTTTGTGGAGATTCATTCTAAGAGAGACACTGTCTTTTGCGCTCTGGATTCTCATAAAAGACCCATTTTTCCTTATGGATTATTAATTTCTCTCTCTCTCTCTCTCTCTCTCTCTCTATATATATATATATATATATATATATAAAATATATTTAAATAAAGATAAATGATGACATGAAAGTGAAACGTAACAAACAGCAAGAAAACTTATTAAACAATGTTAATAAACAAGAAAATTAGTTAAAGTTAAACTTTATTTAAGCCAGAAAATTAAATTATGCTGTGCCAATCTCCTCAGCAGGTGGGAACACAGCTATTAATAACTATGTGGTATTAGCAGGTTTCAAAAGATATGCAGGCTAGCATACTCCAAATATATTTCAAACTGAATAGTATTGAAAAACTTAAAATTGTAAAACAGTATTTCTATTTCTTGAAAATTAAATATTGAAATTTGAAAATTATAAAATTGTAAAAAAGTATTTCAATTTATTGAAATTGAATATTGAAATTTGAAAATCATATGTTACAGCCAACTGGAACCAAAGAGCTGTTTATAATAAAGCTTATTTATATAGATTTTTATATAAAAATGGTAGCCAAACATACCTCCACCCGAACTTGCCAGAAAAAGAAGAAAAACTCACCACCTGCAAGAAACAACAACTGCAAAATCCATCCTAGCTCGAAAACCTTTTAAACATTGTATATAGATTTTTATATGAAAATGCTATCCAAACTCCAAACATACCCCCACCCGAACCTGCCAGAAAAAGAAGAAAAACTCACCACCTGCAAGAAACAACAACTGCAAAATCCATCCTAGCTCAAAAATTGTTTTTGTATAAAATTTTGGGCTGCTTTGAGCGCATCTTTTATACAAATTAATTTTTGTCATTTATATTGAATTGCATTTATATATATATATATATTTATTTACTGTATATACTGTATATATATACTGTATATATATTTACTGTATATATATATTTACTATATATATATTTTTTGTGTGTGTGTATATATATATATATATACACACTTGTTCTTTTTTTTTTTTAAATATTTTTTTTTATTTTTTGAAATTCCCATTATATTTTTCCTTGCAATTTTTTTTTTCTTTTTTAATTTTAAATATGTCCTATATATTTTTGCGATTATTTAATGTCCCAAATTTTCGCTAAATACTGATTTTTCGTCAATATCTAGATTTGGCCCCGATAATTGAAGATACCAAATATTTCATTACATTTCCTTATCTACATAAATCCATTTATTTCCTTTTATATATATATAAAAGAACTCTGTATGAAATATTTCAGAATTTTTAGGGAAAAAAAATTAATATTATCACATTCGGACAGTCGGATTTTATTTTTTTTAAATGTTAGTAATTTCAAAATAATGGTAATTTTTTTTTTTTTTTTTTTTTTTTTTTTTATTAAGTGTTTTCTAGAGACAAAGTAAAATGTTTATAGATGCACAAAGTACAAAAAGATATAGATGCTTTAAACATAAAATGTTTTTTATTTTTGTAATAGTCCGCCAAAAATAAATAAATAAATAAATAAAATTGTAAAAAAAAAAAAAAAAAAAAAAAAAAAAAAAAATGTTTCAAATTACGTTTCAGCAACCTGCGGGCCGGATGGGGCATTCGAGATCAAGCCATTCTCAGAAGTGGGATGTACACTGATTCGTTGCGTCGAGTTATTATTTTTCTTATATTAACAATATTTGGTCTTTGACTAAAGAAAATAATCTGGTGTGTCACTCGCACTACTTTCTCTTACCCTGAAATTTAATACTATAAATACAGGTTGAAGATTAAGAGGTAAGATAATGAGTACTGTTATGTTTTTTTTTTTTTTTTTTTTTTTTTTTTTGAAAAAATTTTTATTTTCCTTTTTTATTAGAAATCAAGTTGGGGATTTTTTCGAAAAAAACCCCTTGGGGAAAACCTGATTTGGGGAAATTTGAAGACCTGTTTGGGGAAATAATTTTCGACCATCTGGCATCACTGTATCTATTGATTGCTGTATGAATAATTTTCTCGCCTATTTCTTTATTCATTTGTTTAATAAACTCGCTGATTTTCGAAGAGATGCATCAACCTTTCTGTACATATTTTCCTTAAATGTCCTTTTCTCAGATGGTGTTAGCTACGTTGTCCTTCCTGACCTCATTTTTCCATTAAAAATTGTTTTATTTTTCCATTTTACGAGTATAACACACACTGTTAAAAATTTCACTTCAAGATTGAATAAAAATTTGGTATTACAGTAGCTGTAACCATGTGATAGTGAAACCCAGTGATGCCAGATGGTTTTCCAGATGGCAACTTTTTGTGTCATTCTTTCCTCTATGTTAAATTCAGTTCTATATTTTTGTGTGCTGTTATTGTTTTAGTTCTATTAATTGCTAAATTTTAAGATTAAATTTTATTACGTTATCTATTATATATATATATGTATATATATATATATATATATATATATATATATATATATATATAAGTATATACATACACACACAAGCAAATTCCAATTTTGGTAAAATGTATTATGCCAGAAGAACTGGATAAAAATATCAAAGAAAAAAATTCTTGCCATTCTTTCAAGAAGTTCGGCAATTTATAACAGAAACTAGACATATTTTTACCGTTGGGGTTTCGTTAACTCGAAACTTCAGAAATATTGAAAATGTTTTCATTTATTGATTTTAATGCAATAAAAAAAAAGAGCAAAATTAGGCATTTGCGACGCTTTTTTTTTTTTTTTTATTATTATTAAATGTATTCTAAAATACATTGACCTTCCTGAAAAATTAATAGTATTCTTCAAAGAAAGAACATGTTTTTTTTTTTTTTTTTTTTTTTTTTTTTTAACCTTACACAAACCTGTCGTATCAGATGGTGTACCTAAAGATCCACAGTTATAATAGCAGGAAAAGTAATTAAAATTTATTATTTACTTTTCTTCAATAAGAAAAGAGCAAACTCAACTTAACTGTTAGTTTTATTTATTTATTTATTTTTTAAAAAAGAGTGTATATATTTTATTTTTATGACCAAAAAGCAATTTAAAATACACCGTAAAAAAGAGGGAAAAAAAAAAACAGAGAAAGAAAATAAATGAAGAGAGATAGGGTAATACTTGAATACTCCTCAAGTTGTGATTAAAAAATTCTCAAACTTCTTGTCAGGTGAATTTCTAGTGTGCTGTAATGAAATGCATGATTGAAATTTGACGAGCAGTGAAAAAATAATCATGTAATTTGACAACACAAAAGTCAGTATATTTGCTCAAAAAACGCACATATTAAATAAAATAATTATGGTAAAACCGGGTATCGGAACAAGGCCATCCGCGTAGGTGTTGTAAAAATAATCAATAGCTCTCCGATTCACGTGTTAGAATGAAATTCACAAGAATTTTCAAACAAGAAAATTCTGTTGCTCTTACATGATGTTTTTCATTTTATCAAGATAATTATAAATATCGGTATATCAACAAGAGTTAGTATTTTATTAAAAGTGGTCTCATCTGTTATTTCAAGTGGGTGTTGGGGTTAAAATTAATTGACTGCATTATGATCTTAAGGACCCTTCAGAGACTGGCAACTTAGAAATCTGCAAGTCGGCTCTATTGATATTTCTTTGATGCGGTTTAGAAGATCGACGCTCGCTGCAATTGAAGCTCACAGACCTCCTAGTGCGATAATTGCATGAGAAGGGGGTCTCTTTTGTAAAAGAGCAATAAAAAGTAATGTCCTTCATTGTAAATGTGTGCAAAATTTCAAGGGTCAATTTCGGACAATAGATAATTTATGAGTTTTGACGCTCTGTATGTTGCCAGTGTCTGAAGGGTCCTTTAGGCCTGGGATGAATCTTCTTCGTGGGGGATCTTTTTATAAAGCTGCGTTCAAACACTGACAACAGCACGGCGACAAGGGCGGTCTCTATTCAAATCCTTTTGATGTGTGATTTGAGTTGTCGCGGAGCTGAAAGAGAAGTTTTCTACCCTGACAAACCTCCTACTGCGATAATTGCTTGGGAAACTTGGATCACTTTTGTAAAAGAGCAATAAAAAGTAATGCCCATCATTGTAAACATGTGCAAAATTTTAAGGGTCACTTTCGGACAATAGATAATTTATGACTTTGTTGCTCTACTTCTGTTGCTAGTATCTGAACGCAGCTTAAAGGATCCTTCAGATACTAGCAACGGTACAGCGCTTCAAAACTCATAAATTATCCATTGTCCGAAAGCACCCTAGACATTTTGCACACATTTACAATGAAGGACATTACTTTTTATTGCTCTTTTACAAAAGAGACCCAATTTCGATCGCAGTAGGAGGTTTGTCAGCGAAGAAAATCTCTCTGCTGCTTCGCGTCAATTCGATTCCCACATCAAAGAGATATCAAAAGAAACCGAAGTTGCAGCTAGTCTCTGAAGGGTCCTTTAAGGACCCTTGAAAGACTAGCAACTTCGGCGGTTTCTTTTGAAATCCCTTTGTTGTGGGAATCGAGTTGACGCGAAGCAGGAGAGAGATTTTCTCGGCTGACAAACCTCCTACTGCGATCGAAATTGGGTCTCTTTTGTAAAAGAGCAATAAAAAGTAATGTCCTTCATTGTAAATGTGTGCAAAATTTCAAGGGTCGCTTTCGGACAATGAATAATTTATGACTTTTGAAGTTGAGTCATGACTTTTGAGTTGCCAGTCTCTGAAGGGTCCTTAAGGGGTCCTGGCCTATTTTTACACAAGTTTCGGGGCAAAACCACAGAAATCTCTGAACGGCTAGGGAGAACCCCCTGATCTGGGATCAAACCCGGCACCTCACATCTACCAACTTTAAGAGCAGAACATTTCGAACACTGGTGTTGCCGTCTCTTATGGAGATGGCCTTAGTTTAGTTCCTAGTTTCTTTAAAAAATATATATTTAGCGTGCTTTCTTTCTTTCTTTTCTTTTCTTTTTTTTTTTTTTTTTTTTTTTTTTGGAAAATTTACTGCAATTTATGCAATAAAATTACATAATAAACTAAATTACTTCTTTTTTTTTTTTTCAGCGGGCTTCTAACCATTTTAACTTCACGTTTATTTACAACATGTTAACAAAATATTAGTGATCTGGTTTTTAGCAAG
Organism: Salticus scenicus; assembly: GCA_963930645.1. Taxonomy (NCBI): domain Eukaryota; kingdom Metazoa; phylum Arthropoda; class Arachnida; order Araneae; family Salticidae; genus Salticus; species Salticus scenicus. Next base: position 7,812,756 of record OZ005649.1, on the reverse strand, counting down.
ATATAATATTTTTTGGCTGTTTAAACTGCACATTTGTCCTTAGGCGGCCACGTTACTCATCCAGTCGAGATGAGTGCAAATTAAAGAGCCAGCGCTTAAAAAATCAGATTGTTTTACATTTAGAACATAGCAAGGATTCAGAAAAAGTGTTTAACACAATTTATCTAAATACAGTGAAATAACAATTAAACAAAGCAGGTTTAATGGCCAGAAAATCTGAAAGAAATTAATTCTTAACGAAAAGAATTAGAAAACCGATACATTAAAGGGTTAAAAAAATTTAAAAATAATCAATCTATTATTGGGCTGAAGTTGTTCTCTCTGATGAGTCAAGTTTAACTTATTTCGAACTGACGGAAACAAGCAGATCTGATCACGAAAATGTGACTGACTTAAGGAAAATCGCACTTTTAAATCAATGATATTTTCCCCTTACATTACGATACGAAAATGCATAATTTTTCGGTGAGTCTGGCAAATTTTCATGTTCAAGGGATCAATTAACCCGAAATAAAACTTGGCCATTAAAAAACTGATACCTGACCGACTACTTTGGGGGTATTTCAGGCTCTTCCACAATCAGCATTTCAAGATTATAATGCACTTTGTTATATGGTGCTTGTGATACATTTATTTGATTCAAGTTGTTAAAATTACTTATCCATTCTCCTCAGCATCTATAATTTTGTAAGTTATCATAACTCTGTTTACTTAAAATTAAACCCCACAAAGAATATCACAGGATTTCTTCTTTATTAGACCTTGAAAATTGTCGTAATCTCAATCCGCTCGAAAATGTTTAGTATATAAAAGCGAGTGGAGATTAGAAATTTGTAGCCTACAACTTTGAAAGAACTAGAAAAAAATATTTATGTTATTTGGCACATTGAATTTTCTGAGTTTCACGTTACGAAAACTGTAAAATTGAGCTATTGAGCATTAAAGCAGTAATTCCATAAAAAGGCGGAATTATCCAATCCAGAATGCATATTTTTATTAAATAATTGTTTAGATCTAACAAATTAATAGCTTTATTTCATATATTAAAATAGCATTTGTTTATTTCATATAATAAATCATGATAGAATACAAAGTATATGTTTATTATATTATGTTTAAAAAGAAAATTGTATGTAGATTTTTATTAAACACTTAATAGAGTGTAATAAAACGAATTATTAAATCGAAAATGTACATAGGTATCATGTTATGACTTCCGTATTATACAAACATAACAATTTTATCTGATGCAATCATTAGTTTTTAAATTATTACAAACCCAAAAGGTATAAGTCATTTTTTCTGCAGTGCGGCTTTTTTTTTTTTTTTTTTTTTTGGGCTTAGTGTACAGTTTTTTTTATTTCATGTACTTATTTTCACTATGTCATTTAAATATATTAAGAGCAAATAAATTGAATATTAAAATACTGCTTTGTATTTTCAAGCATAAGGTAGAAAAAAATTTAACATCATACATGTAATGAATTGCACTATTGTTACTAAAGGGACAAGGAATGACGTAAATTTTCTAAATCTATGAAATTAAAAATATACAAATAGTTTACACATGGTTGTTATAAAATAGCAAAGCTTCATAATACTTTTGAAATTATATCATTCTGCAGCTCTTTACATAAATTACGAGTATTTATAAAATTTTAAACTTATTATTTTTTTCCCTTAAATATTTTTTCTTGAATATGCAGAATTATTATTATTATTATTACTATTATTATTTTGATGGATTAAATTATTTTACAATTTTCTGAAATTGATTTTGAGTAAAAAAGTAAATATTTATTGAGTAATAAATAAATATAAAATAATAATAATAATAATAGTAAATTTGCATATTTTACGAAAAAAAAAAAATCTGGAGTGACTCCACTCGACTGTCCGAACATTGAGTAATTAACAGTTTTGTAGATAAAGTAAAGAAAGAGGAGTTGTTAAAAAAATAAAAGAGAGAAAACCATAATAGAGTATTTGAGTATTTTTCTCCATATATTACACGATGTTTTATTTAATGCTACTGAAATTTGAGCTCCTAGATCTTAATGATAAAGAATTTTTCGTTGTGTCCCTGTAAAAAACCTGTAAATGCTAGATTCATCAAAATGCTTATAGTTAGTGCAACAGTGATTTATAATATTCATATAAATTTTCAGCTCAATTGAATAAAGCGTTTAGATGCTACCGCACTTTTAAAAATTTGGCCCCATAGGCCATAATGATAAAGAATTTTTCTTTGTGTCGCTGTAAAAAAACTACAAGTGCTAGATTCTCCAAAATCTATACAGATTGAGTACCTGTGACCTATAATATGTGTATAAATTATTTGATCAATTGAATAAGGCGTTTAGATGCTATCGCACTTTTAAGATTTTGGTCCCATAGTCCATAATGATAAAGAATTTTTCTTTGTGTCCTTGTAAAAAAACTATAAGTGCTAGATTCACCAAAATCTATAGGGTTCGTACTATGGTGACTTACAATATACGTACCAACTTTCAGCTTATTCGAACAAAGCGTTTAGACGCTAGCGTGTTCACTCACAGACATACACACATACATACACACACACATACATATATCATCGCAAAAATAGTGAAAACGAACTCATTGGACCTCGAAACGTATAGAAACGTCAAAATCTCAAATTCGGATTTTTGACATGATTACAATACTTTCCTCACTATAGTGTTCCGAAAGTAAAAAAGAAGATGATGAATTTACGAAATTATATTTTGGAACATTACATTTTTTTTTTTTTTTTTTACACTGATGATTTACTTGTGTTATAAAAATAATTTTACAGGTAGGTTCAGCTACAAGCATAGAGCTCAGTAGCTTTTTGAAATTCGTAATTATTTTGCTTCCTTTTCCTATAAAAGTTTTTACCACCTACAAAATTATTTTTTATCCTGTATAAAAAATAAATAAATAAATAAAAATACAGATTTAATAGGCAGTGCATCTGCATGATATAACAAACGATAGAATATAAAGCAAAAATAACAAACAAGATGTATTAATTTTATTACCCAATGAATGTAAGATTATTAATATTAGTTATATTAAAAACACTTTAAACACACGTAAAATTAAATTTTATTTAAAAGATGTTTAAAAAATGTATCCGAATCTTTCCGCTTTAATAGTAAAGCACCATTAGGGTGTATCGCTTTAATAGTAAAGCAAAAATCCCTGATGGTGCTTTACTATTAAAGCAAAAAGCTTCGGATAAATTTTTTTAACATCTTTTAAATAAAATTTAATTTTACGTGTGTTTAAAGTGTTTTTAATATAATTAACAAATGACACGTGTTCAATTTTACTCTTTTTTAAGAGATAATTTATAATTATTAATATTATTACATTCAATATTACATTCCAAAAATTAGTAATATAATACGAGTATAATAGTCAAAGAGCTGTGTGTCATAATAACACACAGCTCTTTATTCTATATTTACAGGGTTGACACACAGTAGTAGATGAGAAAAGACAGTTCTGCGGCCGCTGCATCTCTGCACGTGAAGTAATTATTTTTCAGGATGTTGACATCGTTATCTTTTAGGACAGTGATAAAAGATTCACGGGGTCGTTAACTTACAGGATGTTGATATAGTTATCTTTTAAAATAGTGATAAAGAATTCATTGAACTAGAGAGGCTTTAAAATAAAAGCCTATGGGATGTCACCTGTAATTTTAAATAAATAGAACTTTAATTATTATTATTATTATTAACAGGTACTTACAGCATAAAAGTCACATACTTTTTCAATTTGGTACATGCAGATAATCGTGTTATCCGCTAAGGAGTATGTACATACTTTAAAAATAAGAAATAAGTAACATTAAAGATGGCGACAATTTTATTATTCACCAGTTAAAAGGGTAGCTTTAATTATACGAACAAATAAAAATTGCCAGATTTCAATATGCTATAACTCTGAAATTAATTTGTTTATGAACATGAAATTTTCACATACTACGTATCTTATTTGTTAATTTCCAGTTAGAAAAAAAAAATATACTGCTGTTTGTAAAAAATGCAACACCAAGAAGGAATGAGAATATCATAATGATATTTATTGGGCACATACGTTGTAGTAAGAAGAACAATTGATTAAAATTTCAGAAAATTTGGAGTAACATGTACTGAGAAAACAGTACATAAAGCAGCGACCTCTGTGAGCAATAACAGCACTTATCTGTCTAAGCGTTGAAACAAACAGCGATTGGGTGACATGTAAGGGTAAAGCACTTCATGACAATTCAACACGATGCCACAATTCATCGATCGTAGTTACTGGTGAGTGGTGGTGGGGGGGGGGGGGTGACAGTCGCTTTTCAACGATTAAACAGTCCTTTTCATTGGTGCGGGATGAGGAGAATGCGCTGACCAGACCAACGGTTGAACACTATGTATAAAGGAAGGTGTGGAAAATACTGAAAACTTGCGGTCGTGCATTATCCTGCTTAAACGTGGCGCTGCGGAGGCCTTGAATATAGAGAGGAGGTGCGGGTGTTAACTACCAGAAATTTAATAACCGCATTTCAGAGTGCCGAGAATGCGAACAAGAAGTAATCGAGACGTGTATCCAATGAGACCCCATACCATCACTGCATGTATGTAAAGAAACTTCTGTGTAACTCTGTTCAAAAATGTAAAGAAACTTCTAAATAGCCCCCCCCCCCCCAAAAAAAAAAAAAAAAAAAAAAAAAAAAGAAGGTTTTTATTTATTTAATCATACTCGCTATACTAGATGATCCAGACATCAAATTTTAAAACATTTGCTGTATTTAATGTGATGTACAGTCGGTAACAAAAGTCTCCGAACACTAGCAAAAATTCCTATATTAAAAATATACACTTAATACAGTTTTGTTAAGTAAATCGTTGTCGAATCCTGTTTTTAGACTGACTAAGAACAGGATTCGACAAGGATTTATTTAACAAAACTGTATTAAGTGTACTTTTTTTACATAGGAATTTTTGCTAGTGTTCGGAGACTTTTGTAACCGACTGTATAATATATATATTGGCAACGTGTTTATTTCTACTATCTCTGTATGGAATCGTTTACATGTGGACTTATTCAAAAAACTTATTCCATGTTTCAATTTTGATTTGTGTTACAATTTAATCTAATTTCCTTTTTTATTTTGTTTTGTTGCAAGATAGAGACTTGAACTGTATATTGCTTGAATTAGCTATACAGCTTTCCGAAAACTGGCATTATGCTGACAAAGGTGCAAGTTTCCTGAAGTCTGAACATTTCTGGTTTTCAGCATTTAAAATTCTATTTTTCATTTCATGAATTCTCTTTTCTTTTATCGGATCCTAATGGTTAATTTATCTCTTTCCATTTCTAATAATTGATGAATGTTTCTATTGGTTTAATGGTTTTTGCAAATTATCTCATCGTTAGGCTTATGTGTTATACTTGTGTCATTTCTCTTCTGCGTAATTACTTTAAGAGGTTTTTACTAATCAGTGTACTTAAATTAAATTATCATCGTGACAATAATTTTATTCGAAATACATCTCATTTAAAATTTCATATGTTGATATTTTCATCTATCTTTCATTTGCTGAGTGTTGCAAAGGAATTAAATTATTCAAATTATATATATATATATATATATTATCTAAGAGACATGACCAAAATCGGGAATCAGCACGCCCCGTCGGCATTTCCAGAGCCTCAATCGTTTCATCTCGTCTTTTCTTTTCTTTTCTTTTCTTTTTTTTTTTTCTTTTTTACTTTACACAAATATATTGTTAAATTGTAACAATGTAAAATCGATTTTTAAAAGAAATTAAAAGAGGGAAATTTTTAAAAATTTCAAATCATATTTTGTTTTGTTTAAATAATTCCCAAAAATTTTTAATATATTTAAAATTTATTTATACATTTATATGTTAATTAAAATTCAAAGTACTTAATATAATTATAATTGCATTTCAATGTATATGTAGGGTAAATTACCCTCTAAAAACAGTAATCTACAAAAATATGATTTACAGTCGGCAGCAAAATTATTGAAGTACTAGCAATAATTCCTGTTTCAAAGATACTGTTTTATAAAGTAAATATTTGTCGAGTCATGATCTTAGTCCTATGCTGTTTATTAAAAAGTAAGTTAATGATAAAAAATTAATGATCACACAGGAAAAAAGAAAAAAAAAAGTGGATGTGTGCTTCAATAATTTTGCTGTCGACTGTAGAATACCCACCACTCCCTTAACCCTTTAACGTTCACTACTTAATTTATTTTAAAAATTACTGAACTAATTTAAAAAATGGCTTTTAAACACACAGCTGATCATAAATATTTAAAAAATAAAAAAATTAGCATTGTTCCTTTTCGAGAAATTTTCGGTTTGAAACATCTGTAAGTAAACCTTATTAAATTTAAATAATATTTAATTTAATAAATAAATCACTTTATAAGTAAACATTATCGACAACAAAAACTCGTAAAATTTGCATAGATCCCAACATTTCAATTTATTCCGGAGTATTTTAACCCTTTGCGGCGCAAGGTAATTCGGATCATTTAAATTATACTGCAACCGGAATTTACAAACATAATTAAATTAGAAGAAATTTTAAATTTTCACGTTAAAAAAAGGGCTTTTTCTGCTATGTTATAAATGTAAATTTTTGCTAAAAAATTTCCGGGATGAGTTTTTGCACTCGAGAATTAAAATTAGGTGTTCCATCAGCGGGAACACTGCGACTGAAAGAGTTAAATATAAACGGAGAATACAGCTTTTTGAAGAGGGTAAAAGTCTAATAAATTTATTTCATAATTTACATTAAAGGAGTAACACAGACCTACAAAACTGAAGTTGACAAAATTTGATTTGATGATTTTAGCTGAACTTTATGTTTTTTGATGTGCTGAAACCGAAAATGCAGTCCATTTTTTTCTATGACGTACAGATTTTTGTAAATACAGGGTGCTTACTAAAACTATTTCTTACATATACCATCATACCAATAGGTTGCTTGGTTGGTTAGTATGGTCTTACGTCGCACTAGTGCTGCGCTATTACAACAATAGGTATCCATGATTAATTAATCATGAAAACGTACTATGAAATTTACCATATAATTTTATTGGTGGAAGAGTAATGGAAGAAATTACATTGGTAGGCACCCCGTATTGACAAAAATCTATACGTGATAGAAAAAAACTGACTTAATTTTCGGTTTTAGCACACCAAAAAACATAAATATCAGTCAAAATTATAAAAATCAAAATTTTACATGTCGACCTGTGTAATGAATTAACATTGCATAAATTACTCTTTTAACGAATAGAAAATAAATGCCGATGAAAGATAGTTTTTGTTTGTTTACGTTATAAAACATAACAAACATACAGTGACTATTTAATAACTAAAAGGGTTCGTTTATGAATATATCAGCACTTTCATTTATCCTAAATGATAGATTTTTTTTTTTATTATTTTTTATTTTTGTAATTTTTGCAGTAATTTAAAAAAAAAATTAAAGAATGAACGGATTAAGAATTAACCAATTAGTTGGTTTATTGAAATGAACAAATAAATAAATAGATGCAATACGACCTTTAGTTTCTTATTACACGAATTTATTTGGTTTTGTCTCTATAAAGTCTTTCTTTCTTCCTTTCTTTTTTTAAAATAAATAAATAAATAAATTTATTTTTGCACAGTAACAGTAACAATATGGAATACTATAAAAACGTATACTGTTAAAAAAGCAAATTAACGGTAAATGCATAAATATTTAAAATGAGGCTGTTAACACAAATCGTGTTCCATAACAAACAAGAAAGAAAAATCATGCAGTACGCATTGATTATTAACACTTTCCAACTGTATGCAATTGTTGTATCGAATAACTATTAATGTTCTTTGCCTACTTTATCGCACAGCAGACAGAAGGAGAGAAAAACATACAGACAGACTAACTGAGTTTAAAATTACTCTTAGGCATTTTGGAAAGGGTCAAAAAGGCTTAACGCAAAAGAAAATGCAGCCGTTAGATTTAATTACAGTTTTTAAACTCTCTGAATATTTTACTGTAGTCCTGCAAATATGAAAGTTAATCATATCATATTCTATACAAAAATATATTTTAGAATATTAATAATACATGTCAATGTTTTTAAGATTTTTGTAGTAGAAAATTTTTTAAATATAACTTTCAAAACATTCTGTCCTAAAACGTAATGCATTATCTTTTTTTTTTTTTATTGTGGTGTTGTTGTTGTCCCTGTAAACAAACTAGTTGCACAGGACCTATTAATGACATTTTAAATAGGAAACATTTCATAGGGAACTTGAGTGTATCATTTTTATAAAATTCTCAAAATATTCACGGATGATAGGAGCCGGAGACAAACAGATAGAAAGGTAAACAATCGGACAGACAGATGCACAAATTGAAAACATATTCCCACTAATATTATAAGAAAGTGTTAAAACGCTCATGTAAACAAAAGTGCAATTCCAGCAAATTTTTATTAATACCTCTTTATGTAACTGATTATTTTTGTGTGGTCCTGTAAATATAATAATAACCATACTATATTACATAGAAGGCATACTCTTTTGTGCATATGAATAATATATTTCAATTGCATTAAGCTTTGTGGACAAAAAAAATATTAAAATTTGGTTTATAAAAATAACTCTCATACAACACAATCCTTTGGAGTACTTTTAAGTGCCCCTGTACACAAAACAGTTAGAAATGTACTTTATTCTACATAAGAAGCATCCGATAGGGTATTGAATAACATATTAAAATTTCATTACATATACATTAAAGGTATTAAAATATGATTTATAGAAACTCCTCTCATAGAACACAATGCTTTCGAATACTTTTGGGTGTCCCTGTACACAAATCAGAAGAGGTATCCATTCCTTTTCAATAGGGAACATCCAATAGTGAACTTGAATAAAATATATCGGTTTAAAGAAATTCCATAAATGTTTACGGGAATTAGAGCGCAGAAAAACAGACAGAGAGACAGACAGACGGACAGAAGAACAGTCAGACAGATACACAAATTGAAATTATATTCACATTAAAAAAAAATGATAGAAAGTGTCAAAAACGCTTAATGTACACGAAAGTAGAATTCTAGCAATTTTTCATTAATAGCTCTTAATATAACTAAATATTTTTGTGTCACCCTGTAAATCTAATGGTAACCATGCTATATTCTATGCAAAGCACTCTTTTGTGCATATAAATAATATATTTCAATTTCCTAAAACTTCGTGGAAAGTAAAGTTATTAAAATTTGATTTATAGAAATATCTCACAAAGAACGTAATGCTGTGGAGTACTTTTGAGTGTCTCTGTACATAAAACAGAGTTGGTATGTAATCTATACTATGTAGGAAACATCCAATAATGAACTTAAATAACATATTTCAATTCATGAAGATATTGTACAGTAAAGGTATGAAAATATGGTTTATAGAAATTCCTCTCATAGAAAACAATTCTTTGAAGTACTTTAGGGTGTCCCAGTACACAAACCAGTATAGGTATAAACTCCATTTTCAATAGGAAACATCCGATAGTGAACTTGAATAACATATATCAGTTTCAAAAAATTCCATAAATATTTACGGGAGTTAGAGCGCGGGCAGACAGACAGACGGACAGATACACAAATATATATCATATTCATACTTAAAAAAAGTGTTAGGAAGTGTTAAAAACGCTTAATGTAAACGAAAGTAGAATTATAGCAAATTTTTAATAATAGATCTTAATATAACAGAACATTTTTGATTCACTCTGTGAATCTAATGCTAATCATGCTATATTCTATGTAAAGCAATCTTTTGTGAATATAAATAACATATTTCAATTTTTAAGGTACACAAACATCAAACCGTCTCAATTACTTATATATATATTGAAAGCAAAAACGTTTTATTTATGAGACAAAAATTTTAAGTTAAAATACATTTAAAAAACAAAAATTACATATAAAAACAATTAAAATCAGACGTTTCCGGGTTTCGAACAGAATAACAGTTTGACTTTTCTTGATGTTCTCGTTGAACGCATTTCGAATTCACCTAGCATTTTTCAAACTTCTGTTTATCGTAAGGCCACTTTTACAGGTCAATATCTAAATTTTCATTCCGCTAATCCTAATTCGCATAAAATTGCAGTCTTCCGAACTTTGGTCAATAGAGCTCTTCAGTTATGCAGTAACGAGACACTTTTTAAGTTGGAAATAAAAAAAAATTTTCAGGATTTAATAAATAACGATAACCCTCTTAATTGGTTAAAACGAATTTATCGTGAAAAAATTATCAGCTTCCCCCCTCCTTCGTTTCCTCCTGCAATTTCCCCCTCTACTCCAATGCAAATGAAAAATTCACTTATTAATAAAAACAATTATATTTCTATGCCATATTTTGGTTTTCCTTCAGAATTTATTTCTAAATTACTTAAACCACATAATATTTATACTGCTTTCTGGCCAATTAAACAATTAAAAAAAGGCCTTTTTAACTTTAAACTCATAACCCCTTCTCTGGATTTAACTGGTGTAATATATTTAATTCCTTGTAAAAATTGCAAATGTGTTTATATAGGTGAAACTGGCCGTACAGCAAAAATTAGACTACAAGAACACAGACGATCTTTTAAAAATTGCAACCAAAATTCTAAAATTGTAATCCATTCAATAGAAACCGATCACATTCCTGACTTCGATAATATAAAAATTCTAAATTCTGGTTTTCATAATTATAAATCGCGTATTTTCATTGAGAGCTGGCACACTGCCAAGCATCTCCACACTATCAATGAAGCATGCGCACTGGTTCCTCAATATTCTGTACTCCTTTAAATTCCTTGAGTGTTCATGTGATGTTTGCATATTGTGTTGTAATTACTGATGTGGAAACCCGGACGGGTTTCGAAACGTCTGATTTTAATTGTTTTTATATGTAATTTTTGTTTTTTAAATGTATTTTAACTTAAAATTTTTGTCTCATAAATAAAACGTTTTTGCTTTTAACATATTTCAATTTCCTAAAACTTCGTGGAAAGTAAAGTTGTTAAAATTTGATTTTTAGAAATATCTCTCATAGAACGCAATGCTTTAGAATACTTTTGAGTGTCCTTGTATATAAAACAGAGTTGGTATTTAATCCATTTCTTACAGGAAAAGTCCAATAGTGAACTTGAATAATATATTTCAATTTCATTAAGATATGTGTACAGTAAAGGTATGAAAATATGATTTATAGAAATACCAGTCATGGAACACAAAATGCTTTGAAATACTTTCGGGTGCCCCTGTACACAAACCAGTAGAGGTATAAACTCCATTTTCAACAGGGAACATCCGATAGTGAGCTTGAAAAACATATATCAGTTTCAAGAAATTCCACAAATATTTACGGGAATTAGAGCTCGAAGAGACAGACAGACGGAATAACAGACAGACAAACCGAAGTCATTAACACTTTTCAACCTTGTTGGGAAGTGTTAAAAATGTTAGAAAGTGTTAAAAATGCTTAATGTAAACGAAAGTACACTTTTAGGAAATATTTATGAATAGCTCTTTATATAACTGTATATTTTTGTGTCACCCTGTAAATCTAATGCTAATCATGCTATATTCTATGCAAAGCATTTTCTTTTGTCTTATAAATAACACATTTCAATTTCATAAATCCTCGTGCAAAGTAAAGTTATTAAAGTTTAGTTTATAGAAATATCTCCATAAAACGCAATGCTTTGGAATACTTTTGTGGGTCCCTGTACACAAATCAGTGGTGGTATTTGCTCCATTTTCTACAGGAAACATCCGATAATGAACTTGAATAACATATTTCAATTTCTTTAAGATTTGTGTACAGTAAGTGTATGGAAATATGGTTTATAGAAGTGCCTCTCATAGAACACAATGCTTTGAAATACTTTTGTGTGTCCCTGTACACAAATCAGTTGCAGTATTTACTGCATTTTATACAGGAAACATCCGATAGTGAACTTGAATAACATATTTCAATTTCATTAAAATTTTTGTACAGTAAAGGTATGAAAATATGGTTTATAGAAATGCCTCTGATAGAACCCAATGCTTTGAAATATTTTCGGGTGTCCCTGTACACAAACCAGTAAAGGTATAAACTCCATTTTCAATAGGGAACATCTGATAGTGACCTTGAATTGCATATTTCAATTTCATTAAGATTTTTGTACAGTAAGGTTATGAAAATATGGTTTATAGAAATGCCTCTCATAGATCACAATGCTTTGAAATATTTTCGGGGGTCCCTGTACACAAACTAATAGAGGTATAAACTCCATTTTCAATAGGAAACATCCGATAGTGAACTTGTATAACATATTTCAATTTCATTAAGATTTTTGCACAGTAAGGGTATGAAAATACGGTTTATAGAAATGCCTCTCATAGAAAACAATGCTTTGAAATATTTTCGGGGGTCCCTGTACACAAACCAGTAGAGGTATAAACTCCATTTTCAATAGAGAACATCCGATAGTGAACTTGAATAACATATATCAGTTTCAAGAAATTCCATAAATATTTATGGGAGTTAGAGCGCGGACAGACTGACAGACGGGCATACAGACAGACAGACAAACCCAAGTCATAAACACGTTTCAACCTTGTTGGAAAGTGTTAAAAACATGAGTGAACACACATGCATCAAAAATTTTGCAATAATTTTCCGTCAATTGTCATTTTGTTAATAAAATAAAATAAAATTAAATAAATTAAAATAATGCAAGACTATTTCTATTTGCTTAATTCACACTAAAAAGTATAAAGAAATTAAAATGAAGTGTTGTCACCTAAATTTCATAATTTAGTTAATTTTAAAAAATCTAATTGTCGTGTCGAAAAACTGCTTGCACCATTGGATTCAGAAAAATCGCCCCTTTCATTTTGGTACCAAAATTGTTACGATAGGACTGATATTTCTATTTTATTTCCCAGTTTATTCCATTTTTAATCCAGTTCCGGCAGAAGGTTTATGACAGAGAAGTTCAGCTAAAATAAAAATAAATTAAATTTAAAAAAAAAAAAATCTCACATTATCTATTGGTCACATGTGTTAGAAATTACTAATAAATAATCTAACTTTTTCGTTGCCATCTAAATATCATACTTTAGTTAATAATAAAAAAAAAATTTAAAAACTGCGCCGCCGGTCCGACTTTTTTACTGATGAGAAATGATTTTTTTCTCTTTTCTTTTCTTATGAATACAAGTTTGATTTGAGAAGGAATATGTGCGCGCAGCGCGCATGGGTCTGCGCTGCCGAAGGCAGTGGGGACCCGGTGTGAGTTTTTACCAGATCAGAAACGATTTTTTTTTTTTTTGGGGGGGGGGGGGCACGAAGGGTTAGGGAAGGAATACGCGCGCAGCGCGTGTATCCCTTAACTTGTGTGAACGCAGCGCGCTCGGGACTGCATTGCCGAAGGCAGTGGGGACCCGGTCCGACTTTGTACCCGATGAGAAATTATTTTTTTAATTTTCTTTTCTTAAGAATAAAAATTTGATTTGAGAAGGAATATTTGCGCGCAGCGCACGCATAACTTCACACGTGCGCACGCAGCGCGCATGGATCTGCGCTGCCGAAGGCAGTGGGGACCCGGTCCGACTTTGTACCCGATGAGGAATTATTTTTTTAATTTTCTTTTCTTAAGAATAAAAATTTGATTTGAGAAGGAATATTTGCGCGCAGCGCACGCATAACTTCACACGTGCGCACGCAGCGCGCATGGGTCTGCGCTGCCGAAGGCAGTGGGGACCCGGTGTGAGTTTTTACCCGATCAGAAATGATTTTCTTTATAGGGGGCACGAAGGGTCAAGGAAGGAATACGCGTGCGCAGCGCGCTCGGGGCTGCGCTGCCGCTGTTAGTGATTCATTAATTATAGTGATTCATTTGAAAATGCTGACCAGCTAGCGGGCGAAGCCTGCTAGTTCCTAATAAAAAATTTAACTTTTTCGTTGCCATCTAAATTTCATACTTTAGTTAATTTAAAAAAAAAAAAAAAAAAAACTAACCCTTGTGCCCAAAAATTGTTTGCACCCCTGGATTTAGAAAAATTGCCCCTTTCATTTAGTACCAAATTTGTAACGATAGGACTGATATTTCTGATTTATTTTGTTGTTACATAAAAGTTGTTGCCACCTAAATTTCATACTTCAGTTATTTAAAAAAAAAAAAAAAAAAAAATCTATTTGCCGTGTCGAAAAACTCTTTGTACCCCTGGATTCAGAAAAATCCGTTCCTTTGTAACGATAGGTCTGATATTTCTAATTTACTTTTCCCTTTTTTCGTTTTTAACCCGGATTCTGCAGAAGGTTTAAGACATAGAAAGTAAGCTAAAAAAAAGTCTTTAATTAATGCTAAAAATGATCCTTACATCTGACTTCACGTTTGCCGGGACATGATACACTGTGAAGGTGAAGCCGACATTACAGTTATTTCCATCGACAAATACAGGTTTTCTAAAAATTATACTCATTTAGTTGAAGCCATTCGATTGGAAAAGACTTGTTGTAAGCAGTTGTGGTACAACTATGGCTAAGCGAAAGGCTAAAGCACGAAGTAAGCACTATTATTTTTTTTTTATTTAAGAGGACGTATAATGAAGTTAATAATAGCACTATCTGTTTTTGTATTTTTGGACATTTACTGTATTAAGTTGTTTATTTAAATTATATATATTTTTTTAATATTGGATTAAAAAAATAATAGTTAACATAAATGGATTGAATTAGTAATAATGTAACTTTTGACAATCGAATTAAGAAAAATGTTACGATTTTTTTTTTTTTACTGTTCAAGTCATTGTTTTTCAACACTTCGACTTATTATTTAATAATAACTTTTTAATTTAATGTGCTTGCCTACCTATTTAGAATATAAATTTTTAGCTAATGTAGAGAATGAAACTTTTTTTTTTTTTTTTTTTGCATTGTCACAAACGCACTTTACTATGTTTTTATCAACTCACTTTCTTGTTTGTTCGTTTGTTTGCTTATTTGTTTGTCCAGTACAAATCTAGCAATCGATTTTTAACTAACTTCCCGACGAGATAGACATGTGAAACTTTTAGATTAGCTGGGAACACGATGACAATGCATTCTTTTAATAATTTTATTTTATTAATAAAAGTTTAAAAATTTCTTATAATTGCTCTCTTTGTTATGCATTTGATCATTTTCTTTCAAGTTGATGGGGGTAATTCATCAAATAATTTTTTAGAAGTATTGATTAATACACAGAATGGTCGAGTTTATATGATTCAGCAGAAAATTTAAAAACGTGGTATGTAAAAAGTTCTTTTTATCTTGTAATTATTTGTACTTTTAACGTAATAATTAAATTCATTATTTGGGTCTAAAATATATACACATCCTAAAATAATGAGATATAACTAGTTTTATTTAAATTTGTGGTATAAAACAAAGAGATGAAAACAGGGTTAGGAAAACATTTGTGACTATTGTATTTATCGGAATATATGTAATACTTCGCGTTATTATTTAAACATAAATTATGAATTTAATTAATTAATTAATTATTTATTTTAATATCATTTTATTAATAATATTTTTTTTAGTTTATATGTGACATAATAAAATTTATTTTAGAAATGTTTATTTCAGTATTTTTGTAATTTTAAACTAATGTAAACTAATTATATAGGTATGTTTTCAAAAAAAAAAAAAAAAAAACTGCATTTATATATGTATAAATGTATATACAAGAAAATATTTGTTGTGTTCGAAATTATCTATTTAAAATTTCGATTTATTATTTAAATAAAATTTTTGAATAAACCATTTATATATGTATATATATATATGTACACACAGTATTATTAATCTTTAAATATTAATGAAATTTATTTTAGTATTAATTACTTCTGTCTCTTTGAACACAAATTAATAGATATTATTATTTGGGTCTAAAACATATAACAATAATGAAATATGTCTTGATAAAATTTTAAATTATGTTAAAATCAAACAAATAAAAATATGGTTAAGAAAACTATTTTGGTAATTAATGTTATTATTGTTGAAGTTAATTCACATCAGAAGTTAATATATCTACTTTTTGATTAAGTATAACTTTTTAACTAAATATAATAAAAATGAATTCTTTATTTTGATATATCATTTTAGTATCATTCGGTTCTGTATTTTTATATTTTTAACGCGATGGATATATATATTATATAGGCCTAAAATATAGGTGTATTTAACAATAATGAAATGTATTTTGATAATATTTAAACTTAAAATTATGAAACAAACCGCACTAAACAAATTGCCAAGAAAACTTTTGTTTTTATTGAAATTATTTCACTATAACTAACAATTCCACTAATTTTTTAAATATAACTATTGAATTTGTTGTTTTCGCCCAGTTATCTAGAACTATTGAATTCTTTTAATTAGTGTACAAGATAAAAATTATTTTAGAGTTACTCACTTCTGAAAATTTGAATTTTAAACACAATGGACATATTCATTGTATGGGTTTAAATCATCTATGTATATGACAACAATGAAATTATATTTTGATAATATTTAAAATTAGATAAAAAACAACAATCAAAATTAAAAAACTATTAAGAAACTATAAATAACTTATAAATTAAGAAACTATTTGTGACTATTGCATTTAATCGAATATAAAACTTCGACTCATTATTTAAATATGACTTCTAAATTATTTTTTTATGTATGAGTTTAGCATGAATTAATATTTATTTGATAGGACGCAGAGTAAAAATTACTTTCCCAATACTCATTTCCACATTTTTCTATTTTCAATGTATTGAATATATTTATTATATGGTTAATTTAAACTTGGAATAACTAAACAAACAAACAACAACAACAACAACAACAACAAAAAAAAAAAAAATCAAAGCAGTGCTTGGGGACTGCCGATAGAAGTGAAAACTAAGTAGCTTGTGAATTGTGTCGTCAAACTATTAGATTATTATTTTCGAATTATTTCTGGTTTGTAAAGAAGTGTTTATGATCTGTATTATATAATTCGGCACAATATTTGTAGCTACCCAAATTAAATGAACTAAGCCTTATATTAGATAAAAATATTGATTACTTATGAAATTATTTTAATTAGTAGCTAAGATACAAAAGAAAACCGATTCAGGGCATCCCAAAACGTATGAATCAGGTGAAATCTCGAATTCCACTTTCGATAATATAAAATAACTTTAAAATATCTTTCGAATGATGTATTAAAAATAATTTAATCATAATTAGAATTTGAAATATTGAAATTTTAAAATAGTACAGCGCCATCTGGTGGTAGAAATTTCTGTAATCTACTGTTCGATTCCAAATCAACAAAGCTTTCAAATAATGTATTACTTATGAAATTATTTTAATTAGTAGCTGAGATGCAAAAGAAAACCCATTCAGGACACCTCAAAACGTGTAAATCAGCTGAAATCTCGAATTCCACTTTCGATAATATAAAAGTACTTTAAAATATCTTCCAAATAATGTATTAAAAATAATTTAATCATAATTAGAATTTGAAATAAGCGTATTAGAATAAAATTAAATTTCCAATTAAAATGTAATTTTTTTCCAAAATCGATGAAATTTGAACTGCATCTATCCCCTGTGCTATTAATGGCGTACAGAAAGTTTGAAAGAATTTAGAAGAAAATATAAGCATTTTGAAATTTGCAATTTTTATTCCTAGTAGAAAAACCACGTGATGTCAATTGGTAAAAAATATGTTTCTTCTCATGGAAAGCCTTCGCTGACGATGACGCGAGTTTCATGATTTTTGTTCACCCAAAAGTGCTCAACGCACCTGAAGAAGTTTCCATTTCAAATGGAAAACCTTCATTGACGATGACGCGAGTTTCATGATTTTTGTTCACCCAAAATGCTCAACGCGCTTAAAGAAGTTTTCACTTCAAAATAAAATAAAATAAAATAAAATAAAATAAAATAAATAAATAAATAAATAAATAAAATAATAGCCCGGAAAACTTTTATTGCTATTGAAATTTCTTCATTACGTATGAGATTCTGACTTATTATTTTAATATAAGTTTTGAATTTATTATTTTTATATAGCTATCTACCATTATTAATTTTTTTCACTTAGTGTATTTTTAGTGTATTCACTTAGTGTAAATTTAGCGTTGCTCACTTATACATTTTTGTGCCCGTAACATAATGGATATATTAATTTTATTGATCTAAAATATATACAGGTGACAATAATGAAATATATTTTGGAAATATTTAAAATAATGATTAAATTAAACAAAAACAGTACGATTAATAAAGCTTTTTAAATTATTGAATTTAAACTATTATATTTAATATTTCAACTTATTAAAAGTTTAATTTTTAAAATTTTATGTTTTCACAAATCTGTTCAGCTTTATTAATTTTTACTTTCCGAACACTATAGTGAGGAAAGTATTGTAATCATGTCAAAAATCCGAATTGGAGATTTTGATGTTTCTATACGTTTCGAGGTCCCCTGAGTCCGTTTCCACTATTTTTGAGATGATGTATGTATGTGTGTATGTGTGTATGTGTGTATGTATGTGTGTATGTCTGTGAGTGAACACGCTAGCGTCTAAATGCTTTGTTCGAATAAGCTGAAAGTTGGTACGTATATTGTAAGTCACCATAGTACAAACCCTATAGATTTTGGTGAATCTAGCACTTATAGTTTTTTTACAGGGACGCAAAGAAAAATTCTTTATCATTATGGCCTATGGGACCAAAATCTTAAAAGTGCGATAGCATCTAAATGCCTTATTCAATTGAGCAAAAACTTTATACACATATTATAGGTCACAGATACTCAATCTGTATAGATTTTGGAGAATCTAGCACTTATAGTTTTTTTTACAGGGACACAAAGAAAAATTCTTTATCATTATGGCCTATGGGGCCAAATTTTTAAAAGTGTGATAGCGTCTAAACGCCATATTTATCTGAGCAAAAAATTTGTGCACATGTTATAGGTCGCATTTGCACCAACTGTATAGATTTTGGTGAATCTAGCACTTACAATTTTTTTACAGGGACACAAAGAAAAATTCTTTATCATTATGGCCTATGAGACCAAATTTTTAAAAGTGCGATAGCATCTAAACGCCTTATTCAATTGAGCTGAAAATTTGTATGAATATTATAAATCACTGTTTCACTAACTATAAGCATTTTGGTGAATCTAGCATTTATAGATTTTTACAGGGACACAACGAAAATTTCTTTATCATTATGATCTACGGGCTCAAAGTTCAGTAGCGTTAAATAAAACCTCGTGTGATATATGGAGAAAAATACTCAAACACTCTATTATGGTTTTCTCTTATTTGTTTGTTTAGCAACTCCTCTTTCTTTATTTTATCTACAAAACTGTTAGTTACTCAATGTTTGGAAAGTCGAGTGGAGTCACTCCAGATTTTTTTAGTTTTCAAAGAACAAAAGATAAAAAAAATATTTTATCATTCTTCCCTTCTGTGTTTTTGTACAATTAACAAATAGTAGATATATTCATTATATGGTTGCAGAATACAGGAGTGTGTAACAATAATTAAATGTATCTTGATAATACTTAAACTTAGGATAATCAAACAATCACAAAAAGAAAAACAAATAAAAAATCACGAAAAATTTATTTTTATTGAAATTATCTCATCATAGTTAACATTTCGAGTTATTATATAAGTTTATTTTTGGAAATAATTTATTTTTTCATACATCTATCTAGTATTATCTACTTTTAGTTAATGTACAATGTGAAATTTATTTTCTTTTCAGCATTTTTTAATCCATCACGGAATGGATATATTCATAATATAAAACTAAAATATACGTATATAAGAGCAATAAAATATATCTTGGTAATATTTATTTAAAATTCTGATTAAAAAAAAAAAAAAAAAAAAAAAATGCTATATAGTTACAAAAATCTCGTGACTATGGAATTTATACCAATATATTCAATATTTTACCTTATTATTTAAATATAATTTCTGAATTCATTACTTTTATACATCAGTTTCGGATTATTAATTTTTTTAGTTAATAGGACGTATTATAAAATTTATTTTAGAAATTTACACTTACGTACTTTTGTACATATTTTATGGATCTGAAGTATAGATATTGTAACACACATACGAAAAAAAAAAAAAAAAAAACTTTATTTTTATTTTTTATTTATGTTTTATTATTTTATTATTTTTAACATTTCAACTTATTATTAAACTATATCTTGATAATATTTATAAATGACAATAGTTTATCATAACAATAACAAAAACCAGAAAGGAAGACTTGAATATATATATATACCGTAAAATCCCGAAAGTAACCCCCCCATCGAATATACCCCCCCCCTTTTCTCGCTGAAAGTGAAATGTCTCCGTCATCCTGAAAATACCCCCCCCCCTTTTTTTTCTCCCTCCAACAAAGCTACATCCAATCTTCGGGTACTTATGGTACGTCGACATTGCAAGATAAGTTTGGCATTGAATTAAGTTTTAATATTTATATATTATATCTAATTTAACTAATTTTTCATAAAGTGTCGGATGCACGTTATCAATGGAATCATTACGCAGTTTTTTTTGTTTTGTTTTTTTACCTTTAATGTAAGAAATGATAACCTTTAATATTTCCTTTTAAGTAAGTACCGTAAAATCCCGAAAGTACCCCATCGAAAATAACCTCCCCTCCCTTTTGTTCATTTTTTTTTTTTTTTTTTTTTTTTTTTGATAATTTTTTTAAAGAATCTTAATTATAACCCCCACCACCTGAAATTTATCCGTTTTGCTTTTCAAAAAGGGGAGGGGGGGTACTTTCGGGATTTACGGTATATAGAGTAGGAGCAGTCCATCACGGCTTAAGACAGGTGGATCGAGTAAAACCAGTTTGGCGGGTACATAATTTTTTCTAAATTCCTGCAGGTTAGAAATAGAGTTAAAATAAACATAATAATTACTTTAAAAACTAGTATGTTGCGATCACCACAAGACTTTCTATTATGTTTTCCTATACAAATTTACTAAATGCGAATAATTTAATAAAAGTATTATTTTTTTAAATTATAATTTATTAAAATTATTATTTTTTTAAATTATCCAACATGATGAATGCAAATAATTTTCATCTTAGAAAAAACTTCCGGTTATCGAGGAAATTTGAAGTATAGAAGCGCCACTTCCTGGCCAATAAGCATCCAAATGGTTGATACCAAAAGTTGACAGGCGCAAATTTATATCAAGGCTCATCTACATATGAATTTATATGCAATTCTGTGCTACAATTCTTGAAATATAGCCTTCCATTAAATTGCGGAAATCGCTCAAAGCAGCGCCATCTGTTGGCCGATAAGCATTCACATTGAATCAACATAATGTCTCATAATGGCTTCTCATATATCAACTCTGAATAGTAGTTTCGGAGGTACAGTTGCCGCAAAATGTTTGTCACACACACACACAGAGACAGACATTTTTTTTAAAATGGTCAAATTGGGTTCTAGACTTCTCAAAACGTGTAAATCCGTAGAAATATTTTACGAATTCAGTACTTTTTTCAATTAAATATAGAATAAATAATAATAGTATTAAAACCAATGTAACTTTTAAAATGAGATAAAAATACAAAAAATTTTAAAACATTAAAAATATATTTTAATTAAAAACATTAAAAACACAAGACAGACGTTTCGGCTAGAACCCTAGCCCTCCTCATTGTCAAACATACATTTACAAAACAGCAAAAACAACAATTACAAAAATTCATAATACATCATAACAAGATTAAATACTCAGGGGGAATAGCTTTAGCCTCGTTCAAGGCAGAATGTTGCATTTTGGTAAAAGCGCCCTCTAGAAAAATACGGGATTCATAGATATTTATATTAGAAGCTAAAATTTTAAAGTTTTCAAAATCCGGAATATGATCACTATTGAGAGAATGGATTACGAGTTTTGATTTTAAATCTCCTGTTTTATATGATCGTTTATGTTCCTTTAATCTAATTTCACCTGTTCTGCCAGTTTCACCGATATATGTAGAATCACAATTTTTACAAGGAATACTATAGATTACACCTAGACGTTTAAGAGGGGGGACAGCGGGTTTAAAGTTTGAGAGAAAGTTACTAATTTAAAAACATTAAAAATACAAGACAGACGTTTCGGCTAGAACACTAGCCCTCCTCAGTGTCAAACATACAAGTACAAACAACATACAAGTACAAACAACCTTTTACCAAAATGCAACATTCTGCCTTGAACGAGGCTAAAGCTATTCCCCCTGAGTATTTAATCTTGTTATGATGTATTATGAATTTTTGTAAATGTTGTTTGTACTTGTATGTTTGACACTGAGGAGGGCTAGTGTTCTAGCCGAAACGTCTGTCTTGTGTTTTTAATGTTTTTAATTAAAATATATTTTTAATGTTTTAAAAATTTTAGTATTTTTATCTCATTTTAAAAGTTACATTGGTTTTAATATATTAATAAGACGTATAAATTATGTTTAATTTTATTAAAATAATAGTATTGATATGACTAAATCTAGAAAACATGATTACTTTGGTTAAAAAAGGAGATTTAATATTATGAGGTGAGATATTTTAAGCATATTAATGATTGTATTACGTAATATTTTATTTTATTTTAAGATACTCATTAAAATTAATTAAAATTTTTGATATAATAATTAAACTTTTATCTAAAACCCCTTGATATATAAACTTTCTTAAAAACAATAAAACACAATAATATGATGTTAAGTTAAACATCTATTGTTTAACCACTTTTATAACCGCCTTTTTAAATCTGAAATAGTTTTCTAAATCTATAAATGTTATATATTAGTGTTAATTTGGAATAGTAAATTTATGTATAATCAAGAAAAGTTCTGTTTTTATTGAATTTACCTCATTATATTTAACATTTCTATTACTGTTTAAATGGAACTTTTAAATTCATTAGGGAAAGCGACAAAAGGGGTAATAAGAGACAAAAAATATTAATAAATTCTATACTATTAATCTAAATAACTTGAAATAAATGTTTCGTATTAATTTCATTAAATGAACTCCTCTTGATTTTTTAGGTGATTTTTGAACTTAAATTTTTTGTTAAATTGTTTTTTTAAATTTTCATTAAATCCCTGTCTCTAATAACCCCACGAGGGGGTAATAAGAGACCAGGCTTGTAACTGTCCAGATATAGCAATGTAAAATCATGTGGGGTAATAAAAGACATCTGGAAACAATTCTGAATCAGCCAATAGTTTTTAATTTTTATTATTCGCATCCGTTCAAAAAATATGTTTTCTCGAATATTTACTGTCATAAATGTGCTTGTGAAATTCATTTTTTTTAATATTAAGTCCTAAATAATATAATATTGTACTTAATGATAGTTCTACATAATCAACATAACCTAGGGATTAACCCAAAACATCAATATAATTTTTAAAATGGGCAGAAAATATTTTAGGCATTTTCTAAAGTGTAGTCGAAAATAGGCAAAAAAACCGTATCTTTTAAGTGTATACAAACAAACAAAATGTTATAAAAGATTTTTCTAGTAATTATAAATGAACTTATTTATTATGTAATGAAGTATTAATGACTAAATACTAACTTATACACATTCTAAACATAAATTTACATAATCGCAACAACTAAATATGGTCTAGCCTAATGAGTAAAAACTGCTTTTTGATTTAAAGTGAAAAAAAAAAAAAAAAGTGTTCTCTTGGTAAACTTAGACTAGGCCTAACACTAGGTAAACTCTTCGCAAACTAGTCAGGCAGAATTAACAGGAACTGCAACGGGGGAGAGACAGGAATTAACAGTGGGGGTAATAAGAGACTCATGTCTCTTATTACCCCCACAAAGAATAAAAATGGGGTAAAGAAACATGCCTAAAACATGTAAATAAAGAATGTCTTCAAGGTTTTAAAAAATTGTACATCAAAAGTAGTCTTGGTCAAAAGGTTACACATTAATAAATCCCAAACATCTTACCTACAAAAAAAAAAATAAAAATAAAATAAAAAATAAAAATACAGACAAATTTAGAAAAAGTCACGAACTTTTAGGGTAAGTTCAAAGTGAAGGTTTTTTTTCGTCGTAGAAAACGAATTCAAAATTTGTTATAAACTTCTCAATAAGTGTATTGTAGTAAAGAACACACATGATACTTAATATTACATACTTTTAAAGTTGTCTAAGTATAGCTTTTGGTGAGTTTTTTGACTGTGTCTCTTATAACCCCTGTGTCTTATTACCCCGGCTTCCCCTATTTTAAAATAGCTGTCTAGGATTATTAATTTTTACTTTCTCTTACCCATAGGGTCGAAAAAGTATTGTTTTAGGGTCAAATTTTCGAACGTGAGTTTTTGTTATATTTACATGTTCTGAGGTCCCCTGAATACGAAAATCATGTTTTTAGCGAATGGTCTGTGTAGCTGTCTGCCTGTGTGTCTGTCTGTGTGTCCGTTATCAGCATATCTCAAGAACAAATAGTAGCAGAAATTCTATACTCGGTATTCTAAATGGGTATCATATAGGGATGCTACAGTAAGCTTTTCGTTGAGATGAAGCAAATGGTTCGTGTACAGGGACACTCAAAAGTATTCAAATACATTACGTCTATGAGGGAAATTGCAGGTAAATAGAATTTAACATCTATAGACTGCACTAAACCAAATGAAACGTATATTTTTTGCAATAAAGATAGTCAACTGGGAATTTTTTTTTTTTTTTTTTTGCGTATGTAGGAGCCTCGCCTCCCCCCCCCCCCTGGGAAGGAAGTCCCCCCTCGAGAGGAGTAAATTTTCAAGATGGGTATATTTCAAAAAAGCTCGACAATACCTTTAAAACGAATGGTTAAACCATCGATCTGCGATAATTTAAAATAAATTATCGATTTTTTTTTTTCATTTTTAGCAATTAATAATAATAATAATAATAATAAATAAATTTAAATGTAATATTGAGAATAAATTCAAATTTTGTTTGGATATTTAGTGTTATACTACTTCTCTAATATGTAAATCGTCTGCCTTATCATAAAAAATAATTTGTTTAAATAATAATTTTAATAAATTACTTTTTAAGAACAGAATTATTTTTTAATAACCGAATTAAATTCTATATAAATGTAGGTGCATAATTAAACTGGGGGTTGAGGGGGGTGGTAGTCCCCCTCACACAGAACTAATTATCATATAAAACTCTTCCGAAGCCTAATTTGAATTGTTTAACATAGGTTCACATAACAGTACACGCTATCTTACCTCTTAATCTCCAACCTGTATTTATAGTATTAAATTTCAGGGTAAGAGAAAGTCGTGTGAGTGACACACAAGATTATTCAGTTAGTGTACAGAACTAAATTTATTATAGCATTATTAATTTTTGCATTTTTGGACCCTTTGCGTAATACATAGATTCATTATATGGATCTTAAGTATATGTATTTTAACTTCTATAAAACAGATCTTTACAATATTTTAAATTATGATAAAAATCAAACAAAAGAAAATTTGGTTAGAAAAGATTCCATGACAATTCAGTTTATACCTATATATTTAATATTTGGACTTATTTAAATATAGTTTCTGAATTCTA
Source organism: Salticus scenicus (assembly GCA_963930645.1). Classification (NCBI taxonomy): domain Eukaryota; kingdom Metazoa; phylum Arthropoda; class Arachnida; order Araneae; family Salticidae; genus Salticus; species Salticus scenicus. The sequence goes on along the minus strand of OZ005649.1, from coordinate 7,787,025 downwards.
TATTTTTTATATATGGATGAAGCATTAGTGATTTTTCAGTTGATATAGGACACAGAGTAAGTGTTATTTTATCTTTTTCATTGTTCATTAAATGTATTTCACTGAGAAAAAAAATATATATACCGACTCCATCTAGAACAAATAAGTAGTCATTTTCTGAATCCCTAAACTAGTAATATAGATTTACAAGCTATGCCTTTAATGTAAACAAATAACCTGGATAGACGAAATGATTGAGATTTTTTAGTCTACATTTTTCTAGATGGTCATATAATATTATGAACATTATAGATATTATGAATCCCTCCTATTGCGAGAAATTCTCTCTTGATTTTCTAGAATTTGGTCATAAACCAAAACTATAATTACTAAAACTCGCCTCTTATGTTCTCATTGATTTCCAAAGAGTTTTAAATAAGATTGAGAAGGATAATATAGGAAAACGCTCTCTAGAATTCTAATAGGATTTTTAGAATATACTAGCAAAGGGAACAAGAATTTATAAAGGTGACATTGAACCATGTTTACCAGTAACACTATTTAATTTCTAGATTAATTTCTAGCGTAAATTTTGTCTAATTTGGCTTTTTAATAAAGATTTTATCAGTCACAGAAATTTTATTTATTAACCATTTTTTTTTTTTTTTTTTTTTTTTTTTTAATCTAGATAAAAATTTTGTCTAATTTAACTTTAAAATAAAGATTTTATCAGTCACAGAATTCATTAATTATTATTATTATTATTGTTATTATTTTCAATCTAGAGACTAAATTAGACAGCATTTTTATCTAGAAACTAATCTAGAAATTAAATTAGGTCTCTAGTAAATATAGTTCCATATAAAAATTAAAATTTGTAGTTCTCTTAGCTAGCGAGTTTTAAAAAGCCCTCTTAAAATTCTAGATCGTTTTCCTATATTTTTCTGGCTGATACATTCTGGTTGGTTCAAGGAACATATGTGGTTCAAATTTGCACTTTGAATGTAATAAGGTATATTTATTATGTGGGTTTAAAGCGTAGGTGTATATATCAACAATAAAAAGGAATTAGGCCATAAAAATTTTCGTTTTTATTGAAATTAACGCTTTTTTTTTTTTTTTTCTTTTCTTTAGCATTTCGTCTTATTTAAATAGAAATTTTAAATTCGTGATTGTTTTCTTCTATATTCAAAAGGAGAACGTACTAGATATGAAAATATTTTTAAGTTCTAGATTTCGATGGATTTGCACGTTTTGAGAGGAGTTTTAGTGCTTTCAGAAAATTTCTATCTGCCTGTAAGTTTGTATGTTTATGTGTCTATGGATCAGTATTTCCGCTATGGTAGCATTTTTCGCAAAATGCTAAAAGACTTATCCAAAATGCGAAAATGAAATAACATGTTTTCGCTTTTTTGCTAAAGCATCTTACTAAACACAAATTAAAAAAAAAAAAAAAAAAAAAAAAAAAATCTTCGGCAAAAATATTACAACGAATCTTTCATGGAAAAAAAATCGCAACATTGATCAAGAAAAATCCATTCGTAAGGAAAATCAAACATGAGGCATTTGTAAAGTGGTCTGATATGAAAGAAAGAAAAATTATAAATTGTAAACCAAAACGCTTTGAATAGTAATAAACAAATTTCACTTATATTTCTTTTTTTTTTTTTTTTTTTGTATGTTATGTTTTTATTTTCAGATAGAGTATAAGGTATAAGCTTAATGTAGTTTTACATGCTATAGTGATAATTATATCCTCAGAAAAAAAATGTAAGTCGTATCTACGATGTTCCCATTGCTTTAAAAAAGTTTACAATATAAAGTAATAATCTAAAAAGTTTAATATTTTTCATGTCTGCCAATAAATGTGTTAAAATATATGCTTGTACTATATTCGAATTGATCTGGTTACAATTATTAATTACTTTTTTGTTTTTCATTTCAAATTAAAAAAAAAAAAAGAAAGAAAGAAAAATCATGCAGTACGCATTGATTAGCAACACCTTCCAACTGTACACAATTGTTGTATCGAATAACTATTAATGTTTTTTGCCTACGTTATCGCACAACAGACAGAAGGACTGAAAAGCATACAGATAGAATAATTGATTTTAAAATTACTCTTAGGCATTTTGGAAAGTGTTAAAAAGGCTTAACGCAAAAGAAAATGCAGCCGTTAGATTATAATTACAGCTTTTAAAATTCCTGAATATTTTACTGTAGCCCTGTAAATCTGAAGGTTAATCATATCATATTCTATACAAAACAATATTTTAGAATATTAATAATACATGTCAATGTTCTTAAGATTTTTTGTAGTAGAAAGTTTTTTAAATATAACTTTTAAAAAATTCTGTCCTAAAACATAATACATTGGCTTTTTTTTTTTTTTTTGTTGTTGTTGTTGTCCCTGTAAACAAACTAGTTGTACAGGACCTATTAATGACATTTTAAATAGGGAACATTCCATAGGGAACTTGAGTGTATCATTTTTAAAAAATTCTCAAAAAATTCACGGATAATAGGAGCCGGAGACAAACATATAGAAAGGTAGACAATCGGACAGACAGATGCACAAATTGAAATCATATTCCCACTAAAATTATAAGAAAGTGTTAAAACGCTCATGTAAACAAAAGTGCAATTCCCGCAAATTTTTATTAATACCTCTTAAGGTAACTGATTATTTTTGTGTGGACCTGTAAATCTAATGCTAGCCATACTATATTACATAGAAGGCACACTATTTTGTGCATACGAATAATATATTTCAATTGCATTAAGCTTTGTGGAAAATAAAATTATTAAAATTTGGTTTATAAAAATAACTCTCATACAACACAATGCTTTGGAGTACTTTCAAGTGCCCCTGTACACAAACCAGTTAGAAATGTACTCTATTTTACATACGAAACATCCGACAGGGAATTGAATAACATATTAAAATTTAATTAAAGTTTCTATACATTAAAGGTATTAAAATATGATTTATAGAAACTCCTCTCATAGAACACAATGCTTTCGAATACTTTTGGGTGTCCCTGTACACAAAGCAGGAGAGGTATCCATTCCATTTTCCATAGGGAACATTCGATAGTGAACTTCAATAAAATATATCGGTTTAAAGCAATTCCATAAATATTTACGGGAATTAGAGCGCAGAAAAACACAGACAGAAGAACAGTCAGATATATACACAAATTGAAATTATGTTCACACTAAAAAAATGATAGAAAGTGTCAAAAACGCTTAATGTAAACGATAGTAAAATTCTAGCAATTTTTTATTAAAAGCTCTGAATATAACTGAATATTTTTGTGTCCCCCTGTAAATCTAATAGTAACCATGCTATATTTTATGCAAAGCATTCTTTTGTGCATATAAATAACGTATTTCAATTTCCTAAAACTTCGTGGAAAGTAAAGTTATTAAAATTTGATTTATAGAAATATCTCACAAAGAACGCAATGCTTTGGAGTACTTTTGAGTGTCCCTGTACATAAACTAGTGGTGGTAGGAAAACTATTTTATATAGGAAACATCCAATAGTGAACTTGAATAACATACTTCAATTTCATGAAGATATTGTACAGTAAAGGTATGAAAATATGGTTTATAGAAATACTCTCATAGAACACAATTCTTTGAAATACTTTCGGGTGTCCCTGTACACAAACCGGTAGAGGTATAAACTCCATTTTCAATAGGAAACCTCCGATAGTCAACTTGAATAACATATATCAGTTTCAAAAAATTCCATAAATATTTACAGGAGTTAGAGCGCGGTCAGACAGACAGACGGACAGATACACAAATTGATATCATATCCACAATTTAAAAAAAAATGCTTGGAAGTGTTAATAACGCTTAATGTAAACGAAAGTAGAATTCTAGCAAACTTTTAATAATAGCTCTTAGTATAACATTATATTTTTGTGTCACCCTGTAAATCTAATGCTAATCATGCTATATTCTATGTAAGGCATTATTGTGTGCATATAAATAACATATTTCAATATCCTAAATCTTCGTGGAAAGTAAAGTTATTAAAATTTGATTTATAGAAATATCTCTCATAGAACGCAATGCTATAGAACACTTTTGAGTGTCCTTGTATATAAAACAGAGTTGGTATTTAATCCATTTTATACAGAAAAAATCCAATAGTGAACTTGAATAACATATTTCAATTTCATTAAGATATGTGTACAGTAAAAATATGAAAATATGATTTATAGAAATACCTCTCATAGAACACAATTCTTTTATATACTTTCGGGTGCCTCTGTACACAAACCAGTAGAGGTATAAACTCCATTTTCAACAGGTAACATCCGATAGGGAACTTCAATAACATATATCAGTTTCAAGAAATTCCACAAATATTTACGGGAATTAGAGCGCAGAGAGACAGACAGACAGACAAACCGAAGTCATTCACACTTTTCAACCTTGTTGGGAAGTGTTCAAAATGTTAGACTGGGTTAAAAACGCTTAATGTAAACGAAAGTACACTTTTAGCAAATATTTATTAATAGCTCTTTATATAACTGAATATTTTTGTGTCACCCTGTAAATCTAATGCTAATCATGCTATATTGTATGCAAAGCATTTTTTTTTTGTGCTTATAAATAATACATTTTAATTTCATAAAACTTCGTGCAAAGTAATGTTATTAAAATTTAGTTTTTAGAAATATCTCTCATAAAACGCAATTCTTTGGAATACTTTTGTGTGCCCCTGTAGTGGTGGTATTTGCTCCATTTTATGCAGGAAACATCAGATAGTGAACTTGAATAACATATTTCAATTTCATTAAGATTTGTGTGCAGTAAGGGTATGGAAATATGGTTTATAGCCTCTCATAGAACACAATGCTTTCGTAATACTTTTGTGTGTCCCTGTACACAAATCAGTGGTGGTATTTACTCCATTTTATACAGGAAACATCCAATAGTGAACCTGAATAACATATTTCAATTTCATTAAGATTTGTGTACAGTAAGGGTATGGAAATATGGTTTATAGAAATACCTCTCATAGAACACAATGCTTTGAAATATTTTAGGGTCTCCCTGTACACAAACCAGTAGAGGTATAAACTCCATTTTCAACAGTGAACATCCGATAGTGTACTTGTATATCATCTTTCAATTTCATTAAGATTTTTGTACAGTAAGGGTATGGAAATATGGTTTATAGAAATGCCTCGCATAGAACACAATGCTTTGAAATATTTTCGGGGTCCCTGTACACAAACCAGTAGAGGTATAAACTCCATTTTCAATAGGGAACATCCGATAGTGCACTTGTATAACGTATTTCAATTTCATTAAGATTTTTGTAGAGTAAGAGTATGAAAATATGGTTTATAGAAATTCCTCTCATAGAACACAATGCTTTGAAATATTTTAGGGGGTCCCTGTACACAAACCAGTAGAGGTATAAACTCCATTTTCAATAGGGAACATCCGATAGTGAACTTGAATAACATATATCAGTTTCAAGAAATTCCATTATTATTTACGGGAGTTAGAGCGCGGACAGACAGACAGACAGACAAACCCAATGCATAAACACATTTCAACCTTGTTGGAAAGTGTTAAAAATAATAATAAAAATTACCTTCTGTGTATAACTCTTTAAAGACCTCATTAAAAACTTTTAAGTTTAATTTACAAATGAAAATCAAACATTTCGAGGCATTTAGAATAATGTGTAAACTAATATTCATCTTTTTCTACTGTTTCTGGCATTTTAGCATTTTTCTGAATCTTTTTTTCTGATTTTAGCTTTTTTGCTAAAGAAAATTTTTACTCAGCTTAGACCCTGCTAGGGATGTGTGTGACAAAATTTTGTAGCAAAAGTAATGTGCGAAATTTCATTAAAATTACATTTGGTTACGCATCACTATAAAGTAGTGCCTATTAATGTAGTAAATCTTCCAACAGATGGCGTTGCTATGCTGCGTTTTTTTTTCCATTTCACTTAAGGCTCTATTTCATCTTCTATTGTGTATGAATGAACAAAACTGAATATAAGAATAGGTCATTCTAGACATTATGTTGGTTCAATATGAGTGAATATTGGCCAATAAGAAACGCTGTTAAATTTTCCCCGTCAGTGGTAAGGCTATATCTCAGAGTCTATTCTGTATAATTGCGCAAACTTCGGTATTTAAGAGGGACATTTTTAAATCTATCCTTATTGATTTTGAGTACGTATCTGCTGACAGGTGCCGCTCTGTGCTGCAATTTATCTCGAGAATAAGATTAAATCTGAACTTCTAAGATAGCACCAAATATGTTATGTGAGGTAACACATAAGAAAATGAATGCCCACTAAAGTTGACTGTACACTAATGTACAAGATAGTATTTGGACACTTTCAAATTTAGATGTTTTGTCAGATATATAGAAAAAATCTTGGGGAATTATCTTGAAACTTTGGAGCACAAAAAACATGTTATACCTCATATATTTCAGCAAAAGTATTGACTTGAAAAAGAAAAGGGGTCCAGTAAAAAATTAAAACAGAAATCAAAATGTTTTGTATCACCCTGTAAAACGCAATGCCTGAAATGCTTTTTTGCTGTAGTATGTGATTATGAGGGTTCTTGTAATTAACAGCATAAATTTTTATGAGACTATCACATATATTCATGGAGATATAACGGTTTCTTTAAAAAATGCAAAAAAATAACAATTTCCACTTTTTTAAGTTATAACACATAGGGTAATAGACCTAGTGTAAAGCCATTTTTAGAAAACTTGGCATATTATATTTGTCGCCAATGGAGTCGTGGCATTTTACTTCATCAGGACATTTAAACTGGCTGTGTTTAATTTGGTGATAACAGTAAAACTAACTCATATTAAAACAATAATATAATTTATTAACAAAACTATAACTAAAATTATGTTGCATCTTGCAACTTAAATAAATTAAATTATAACAAAAATGATAATCCATTTGAAGCCGCTGCTCGGGCTTTCATCTTCGTATAGGAAGGTTGATGCCACTCGGTAAAACTCGGGAAATGGAAGCTGTTGCCAAACGCCACAGGACTCCCCCTCCAGTCTTTCAGACGACATCTATACTGAGAACATAGACCTTATATATATAGACCACGCATCCCCCCTCGTTATCTGTCTGCATCATGAAGAGTTTCCCCAGCAAAATTGTCACGTGATGTTGGCCTGGAGGAAGAGTGAAGAATGATCACTGTGTTATTTTTCTGTAGGAACGAATTTTGTGTTTTTATTTTTATTGTACACGCACTTTTTATTTTATCATTTAGATTTACGCATGGGTGGAAAGCTAAACTTTCACTGATTAATTACATAGAAAAAAAAAATTATGATAAAACATTTTGCAAGCGAAAAAATTGCGTTTGAATTGACATAACCATCTTAAATCGTTCATGCATACAAATGAAGGGGGGGGGGGAGAGCTTTCTTACAGATTTCAGAGGAATCACCCTTAAGTCCAGTTCACGTGACTTCCGAGACTCAGAACAAAGGATGGAGGTATCAGATTACACTCTCATGTTGAAGACATTCGCTATAATGGTCAGTCCTATTGGTGGCGTGGTCTAGTATATAAGGTCTATGACTGAGAACGTGACACGTTTTCCAGATCTCAAGATGATTCCTCGATCAGATTCCTGCTCCCTTTCAGGCTCCAAATCAGGGTTCATGATGAACGCTGGCTTTAACCTATTAATAGAGACTGTCCTTTCTGTGCCTCGAACCAGGATCCTGAACTGTTTCGGATGACGAGACAGCACCTTCAATGGTCCCTCGTACGGCTGCTGCAAAGGCCTGCGAATGAAATCCTGTCTAAGGAAAACAAAAAGGACAGTTATTAAGTTCTTTATATACAAACACTTTTTGAACCTTATGGATGCCACTCAGTAAAAGTCGCGAAATGGAAGCTATTGCCAAACGCCACATATTTGACACAGAATACTGTAATCAGGATACAAAAATGTTAAATATCTTACGAAATATGAGCCTTTTTACAAAATCATTTTTAACTACGCATGCGTAAGTTTTTGGAAAGTTTCTTTTGCATAATTTAATAGCCAAAATATTGAACTAGTACTTATATGAAAGCCCCAAACAAATATCGTTTAAATTAAAAAAGTTATGAGAAATAGAATGAACAGAAGAAAGTTTCGTAATGGCCAAAATATACTAGTTTTTATATAGTTATATAGTTTTATTAGTACGACAGGACTATTTCTCTCAATCTGCCATTTTGCGTCGTTACCAATTTATAGTGTTCCACTTCGAAGATGACTGTCAATATCCAATTTTACCATTTAATTTCTTACTATATCTTAAAATATTTTGTGAAATCCGTAAAAACTTTTACATATATATATATATATATATTACTTCCCATCGGTGAGGATCGAACTCACACTTTTCGGGTTCGTAGATGACCACAAAGCCAACGTTTCACACCTGAAAATTTCCTGATTATTTAGACTAGTGTTTTTAGATATTTTTAGACTAAAACTGTTTTTTTTTTTTTTTTTTTTTTTTTTTTAATGTGTGTTATATTACGATTTATAAGATGAGTATATTGATATTAATTATGTTTTTGAGAAATTAATGGATTAATATTAATTAATCTGTGATGAATTTTGAGTATAATTTAAATATCAAATAATTTGTTTATAGTTTTATAATAAATACGAAATTGTTATAAAGATTACTTTACTACTTAAGGTATCTGTCTATGTTCAGAACACTTTTTTGCAAAAACAAAGAATATGGTTTAAATATACACATTTTTTGTTAAAATGCGACTTAAAATTTTGAAAACATATATAATTTTCACAAATATTCCATAAAATTTTTAAAAATGGGTTAATTTGTATAGAAATTTAGCAAAATTTTACATTCACGCCAGATGCTCTAAATTCAAATTAACTCAAAATATTTTAAATTCCGTTTTACTGCATATTACTATGACACTTACCTGTGCAATGAACTAAAATGTTTGTGATATTCCTTAAATTCACTGAAATATATCAAATCACACAGAAAAATACAGAATAATAATAATAAAAAAAGTCATTATTTGACATATAAGTGTGAATAATCATCAAATTTATACATAGGGCTTAACTTTTAGTTCAAAGCATAAAAAGAAATGCATAAAATACTGTAGAAAAATTTTATCAAATTATCTTCAAAACTTTTGAAGTAATCAGATTTATCGTATACAATAATCATTTAAAATATGTTTTTTCAGAAAATGCATTTAAAGATTTTGCTTTAAACAAACACTATATTCTATTCATTTTCTACATATAAAATTCTCCACATTTATATGACACTCCTGTGCTAATTTCATAATTAAGCACTTTTGATTGGCTTTATAATAAATTTTGTATAATTTAGCAATTTTGATTAATAATTAAGTAATTAATTAAGTAATTTTGTAAGGCATAATTAAGTAATTTTAATTTAAGTAGCTTACGGTGGTTCTAATTATCATACAAACGAAACTAAATGTGTTTTGGAAACCTAAAAGATTGCTCTGACAAAAAGAACTTTAAACGTAAGAATTCAAGAACATATCCGTAATGTTAAAGAAGAAAAAAGTTCAGCTTTAGTCAATTTTATTTACGAAACCTCAGCTTCACCTCTTTTTGACCAAGCGGAAATCATCTCTTCTCCAGCAACTAACTCAGAATTAACAGTTTCGGAAGCTGTGAATATAATCAAATATAATGCAATCAATTTTAAAGATGCTGCTTTTCTGCCTAAAATTTGGTATTTTCTAATACAATCAGATATCTAATATAGTCTGATTTCAACAGTGCCTTAGTGCTAATGATCGTTTATGGTGAAGAAAAAAATTTTCTACATAATTCCGACAGTTTTTTTGCAAGTTTGTTTTAAAAGTGGCAATTCTGAAACAAGTTTTTTCGTCTTGTGTCGCTAATTTTCCCACCAACGCAGCACTGGTGTGACGTGAAACCCAATCAGCCAACTTCTCGTATAAAGATTTAAATTAATACAAGTTCATCAGCATGTACCTCAACACAGACGAATGAATGACCTCAACTGCTCTACAGAAATGTGTCTCCGTGGTGAACCAAATAGTACTCGAATCTTCAACCTCGTAGTGTTTTCATTTTAATTAGACTGTTGCATCTATGTTAATAACTGTAACCGAAAATTAGTCTTTTGTATGTATATATTGTTGCTGTACTTGTTTGTTGAAAAATGGCTATGTCCTGATGATGCCCTGAAGCTCAGAGTGAAAGGCCTTGACGCAATGTGTACCTTTTAATGTTTTTAATTAAATGTTTATACGTGTCTAAAAGTGGATTCTTTTATAAATTGTGGCTTTATACAAAATACACGTGGGATAACATGTCTCTATATGAGATATTATTTTAAAATGTATAGAAATAGCCGATTTATTGGTTTCTTGTTTGCGGACGTAATTCATATGTTCTTTTAGACGAGTCTTAAATTTCGTCTAAAAGAACATAAGCATAACCATGGTTCAAGAACAGGCTGAAAGGAAAGCTGTTCGAAGATCTGAAGAGACTTACAAACAGCGACAAGCCGTGTTTTATGCGGGTGCTCAACGGGTAGAAGCTAGAAGACAAAAAAAAAAAAAAAACTGACGATCACATACAAGAAGACAGCAGAGCAAGCAGGCAGCAGATACAAGCAGGCAGCAGGATGTGGTCGGCACGATACCATAGGCAGTATAATCAGGCACAAAATGTGTGACCAACCTAACTGGGGGAGGGCCTCATATTACAGCTAAAAACCGCCAGCTATCCTAGAATATTGCTTTCTATAGAGTCATACCTAGTGCTTGCATGACTCTGTGTGATGAATGTTAAATTCAACCGCTGATCGTTCTTCTCCTCATACATTTACGTCGATCATCAACATCGATTGAATAACGGGATTTGTCATAAGATGACATTATTCATTCAGACCCTATTGAGTTTGACTGCAATATCATTCCACTTAATATTAAGAGGTGAGAGTGTCAGAAGAAGTCTCCTTAACGGTTCTTTGATTCTTCAATCCAATATGTTGGTCAGATCCCTTGATATCAATGTATATCCGCCTTTTAAAATGACATTAAATTATTGATTGTACCGTTTGTGGCGTTTGCGTTCCTGCAAACTCCATCTTAACTTAATTACTTAGATTACTAAGAAAACCAGAGACGTGAATTGAACAAACAATAAAAGTTTATTTGAACCAGATTAATGGGAGGGCGGCCTGGAAAATAGATCTTAGCTCAGTCAGCGTATTACTAAATCAAAAATATATAAATCAACAATTTAATTATCTTAAATATCTCACCACAGCAGATAGTCGAAGGTGTAGAGACGGTCGCACTCGTACTCCAATACTACGGCTTCACTATGGTACAGAGGATTCCCTTCTGACCCAGCTTGAACTTTCCGAAAACTAGTAGACACTCACAAACACTCAACACTACTTAACTTCACGCCACTAAATCTCCACTACTCTACTTCTCAATATCCGTCAAACTAAGATTCATCACAACCACTATAATATCCTCCAACATCCACACACCATCTACTAAAACCATCTCTATTTTTATACTTCTTCCTACACCCTCCTTTCACTACATTTCAATCCGTACTTTTAAAAATCACTTCTAATTTAACTAATATTCAAAATCTAAGTCTTTTAATGCAGCACCCTGCCGACACAAAACTACCCCGACCTCAACCTTCACCGAGTCATTGGCGACGAAGTGATTTTAACTGTCCCCACTTTCTACTTTGCTGGATCCAGCTTAATTAAAACAACTGTGGTGACGTTCTGACGTCTCAACCTCACACGTTGTTGGCGCAAATGAGCAGATCTTCTCATAGAAATTTGGACATGCGCAAGTGTAGACCCACAGCGTTTGCTTATTGTGCCTTCCTTGAGCTACTGCTCAAACTCCGTCAACAATTCATATTACCCATGAATATGACTGTAAGGCATCTTTTATGTCAATGTCATATCTGATATGCTAATTTGACTGTAAATATCCATCATAACCCCTTTAAATTTTGCTCTCGTGGCAATTATGTGGATTGTATGCTTTTACATGCTCAGTGGGGCTGAATGCTTAATCATTCACATTATTTGTCAAACCACATTGGCGTGCCAAGTTTCAAAATTGTGGCTAAATTATTTTGTGGTGCATATATATTTTGCAACAAAGTATGGTAAGGTAATAGCAGTTTTGTCTGTTTTATTTTTCTTTATTTTTTATTCTTTGCTTCTTCCTCTTTATGCCTCATAACTGCCTTTATTTATTTTATTTATTTATTTATTTTTTCTTTTTAGGAATGTCTCGATTTGATCGGAGGAAAATAGCTCTGAACTTTGGCATATTTGCAGCTTGTTTCGTTTTCAGTGTGATAAGTTACTTCTTTTGGGATATGATTATTCAGCATGTAAGTTTAATTCTGAGTATATGTTCCATTTGCAACACAATTTATATAAGATATTCATATAACTTTGTAAAATTTTTAAATATTTTACTTTTTTATTTTTTCTTTGTATTTTTTAACCCGTTAGTAGTCGCTATAGACAGCGCCACCTATTATTACAGATTGCGCACTTTTTACTTAACTGTCACCAATAATTTTAAGAAGTGATGTGATCGACGTTTCTTCGATTTTATTAGCGTTTTATGTATATCAAATGCCACTTCTAAAAATTTATGGTGGCTATTGAATAAAAAAATCTGGAAAAACTGAAAGATGGGCGGCAAATCGACCAACTAGCGACTACTAACGGGTTAACAATAAATAAATAAATAAATAAATATCTGGAATAAAAATATTGTATATTTTAAATCTTTTATGATATGCTACAAAAAATGAAACATGCAAATAAACTTTTAATCTAATATCTGTACATTCCAGAAATTGCAAATAAATATGTTGCATATTATAAAAATTTTTGTAAGGGAGATGGTTGAAATGCCCCAGTTCGAGCTATGATCATATAGGGCTAAAGGAAGAGAATGCGTTAATTATCACTTTTTTCAGTTACGTAGTGTTGAGGTGCAGGACGATTGAATCAAGAGAATCCTAGGTCTGGGTAGTAACTACCTCCACGGGAGCCATTCTAATACGGTAACCGCCGCTTAATAAAATCACTGGTTTATAAAATCAGCCGCTTAATCTGATCAAATCGCCAGGAGCGGGATCAAATCAATACAAACAACTTTTGAAGCCGCCGCTCAATAAAATCAGCATCGCTGGTTAATAAACTCAAAAATATCTCCTCGGCAGCCAAAAATATCATTTATGCATACAAAGAAAAAAAAATTATAATTTTTTGGGGGGTGGGGGAAATAGAAAAAGAAATTAAAGCACAACAAACCCTTCGTTATCGCTCATTGTTAAAGATTTTACACTTGCAGCACAATTACAAGTTAAACACGCCCCCATAACTTATCTCCGTAACAACTTCAAGGAACGTATTCTTCAAAGCGCAGTAATAAAATAGAAATTTGATTTGAAATGTTTTATTTTTTCTAATTATTAGAAGGCAATTTCTAGTTCTTATTTTGAAATTACTATCATTCATGAGGTTTAAACGGAAAGATTTTAAATTTATAAAAAAAGCGTGAACTTTTGGTAAAGTAATAATGATATTTTCCTCTAACGAAAGTGCACGGGAACTTAGAATGCATTTACTTATATCGAAGAAATAATTAGTTAATTATCTATCAAAAATTAATTAATCTTGTTTACTAATTCCATTATTCGTTACCTTTTGAAGTTTCTTTCGAAATTCAGGGAAGTAATACCTTTTCCTTGAGGACAGGAACGTTCGCTGGATATAAAAATCAGCCGCTTAATAAAATCACTTTGGCTCTGAACGAATGTGATTTTAATAAGCGGCGGGAACTGTATTTCTGTCAGTAGTAGCATGGATTTCGGAGAAAAACAACTCCGAAAGTGTAGATCGGTGAGCTCTACGTAGGTTCAAAACCCGTCTTTCCCATCTACTATCTTAAAGGCAGAAGTTCTAGGTTATTAATGGAAACTAACCCACTTTTAAAATACAATCGTCCCGAAGAATGCGACTCTACGCATTCATAAACGGGCAGTAGGAGAGTTTTTACTATTTTGTTTAATATATAAATATATATTAGTGTTACATTAGTTTTGGTTTGTTTTGCTGATTTCATTTTTTGCACTAAAAGGACAATTAGATGGTTATTTATTATTTAAATAGGATTCCAAACCCATACAGACATCTCTTTATGAGCCGGCACTCGAACTCAGTGCTTGTTAACAAAGCTTTAAGTGCCAGCCAGTTCAGCCACTAAATGAGTGTTAAATTCAGGATTTAGCATTTTATTTAATTTTTATTTTATAGATATATCGTTGTACAAAGTTAATTACATAATATTTGCAACTATTTTTCTCTCAGGCTTCTGATTTTTTCCAAGCCCCAAGGACGCATACAATTGGACTTTTAGAAATTTAAATTATCAACTCAAGATTAATCAGGAAAAGCATGTGAAGAGAAAGAAGATGGACATAAAAAAGTTTTACCCATTGACTATTTTAATGCCATTTATTGAGTACATGAAATTGCGTACATCTGAGCTTTTGTGATTTTATTTATTTATTTATTTATTTTATTTATATATTTATTTTTTCTTTCTTTCTTTCTTTCTTTTATTTATTTATTTATTTTATTTTTTCTTTTTTTTTTTGAGAAAATTTATATTTAGTGTATTAGATTTTTATTTTATAAGTAATAAAAAGCGTAATTTTAACAGAAGGATTTTTTTTTTTTTTTTTTAATAAAATGTTGCTCTATGTAGAATGAAACTAAAATTATTCCAAGCTATAACGAGAAATTACTAAAACTTAGCATGCGAAACAAGAACTTAATACTTAATTATCTGCATTCCTTGTAATAATTACAAATTCTTTTGTAGTTTATTCGAATGTAATGCACGTTAAACAAGCTTAAAAATTATATTAAATATAAAACTAAAAATTTAAACGTTATTGGGTTTGTTAAAATGGCTTGATTTCAATAAGGAATAATTTAATTTTATCTAAAATTAAATATTTCATAAAAAAAAAAAAAAAATAAATAAACTTTCATAATTACATAAATACACTGGTTCTCATAATTATAAGGACACCCGTTTTTCTATATAAACTAAACACTGAACACTATTATTAATACAAATATATTTTTTATTAATTTGAATTTCATTAATAGACTATATTTAAAAAGTTTTATCGTTTTTCTATCTTAAAAAATTTTAAATACGGTCAAAAAGATGACTTTCCAGGTGTTCACAATTATAAGGACAGCTCGAATCTTAGTAAGTTTTTTTCAGTTATACTTTAAATTAATATTTTATGGGGTCCCTTTTTAGGGTGAAACAGTCAGACATTCTCTCTGGTATATATATATACATTTTTTTTTTTTTTTTTTATATATATATATTCAGTTTCGATACCATTTCATACAGCATAGATGATATTCTGAATACATTTAAGCTATCTAAAATTGCTTTCCACTTGCATGCATTTTTCTAATATGATAAATTAAGTTTTTTTTTTTTTTTTTTTTTTTTTTTTTTTACAACAATATATTTTCTTATTAATTCTTTATGCATGAGTAAAGATTTGAATACTTCATATAAATAGGTCATACTTGAAAGTTATAGAAAGTTAAAAATTCAAAAGCTACTAATGCTTACGATTTGGTAAAAAATAATTTCACATAAATGTTTTTGTGTAATTTGTTAAAATTAATGAATGTCTAAACATTTCTTTTTTTCCCTATTGGTGTTGGAATTTTAACATTATTGTAACTTGTTCAAATTTTGTGTATCAATTAAATGTATGTAAAATTTTTGTTTGTTTGTTTTCCTTCAAATAAATAAAAAATTTCCAACTTAATATATATTATTATTTATGGCAAATACATGGTGGCCATAATTAAATTGATTGTGTTTCTTGTATTCTGTAGTACGATCTAACTGGAAGAATGGAACCAAAGTTTATAGGAAGATTAAACAAGACGAGGGACAAAGGCAGTGATGCCAGATGGTCGAAAATTATTTCCCCAAACAGGTCTTCAAATTTCCCCAAATCAGGTTTTTTTTTTTTTTTTTTCTCGAAAAAATCCCCAACTTGATTTTTACTAAAAAGGGGGAAAAAAAAAAAAAAAAAATCAAGCATATTTAAGCTCAGATTTTTTCCCAAATGAAGGCAATTTTCGAAAAAAATCCCCAAATAACCATAAAGCTATTGAAAGTCCCTAGTCGTAGGGATAAATCATTACGTTGCCAACATTGACAGAAAGTTGAAGAACTCCCCAGATTTGCCCCCAAAAATTTTAGAATTCCCCAAAAAAGTCCCCACAAATATTTGGTTCCCAAAATTGTCCCCAGAAGCCTCAAAAATCCCCAAAATGGGGACAAAATACCCAATTTGGTATCGCTGGACAAAGGATTCCGAAAAAGAGGGAAAGAAAAAAAGCTTTCCATAAGCTACCATTTGGGATATACGTTGATGGCACTGTATTATAAATAAGAAAGTTTAAAAAAAAAATGGAAAGAGGAGATAAATTAATAAGGTACCTCCAATTTAAAAATTATAAAGGGGAAAAGAAGAAAAAATTGTGCGCAATCATCAAGTTTAAATTATAAATTGCAATAAAAGTTTTACTTAGAAAAACTTACCTTTTCACTTAGCACCACACATCCCAATAACGGTAAATTTTGGAACATTATTTATTAGGACTGAGGACTATTAGTCTCAGCGGATTTTTACGATACCAGTTTTACGATAGTTTGACATTTATCGAAATCTAAAATTTATCGAAAATATAATTGAATAATTTGAAAGCAATGTTATAATTTGAAAAAAAAAAAAAAAAAAAAATACATAATAATAATAAATAAATAATTGTTTTCCGTCCTAAACTAAATTCTGCTTTTGCCAGAATTTCACCAAAAACCTCTTTTTTTTTTTTTTTTTTTTTTTAAGAAATAAGCAGCATGCAGGCTGCCATACTATATCTCAAAGAGTCCGGAACGACATCGTTATCACCAAAAATAAATTCAAAAACTGGCGTACAGACAATAGCAAGAAATTAAAACTTCTTCACACACCATAAATTTTAAATCAGCACAACCGGTTTCGAAAGGACGTAGAGCCTTTCTTCATCAGGTGCAAACATGTGTTTGCACCTGATGAAGAAAGGCTACGTCCTTTCGAAACCAGTTGTGCTGATTTAAAATTTGTGTTTGCACCTGATGAAGAAAGGCTCTACGTCCTTTCGAAACCGGTTGTGCTGATTTAAAATTTATGGTGTGTGAAGAAGTTTTAATTTCTTGCTATTGACATCGTTATCGTTCAAAACGGCGCCAAAGAAAATCGCCAAATTCAGTTGTGGGGAGATACTATAGTTGTACCTAGCTGCGGTGGCGTTAATACGTAAGTACCTTTTTCTCTGTATTTAAGGCAAGGCTAGAGTTAAAATGGCTATTGTGGTTGCGTAATTGAATTCCTTGGCGAAAAACATACGAGTTTCTTCATTTCTAAATTTTAAAAATAGCTAAATTGGTCATAGTAAAGATCCATCATTTTAAATATATTTTGAGTGAAAAAACTAAATCTTTATATAAAGTAATCTATGTTGTTGTCTCGTAAATTTCATTTTAAAAAATTCTGGACTTAACTTCTAAATTTATACCAATCGTTGTTTAACATAATTATTATAGTCATTACTAAATCTTTTTCGCCTAACGTTAAAATAAAAATTTATAATATAAACTAAACTAATAGTATAAACTTAACTAATAATATAAAATAAAATAAAAATATTAACCAATTTTCATTTCATTTTTATTAAATTTTTACTTAATGTTTTTAAAATATCGGTTATCCGCGATTGTAATGAAATGCTCGCCCTCTGGTGGGCTAAGGGGAAATTACAATAAACATGCTTTAATTCGAATTCCATCAAGCCGCCATTGCTAGCCGATGTTTAGTTTCACATATATTTATTGAATAAAAATGAATAAATCCGGTAAAAAAGATAACACATACTGTTGTGTGCTCCAGTGTAACTCCAAAGGACCAAGAAATTCAGAATTAAGCTTCCATTTATTTCCAAATGACAAATTTAAAATTTCAGTTGCTTCGGCTAATGGAAGTAAAGAATTAATCAGATGGTTTGAAACTAATATTTGTTCAACTTCAGTTAAAAATGTACTTCCGATCGAACTTTGAATAAACTGAAATATTTTTTTTTCCAAAAGCAATCAATTTTCCATGATATAATGGCGGAGAAATTATAGTACGAATATTAAGTAGAATAACAAAAAGAACAAAAATAGATACACGTGGCTGTAATATTTACTAACGACAAGAGCTGAAAAAGCGCCATCTATCGATCATTACAAACGCGGATTTTCATGTTTTGCTATTCTAAATAATTTTATTCTTCTCTCGAGCATCTCAAAGATGCTAATATTTCAATTTTCTTATTTACACCATTGATCACATTTTAATTTTCCTGAGGAAAGTGACGTCAGAGACACAGAAAAAAACGTCATAAGAGAAACTTTTCCCTCCGGTGGCAAATAGAGTACCTTCATAAACCCGACGTTTTTCTTAATAACTCCGTTAATTAAAATGATAGAAATTTCTAAGCAGCTGGAATGCCTTCCTTGAAGCAGTCGGAATACACTGATACCTCTCATGATGCAGAGCACTTTGCCCTCCGCGAGAAGATGCTGTAGCAGACAAAAAAAAATTGACGCCAGCGACAGTTATTTTTTTTTAATATATAGAGAAAGAAAAGAAAATGAATAATAATCAGTATCGAAACAAAACTATCGATAATTTTTTTTTTAATAGTTTTGAATTAGGAAATAAAAAGCGCGCGTGCAAAATGAAACATATATATATATATATATATAAAAAAGTAAAATTTATTATGACATTTAAGTGCCAATATTTAAAATATCCACAAATATTTTTTAAATAAATCATATCAATAGAAAAAGAAATACCTTTAAAGCTATAATAACGTCAATTTTACATTGTAAGTTTAATTTTTCACAAAGCTTTATAATACCTTTTTTTTTTTTTTTTTTTTTTTTTAAAAAATAAACAATAATAATGATGATAATAATGCATTCTTATCTTTTTTTGTGTGTGTGTGCAGTGAGTAAATTCATTTCAAAATGTGGTGATAGGTGTTTTTCTATCTTACAAATGCAGTCTCATTTCATTTTCTTAGAAAAATAAATAAATAAAAATAAAATCTCAACAGATTTTTACTATTCAATAAATTGCTCATAAGGAGGTTTTTTCACACATTATGTAATGTTTAATCCACTTATTTATTTACTTATTTTTCGGAATCCTTCGTCTCCGGTCTTCTTACAGATGCCGATGCTTTTCTTGCAATTAGCTCGCCTTACAGAACACTGTAAGCACTGTGAGTCCAATTGTGGACACCCTGTATTTGGAATATTTGGAATTAAAAAATAATTATATTTCAGACAAATATACTTTTGATATAATATTAGGAAAAATTCTTCATGAAATGTAGATCATAGTATTTATAGCAATGAAAAACATTTTTACATTTTCTATAAAATTTAAATTTTCATTACGCTAATTTATTTTTGTGATAGTTTAGTTTTCATTCCATTCATAATATGTAAAGTATGTTTATAATAAAATCGTTTAAAGAGAAAAGTGTTTTATCAGAAATTTTAAAAATTTAAATAATTAATTCATATTTTTTTTAATGTTATATAAGCGAAATTACTCACCAATCTAAATTAACATGGAATTTCTTATGATTTAACCCTTTGAAGGGCAAGCAAATTTTCTCATGTAAAATCAAAAGCCACCAGAATTACCCAGTGACGTTAGAAAAGAGAAATAAATGAAGTTATTCCTCTGAGTTATAAAAGAAAAAAATTATAAAAAATTTCCGGAGTCAATTTTTGCAATTGATAATTAAAATTTGCATTTGTACTATGCAAACGGCGCCCCTAAAAGGGTGAAAATATCAACGTCTATTGTACAAAAATTAGCAAGAATTATCCCTCCTTTGATTTCATTTTTGAAACTGCATGTTTTTTCTTGTTCATTCTGCAGATTTTTGACAGAACATTTGAATGCAGTTTTATACAAGCGAATAATGATCACACAGAGATTCGAACCTGCGTCCTTTAACTTACGCTCTGCGACCAGAGTTTACTCTATTGATACATAACCGGCATTTTTCTCTTATTTCTAATTTTTTTTTTTTTTTTTTTTTTTTTTTTTTTTTTAGGACTGAACTTATTTAAAATACACAACCCAATCATTTAGGAACTTTAAAAAATACATAACAATGTCTCACACTATTTTTTTTTTTTTCTTTACAAAGAAAATAAAGTTGAATACACTGAGAAAAAATTCTATAACTGACATCTAGAATCTAAATTGTAGTTCCATGTCATCCTTATAAATTCTAGTCTCCTTGAAAAGCGAGTTCTAGAAGTCCCTATTAGAATTCTAGAGCGTTTGCCTATATTCTAGAGGACAAAGTTATTTAAAAATATCTGCAAAAAAATGAGACTACAAGAGGCGGGTTTCAGCAAATAAAATCTTGGTGTATGACACAATTCTACAAAATCAAGCGAGAATTTCTCGCAATACAAAAGATTCAGAATATTCGGAATATTCAGAATATTGTTTCACCATCTAGAAATGTGTGGTAAACTACAAATTCTCGACCATTTCGTCTATTCAGTTTATTGGCGTGCCTTTTGCGCATAGTTCGGAAATTTATATTTCTAGTCAAGGGATTTAGAAAATTGCCGTTTATTCATTCTAGAGGAAGGCGGTATATTTTTTTTCTCAGTGTATGCAGATAGGATATATTCCTTTCTTGGGTCACGCTATTTTATAATATACTGCATTGGCAGAAAAGTTTTGTCGTATTTTACTACCTGAATTAATTTTACCTGTCAGCACAAGACAAACAGGTAGACTATATTATGTGGGGTCTTATTATTTTAGCGTACATCTTGTGTAAGTAAGATTACTTTCAATACTCTTCATCAATTAGTTGCGAAGTACAGAGTGAATCTGGCAGTCCTGAATATATAATTGAACATTGCATAGTTAAGATAAATTTTATTTCTTTTATTTCTTTTATTCATTGTAAAAATTACACCTAAGAATTTTCTTTAAATACATAGCTTTTAAACATTTTTTTAGTAAGCTCTTTTATTAAACCGTAATTATTATTATTTGACAGATTAATAGCCATGCAGTGTAGAATTCATTATGATAAATGTAAATAGACCTTAGTAAAATTAAACATAATTTATACGTCTCACTAATATACTAAAACCAATGTAACATTTAAAATGAGATAATGAATACAAAAATTTTAAAACTTTTAAAATACACTTTAATTAAAAACATTAAAATACACGGCAGACGTTTAGGCTAGAACATTAGCCCTCCTCAGTGTCAAACATACAAGCACATCATTTACAAAGAAATTCATAACACATCGTAACAAGATTATATATTCAGGAGGAATAGCTTTAGCCTCGTTCAAGGCAGAATGTCTTGGTGTAATCTATTGTATCCCCTGTAAAAATTGTGATTCTACATATATCGGTGAAACTGGCAGAACAGGTGAAATTAGATTAAAGGAACATAAACTCTCATATAAAACAGGTGATTTAAGATCAAAACTCGTAATCCATTCCTTCAATAGTGATCATATTCCTGATTTTGACAACTTTAAAATTCTAGCCTCTAATGTAAATTTATATAAATCCCGTATTTTTCTAGAGGGCGCTTTTACTAAAATGCAACATTCTGCCTTGAACGAGGTTAAAGCTATTCCTCCTGAATATATAATCTTGTTACGATGTGTTATGAATTTCTTTGTAAATGTTGTGCTTGTATGTTTGGCACTGAGGAGGGCTAGTGTTCTAGCCAAAACGACTGTCGTGTATTTTAATGTTTTTAATTAAAATGTATTTTTAAAGTTTTAAAATTTTTGTATTCATTATCTCATTTTAAATGTTACATTGGTTTTAAATAGACCTTGGTCGAATATATTTTGTAAGTTAATTACCGGTATAAATATTGAACATTGAAATTGTTCAGAAATAAATAAAAAACAAATTTAATAAAAATGTAAATTTTGATATTTATGTTCTTTTTTTAATGCTAGTTCATTCAATAAAACTGCATTGCATGCACTTCTACTATGTTGAAATTTTGTTTTGTCATAAATGATTTCATTTTTGTGTATGTCTTTTGTCAAAGATATCTGTATATATCTGCATACATTTAAAAGTTCAGTGAATTTGTTATTTTCAATAAAATAGTTTTCAAATTAGTGATTTTATTTATTTATTTATTTTTATTTATTTTTGTATTGTGTATCACTCAAATCGCCGTATTACAGTTTGTTTACTGGGGCATATTACAGCAACTATATGCAGACGAAAACTTATTTTTACCAAAATATAAACACAAGAAAAGGGGATCAAAATAAGACGAAGTCAGTTAAAATAATGGAAACTTACAGGATATGTTCCTTTATCTGAGGCATTATATGAAAAAGGCTAGCAGAATTTGATGGGTTTTTTAGGACTGGACTGAGGGCTTATTAGTCTCAATCTGGGATTTTTGCGTTGTCGATTTCGATAGTTGGACATTTGTCGAAATCTAAAATTTATCGAAAATATAATTGAATAATTTGAAAGCGATGTTATAATTTGAAAAAAGAAAAAAAAAAAAAAAAAAAAAAAAAAAAAAAAAAAATAGTCCTCCTTCCTAAACTAAATTCTGCATTTGCCAGAATTTCATCAAAATCTTTTATTATTATTATTATTATTATTATTATTATTATTATTATTGAAAGAAAAAGAAAAGAAAATTAATAATAATCAGTATCGTTACAAGCGATATCGAAAAAGTTTTTTTTTTTTAATAATTTTGAATTAGGAAATAAAAAGTGCGCGTGAAATAATATGAAATAAAAATAAGTAAAAAAATGAATTTAATGTTTTTGTTTTTCGGGGGCTGCTCATGCATATAAAAAATGCGTATTAAACGAGTCGAAGAAGGAAGCGAAATAAGTATTGAGTTATATTACGATAAATACGATATATAATTTGATACGATATATTAGACCTATCGTCCAGGGTTAGTAGGCATTTTCGTTGAAAGAAATAATTTGTTCGTTCCGTGCAACTTGCACATTAGTCCCTTGAGGTACAACTTTCACTTTAGTCCCGTCAGGTACAACTTGCACATTAGTCCCCTTTAAATATAGTTTTATTTATTTATTTTATTTATTTATTTATTTTAATTAAGTGTATAATGCTAATGAATCTTGAATTTTAATGCCCGAGTAACAAAAACAAATTTTTTTTAAATGTGAAAATATGGAAACAGTTTAAGGAATGATACAAAACAGACTTACTAGCTACATGCATAGAACATATTTATTTATATACACAACATTTTACAGAAATAATATAAATAATTAAAACTACATCAAAGTAGCTAAGTTAAAATGCAAAATCTTTAGTCTGATTCATGGTAAATGTAATCATTGACTAAATGTAAAAAATATAATTAACGGTCAAAAAAAAAAAACTATTATAAATTATTATTATTATTATTATTATTGTTCAAGATTTACAGATTATATATTCGGAACGTATCAGAACAATTCTTTTTTCATTTAGATATTTTCTAGAAATTATATTTAGAATATGTATATAAAAATGCTTAAATAGTTCAATTATAGCTAACTCTAATAAAATATTTCTGCAAAATCTTTCTTTTTGAATTTAAGAATTACAGATTGCTTTTTCAAAACATATCAGAAAATATTTTTCCATAATTTACATGTATTTGAGAAGTTATACACTGGTTAATTTGAAATGTTAGATTTTGTGTCTAAGTTATGATACCTAACAAAATACATAAATGATAGTTAACTCTAATAAAACTTTTTTAAAAGACATTCTTCTTAAATTCAAGAATTACGAATTGTTTATTCGAAGCATACAACAGCAATAATTTTGCCATATTTATATATTTTCCAGAGGTTACGTTTATAATTCAAGCTATTTAAAATGCGAAACTAGTTAATGCAAAATCCAAAAATTAGTCTGAGTCCTGAAATCTGAAAATATATGCTGAGTATAACAAATCAAATTAAAAGGCTTTCTTACAAAGCTTTCATTTTGAGTTAATATATTACAGAATTTTACCTTATTTCCATTAGCAATATTTATAATTTAAAATATTAAAGTAATTAATTTAACATCAATTTTTGAGTCTAATTCATGAAACTAATAAAAAACTAGTTGGCATAGGTGGACTCTGCTCAGTTCCCCATCATATGTATGTTCTCATAAATTTCTTGTACAGGACATATTAACATATTATATACATGTTAAGAGAATTGAATTTGACCAAACGCTTGACACAGTGACAGAACGAAATCCTCGCCTAATAGACTACCCATCCTTCAGTTCGATATCTTATTCTAATCCATTAATTTACTTTATTGGGATCAATTTCGTAGTTTATTTTCATGCTACTATTTCCAATGCAACTTTCCCAAAAATGCGTATTTATATGAGATATCGCCCCATTTTGCTATGTTGATAAAATCTTAAATTTCGAAATTTTCCTATTAGAATATTTGTAGTCAATCATGTTCAAACAAATATCATAAATATTATTTTGAAATTGTCTGATATATTTATGATCCTCAAAGTGGACGTTTATGGTCGATTTTTCCTTATTCTGCCATTTTAAGTAAATCATAAATTCCAAATAACTTACGAATTTTTTTAATTGGAAAAATCATAGACTATGGTATTCATGTCAGTATCCTACATAATATTTCAAAAGTGGTCTGACATCTTTATGATGAAAATATCCCTCAAGATTGACGTTTATGTGAAATTTTGCTCTATTCTGCCATGTTAAGAAATTCGTAAGTTTCCAATAACTTAAGAAACTTTTATATTGGAAAATTCATAGTGAATACTATTCATACCAGTATCCTAAATAATACTTCTAAAGCTGTTTGACATCTTTACGATGAAAATATCCCTCAAAATTGACGTTTATGTGAAATTTTGTCCTATTCTGCCATGTTAAGAAATTCGTAAATATCCAATAACTTGCGAAGTTTTTTAATTCGAATGTTGCAAATAAATAGGGTTCTTGCCAGTGTCTAAAGTAATATTTTAAAACTGGTCTGACCTCTCTGCGATCATTTGTTCGTGAGATATCGTGCAAACAGTCTAACAAGCTAACGAACTAACACACTAAAACACTAACAGACATCCTACAGACAGACACCATACAAATTTTGTCATTTTCGGATTCCTCACACCTAAAAATGTGTAAAAGAGTCAAAAAACTGAGGTCGGAAATTTTCGAGATTACCTAAGTTCCCCATACCTATAGTATGATGAGGAACTAACACTAATAAAAATTTTCTTTCAAAAATGTGCAGAGAAAACTATTTTAATCCATGAACAGTCACTTATCCACTATTTTTTTTAGTTCCCCATCATACTACAGGTATGGGGAACTTAGGTAATCGTGTAAAATTTCGACCTCGGTTTTTTGAGTTTTTTTATACGTTTTCAGGTGTGAGGAATCCGAAAATCACAAAATTTGTATGGTGTCTGTCTGTATGGTGTCTGTTAGTGGGTCAGTTGGTCAGTCCGTTAGTGTGTCAGTCCGTTAGTTTGTTAGTCTGTTTACACGATATCTCACGAACAAATAATCGCAGAGAGGTCAGATAATTTATATATATATATATATATATATATATATATATATATATTTCATTTTTCGCTGAAAATACGGGTTTGGAAAATTAGCACGTTCAGACTATGTTATTAAAATGTAATTCAGAAACCCCGTTCACTTTGCATTCGGAACTCAAATTGTGGACTATTAACTATTTAAACAGAACTTTCATTCGTCTTTTTACTGTAAATTATTATTATTATTATTACTTTTTTTTTTTTTTTTTTTTTTTTTTAGTTTGATTGCTAATTTTTATCATCAACTTACATTTTTATATACAGCATAAGACTAAGATCATGACTCGACAAATATTTGCGTAACAAAACAGCATTAGGGGCACATCTTTCAAAGGAAGAGCCTATTTTTAAAAATGGAAAAATTAAAAAATTTTAAATAAAGAAATTTTTTTTTTTTAAATTCAGAATTAAAAAAAAAAGAAAAGAAAAGGATGAATGCATGTACAAACAATTTGTGTGTGTGTGTGTGTGTTTTTGTTCACTAGTACGACATTACTCTATTGATTAAAAATATTATTTTGTTGTACAGTCGGTAACAAAAGTGTCCGAACGCTAGCAAAAATTCCTATGTGAAAAAAGTACGCTTAATACAGTTTTGCTCAATAAATCCTTGTCGAATCCTGTTCTTAGACTGATTAAGAATCTGAGATATAGTCTTCCCGTTCCCTGGGAATATTACAGTATACTAGTGCCACTTATCTGCCGGTATGCACCCAAATTAGGTCAACTTGAATTTTCTTAATGACTTTCTCACACGTCAAGTTTTTATCGATTATATGCAATAGAACCTGGGATATAGCCTTTTCTTAAATGGGAGAAATCACAGTCTAGAGGTGCCACCTGTTGATCGAGTACTTCCAAATTAAATCAATACAGTGTTTTATGATTCTGTTATATACCATTTTTTGTGTAATTATGTACAATAGAATCTAAGAAATAGAGTTTCCGTTCTCGGTGAATATTGCAGTACGTCAGATCTACTTATCGGCAGATATGCGCCCAGATTGAATCAGGATAATATTTTATAATGGCCTACTCGTGCATCAAGTTTTATTATTATTATTATTATTATACACAATAGAACCTGAGATTTAGTCTGTCCTTAAATGTAAAAAAAAAAAAAAAAAAAAAAAAAAATACAGTACAGCAGCGTCAGCTGTAAAGCGTTTGACACCAAAAAATTAATAAGAATTAATTAATGTCACGACGCATCTATATATACATTTATATGTAATTCTGTTCAGTTATTCCTGTGATACAGTAGCCCCAAACTTTTGTCACTCACACACAGGTAAGCAGACAAACATTTTCAAAAAAGATTTAAATCGTATTCTAGACCTCTCAAAACGTGTAAATTTATCGAAAAACAAAGTTGGAAATTTTTGTGAATCCAATACTTTCTTCTATTGATTACAGAATAAAGTAAAAGTACTTTATAACATATTTAATATTCTATGTTCCACTTTTCATAAGTGAAAAATTTCTTCTTCTTTTCTGATGCCCCTCCAAATACATTTTTGCTTTCACTTATTTCAGTGCATGGCTATCACTGGGAAAAAAAAAAAAAAAAAAAAAAAAAAACATTAAAAGTACAGGAAAAATCTGGCAGCTGGGGTGCCAGTATTTCTCCGTCAAATATGCAGTTTAAGACCGTAAAGTTGGATTACTGACATACATTTTACGCAGGAATTCTGTAAATCAAACAGGTTTTTTGTTAAAAGTACAGTTTTGTCCCGTATATTTGACGGTGAAATACTGGCACCACAGCTGCCAGATTTTTCCTGTACTTTTAACAGTTTCACTGCAAAAAAAAAAAAAAAAAAAAAAACTTAAAAGTACAGAAAAAATCTGACAGCTGGAGTGCCAGTATTTCTCCGTCAAATATACAGTTTAAAACCGTAAAATTGTATCACTGATATACATTTTACACAGGAATCCTGTAAATCAAACAGGTTTTTTGTTAAAAGTACACTGTCAGAAAAGTCCTGTTTGCTGCCAGAAATTTTCTGCAATTCAGAAAAATACGTTCTATCAACGAAAAAATTACGTTGATGGAACGCATTTTTCTGAATTACAGGAAATTTCTGGCAGCAAACTGCAGCAAACAGGACTCTTTTTTTTTTTTTTTTTTTTTTTTTTTTTTGACAGTGTACAGTTTTGTCCTGTATATTTGACGGAGAAATACTGGCACCCCAGCTGCCAGATTTTTCATGTACTTTTAACAGTTTTTTCTTTTTTTTTTTTTTTTTTTTTTTTTTTACAGTGTATGAATTTTGCATTATTTTTTCTATTTATTCTTACAAAGATTGTTTTTAAGTAAGAAATAATTATAGAACATGGTTTTTATCATCAAGAAAAGGACTTGCATTATTTTTTCTATTTATTCTTACAAAGATTGTTTTTAAGTAAGAAATAATTATTGAGCAGGATACCAAATTGCAAGTTTTAAAGAAAAATCAAACTAAAAAGTAGGAATTAGAAAAAACAAAAACTGACGTGATGTAATATTATTATTTTCGGTTTCAGAGAGTAAAAAATCCATAAGAAATAGTTAAAAAGTTCTGTGCAGACTTGTGTTATATTAATTGTGTTCTCATAACATACCAAATTAACAACTTTCATAATTAAACATTTTAGGTAATAAATAGTTGCAATTTTAACAAATTAAAATTCTCAAATAATTCATTTAAATTTTAAGAGTTCTGTATAAATCATCAGGCTTTCTGCGAAACATTCTGAATGAAAAATTACGCAATTTTATATTTTATATCAGTATTCAACTATCACATGAATCTCAGTCACATATATTATTTATTTTTTTTTGCAAGGATTACGTATTAGGTTTCCATGAATAGTTTTTGAATCTATAAAACTTTTATATAGTTTTGCGCTGTTTCAACATTAAATGGCACCTAAAATAATTCGTTTACATATAAACGGTTCATTTCATCATGTTTATCACACTTTTCTGTAGGAAACTGCCAAATTTCATGTTTTATGTGAAATAATTTTTACACTATAGCTAAGAAAGCAGAAAAGAAACGATAAATTGAAAAACGGTTGGTTGGTTGGTCGGGTTTTACGTCGCACTAGTGCGGCGCAGATGGGCAATTGGTGACGGTCTGGGACACACCCCTAAAAGTGGTCCGGAGACATGCCATCGCAATTTTCATCCTCCACGGAAGGGATGGCTCACCCGCTTCGGTAACCCCCAGAGGTATTTTTGATGGGAACATGGAGGACATTGCGGCCACAACAGATTTTACGTGCACCAGCCACCATTAGTCTTTGGCCGGCTCGAGTACCGAACCCGCAATCTTCCAATTACGAGGCCGGCGCTCTACCGACTGGGCTACCGCGGCCCAATTGAAAAACGGAAAAAACCGTAGCAGTAGGGTTTTCTTTTCTTTTTTTAAGAAGAGAGAGGCCTTAAAAAAAATGGAAAGTTCAGTTAATTCTAATAAAAACATTCTTTCTGAAAAACTTGCAGAAAGAAAATTCCCTTTTTTCCAAGAACAGTTAGTTATCCAATACTTCTCGGAAAATTTATAACGCGCTATCAGTTCTCCAAATATTGCTTTGTGAGTCAGAATATTATGCTTGCTGATACAGTTTGCTTATTATATTGGAACTAAAGAAAACAGTCATTATTTTTATTCCTGTAATTTGATTTTTTTTTTTTTTTTTTTTTTTTCAAAAACTGGTGCATCTGCGTTCACTCATTCATAAGATTGTGGAGAAAATTCAGTAACGATGTAAATATATGTACATTGCACAAATAAATACTTATGCAATGAATTTTGAGAATTCCTTGAAGAGTAGGATAATAAGATTTTTTTTTTCTTCAGTATACATTAGAAGAAAGTACCATGAAAATTTCCAATGCATTTACATGTTCTGAAATATTCGTTGTATGATTTAACCTTTTTCAGTAAACATTTTTGTGTGTACGAGTGTGTGTATAAAATTTTGAAAACTCTATATCTTACGAACCAGTGGATGGAATTCAACAACTTTACATTTGCATTAAATTTAGATTTTTTTTTTAGATATATCTCACATCTCATGGCGTTCCTACCCGGAAATTCTCCCCTCTTACTTTAAAGTACAGCTTTATTTCAGTTTCTGTAGTGTATGAGTACACAAACCGTACAATGTATGAGGTCATGATGAAAAATTATGTTTATTCAGTGTGAATACGTATCGAAGACAAGTGGCACTGCTGTGCTGCCGTTTAACCCTGTTTACGAGATGGTTATATCTCAGCTTCAATGATGTATAAATACACAAAACTTGGTATGTGAGATAGATATTAGAGAAATTATACTTTTTAAATTTGGATGCATATAGAATCACAAGTGTGATTGCTTTCATTCAGTGTTTGTGATTTTTTTCAGATGGATATATCTCAACAGTTAATTAAAATTGTATCAAATTGTATATTAATAATAATAATAATAATTATTATTATTATTATGTTTTATTTTTTATTTCTTTATTTCTTTATTGAGTTTTGGTGATGGTATTCTTATGCAGTGCATGTCAACTTGAGGGTAAGGTTGTTGAATAAACAGCTATAGAAAAAAAAAACGTGATAGACACAACGGGGTTTATTCTTTTTTTTTTTCTTCTTCTTCTTTCCATTGTGCTGAAAAACGGTGAACAGGATGTAAGACAACGTGAAGAGAAATTGAAAACGTTGGTTAGTATTATAAATGCCTGTAATATGTATTTACTCCATGAGCTATAATAATATTTGAAACTTAAACATTCTAATGTGTTCTTCTTTCAATTAAAAAAAAAAAAAACAAGTTTGCATTCCCAAATATTTTTTTAAGCAAATTCAATGCAAAACTTGTTCTATTATTATGAATGGACTAGAAAAGAGCAAGGGCGCCAAATAAATAAATAATAAAAAAAAGTTTTCAAAATGGAAAAAGAATCTTTGAATGACAATCATTTGATTGAAAGATCTTATTTACGAAAATTAGGCACATAATCTGGTTTGGAAC
The DNA here is from genome assembly GCA_963930645.1 of Salticus scenicus. Lineage (NCBI taxonomy): Eukaryota > Metazoa > Arthropoda > Arachnida > Araneae > Salticidae > Salticus > Salticus scenicus. The sequence continues at coordinate 7,756,113 of OZ005649.1, read as the reverse complement.
GCACACTACTTTCTCTTACTCTGCTATTATTAGAAAATATTTTATATGGTATACGTTTTTGTCTAAGGAGGAGGGCTATCGCCCGCTTTAACCTGCTTTTAAATATTTTACTTGTAATTACAAATCATTAAAGGTTGTTCATATGTTTAAAATACATTTCAAATCATTAGTAAATAACTATAGAAAATTCAAAGTTGGTATTTTGAAATTCATATGAGGTTTCCACTTGAAAAACTAGACCAAGATAAATAAGAAGTATAGTGAATAAAAATTGCTTGAATAATTTTGTATAAACTTAACAAATGTTTGTGCATTCAAGTATTATATTAGTACGAAAAGTTGAGAAGGTTTTTATACTCCCCACCTCCCACTGGAATATATATAAAAAAAAATAATTGCTTTTAAAACTATTTTGAACTGTTTGTAAAACACGTTTATATGCAGTAATATCTATATTTAGCTCATTAATCTCTAATCTTTCCTTATAATATTTAAATGCAAGTCGATAAAAATTCATGTAAAGTACCACACTGAGAAAAAAAGTATACCGCCTTCATCTAGAATGAATAAATGGTCATTTTCTAAATCCTTAAACTAGAAATATAGATTTCTGAGCTATGCGCATAAGGCAAGGCAATAAACTGAATAGATGAAATGGTCGAGAATTTCTAGACTATACATTTCTAGATGGTGAAACAATATTGTGAATTTTTTGTATTACGAGAAATTCTCACTTAATTTTCTAGAATTGGTCATAAACCAAGATTATAGCTGCTGAAACCCGTCTCTTGTATTCGCATTTATTTAGAGATATTTTCAAATAGGTTTGTCCTCGATACTATAGACAAACGTTCAAGAATTCTAATAGAGGTCTCTAGAATTCGCTTTCGAAGGGAACTAGAAAATTTTTTATAAGAAATTTATAAAGATGACATGGAAATATTTTTTCTAGAGCCACAATTTAGATTCTAGATGTCAATTACAGAATTTTTTCTCGGTGTATTGGCGTGCCTTATACTCATAGCTCGGAAATCTATATTTCTAGTTTAGGGATTTAGAAAAGCACCACCTATTAGTTCTAAATGAAAGCGGTATATATTTTTTTTCTCACTGCACAAGTGATTATTAGAGTTTTAATAAAATACACTATCATATATATATATATATATATTATTAATAATAATAACAATAATCGTACTATAATATATAATAACATTGAAAATATTACACTGAATTAGTAATGCTCTGGTGTAAAAGTGGCATCATTCTTTCAATATGAAAAGCTTAAAATATACGGCTGGTATTCAAAAATACTATATTCAAAAAATATCTTCAATAGTGTTATAGGTTAAGGCTCTTCTTAATTTAAAGCTTTGTTCATTTCTTTGAAAAATTCTCGGGTATGGCCCCTATAATTTTTTCTTTTCTTTTCTTTCTTTTTTTTTTTTTTTTATTTCAGACAGAATTACCATTCACATATTTTTTTTTTTCCCAGACAGAATTTTATTAACGTATTAAATTCGCCATTAGGGCATAATTTCCCTATCATACAAGTATGGGAAACTTAAGTATTCGAGAAATTTTTCGATGATTTTACACATTTTGAGATTTAATAAAAAAATTAATGTGTTGTCCTTCTGTAGGCTGCTAATTTTTTAGTTAATTAGTCTGTGTTACACGATATCTCAAGATGAGTTGGTCGTAACAAGCATGCCCAGTTTAAAAATATTATATATAAAAAGTAACAAACCACTTTAAAAAACACGTAGATAACTATTTTTATTAAAAACGGCACAAAGCTTTTCGCCATTATAACAATAGCATCATCAGGTGTAATTGCGTTACATAGAACCAGCAATATATAAATAAGAGAAGTTCAAACGGTTTAAAGTTACGGTTACAATATTTTTTATTTTTTATTTTTTTTTTAGTTACAGTTACAATAAAAATTTTTTCATTTCAATATCATTTTCAGTATTTTTTTTTTTTCTCTATGAGCACAACGTGTGCCATATTTTATGAAGTGAAAAAAAAAAACAATAAAAATACTGAAAATGATTTTGAAATGAAAAATTTTTTATTGTAACCGTAACTTAAAAAAAAAAAATATTGTAACCGTAACTTTAAACCATTTGAACTTCTCTTATTTATATATTGCTGGTTCTATGTAACGCAATTACACCTGATGATGCTATTGTTATAATGGCGAAAAGCTTTGTGTTGTTTTTAATAAAAATAGTTTATCTACGTGTTTTTTAAAATGGTTTGTTACTTTTTGTATATTATATGTACACGTGAAATGTTTTCTAATTTTTAACTTTTAATAGTTTTTAATTTTAATTACAAATATTATTTTTGACACTGGCATGGATTATTAATTTTCAACCTTCTAATTAAAAAACTTCGTAAGCCAATCGAAAGTTACAATTTTCTCAATATGGGAGAATGGAGAAAATTTTTGCATAAACATGTATTATGAGGAATATTTTCACTGTAAGAATATTGAACTAGTTTTAAAATATCACTTACAGTCGGGAGCAAAATTATTTAAGCACTAGCAATAATTCCTATGTGAAATATGTGCTCCTAAAATACTGTTTTGTTAAGTAAATATTTGCCAAGTCATGATCTTAGTCTTATGCTGTTTATAAAAAAGTAAGTTGATGATAAAATGCAACGATGAAACTAAAAAAACATATTTGGAAAATGGGGATGCGTGCTTCAATAATTTTGCTGCCGTATGTATAATGCTAGCATGAATATAATTGACTGAAAAAATAAACTTTGAAAATTTCGTATAAGTTATTCAGAATTTACGATTTTTTTAACATGTGAGAATAGGAAAAATTACCCTTATGTTATGGCTATGAGGATTATTTTCATTATATATATATATATATATATATATATATATATAATGGTTAAGTTTTACAATATCATTTGTGATACTACTATATGAGTATCATTGAGTATGGACATTCTACTTTAAAAATTTCGTAAGTTATTCAATCTTCCGATTTTTTTTTTTTTTTTTAAGATAGAAAAAGGCAGTGTTTCATATACAGTCAGCTGCAAAATTATTCGAGCACTAGCCAATAATTCCTATGTTAAAAAAGTACACTTAAGACTGTTTTGTTAAATAAATCCTTGTCGAATCATGTTCTTAGACTGACTAAGAACATGACTCGATAAGGATTTATTTAACAAAGCAGTATTAAATGTACTTTTTTTAGACAAGGATTATTGCTAGTGCTCGAATAATTTTGCAGCCGACTGTAACTTTCATTTACAGGATTATTTAGTTGGAAGAATTGTGGTGTATGAAACTGACAATAAAATGGAACAAAAATATAGGCATATTTTTTAAGTAATTGATATAAATTCTGAACAGACCATAATTTAAATTAGTAAGACAGGTTTAATTTTAGTATATATAATCAATACAAAAAACCCTTAAAGGGTTAAAAGTTTGTGACGCAGCTACTTTATGGCTAAAAGAAATTGAAATATGGGTCTTAAAAATAATGATATCAAATTTTAGGTTACGCTTTGCTATTAGTTAAAATATACATAGATTTTCTTATTTGATCATTTGCTTATTTCTTTTATTTATATTTACAATGCAAACATAATATTTTTAACTTCAAGATAAGACAAATATGTAAAATATACTCACTGATGCTTTTTCATTTGCATTTCAATTTCAAAATAACAGTTTTAAAAGGAATGATATCAAAATTCCAGCGACGCCTCAATTTCACTTTAAAAGATTTGTTCTAGATTCCACTAAAATTACCTTTGGTTTGTCTAATAAAGTATATTTACACATTGAAACAGTGCTTTTAATTTTCAAATATACTGTCAAATAATCACACTTTCACTGAGTTTGCATTATAAATTGAAATTATTTATTTCAATAAATCGATTTGTCTTTTGCGTCACGCTATCCAAAACTGTGAGCAAAATTTATGTAAATGTTACTTTGTATCATAGTATTCAACTAAGTGTAAATTTGTGCAAAGAGATAGTGTGATGCAAAAAAAAACATTTGCACAAATTTTACTTGCAGTTTTGGATAGCGTGACGCAAAAGACAAATCGATTTATTGAAATAAATAATTTCAATTTATAATGCAAACTCAGTGAAAGTGTGATTATTTGACAGTATATTTGAAAATTAAAAGCACTGTTTCAATGTGTAAATATACTTTATTAGACAAACCAAAGGTAATTTTAGTGGAATCTAAAACAAATCTTTTAAAGTGAAATTGAGGCGTCGCTGGAATTTTGATATCATTCCTTTTAAAACTGTTATTTTGAAATTGAAATGCAAATGAAAAAGTGAGTATATTTTACATATTTGTCTTATCTTGAAGTTAAAAATATTATGTTTGCATTGTAAATATAAATAAAAGAAATAAGCAAATGATCAAATAAGAAAATCTATGTATATTTTAACTAATAGCAAAGCGTCACTTAAAATTTGATATCATTATTTTTAAGACCCATATTTCAATTTCTTTTTGCCATAAAGTAGCTGCGTCACAAACTTTTAACCCGTTAAGGTTTTTTTGTATTGATATCATTACTTTTTAAGGGTTATTGATTAATTAATCAAAAGATTAAAACAAGTCTTTCTGGCTTGGGTACAAGACACTTTAGTGCCACTAATTGTTTGCTATCTTTTAAATATATGAGTTTGTTTTTAGTATAATAGCATATTTATTGATTGATATTACCTCATATTCAACTTTTGTTGAAAAGGATGTAACAATAGGACACATGGAACAGAAAATTTATTATTTCAGATTAAATTTTGAATGATAAAGTGTATCAGTTATCACCGAAGATCTAAGCATTGTTAATTTATAAAGGTCCCCAAAATTTCAGTTTAAGTAAAATACTAGGTTTTTAATATAAAACACTGTAATGCGACTCTTAATTATCACATTAAAATTCAGATAGCTCGAATACAAAATTTGTAGGAAATTGATGCTTTATCCAAGCATCTCCTAAATGTTAGTTTAATAATAAAAGAAGATACGAAGAATCTAAATAATGATCTCTCTGGATTTAATTTGTACAGATCTGCTATAAACTTGAGTCATTTTCTTCTCTGTCAATCCGGATATATTTGTCAAACACAGAAAATAGTTATATATCACACAGAATTGGAAAAGCATTTTTTTCCCCTCTTAACCCTTTACAATATTGTTTAAAAAATTTTTTTTATTAAAAGTGCCCCCCCCCCCCTCCGTTTTTTTTTTTTCTTCAAATGCACTGAAACAAAACAGTGAAATTCTTTTTTACTGTCTGTGGAAGAAAATATGTGAAACAAATCGCAAGGTGCTACTGAGGTTTCAATGCGGGCAAGGGCATTGTTTTTAGTCATAAGTACATAACATATTTTTTGAAAAACATAAGTTGAACATGAACTAAAAAGATAAAAAATTGTGCATCAACATTTTCTAACCCTTGACACATGCAATGTGCATATTGGACTACTGACATTTTTTTAATTTTTAAAATAAAATCATTATAATTGAAAGAAAATTAATTTATGTACATGGTTAGCAATTTACGTACATGATTAACATAATTAAATATCCCTGACAAACAAACATACATTTTATTATTATTATAAATATAACACAGATTTTGAAATACATTCCTCTTAGATTAATGATAAAAATTAAATCACAATCAAATCGAATGAAACATCCCTCTTTCTCTCACACACATATACATATATATATATAAATTAATTAATACAGTAGAGAGTAGAGGTCTGCACGGGCCGAAATTTTGAGGCCCGGGCTCGGCCCGGCCCGTTTATTTTTCAACTGTGTATGGCCCGGCCCGGACAAAAACCGATAAAATCAGGCCCGACCTGGCACGGCCCGATTCAAAACTATGTAAAATAACAGATAAAAAAAAAAAAATAATAATAATAATAATAATACATGCCTGTCTATGAAAAAGATTTTTAGTATGTGTTTTGCAGAGGTTTTTATAACCAAACAATAGTACGTTCTTTAACAAAACTGCTGAACTTTTACAAGATAATTATATATAAACAGAAATTCATTATTATAGACAAGGCACAAAGACAAACAGAAAGTCAAATCAAAAATATTAGCATTCATCAAACAATACAGGAAGGTATTTAAAATGGTTAATACTACTAAAAATGCACTTTCCTCTTATATACCGTAATGTATCCGAATCTTTCATGCTATCTGGTAAACAAAACTTTAATAGCAAGAAAATAAAACTTCTTCACACACCATAAAATTTAAATCAGCACAACCGGTTTCGAAAGGACGTAGCCTTTCTTCATCAGGTGCAAACACGTGCAACTGCCTTGGAGGCAAAAGCAAGACTGAAAGCAGGACAAAATCCAGAGGGGGGGGAGCAAAACAAACAACCAATAGGAAGCAAAATGCAGGGCAGGACCAATCAGAGAGGAACACACGTACACACACACCACAAAAAGAGGAGGGAGGAAAGGAGTAAACAATTTTTTTTTCAATAATATTAAAATTTATCCATTAATTATTATTTTTTTTATTTTAATTAGAATTATTTTATTATAACTAATATGATGTTATAAACATAATGGAGGAAATTATTTAATTAAATTAAACAAATTTTTCCAGGCTGTAGACAGCAAAGTGGAATCAGATTTTTCATTGACAATTTTATCACGATTAAGGTAAATAGCTAAATTTTCCAAAAAATCCAGTTCGGAAGCGCGTTTGGCATGAAAGATAATTTTGGCACTCTTAAAATTAAAACCATGATCAAATTCCCAACTGTGCTTCGCAATAGAAGATTTAGAAATTTCTTGATTAACAACATACCGAGAATGTTCACGTAAACGACATTCAAGATTTCTTTTAGTTTGACCAATATAAGATAAATCACAGTTATTACAAGGGACATTATAGATACCCCATTTTTTAAGCTCAGGAACAGGGGATTTGGTTGAAGGGAAATGGAATTTATTGACAGGTTTAAAAATTACGTGAAAATTGAAACGCTTCAAAACTTTGGCTAATTTAAAACATAAGGGGGGATAAAAAGGTAAGACAACAAGATTATCAGGTTTAATTTTATCATCAATGGAAAGAGTAGAATTATAAGTTGGCCTACTGAACTTTTTGAGAGCTTTATCAATTATAGAGGGTCTAAAACCTCTTTTAATAGCAACAGACTTTAAATAATTCAGTTCTTCTTTAAGAGAAGAAGTATCAGAACAAATTTTAAGGGCACAATACACGTAAGTGTATCGTGCCCTTAAATTAAAAAAAAGTAAAAAAAAGTAAAAGTAGTAAAAGGTGCCAATTTTTTGTTTAACCGGATGATTACAGAGAGCATGGGGAGGGTTAGAAACAGAGAAAGGTTTCCTGTACACAGAGGTTTTAAAAGAAGAATCGTACCTAGTAACTAAAACATCAAGAAAGGGAAGTTGATTACAATTTTCTAACTCGAAGGTAAACTGAATATGGGGATCAATAGCATTAGCAATATTAAGAATGGCAGAAACATCAAACGGATTTTCAACAAGAATGAAAGTGTCATCTACGTAACGTAACCAGCATTTTAAATTTAACATCTTTAATATTTTTTCTTCAAAATAATGCATATAGATATCGGCAAGAATAGGAGATAAAGGATTACCCATACTTAAACCATCACACTGTTTATAAAATTTGTTATTAAATTCAAAAGTAGTTTGGGAAACACAGAGTTTAGTTAGATTGATAAATTCTTTGATTTCAATGTCAGAATAATGAAATTCCCGTAACCTTTTTTGTAAACAATTAAGAGCACCGTCAGTGGGGACGTTAGTAAATAAAGACTTCACATCAAGAGATAACATTGAGCAATTAACAGGATTCAAATTATTTAACTTCATAACAAAATCATAGGAATTTTTTATAGTTGGTTGTTTGTTTTGCTCCTCCCTATCTGGATTTTGTCCTGCTTTCAGTCTTGCTTTTGCCTCCAAGGCAGTTGCACGTGTTTGCACCTGATGAAGAAAAGCTACGTCCTTTCGAAACCGGTTGTGCTGATTTAAATTTTATGGTGTGTGAAGAAGTTTTATTTTCTTGCTATTGTCTGTACGCCAGTTTTTGAATTTATTTTTGGCAAAACTTTAATGTTAATTCAACCATACTGAATAGAAAAGTTGTTTTTGAGCATGACAAGAATGATGCTACTTTCATCCACTGGAGAAAAGAAAAATGAGCTTTAGAGAAAAAGTTACAACGGAAGGATTTTTATAGCCTTTATACCACCTAAATTCTAAAGATCATAGGAAATAAAGCCTTATACACAGTAACGTATCTAATTTATTTTGTTATGTACATGTACGCAAACTGGTAGTGACATGCATACTATTTTGAATAGGAAACCATCTAATACTACTTTAAATGAAATATATTAATTTCGAAGCCTGCTAAAAATATTGGCAAAAACTCAGATTTCGAACAGACAGACTGATAGACAATTAAATTGAAGTTACAGACTTTTTTTTTTTTTTAACAAAATAGAACTTTGTGAAATACCAGCCTGTAAAACTATGTAAAATAAATGACTGAAAAAATATTTTTATCATTTTCCTTTTTCGCTGATTAACGAGGAAATCAGAAAAAAATTCGGCCCGACACGGCCCGGAAAAAATTTCATTCAGGCCCGGCCCGAGTATACACAAAAAAACTGAACCCGAGCCCGGCCCGGCCCGAGAACAAATTTTTAAATTTCGGCCCGACACGGCCCGGAAAAAATTTCATTCAGGCCCGGACCGAGTATACACAAAAAAACTGAACCCGAGCCCGGCTCGGCCCGAGAACAAATTTTTAAATTTCGGCCCGAACCCGGCCCGTGCAGACCTCTAGTAGAGAGTCAAAAATCTGGACAGCTCGGGACCAGAGGTTGTGCGGATTTTAGGATTTTGCGGATTTCGGGGTCCATAAAAAATGATTTTAACTTTGAATAATAAAAACAGAATATTAACCAAACTAAACACATACTAGTGAATAATAGCACTGACTATTAAATTACTAGGTACATAATAATAATAATGAACATTAACAAAAGTATATAATGAAAACAATAAATAAAAATGAAAAAAAAAAAATGTCAAACTTAGATAAAATCTATAATAACAGGAGACTTGGCGTTGGAATATTAAAACCCGAATAAACTACTACGTCAGAAACGCCAAAGAAAAATATTGGAAATGCATACAGCTGTTTCGGTAGCCTATTGCGTACCGTCTTCAGTGCAAAAAGGATTCTGAACATATGAATTACGTCCGCAAAAAAGAAACCAATAAATCGGCTATTTCTAAACACTGCTGGGAGGAAAATCATAATTTTAAATTTAATTCAGCTAAAATAATTTGCAAACCTAAATCCATTCATGAACTCGATTTCTTTGAAGCTTTTGATATTTATAAAAATTTTAAAAATCTTGTAAATTGTTATTTCGCTATTCCCTATTTGTGGACTGACTTCCTGACTGTTGGAAATTTTATATTCAGTCCACATTTTCTTAAATTTTCTACTGTTTACACAGCTAACTTTCCTAAATTCTTATTGGCCACTCTCCCCACCTTTCCCGTAATCCTATTGGTTGAACTAAATCCGGCCCCTTTCCTATATATACAAGCACCTCTCCTTATTCAGAATCCTTTTTGCACTGAAGACGGTACGCTATAGGCTACCGAAACAGCTGTATGCATTTCCAATATTTTTCTTTGGCGTTTCTGACGTAGTAGTTTATTCGGGTTTTAGATAAAATCTGTTCATACGTAGCTGATTTTAAACTGAACTTGAACCTGCACGATTTATTTATTTTTTTATTTATTGTAAATAGTAGTAACACAAATTTATTTTTCTACGAATTTTATTGAGTTCTTCATTACAAATTATACCTTCATCAAAAAGCATTTTAAAAAGTTAGTTTGTTATTATTTACCTGATTGATATCATCATATCACAATAATCATTATTTTCTTTTGATGAATTTAATATAGTGTCAATAATTTTTTTAGCAGCAACTTGGATCTTGCAATCTTTCATATTATTATTTTGTTTTTCTTTTTTTGTAATCATAAAATGCAAACATAAAATTATTATTTAAGATCTTTTTCAAAAATTCTGATTTGCAGTTTTGTAATTTATTAATAGTGAATTTCATTGTTTGTATCTGACAAGTTGTTGCGTATTTTGGACTTCGGCGGATTTTAGGTCAGCGGATTTCTGGCTCTCTACTGCATAAAAATTCAAAAACTTCATAAATGATCACACGCTTATGCTTATGAAAAAGAGTCTATGATAGTTGCAAGTTAATAATTAGTTCATTGAAAGAAATAGCATTCTGTCACTAAAAGCAAATTATATTTAATATCCTAAGGTTTTCTTTCTTTCTTTTTCCTTTTTTTAAACAAAACTATCTATATTTCATTATTTTTAAATTAATTCAGACTTTATTAATAAATACAGTAACCGCCGCTTAATAAATTCACTGGTTAATAAAATCAGCCGCTTAATCTGATCAAATTGCCAGGACCGTAATCAAATCAATACAAACTACTTTTAAACCCGTCGCTTAATAAAATCAGTATCGCCGGTTAATAAAATCAAAAATATCACCTCAGCAGCCAAAAATATCATTTTTATACACACTAATTTTTTTTTATTTACATTGTGATTTTTTTTTCTCATTAGAAAAGGGAATTAAAGCGCAAAAAACCCTCCGTTATTGTCGAAGATTTTCACTTGCAGCACAGTTAAAAATTAAACACGCCCCATAACTTATCTCCGGAACAATTTCAAGGAACGTATTCTTCAAAACGCAGTAAGAAGTTACAAATTTGATTTTAAATGATATATATATTTTTTTTTCTAATTATTAAAAGGCAATTTCTAGTTCTTATTTAAAAATTATTGTAATTCATGAGGTTTAAACAGGAAGATTTTAAATTTATAAGAACAGCGTTAACTTTTGCTAAAGTAATGATGATTTTCTTCAAACGATAGTGCATGGAAACTTGGAATGCGTTTAATTTACGTATATCGAAGAAACATTTAATTAATTATCTATCAAAAATTAATTAATATTCTTTACTTATTCCATTATTCGTTACCTTTTTGAAGTTTCTTTCCAAATTCAGGGAAGTAATACCTTTTCTTTAACTACAGGAACGTTCGCCGGATAAAAAAATCAGCCGGTTAATAACATTACTTTGGCTCAGAACGAATGTGATTTTAATAAGCGGCGGGAACTGTATATTCAAATGGCAATTCCTTTTCAATAATAAGGTACCTATTGTTGTTATTGTTAACAATACTTTTCAAATCACAAAATTTAGTAACTAATTGTAAATTAAAAATCAAATTACATCAATTAAAGTAAGTTAAATCTAAATAAAATGAAAAAAAAAGTGCAATAGCAATAAAAAAAAAAATAATAATTAAATATATTAAATTTTCATTTAAAAAATCCGAACAAAATTCCCTGAATCTCAATGGCTAGGGAGAAATCATAATGTCGAAAATTTATATATTTACCTATATTCCTTATTAAAGATATTCTAAGAGCATTTCAATTTGTCCGTATCAACAAATATGCTATCATACTAAAAAACTCATATATTTAAAAGATAGCAAAAAATTAGCGGGACCAAAACGACAAAACCAAAGTGTCCTGCTTCGTTCTGGCTTGTAGGAAGGGTGGGTTGATTTTTTTTTAACTTCCTTATACAAAGTATAAGGAAGTATTGTAGTAATCCCGATTTGTGAAATGGATTTCGTATCTTGCACAGCTCAAAAACGAATGATCATAGAATGTTGCAAATTTATATTTGTGACGGTCCTGATGTCTAGTTGTACATATGCAACAATGGTCTTAAAATGAGCTTTCATTTCAGAAATATCTATGACTTAACATGACTTTTCATAACATCTGTATGTACGTATGTGTGTATCTTGCATAACTCTAAAACAGTTGGTCGTAGAATATTGCAAATTGGTATATGGATTTGTTATAACAAGGGTTTGTGCACCTCCCTTTTTCATCTTTCAAAGACCCCGTAATGATATTATTATGAAAGTTGTCGTCATGCTTCCATGTAGAAGGTAAATCTTACAGACAAACCGCAACAATTAGCTTGTTCCCCTAACTTATTGTGCATCTTAAATTACTTAAAGTGATTTTACGTATTTCAAAGATATTGTAGCATTTTATAGATATAGATTATGTATTTTATAGAATTATTAAATACAGGCTTACGGACTATTATATTTCTGGTAAGAATTATTATTTTAATAGTCTGAAAACAAGCATTGTCAAGCACGCAGAAACAATCCAGTTTTAAGTTTTGCTTACAATATTTGTATCTTATTTGTGTCAAGTTTACAAATTGAGAGTCACTGTACTCCTTAAAAATTTATTTTATACATCTGGAATATTTTAAGAAATGAAAAAAAAAAAAAAAAAACCTTAGTTATGCATTTAAACGTCCAAGAAAGAAAGGTGCGAATAATGTTTCATGAGCTTGGCCATTGAGTTTTATATTGTCTGATATGTATAAAATCCTGTTAAACAATTTAAACTTTCTATAACCCAGTTTCATTCAAATTATTTCAAATGAATAAAAAAGTCTCAAAAGCAGGGGTAATACTTGTCCTGATTTTCCTGATTTCTTAAAAAATTTCCTGAAATATCTTTAAATATCATTAGTTATCCTAAAATTCTTGAATTTTTCGGCTATTATACCACATATTGACATTTAAACCACCCGAATTATGCAATCAAAAGCCATACTGCCACACTTTTCTGTGATCATTAGATAAATAATAAATTTAAAACTTTATAAGCAACTTTGATGCTGCATCACTGCAGTCATGCATTTTTTTATTTTTCTTTTTTCCAGGGTTGGGTTTTTTTCCAGGACAGTGGAAGAAACTGGAAAAAACCAGAAAAAACTGGAAGAAATTGAAGAAACCAACCAGAAGACAAAACAGATGTTCAAAATTAAAATTTATGAACTATATAAACTCAAAGCATAAATATAATGTCAAATCTAAACTATAATCCAATTAATATTAAAAATATTTTTAGAAAAATAAGTTATTTGAAAACAAACACCAAATATATACTACAAGTGATGGTTTTTTACTTTTTAATGCTAATATTTTTAGAAGTTTTTGCATTGATGCTATCTCATATTATTATACGTTCAAACAGTGCAAGTGATAATAATTATGGAAATTTTAGCCATAATATTTGTATATAATCGGTACCTGTATAATGTAAATAAACATATTTAAAAAATTCAAAACAAAATACTTTTGAAAATTCAGAAATATTATTCATCACTGATTAATTTTGTTAAACATTGATGTTATAGAGTTTGTTTTAAGTGCTAGTCTGCACGAATTGCAGGATAATAAATACAAGACTGCCCCCCCCCCTTTCCAATTATGTTTCAAAGCAAGGATTAAGATAAAAATTTAGTTGTTTTTTTTTTAAGTAAAAAGAAGTGAGAAAGGTGAATTTTTTTTATGTAAATTTCTTTTACATTAGAAAATCAATTATGGATTAGAAGGATTTGCAGATTATAAATCTGTGGATTAGAGGGAGTTGACTATACTATATATGACTATAAAGAAAATAAAGTTTTTGATGACATTCTGTAATACAGTATTGAATACTGGTTCTTTTAATTAACTGGATGTTTGTTAAAAACTGTTTTATCAGAAAACATAAGAAAGGGATCCAAACTATTATTTATTACCAGTTAAAGAAATAAAATTGTCTAAATTATAAAACCTTACACTGTTTAAATTGAAATTGACTTTTTTTTTTTTTTTTTTTTTTTAAACTGGATTTTGAGTATTTTAGAACGTAATCATCAGATAACGAAGATCACTTCGGTAAAAATACCCATAATTATTAATTAAATATGTTATTAAATTTTTACAGGTATAATTTTAAAGTTACTTAAAGTTGTTTATAAGATAAATGCATCCATTGTATCTTACAAATCTGCAATTTATAAAATAAATTTTTAAGAAAAACAGTTTCTTCCATTCTTCCACTTGGAAGAAACTTGCCAACCCTGCTTTTTTCTGACGAGGATATAGTTTTTTTTTTTTTTTTTTTTTTTTTTTTTTGAGTACAAAAAAAAATTATTAATTTATTTATTATTATTATTATTTTAATTTATGATGCTTGCTTATAAAATTTATCATTTTTTAGCACCCATTTTTTGGTGCATTGGACTGCGATTGCATTGATGAGGTTATATAAACAAATTAAGAAATTTGATGTTTTTCTCTCTTTAAATAAACTAACTTTTTTTGCCCATGCACAGTAGATTCCTGATTCCAGGACATCTATTCTCTGAATCGATGGTGATATACACCATTCTCAAATAATGACAATTGTTAAGTTCCACTTTTATCGACTCCTTTTGATAATGAAATAAAATAAACCTTCCATGAATTTAAAATGCCCAAACCGTCTTTCATTAAAATGCATATACCATGAATTATATAAAAATTCATGATAAAAATAATAATAAACATAAAAATCCCAATAGCAATATTTTCTGAACCTATCTGCAGCAAAATAAAATTTATCTTCAAACCATGAAGGCAGATAAGAAATCATAGCAATTCATAAAATATTTAATTCAAATACTCATCAAATTCCTTTTCACTGTCCTCAATTTCATCGTTATTATGCGTTAATAATCGAGACTTCCGAAACAAAAACGAGACTGATGTTGATTTTCTCGTTGTTCGCGATAGATACCCCGCACCGGATGATAGCCTGCAGGATATACAAAGTCAAGTTTTTTTTTTTTTTTTTTTTTTTTTTTTTTTTTTTTTAATAGATTACCTGCAGGTTATATACACAAAAGTACGGTAATTAAAATAATTTCATGAGAAAGACATCATTTGAAAGCTCTGTTGATTTGAAATTGAACAATAGATTACAGAAATTTCTACCACCAGATGGCGCTGCAATATTTTAAAATTTCAATATTTCAAATTCTAATTATGATTAAATTATTTTTAATACATTATTCGAAAGATATTTTGAAGTACTTTTATATTATCGAAAGTGGAATTCGATATTTCACCTGATTTATAAGTTTCAAGATTTCCTGATTAGGATTTCTTTGGTATCTCAGCTAATAATTAAAAAAATTTCATAAGTAATACATCATTTGAAAGCTTTGTTGATTTAGAATTGAACAATAGATTACAGAAATTTCTACCACCAGATGGCGCTGTAATATTTTAAAATTTCAATATTTCAAATTCTAATTATGATTAAATTATTTTTAATACATTATTCGAAAGATATTTTGAAGTACTTTTATATTATCGAAAGTGGAATTCGATATTTCACCTGATTTATAAGTTTCAAGATTTCCTGATTAGGATTTCTTTGGTATCTCAGCTAATAATTAAAAAAATTTCATAAGTAATACATCATTTGAAAGCTTTGTTGATTTAGAATTGAACAATAGATTACAGAAATTTCTACCACCAGATGGCGCTGTAATATTTTAAAATTTCAATATTTCAAATTCTAATTATGATTAAATTATTTTTAATACATTATTCGAAAGATATTTTGAAGTACTTTTATATTATCGAAAGTGGAATTCGATATTTCACCTGATTTATAAGTTTCAAGATTTCCTGATTAGGATTTCTTTGGTATCTCAGCTAATAATTAAAAAAATTTCATAAGTAATACATCATTTGAAAGCTTTGTTGATTTAGAATTGAACAATAGATTACAGAAATTTCTACCACCAGATGGTGCTGTAATATTTTAAAATTTCAATATTTCAATTTCTAATGAGCAAGGAAGGTGTTGTAAATTATAAAACGGGGAGCAGGCGCCATCGAGCGGGACTTTGCTAAAGTCATAAATTTGAAGGATCATAACATGGTGAGCGAACAGGCTGTTTCAGGTATTGAAATGGGAAGAGGGCGCTACCGAGCGGAAATTTTCTGCGATTAAATTTTTCAATAAAGCTATTTTTACTATATGTCTATAAACTGTTGTAAGACTGAAATGGGAAAAAGACGTCGCAGGTGCCACCGAGCGGGAGTTTCATAAAGTCTGATTTTTCAAAGATCGCGAACCAGCTGGTTGCCGAAAGCGGCAAGTATAAAATAAATACCACTCATTAACACATTTCTTTCAATAACACATAAGATTAATGAAATTCTCACAACTACTCTGTATTCGCCGAATACTTAGCACAAAGTACAGCTCTAGTTTTAGCCCCCCCCCCTCCTTTTATCATCTGACTTATCAATTAGAGCTGCATCAAGTACTTGATATGTACTTTGCACTCAGCTAATCTGTTGAGTACTCTATATACAGTCAAATTTTGACCAAGTACTTGGCCAATACTAAGTAGCTGTAAGAATTTCATTATTTTTATGCACTAAATTGAGAAGAAAAAAATTATTATTAGTGTTTATGGATAATATAAAACTAAAAATTTATAAAAATATAATTAAAGTGCTTGTAATTCAACTTTAAACAGGAAACAGGTGAATAGATTGCCACTAAATGTAAATATTAAATATTTTATTTATTTTTAATTAAGTGTTTATCAGAATGATAAATCACCAACATCCCTTTACACGCCTGCTATTAGATGGAAATAATAATCACTTCAACTTTTCCCTTCAAAACAAACATATTAACATTAAACATTCAGCCACCATTGTTTCAACGAGTTTAAAGAATAATTTAAATAATTTAAATAATTATAATTTTATGGGGTACAATTTTACAATTTTTAGGGTTATTTTTACAGTTTACAATTTTTAAGGGTTTTTATTTATTTATTAATGAAACAGATTATTAATTTAAAACATTTACAAAAGAAATTATATTTTAATAATACTAGGGTACATAAAAGTATTTAAATTTTATCCTAGAAATTTGATTTTGTTTACTCTGTATATATATATATATATATAACATACAGTTTGTTCACAGCGAATATTAACAGTTGTACCTAATATTTATCTTAGTTTACAATTTTATACTTTATACTGATTTATTTAAATTGTCACAATAAAATACATCTAAAATTGAATAGGTAATGTTTTTACACTTACTTATGTTTCAGGCAATTATTTAAAAACTGACTCGTACTTTTTAAAATTTCACTCAACACATTTCAGATAAATTGGAGTGGAAGGCTGATTTTCAAGGTTGAGATGAATAAAAATTTCTAAATTTGACTCTATTTTACAGACAGTGAGTAAATAGTATGCTGACTTATATTTTCATGTTCAGACCGAGCTCTGCTTTATACATACATATATATTTAATTACTTGGACATATTACAATGCTTCCCCCCCTCCCTTTTTTTTTCTCGTAATTCAAAATCAGCATATCTTGCTTTTAAATTCAAGATATAGATAAGGTCTGTTTTTAATTATGTAGCAAATATCCAATCTTAAAGACAAAGACCACCTTCATTCAGTTTTAAATGAAATTTATTTCATATTCAAAAAAGAAAATATCTTAAAATATTTCCTTTAATCACACAATTTCTACTCATATCTCTTCAGAAGTAATTTAGCCTTTCTTTTTTTTTTTTTTTTTTTTTTTTTTTTAAACTCATTTAAAAACTATATAATTGTCTTATTTTAAAATTCATTGATACAGAGAGTGTTTTCATCTGCAAGTGACAGACTTTTCCTTTCATATATACAGTCGGTAACAAAAGTGTCCGAACATTAGCAAAAATTCCTATGTAAAAAAAGTACACTTCATACGGTTTTGTTAAATAAATCCTTATCGAATCATGTTCTTACATTGACTAAGAACAGGATTCGAGAAGGATTTATTTAACAAAACCGTATGAAGTGTACTTTCTTTACATAGGAATTTTTGCTAGTGTTCGGACACTTTTGTTACCGACTGTATATATATATATATATATATATATATATAATGCTTTGCCATGATACACATTGTTTCTATAACTAAGATTATGTGTATCATTGTTTATTTATATAAATAAAAAATATAGCTTTCATGTTCATACACAAGTTCACTTTATATTTATTAAAATGATTAGAACTGTACCGATTACTTGGAAAGTTTAAATTGTTTAACAGGATTTTATACATATCAGACAATATAGTACTCTATGGCCAAGTTCATGAAACATAATTCGCCCCTTTCTTTCATAGACGTTTAAATGTAGGCCAAACTAAGTTTTTTTTTTTCTTTTTTACATTTCTTAAAATATTTCAGATGTATAAAAACAATAATTTTTTCAAAGAAAACGGCAACTTTTAATCTACAACTGGACACAAATACTGTAAGCAAAAATTAAAAATGGATCTTGCATTTATTACGCAGAAAAAAATATAATAAAACTATTAAAATAATATTTCTTACCTGAAATATAATAGTCCGTAAGCTTGTATATAAGTGTACTTGATAAAATCCTGTATTTAATATCTACAAAATAAATACTTAATATCAAGCTAGCTAATTGATTGCTATAAGTTTATTTTTTTTTTTACGATTTGTTCTTCCTGCCCGGCGGATACAAGAGATGAAAAGTGAAAAATTAGCCAATAGCCGAGAATGGATGGATTGATTGATGGATGCGTTTTACGTCACACTAAAAGCCAAGAAAAATGTGAAATATTTTCTCTTTAAAAAACTGTAAATTTATCATCAATAACTATGAAGTAAAATACTTACAATTACAAAATACTTCCTGATTTAAAATATTATCGAAATAGTTTTTTGACGAAATGCGAAATTTTAAAATCCTAAATATTTCCTTTATAACAAAAAAATAAAATATATTTAAGTGAAATTTTATTTCGTATATATACAATAAATATTTAAAACAAACAACAAAGTTTCTTTCTTGCATTAAAAAACAAAATCTAAAATTTTTATTGACTGCATTCAGATTGAACCAACCAACCAACTACAAGACCAAACCGAATAACACCTACTGAGAATTCTGAGAATTGGCAGAAGAAATATGTGCATCGCGTAGTAAAAATAGTTCGATTTTCAAACTGAAAAAAACAAGAGTTTTCCTAGGGAAAAGGGATATGTCAGGCACATCAGATAAAAGCGATTAATATCATATATCAATTAAACAACATTCGTTCGAGCCATATTCGAGAAAAATTTGTTCCTCACATATGCCGCCCATTTACAACTTAAATGGGCCAATTCATATCTCGAAATATATTGCACGCAGAAATGTAGCGATTTCAGGGTAGAATCAGACAGAAGGTGAAAGACTATTTTGAAAATGTCAGAACATAACCTCCCATATTTCCTGAGATAGTAAGTGTCGGCTTTCAGCGGTTTCTTTGATCTTTAAATAGCTGTATATATAAGTGTCGCAGTTTTCGTTCGTTTTTCCGTTTCCGCTGAGTGTCGTGGCATTCGTTTGTTTTTTCGCTTGCGTCACTTGAGACTCTACCGAGTCTCTTGATATATAAGTTAACAGCTAGTTATGAGATTCTAAAGACTTAACAATTTGCCTTTGAGTAAGATTATTAATAGGTTAATAAAAAGATATAATATTGACTTAAATGTCGGTTGTGATATGGAAAATCACATATTCTTTCTTAACATTTAATTGCATTTAACTTCCTAAAATTTATTCATTTTTACTGTTTAAAAGGCTTCTGAAAAGAATTAGATTTATTTTCTCCGAAGGCGAAAGTCACTTTCTTTCAGTTACATTGCTCGGCATGAAAATTGCCTCTGACACCATTTCAGCATATTCTTATGTAAAATGACATCCTGAATCCGAATATGACACATATTTTGCCCTATCACCCATTGTTTTTATAGGAATGGCCCCTATTTTTATCATTTATTGGGGATTTTATGGCTATAAATTTTATTTTTAGGAGTGGGGAGGATTTTTTTAACCGTTAAATATCTTCTGAGGGGATACAGAGTCTAAAACAGTGACATTTGAGACAAAGGGATTTTTTTTTTTTTTTTTTTTTTTTGGGGGGGGGGGGGTTGCCACAGAAATTATGCATTACATACCTTACATTTTTTTAACCTCTTATTAATGTTATTTTTTAAACTCTATATATTTTTTGCTTTTAGGTGTTAAATTAATTATTTTTCATTCTTCAAATCAAATTGACGGTCATAAAATTATCGAACAGGGAAAGAAATTGAGAGAGGGGGTGGTATATCTACAAAACGGTGGGTAATTGAGCTAAATGGGAGTCATATTCGGATTCAGGAGGTCATTTTACATAAGAATCAGCAAGAATGGTATCAAATCTCGAAAAAAAAATTTTTTTTCGCAGAGCGGTGTTATCATCGCAGATTTAAAAAAAATAAAAGCTTTGAATCATCTCTTCATTTCAACAACAACAGCAACAATATATATATATATATATATATATAACAACGGAAATAAAATCTTAAACACAGTTGTATTTTGTGGCTACTTGCGATTAATTAATGCATATCAAATACGTCCAATATTTTCATCAACAGTTAATATGCATTTATAGAAATAGATTTGAAATGCGAGAAAAAAATAATATATATATATATATATATATATATGTATATATTATTTTCATAATACTAAATCTGGCAGTAGAAGATCGCGAAACAAAGAAATGTGTGTAATTATCAAAACAAAAAACCCTTAACGGGTTAAAAGTTTGCGACGCAGCTCTGTACTTTATGGCTATAGGAATTAAAAATACGAGTCTTAAAAATAATCATATCAAATTTTCAGTGACGCTTTGCTATTAATTAAAATGTACATAGATTTTCTTATTCGAATTTGCTTTTTTCTTCTATTTATATTTACAGCGTAAACGTTATTTTCAACATAAAATAATATGTAACATTTACTCACCGATACCTTTCCAATTTTCATTCACATTTCATATAATATCAAAATATGTGTTTTAAAAGAAATGATATGAAATTCCAGCAACGCAGTGTTACATTAAATAATTTGTTTGCATATTAAAGTATATTTGCACATTGAAATGTTGTTTTTAATTTTCAAATACGCTGTAAAATATATCACTTTCATTAAGCTTCTATACATATAAAAGAGTACAGTCGGTAACAAAAGTGTCCGAACACTAGTAAAAATTCCTATGTAAAAAAAGTACACTTCGTACGATTTTATTAAATAAATCCTTGTCGAATCCTATTCTTAGTCAGTGTAAGAATATGATTCGATAAGGATTTATTTAACAAAACCGTATGAAGTGTACTTTTTTTGCGTAGGAATTTTTTCTAGTGTTCGGACACTTTTGTTACCGACTGTACTTCTACTCACTCACTCACTAACTCATCAACGCACAGCAAAATCTACTGGAGCTACTGACTCGAAACTGGGTCAGATTATAGAACACGTAGTGTAAGCGCCCCCTAAGAAGCGATTTTTCGAAAATCGCCCCTTAAGGGGGAGTAGGCGGCAAAATATGATTTCACAAAATCCTTCATATCTCAAAGAAAAAAACAGATATTCGTAACATTTTCGCTTTTAAATATAGCTAACACAAATATCTAAAAACCAATTTCTGGAATTTTAGAAATTCGATCCCCAAAGGGTGAAAGGGCGTGATTTCACGTGCGCAAAACGTGGTTTTACATACTCCTATATATCTCAAACAAAAAATCAGATATACGAGAATTTTTTGCTCTAATATATTGCTAATACAAATACCTAAAAAAAAATTTCTGGAATTTTAGAAATTCAGCTCCCAAGAGGGAGAAGAGGGGGCAAAACGTGATTTGAAATAATCCTTTATATCGTAAACAGAAAAAAAGATACATGTGAGATTTTTGCTCTAAAATATAACTCCCAGAAATACATAAAAACTAATTTCATTAATTTTAGAAATTCGTCCCAGGTGGGGAGGGAAAGGGGGGGGGGCTATGGGGAAAAGAAAATAGAAATGCAGTTAGAATGTTCAAAGTTTGTACAGATAGGTTTTAGAGGCCTGCAAGTCAAATGAGTATATTTTAGAAAGTATAAAGTTATCAGGAAGGGCAGAAAGTGTGTGTGTGGTGGGGGGGGGGGGGTGGAGGGGCAAAAAAAATCAAAATAGAGTTAGGTCGTTCAAAATTGGTACATAGAGGTTTTTGATACTTACAAATTGATTGCGGATATTTTCGAATTTGTAAAGTTAATAGGAGGGGTGGGAAGGGGGGGCGGAGGAGCAAAAATATATAAATAAGTGTTAGAGTACTGAAAATTAGTGTTGTTAGGTTTTGAGGCCTGATAAATCGTTTACGAATATTTTCGAAAGTACAGAATTATTACGAGGGGAGAGAAGGGGGTCAGGTGCAGGGGTAAAATAAAGACATTCAGATAGAATGATGAAAATTAGTATTATTTGGTTTAAAAGCCCGAAAGAACGATTGCGAGTATTTTTTAAAGTCTAAAATAATTGGGAGGGGCGAGAACGGTAGGTGGAGGAACATGCGCATCGCGTGCGCCGCAGGCAGTGAGGACCCAGACCAATTATTCCAATGATGGAAGAAGATTTTTTTTTTTTTTTTTTTTGTGTGTGTGTGTGTGTATTTATGTTTTTCCCTTACGATAATATAGTGATTCATTAAGAGTATCGAATATAATTGCGCGCGCGCAGCGTACAATGGCTTCCGCTGCCGAATGCAGTGAGGACCCGGTGCGGCATTTTTTCCAATCAGAAGTTTTTATTTTTATTTATTTATTTATTTATTTATTTTATTTATTTATTTATTTTATTTATTTATTTATTTATTTATTTATTTTTGCATGATAAAAATTAATGCAATTTCGAGAATTCGTTAACTATAGTGATTCATTTAAAAATAGTGACCAGCGAAGCGGGCGTAGCCTGCTAGTAATGAATAAAATAATTGCACTTTTCGATACATTTTATCTGATCCGCTTCATTTAAACACTAATATGTAATATATATATATATATACAGAAAGTTAATGAAACTTTTTTTTTTTAATTAGAATTTCTTTTAGTTACATAATTGCGTGTTTCTAACATTCAAAAATACATATATATTTCGAAAGCATATGTTAAGTAAATTTAAAACACAAATACATACACACACACACCAAAAGGGGAAAAAAAAATCCTATTGTTTTTCTTTGGGAAAAATGTATTCAATTATACTGTAAAAATCAAATCGAAACTTCTTTAACGACCTTAAAAAATCTGGTTTCACAAACATTATTTATTCTTCATTCTACTTTTTTTTACTAAACACAGAAGCATTCGTTATTTTGCTATTGGAAAAGATATACAAATAAAAGGTACGTTATTATTATCATTATTATTATTATTATTAATATCGCTCTTCTTTCAGGGGAAAAAATTAAAAAAAAAAAATCTATAAATTATTATTATTATTATTATTCATTTTTTAATGGTTTCTTTCAAATAGCAAGTGTGTTATGAGTCACTCTAGGATCTGTAATGTAAGCAAAACACATCGTTAAGTAAAATTGCAGATCAAAATGTAAAGAAAGTAAACAAGTTTCGGGAGTTTTTCAGTTTTTTCCCTTTTAGATTTTAAATTAACTTCACTCCACCAGTCTCAAAATAAATAGATTGAGAATAGAAGTAATCGTTACAGCCAGAGATTTCTGAGAATATTTCACGCATGACGGTGATTCGTGGAAATATATATATATATATATATATATATATATATATACTAGCGTTGTTTTTTACTGTCAAAACAATCATTTATTCGTAAAAGAAGTAGTTATTAACTTAAGGGCCCGCTTCACTCACCGCCGCCGGAAGCCGAAGCTAATGTTATTCTATGGGAAATTTTTCTTTACAAATAACTTATTAACTAATATATATTTTTAAATTCTGTTTTCACATTCTGAAAATTCCCAAATGTTAAATGAATGGACCTTTTTTTTTTTTTAAAAAAAAAAAATTGTTTTATTTTTTTTTAATTTTTAATATGTTATTTTGAAGCTGCAAAATACGAATTTTCAATATGTGAAACTTTTTCATTTTGCAATTTCAAAATAAAATATTAAAAAAATAAATAAATAAATAAATAAATTTTTTAAAAAGGTCCGTCAATTTAACAGTTGTGAATTTTCTGAATGTGAAAACAGAATTTAAAAATATGTATTAGTTAATAAGTTATTTGTAAAGAAAAGTTCCCCATAGAATAACATTGGCTCGTACTTCCAGCGACGGTAAGTGAGGACGGCTGTTAAGTGGAGTCTGTAACCATTGAATAATTTTATATATAAATATATATATATATATATATATATATATATATATATATGTTTAAACACTTTAGAATACTCTTTTTGCATATTATTAAATGATTTTATTAGGGGAAATGATTTAATTAAGAGCAAAGACAATTCTACAAATACAACTTGAAAATAATCTGGTGTGTCACTCAAACTACTTTCTCTTACCCTGAAATTTAATACTATAATTACAGGTTGAAAATTAAGAGGTAAGATAACGAATACTGCTATGTAAACTTATGTTAAACAATTCAAATTAGGCTTAGGAAGATTTTTATATGATAATTAGTTCTGTGTGAGGAGGATACCGCCCCCCTCAAACCCTCGTTTCATTAATGTACAAAAAACGAGCGATGAATATTTAGCTTAAAGCATACATTATTTACCATATCTCTATGAGGAATTTATTTCAATTCCCGAACAGCTTTCCTGGAAATGGTAAAATATTATAAGTAAAGCACATCCACTAACAACAAATATCTAGTGTGTTGTGGCCGCCACACGACTTTCTTCTGCACTTTCCTATACAAACTCACTCAGTAAAAATAATTTATTAAAATTATTATTTAAAAAATATATCTTCTATGATAATGCACACGGTTTCCATATTAGAGAAGTAGTATAACACTAAATATAAAAAAAAAAAAAAAAAAAAAAAAAAAAAAAAGTTGAGTTTATTCTCCTTTTTTTTTTTTTTTTTTTTTTTTTTTTTGTGAAAAAATTCGATAACTTTATTTTAAATTATCGCAGATCGATGGTTCAACCATTCGTTTTAAAGGTATTGACGAGCTCTTTTGAAAGATGCCCATCCTGAAAATTTACTCCCCTCGAGGGGGCGGGCGAGGCTCCTACATACACAAAATTTTTTTCCTATATAACTATCTCTATTACACAAAATATATAATCGTTTCATTTGGTTTAGTGCAGTCTATAGATGTTAAACTCTACTTACCTGTAATTTCCCCCATAGACGTAAAGTATTTGAATACTTTTGAGTGTCCCTGTACACGAAACATTTGCTTCATCTCAACGAAAAGCTTAGTGTAGCATCCCTATATGATACACATTTAGAATACCGAGTTTGGAATTTCTGCTACTATTTTTTCTTGATATATGCTGATAACAGAGAGACACACAGACAGACAGACACAGAGACCATTCACTAAAAACATGATTTTCGTATTCAGGGGACCTCAGAACATGTAAATATAACAAAAACTCACGTTCGAGAATTTGATCCTAAAACAATACTTTCTCGATCCTATGGGTAAGAGAAAGTGATAATATCCCCCACATGTGTAATTATGGATTCTGTAATCTTCCATTATTATTACTTTCTTCTATATGTGTATATGTAGTGAGAAAGTATTGAGTTCGTGAAAATTTTTGGACTCCAGTTTTCGATGGATTTACATGTTTTGGGATGTCCTGATCACAAATCGACTGTTTTTAGAAAACGTCTGTCAGTCTGTCTGTGTGTGTGTGTCACAAATTTTGTGGACGCTGTATCTATCGATCAATGAACGAAATTTAACCAAACTTGGTATTTAGTTGGACCCTGACATAAACTGGTGCTGATTAGATTTGCGGAATAATTGCTCAACAGGTGACGCTGCGATCGCATTTTTTTTCTTTTTTTTCTAAATTTTTAACATGGCAGTATAGGACAAAATTTCGTATAAACGCACACAATGAGAATTATTTTAAACGTGTGATTGCAAAATTAATATGAATTATTGATAATAGTAGTAGTTAAGTGGGAAAAAAATTGTGCATGTGGGATACTCCCAATTTTGATATATGGGAGTATCGCTCCCCCCCCCCCCTGGAGGGTAAGTACACCCCAGGGGGGAATAAATTTTCAATATTGGTATCGTTCGAAAGATCTCGTCAATACCTTTAAAACAAATGGTTGAACGATAGATCTGTGATAATCTAAAACAAAGTTATTGATTTTTTTCTTTTTTAATATTTTAACGAAAAAAAAAAAAAAAAAACCTTTTTTTAAAAAAAATCGCATTTTTTCTGATAATTGCAAAATTTGACTGTCAGATAAAAATCGTCTGCATTTATAATGGAAAACAATTTAATAATTAATTAAATAATTTGTATTGAATGAATTTTGTGTAAAATTATATAAAACTAGCAGGCTACACCCGCTTCGCTGGTCTCTATTTTTAAATGAATCATTATAATTAACGAATTCTCAAAATTGCATTAATTTTTATCATGTGAAAAAAAAAAAAAAAAAGAAAAAAAAACTTTGATCGGGAAAAATGTCGCGCCGGGTCCCCACTGCCTTCGGCAGTGTAGACCCGTGCGCGATGCGCACGCGCGAATGCATATATATGAGCACCCTAATAATTTTACAAATTCGAAAATATCCGCAATCGATTTGTAAGTATCAAAAACCTCTATGCACCAGTTTTGAACGATCTATCTCTATTTTTATTTTTTTGCCCCTCCGCTCCCTCCCCCCTTACCACCCCTCCCAATAATTTTAAAAATTCAAAAATATCCGCAATCGATTTGTAGGTATCGAAAACCTCGATGTACCAATTTTGGACGATCTAACTCTATTTTTTTTTTTTTTTTTTTTTTTTTTGCCCCTCCGCCCTCTCTTCCCGGCCCTTCTAATAACTTTACACTTTCGAAAATATCCCCATTCGACTTGCAGGCCTCTAAAACCTATCTGTACCAATTTTGAACGGCCTAACTGTATTTCTATTTGTTTTTGCCCATAGCCCCCCCCTTACCGCCCCACCCCCTTCCCGCCCCTCCTAATAATTTACAAATTCGAAAATATCCCCAATCGATTTGTAAGTATCGAAAACCTCTATATACCCATTTTGGACGACCTAACTCTATTTTTTTTTTTGCCCCTTCCCCCTTCCCCTTCTCGCCCCTCCTAATAACTTTACATTTTCGAAAATACCCCCATTCGACTTGCAGGCCTTTAAAACCTGTCTGTACCAATTTTGAACGGCCAAACTGTATTTCTATTTGTTTTTGCCCATAGCCCCCCCCACCGTCCCTCCTAATATTTTTACAAATTCGAAAATATCCCCAATCGATTTGTAAGTATCGAAAACCTCTACATACCAATTTTGAACGATCTAACTCTATTTTTATTTTTTTGCCCCCCATTTTCCCCTCCCCCTTCTCGCCCCTCCTAATAACTTTACACTTTCGAAAATATCTCCATTCGACTTGCAGGCCTCTTAAACCTATCTGTACCAATTTTGAACGGCCTAACTGTATTTCTATTTGTTTTTGCCCATAGCCCCCCCCTTACCGCCCCACCCCATTACCGCCCCTCTTAATAATTTTACAAATTCGAAAATATCCGCAATCGATTTGTAAGAATCGAAAACCTCTACATACCAATTTTAAACGATCTGACACTTTTTATTTATTTTTTTGCCCCCCCCTCCCCTCCCCCTTCTTGCCCCTCCTAATAACTTTACACAATCGAAAATATCTCCATTCGACTTGCAGGCCTCTTAAACCTATCTGTACCAATTTTGAACGGCCTAACTGTACTTCTATTTGTTTTTGCTCCATAGCCCCCCCCCCCTTGCTGCCCCACCTGGGGGCTGAATTTCTAAAATTCCAGAAATTGACTTTTAGATAGTTGCATTAGCTATATTTTAGAGCAAAAATTTCACGTATATCTATTTTTTTTTTTTTTTTGTTTGAGATATATAGGATTATGCGAAATCACGTTTTACGCATGTGAAATCCCGTTTTGCCCCCCACCCCCCACCCCCCTTGGGGACCAAATTTCAAAAATTCCAGAAACGATTTTTAGACATTTGTATTAGCTATATTTTAAAGCAAAAATTTTACGGATATCTGCGAGAATTTCCAGTGTACACATTTCTAGATGGTGGAACAATATCCTGAATACTCTAAATATTCTGAATCATTCATATTTCGAGAAATTCTCGCTTGATTTTCTAGAATTGGGTCATAAACCAAGATTATAGTTGCAGAAACCCGCCTCTTGTAGACTCATTCATTTGCAGAGATTTTTAAATAACTTTGCCCTCGAGAATATAGGCAAACGCTCTAGAATTCTAATAGGGGTTCTAGAACTCGCTTTTCAAGGGGACTAGAATTATAAGGATGACATGGAACTATTTTTTCTAGAGCCACAATTTAGAATTTAGATGTCAGTTACAGAATTTTTTCTCAGTGTAGCTTTTATGTTTTATATTCAATAACAACATTTTTTTATTCTTTAAAACTGACTTTAACATAATAATATTTAAAATTTTCACAGAAACTTTCTTGTTATTTTTTGGTGGTAGTTTTTCTATGTTTTTTTTTTTTAATGTGTTTTATTATAGTAAATCACATAGTAAAAGAGTATAGTAGAGTTTAAACATCATGATTTTAATATATTCTTTCTTAATTGGTTTCTAAAGATTGAACTATCGTGTATTAAATTCTTGGTTATAAGTGTATAAAATATTGATAGTTGTAAAAAATGTGTAGTGTTTCCATATATATTTTAATTTTTACTTTTTTTTTATCCATGTAGGGCAGATAAAGTCTTGTACTTGGGTGGATATTTTTAAACGGAGTTTTTGACATATCTATACGTTTTGAAGTCCCGTGAATTCAAAAAAAGGGTTTTTGCGGTTAGCATGCATGGATTTCTGGTTATCTGTTATCAGCATATTTCAAGGATATATACACTACTATACAGTTTAGACGCTTTGTCAAATATCTAGAAAAAAAACTTTAGAAATTATCTTGAAATTTGGTTGTATAAAAAAACATGTCACAACTCATATATTTCAGCAGGTGTTTGACCTGAAGAGAAAAACGGGACCAGTAAAAAATTAAACAAAAATCAAAATGTTTTGGATCACCTTGGAAAAAATAATCCTTGAAATACATTTTTGCTGTAGTATGTGATTATAAGGGTTCTTCTAATTATCTGAATAAAATTTTATGAGGCTATACATTCATGGAGATATAACGATTTCTTAAAAAAAAAAAAATTAAAAAATAACAAAAATAATAATAATAACAATACACTTTTTTAATTATAACACGTAGGCAGTGATACCAGATTGGGGATTTTTGAGGCTTCTGGGGACAATTTTGGGGACCAAATGTTTGTGGGGACTTTTTGGGAGAATTCTAAAATTTTTGGGGATAAATCTGGGGAGTCCTTCAACTTTCTGTCAATGTTGGCAACGCAATAATTTATCCCTACGACTAGAGACTTTCAATAGCTTTATTGTTATTTGGGGATTTTTTTTTTTTTTTTCTTTTTTTTTTTTTTTGAAAAATTGCCTTCATTTGGGGAAAAATATGAGCTTAAATCATAAAAAAAAAAAAATCTGCTTGATATTTTTTTTTTTTTTTTTTTTTTTTTCCTTTTTAGTAGAAATCAAGTAGGGGATTTTTTTTTTTTTGAAAAAAACCTCTGATTTGGGGAAATTTGAAGACCTGTTTGGGGAAATAATTTTCGACCATCTGGCATCGCTGCACGTAGGGTATTAGACCTAATGCAATGTCATTTTTAGAAAACGGCATACCACATTAGACAGTGTTATATTGTTTCTTGTTACAGCGGTGATCGTTGTTTACTGGAAGGAAAGTTAAATTAGCAATATTTCGAAGAAGTCCAATTGCACTCATCAGGATGTCTTTATTAGTGAAAATTTTTCTAAAACATCATAAAGGATAATTATTCCTAGAATCTTAAAATACATAGCGTTGGTCATTATAATACAAATTCAATAACCCTAGTGAAACGTTGAGATTGTCGCATAAGATGGGGGAGAGAGCGAATGTAATTCAGTTTTATACTAAATGATGATCTGGAGTAGTTCTGAGTTCCCTTTACGAAAACCGATCTGGGAAGTCTGAAGTAAAAAGCCAATAATCAGAAAAAAAAAAAAAAATAAGTATTGAGTTATATTACGATAAATACAATATATAATATGATACGATATATTAGACCTATCATCCAGGGTTAGTAGATATTTTCGTTGAAAGAAATAGATTGTTCGTTCGGTGCAACTTGCACATTAGTCCCTTGAGGTACAACTTGCACATTAGTCCCTTGAGGTACAACTTGCACATTAGTCCCGTCAGGTACAACTTGCACATTAGTCCCCTTTAAATATAGTGATTTTTTTTTTTTTTTTTTTTTTTTTTTTACTTTTAAAATACTTCAATTTTAGGTCGTTAAAAATAGTTGTATTGGCACAAATAGCATGTTTGGAATGAAAGCTAATTAAGTTTTAAAGAAAAATAGCGGAAAAGATTTAGTATAGAACCACCTTGGCGAAATTAGAAATTTGGCACCGAAGTAGTTCCGACGTTTCTCGCCAATATCTTTAGTTATGCGATTACAATAACTATTTTAGTTTATCGGCAAAATAGAAACAAATATTTAAAAGTCGCATATGGAGTCTATACTAAAGTTGTACAAAAACACCTTTACTTATAGAATATCTTGGATTAAATTAAGTGAACTGGGTATTTTTTGACACGGAAAGGCGACAGCCATTTTAAGCCAAATAGCGCATAAAACATATAGATAAATATTATAAATTATTGTGAAAAATTAATGAAGTAGAAACATTAATCGCATAAATTATCTAATTTTATTTTATTTATTTTTATTTCATATTATTTCACGCGCACTGTTTATTTCCTAATTCAAAATTATTAAAAAAAAACTTTTTCGATATCGCTTGTAACGACACTGATTATTATTAATTTTCTTTTCTTTTTCTTTCAATAATAATAATAATAATAATAATAATTTTTGATGAAATTCTGGCAAAAGCAGAATTTAGTTTAGGACGGAGGACTATTAGTTTGTTTTTTTTTCTTCCCAATTATAACATCGCTTTCAAATTATTCAATTATATTTTCGATAAATGTCCAACTATCGAAAAATGATTTCGACAAATGTCCAACTATCGAAAACGACAACGCAAAAATCCCAGATTGAGACTAATAGGCCCTCAGTCCTAAAAAAAAGCCAAATTTTAATGCCAGATTGAGACTAATAGGCCCTCAGTCCTAAAAAAAAACAAATTTTAATGCCAAATACTTTCTTTGTTTCACAGATAAAATTGTGTAAATATTTTGAATTCGAAAGTACGTTATTAAAAGTTATAGCCAACTATTTCACCAATAAAATAAATCACTCAAATTAAAAACCATTACATCTTACGATTGTAGAATAATTGTAAATTAGAAACTAAATCATTTTTTTTATAGTATTATCTGACAGGGATTTCTATTTTTAGCTATAATGAAAAAAAAAACTTGTGCAATATTGTTTGACGCTGATTCCACTTTTTTAATTATAACACGTAGGGTATTAGATCCAGTGCAATGTCATTTTTAGAAAACTTGGCATACTACATTAGAGCATTGAGCAAAGAGAATGCAGAAATGTTTAATATCTTCCAATATATAAGTTCTTTTACTAAATAATTTTTAACTACGCCTGCGCAAGGTTTAAAAAAAAAAAAAAATTCATTTGCAAAATTTAATAAATAGCCAAAAGTATTGAGCTACTTATATGAAAACTCCAAATAAATATCATGTAAATTCAAAATGTTACGAGAGATATAATGAGCAGAATTTTTTTTTTTTTTTTTTTTTTTCAAAATAAAAGCTAAAATATAAGGAGTTTTACTCAACTTTTTATTGTGATTCAATCATTGTCCAATGGTAATTGCAGTATCCGAGGATTGTAAATAAATATTGATAAAAATCCACATCAATTTCCTTTTTTTTTTTTTTTTTAGAAGAACACAAATTCTATTGATTCTATCTCTCATAACTTTTTGAATTTACACAGTATTCATTTGGGATTTTTGTATAAGTAGCTCAGTACTGTTAGCTATTAAATTATGCAAATAAAATTTTTTTAACTTCGAGCACGCGTAGTTAAATATTATTTAGTAAAAGTTCTCATATTTCATTGGATATTTAATATTTTTTCATTCTAATTCCTGTATGCTATGTCTAATGTAGTATGGCCAAGTTTCCTAAGAATGGTTTTGATGGGGAAAATCAGCCATTTTGTTAAAAACAAAATAATAAAGGTACAAAAGGGCATTATTTAAAAGGAAAAAGAATATAAAAATACAAAAGCTATTTTACTGAAGACTACAAAGCTGTTTTATTGCCTTTTAAAAGCCTAAGACAGAAATACAACGTCATATTTATGACCTGCACGTGGAACTCTGAGAGGGGACCACACGCTAAGCCCCTTCAGGCGACCGCCAAGAATGAGCCCCTGCGAAAGCGTAAGGAAGGCAATAAAAATTATAGAAGCAAACTGATTGGTAAAAAATGGGTCCAATAAGAAGCAGTGCCAATAAAAAAAGAAAATGCAAGGAGGGAACCGCCCAAAAATTATAATGAGGAAAATGAGAAGAAGTTAAAAAATTTAGATGTTTCTTCTAGCTGTTGCGTTCGTGATGAGATGACGAAAAAATGTTTTGGCTATAGCTCTGTCAAGTTGTGTAAGTGATGAAATCATGTGGAGATTCTGACGGCCTCACGCCTACGCTAAGATGTGCTCTGCCGTGCTCCCCAACACTAGTGCTCCCAGGGATAACCCTTTACTATGCCTCGCATGCATCATAACTTCGAGTAATCTGGTGAGAAATCTCTTCCTTCATTTTGGTCAGTAGACAATCATTTAACTTTGCAAACGCATGCAAGTATGCATATTTTCTAAGTACTCATCTTTAGCATCTTTGATGCAAGATCAAAGATCATTGTTATATCATTTATGTTTTATTGTAAAATTATAGAATAATCAATTTTATCAGTATTCAAAATTTGGATATTTAATAAAGAAATTACTTAAAATTATATGAATCTAGTATTATTTGAGAGAAAATTTATTCATTAATAACCATATTATTTTTCAGATTAATGTTTGCTTTTTAATTAGGATTAATTTTAGGGCATTTCACAACGCATGCCCGAATATCGAATTGATATTCAAAGTGTACGACCATGAAGCTGTCACTTTAGAGCCACGAAAAGGAGGGTAGTCTGATTTTGGTTAATATCCGCCCAACATCTACCCCCTTTCCAGATTTGGTGCCGTGTTTTTGGTGACGAATTTGGCACAGTTAAATTACAAAATTCTTCCGCGTTATTTACTAAAATTTCATCCCATTAAAATTATTAACGTTAAAGGAAAAATAAATAAAGTAAAAATAAAAGATGAGTACAGAGAAAAAAGATTTAAGCAAATATAATTGTTTGTACGTATACTAACACTCCACAATTATGTGTATTTTATAATTGGTGTCTTTTATTTAGTTATATATGTGAAACGTAGACATGAAAATCAAAGATTAATGTCAAAAATAATTAAATAACAGAATTAATATAGAAAGAAGATATATAGATTATATAGGCTTGTGTGGATAACATAATAAAAATATGTATGTGTATAAGCGTATAATATAAGAATAATAAGAATAATAATAAAATTTTAGTATCTTATTTATTTTATGGTGTTATATATATATATATATAGATAAATTCTTGTGAAACAAAAGAATAATCACTTCAAAAAAAAAAAAATTTTTTGAAAGTGGTAGAATATAGTGTGTTTGCAAATTTATAGGAGATTTATAGCAAAATTAACAGAGGTATTATTATAAATTGAATTTCTTTTTCAAGACATTGTTTGCTTAAATAAAAGCCTTATATACAGGAGTAACAAATAAGGTGCAAATAAATAAATTGATTAATTAAGAAAATTGTGAAAATAAATTAACATAATATTTGCAAAAAACAGAAAGTGATTCCTGTATATATGCTAATGGTATTTTGTGTACATATATTTTGATTTTATATATATTGTATTTTATTACATATTTTGGAGGGGTAATCAATTTAATTAAACAAAAAAAAAAAAAAAAAAAAAAAAAAAAAAAATTACGCGTATGAGATCCTCTATACCAAGATTGGCAAAAAAGAAAATAAATTACGCGGAAAATAAAGAAATAAAATTAAACGAAATTTCTAAAGAGAGAAATAAACCAATTAAGAAAATGGCAGACAAAATTGTAATAAGTTATGATGCTATCCTAAATAGTCTACCCAACTTTGACGGAAAAAAAAATAATAATATCATAAACTTTCTAAAAGAATTCGATACGCTAGCTGAGGAAATTAAGCTACCAGAAAACTTAAAAGTAATATTGTTAAAAGCCAAAATAACGGGCCAGGCAAAAGAAAACCTAATTAACGACGAAGACACAAATAATATTAACAACTATGCTGACATTAAACAAAAATTACAAGAATTATTCAAAGGGGAAATCTCGTTTGACAACTCGCAAAATGAGTTTATGAATTTGAAACAAATGCCTACACAATCAATAGAAGAATTTACCAAAATATTCAACAGGGCGGCAAACAACTATTTAAAAGATTCAGGCCACTCAGAAAAAACTGGGGCGAAACAATTTCTAGACACGATTAAATTGACAAAATTTTTAGAAAGTATAAGGCAAGATATTGCTTTAGAAGTTAGAAAAATGGCACCAGACTCGATAGATAAAGCAATTAAATTTGCTAAACAAATCGAAAGTGCTTTTAACGCTTCGAAAATAGAAGAAATCAACACTACTTCCAAAGAGGAAGACAAATTATATGAAATGCTCCTAAACATGACAGTCAGACATAATGAAGAATTAAAAGAAATACAAAAACAATTAAAAGAGAGCAAAGAAATTCAGTTTAATCAGACACAGGTACCAAACACAGAAAGTTGCAATATTTGTAAAAAAAGAAATCACACAACAGAAAACTGCTGGTTTAACGAAACAAATAAAAACATGACACAAAATAAATGGAGATATAAAAATAAAGATTTAAGGGGAAATAATTCACATCAAAGTAGGTTCCCAATAACAAACCCTCAAAATTATCAAACTTATCCTCCTGTGAACTATTATCATAATTAT
This sequence comes from Salticus scenicus, assembly GCA_963930645.1. Classification (NCBI taxonomy): domain Eukaryota; kingdom Metazoa; phylum Arthropoda; class Arachnida; order Araneae; family Salticidae; genus Salticus; species Salticus scenicus. The sequence continues at coordinate 7,720,783 of OZ005649.1, read as the reverse complement.
CCACCGCCTAATAATTTTCCAAATTACGCTGCACAATCCCAAAACAGTCCCCACTTCGAAAATTTTGCCTATCCACAACATTACACAAATCAAAATGGATATAATCAAAACAATAGGGGTGCTAGACCCAAAACAACATATAAAAATCAAGGCTATAAAAACCAGGAAAACTACAAAGGAGGTTTATAAATAAAACAATATATAACAATAATTCAAGCCCATATAAACCTCCAAATTTCGGGCTTAAAACAAAAAATAATATCTACGGAAATTCATACACACAGAAAAAAAATTACAAAAAACATCACAGTAAACAGTATGACACAATAGCCAGTGTAAGCGACGGATCACAACTACCGCTAATTAACGTAAAAATTAAAGACTTAGAGATAACAACGTTAATTGATTCCGGAGCTAGTTTATCAGTCCTATCACCAGACATTTTCCAAAAATTAAAAGAAGCAAATGTTAAAATAAAATATCTGGCCAGACAAGTAAGGATTCATACGTTAAACAATGAAAATATACCATTCAAAAAATGCATAAAAATATCTTTTAAGATACAAAACATATTCGCAACTGGAACATTTTACGTTACAACGAGAAACCTAGATAAAAAGTACAAGATTATACTCGGATATGATTTTCTAAAAAACAATCATGCAATATTAGATTGTGAACAAAAGGCCTTATACCTAAAGAACAAAGAAATACCCTTAGAAGGCATAGATACAGTACAAAAAATAAATGAAAATGAAATAAATGTTATTTCAGAAATTGTAAATACGCAGACACAGAACTCACAAAATAATAGTGAAAATACTATGAGCCAACAAAAACCCGCAAAAAATTCAAATAATGACGAAATTCAAAACGATTTCACAGAGCATATAGAGAACAAAAACAATGATACAAATACTCAAAAAATCAAAGAAAAAACAAATAAAAAAAATAAAAAGAGAATTTCGCATAAAAACATGATTATGCCAAAAACGGATAAAAAATATGGCTTAGAACCAGGTGAAACAAAGGTAATTACATTAAAATGTCCACCCAGTTTACAACCAAATCAAGTAATTTTATTAGAACCCCTAAGGCATAACATTACAATTAAATATGACCAATCCTTACATCAAGTCAATGAGAAAAATACGATACACTTAATGGTTCAAAATGACAGTGAAGAAAAGATAATGATAAACAAAAAAATGAATATTGGAAAAATATGCACAGAATTTGAAATAAAATTAAATGGATCAAAAACAGATAACACTCCCAAAGTATATGAAATGAATAATTTAACAATGAGTGAAATTCAAGAATTAAGAGAAAACGAATTCAATTTACAAGATTTTGATCTCGAACACTTAGATCAATCAGAAAAAATTAAATTTCAAAATTTACTAAAAGATAATATACAAGCGTTCTCAAAATCATACAAAACCTTGGGACAGACTTCAATAGTGGAGCCCAATTTTAAATTACTCCACGATTATCCAATTTCTACTCGACCTTACAAAATTCCGGAAAGTGTAAGAAAATTTGCACAACAGGAAATAAACAAATTATTGGACGCAAACATAATAGAAAATACAACGTCAAGCTACGCATTTCCGGTTATATTTGTAAAAAAAAAAGGCAAACTCAAAAACTAACGACCCTAATAAAACTTCGTACAGGTGTGCTATAGATTACAGATTGCTAAATAATATTTTACAGGGCGTACCATATCCCATTCCGGATATTAAGTCACTTTTACAAGATATAAGTGGCAAAAAATATTACACAGTGCTGGATTTTCATTCAGCCTTCTTCCAAATAAATTTAAAAAAAGAAGACAGACCAAAATTAGCCTTCATTACTGAATTTGGTAAATTCCAACCTACGCGACTAAATTTTGGTAATAAAATAAGCACATCAGTATTTGCGGAACTAATCGATAAAGTGCTAGGAAAATTTGATCAATATAAAGTACGTTATTTCATTGATGATGTTATAATAGCAGCTGATAGCATCAATGAAATGTTAAACTTATTACAACAAGTACTAAGCACATTAATTAAAGAAAACCTAACAATAGAACCTTCAAAAATGCAAATATGCAAACAAGAAATAGAATTTTTGGGATTTAAAATCAATAAAAATGGTTATGCACCGGCCAATAAAAACATTCAAAAAATTCAAAAATTAGAAAGACCCAAAAACAGAAAAGGCGTAAAATCTTTACTGGGTCTGACAAACTATTTCGCATCACTGATAGACAATTACGCTGAAATAGTAGCACCATTAAATGAATTAACAAGTGAGAAAAGGAAATTTGAATGGACGGAAGATGCCGAAAATGCATTAAAACATATCCAAAAAATTATTCTAAACAGTCCAACTCTCAAACCACCAAATTATGACAAAGAATTTTTTTTGATAACTGATTGCTCAAAAATAGCGACGTCCGCGATTTTATCGCAAGAAATAAATGGCATAATGTACCCTGTAGAATTCTATGGAAGAAAATTAAAAGATACTGAACAGCGTTACCCAAGCATTAAGCTGGAATTGCTCGCCATATACGAGAGTATAATCCATTTTAAAAATATTTTAACAGGGAGAAAATTTACGGTAGTGACTGACTCAAAAGCCATCACATATCACTTAAATTTAGAAAAGAATTCAGACATTATAGCCAGATGGTTACTGGAATTGCAATCGTATGATTTCACTGTAGAACATATAGAGGGAAGAATTAACCCTGCCGATTACGTATCGCGACATATCAATAACATCACGGAAACAAATTCAACCAACAACTTATTTGAAGTTAATAAAAATTTGACAGACGAAAACATAAAACTTGAACAAATGAAAGATAAAAAAATATCTAAAATAATATCTGACATAAAAAAAGGAAAATCAAATAGAACAACTCGAAAATTTGAATTAACAGAAAAGGAAATATTAATTTTAAAAAGAAGTACAAATGATAATCAAAAAGAATTATTAATTATTCCAGATTCGTTAAAAAACGAAATAATTAAAGAAGCACATAAAACCCATTTTGGAGTTAAAAAAACCCTGCACTTAATAGGAACGCGTACATACTGGTATGGAATGTACCAAGACGTGAAAAATCATATTGCAAATTGCATTGAATGCATGAGACACAAACAACACACAATCCCCAAAATTGAAATACAAAAAATGGAAAAAAATTACAAGCCAGGGGAAGTATTACACATAGACCTCATAGGTAAGTTACCTATGACTTTTAGAAAAAACATATTTATAATGGTAATAATTGATTCCTTCTCGCGTTACATGGAGGCAGTACCACTCAAAAATGCAGAGTCACAAACCATATTAAACGCATTAACAGAATATATTGGCAGGTTTGGCATGCCAAGAGAAATACATTTAGACAATGCACAGTACTTTAGAGGCAAAACATTCACAGAATACATGAAACAATTAAATATTAAATTACATTTTAGCTCTATTTATCACGCTTGCTCGAACGGAATTGTAGAAATTTCAAATAAAATAATAAAATCCTCACTAGCCGCCATGACAAAAACGACATTTCAATGGGACGAAAAATTAAATTTTGTGAAATTACATTATAATGCAACAATACATAGAGCAACAGGTTTTTCTCCCGCTATGGTTTTTTTTGCGAGAGAAATCAATACACCATTTAATGCATTCTCAGAGGCAACAAAAATTACTACTGACAGCTATACAAATAAGCGTCTGCAACACATTCAGAGTGTAAAAGAAGCCGCACTAAAAAATCAACTTCAAATTATGAATGAGTATAACAAAAATTTAAAATATAAGGACAGAGACCTAAAAATTGGACAGACGGTATATATGAAGAGCCTTAGAAGGCCAAATATATTTCAGCCTAAATTTCTTGGCCCTTTCTATGTATTGAAAATACTGCGCAACATGAATATTGTTTTGAAAAACGCTCACGACAATACAGCGAAACCCATTAAGGTGCACATATCTAAACTATATGCACCAAAATATGCAAAATAATACAAAAAAAAAAAAAAAAAAAGTGTATATATAGATACAAATTATACATATGAACTATATTACAAAATCAATTATTTTACTATTTACAACCGAGAAAAATAATATGTGTAAAAAAAAAAAAAAAAAAAAAGAATATATATATGAAATGATTTTGTAAATAAACCAATAATTATTCATTAAATAATTAGATAGTCATAAATTTTCAAAAGAAAACATTTTTTTTTGCAATACATACAAGGAAAATGTAAAGCAATGCTCAATGTAAATAAACAAATAAATAAATGATAAAATATCATCGGAACAAACTCACAGGTGACGCACACTTTTGCGAAACACGTTGATTGTAAATACATAAAATAAAAATACATATATATAGATTTTTTTTTTGCCATAGGGGCAATGTGAATAAGAAAACGTAAATATACGTGTACATAGAAACAAAAACAGAAAAGGTGTCTGTATTCATAATGGCAAATGAATAAAATAAATATGTATAGATATAAAATAAATAAAAGTGAACGTGAACGTGACATAAAATATACACATATGTATATATTTAGATACTTAAATATATTTATGCATGTATCTCATAAAAGAAAATAAATAAATAAATTAAAAAAAATAAATAAATAAATAAATAAATAAATAAAAGACAGACAAAAAAACTAGCACAGATAAGAAATATAATACAGAAAAGATAACGCATGCTTTAGAAGAGAAGCAAATCAAAACAAAAAACCAAAACAGAAGTTACTCGTTTACAAGACAGTTACCATGACAACGAGCAAAAGAGACTCGTGGAAAAACAGGTTAGGAGAAGAAAAATATCACGAAAGATGCAAAAAGCATACTCACTAATCCTGGGACAGATAAAGGTCGGAGAGATCAACCAGAGGGGTAAAACCAAGCGCTTCATGATCCAGGTACGGGAAAAGCCGGATTTCTGCAAACGAAACAAATTATTACTCAAAATGTCAGGTGACACCAAAATATGAGATTACTACTTTCACACATCACTCACACTTTAGAAAGATTAAATCATGTTTTACTTGCAGGACTAAAATGGTAGTAATAATATTAAAATTCGCATCATTTCACACTTGAACAAAGATGCATATATTTACTCTAATAAGTTAAACAAAAAAAAAAAAAAAAGAACTTTCGGTGAATTTTAAGCAAAAAGCCGAGGATTAAGATTCATTATAGCTACATAGTATATATATATATATATGTAAAAAAAAAAAAAAAAAAAAAAGTACTTTAGGCGAAGTTTTAGCAAAAAAAAAAAAAAAAACCTTAATAGCTTAGGATTACAATTCATTATATTTATATACAAAAAAAAAAAAAAAAAAAAAAAAAAAAACCGTCACTGTAAAAATATTAATCTATAACACTCGCACACACATATGCACGCAAATAAAAAGTAATAAAATAACGCAAAATTACCATATCACTACAGAATGGTCTAAAAAAAAAAAAAAAAAAGGTGAATTAAATGCAGATTATATACATGAAAAAGAATAATGAATACATAACCTATATTTTACAATAAAAACAATTTTATATAACCTACCTTACATCCGGGTTTAGAACACAGCCAAGATAATGAGGTGGCCCTTTGGTCGGGCGCAGGCGTTTTCTGCCAAGGGGGGTCGACCCACACTCGATACTCTGGCGTATAGCATCACCCTGCCAAAACAAAAGTCAAGACTGGACAGAATTTTATCAAAGCAAAACAAAAATAAAATAAAATAAAATAAAATAAAAACACAACATTCAATGAATTAAGAAAGCCACAGTACAATGGAATCAATATACTCAAAATCTGATCAGATCTGCATTTATCACGCTCACAAACCACATAGTAGAAAATAACAATAATAAATAAACACATGAATATACACAAACAATTTCTTCTATTCTTCGATGTTACGATTCCTAATCAAATATCCGAGAATTACGCAGCGCTAGGAAGCAAAAAAAAAAAAAAAACGGAGACCGAGAAATACAGAAAAATCATGCAAAATTCAAGCCGCAGCGGTGACGGAACGTAAGATAATAGAACATAAAGCACGCCGAACGCAAGTTAGATAAAATAATAGCAACTATATAAAATAAACAAACAAGAAATAAACCTGCAATGAAGATAAATTAATAATAGCTGAAAGAAAAGGCAAGTGCATATTAATAATAAAACTGTAAACAGAATAGATACCAAAAAAAAAAAAAAAAAAAAAAAATAAATATATAGCTCACGCTCATCCAAGTCCCGGTCAATGATGGCGTCAGTGTAGACCAGATACACATATTGCGAGGGGCATCAGAAATCCCACAAAGCACACACATGAAACAGAAAAATAATAACAAAAGGGATTTATTAAAGGATAATGGATAGTACATACACCTAATTTAAACATAGGTAAAGCAACAAAGCTTAGGCAAAGCAATAAAATATACATATAATAAAAATTAAACTCACTTGTAAACTAGTAAACAAATTTCTAATCCGATGAACGTGTGTGTCTCTTTTCGCTTCTCTCGAGTAAGTAACAGAAGAATCTTATCTCAGCGCTCCCCCCTAAAGAAAACGATTATAACAGGATGTACTAATCATTAGCGCTGGTCATTTCCCACGCCACAGAGGCGCAGGCGAAAGAGGGTTTGTCACCCCCATTACAAAACTGAAAAACAGCTCTCGGAAGTTAAAATTAATATTTCAAATAAAGCCAGGGACTTTTCAAAAAAAAAAAAAAAAAATACTGCCGTACTTAATGGTAATAAAGAAATATTACCAAAACGATTAAATACATTCATGTATCTGATGTAATATACAAAAAAATTCTTTTCTATTATTGCCTATACACTGAGAGCAATGAATGATATGTATATAGAACAAATGCATAAACTTGTAGAATTTTGCTAACAAAAAAAAAAAAAAAAGGTACTATTATATGTGAATTTAATGTATTGTATATGTTTTTATAAATGATATAAAAAAAAAAAAAAAAAAAAAAAATGAGTGTTGGTATACGGTATAAATAATTATAAGTATTGAATTAAAATGCAAAGTAATAATGATAACTTTTAGCATTAATACTAAAATGTTTACTGACTGAGTGAATTAATCCTGCACAACATGTGTCACAAAATTATAAACTGAATACAACTTATAAACTGTTGCCACAATCAACTACAAAATGCAACGACCATAAGACTGTCTATCACATATTGATGATCACAAATTGAACTATCTCAAAAAGCAAATATTGAACCATTTACATATTTGGATCAATTAATAATTAGTGCTGAAATATGCATGATAACCAATTAATAAACAGTATTGAACAGTATATTACGAACTATCATCAGTCACTATTGAACTAAAATTCATGAACAATTAATAATCCAGTGTCGAACTGTACGTTCATTAATCATTATGCATATACATACAAGGAGCTAATAGTGCTCAACTACATCACAAGAACTCTAATGTGCACTAAAAAACAGTTTAGCACAAATATGCATAAGAAATTTACTGACCAAACACACCAGATTACTACGACAACTAAAGGACTCATAATGTATTGAGATAAAGAAACTGTCTCAAACTTATTCGACAGGGGGATAGGCTGATGGGAAAAATCAGCCATTTTGTTAAAAACAAAATAATAAAGGTACAAAAGGGCATTATTTAAAAGGAAAAAGAATATAAAAATACAAAAGCTATTTTACTGAAGACTACAAAGCTGTTTTATTGCCTTTTAAAAGCCTAAGACAGAAATACAACGTCATATTTATGACCTGCACGTGGAACTCTGAGAGGGGACCACACGCTAAGCCCCTTCAGGCGACCGCCAAGAATGAGCCCCTGCGAAAGCGTAAGGAAGGCAATAAAAATTATAGAAGCAAACTGATTGGTAAAAAATGGGTCCAATAAGAAGCAGTGCCAATAAAAAAAGAAAATGCAAGGAGGGAACCGCCCAAAAATTATAATGAGGAAAATGAGAAGAAGTTAAAAAATTTAGATGTTTCTTCTAGCTGTTGCGTTCGTGATGAGATGACGAAAAAATGTTTTGGCTGTAGCTCTGTCAAGTTGTGTAAGTGATGAAATCATGTGGAGATTCTGACGGCCTCACGCCTACGCTAAGATGTGCTCTGCCGTGCTCCCCAACACTAGTGCTCCCAGGGATAACCCTTTACTATGCCTCGCATGCATCATAACTTCGAGTAATCTGGTGAGAAATCTCTTCCTTCATTTTGGTCAGTAGACAATCATTTAACTTTGCAAACGCATGCAAGTATGCATATTTTCTAAGTACTCATCTTTAGCATCTTTGATGCAAGATCAAAGATCATTGTTATATCATTTATGTTTTATTGTAAAATTATAGAATAATCAATTTTATCAGTATTCAAAATTTGGATATTTAATAAAGAAATTACTTAAAATTATATGAATCTAGTATTATTTGAGAGAAAATTTATTCATTAATAACCATATTATTTTTCAGATTAATGTTTGCTTTTTAATTAGGATTAATTTTAGGGCATTTCACAACGCATGCCCGAATATCGAATTGATATTCAAAGTGTACGACCATGAAGCTGTCATTTTAGAGCCACGAAAAGGAGGGTAGTCTGATTTTGGTTAATATCCGCCCAACAGGTTTTGCACTGGGTCTAAAACTGTACGCGTTATAATTAAAAAAGTTGGCAATTATTTTTGCAATTTTAAAAAACAAATCATTTAATCTCCATGAATATATGTGATAGCATCATAAAAATTTATACAGATAATTATAAGAACTCTCCTAATCATATACTACAGCAGAAATGTATTTCAGGCATTACTTTTTACAGGGCGACCCAAAACATTTTTACTTTTGTTTAATTTTTACTGGTCCCCTTTTCCTCTTCAAGACTTAATTTTTGCTGAAATGTATGAGGTTTGACATGTTCTTTATATTCCCAAAATTTCAAGGGGCCGCGGTAGCCCAGTCGGTAGAGCGCCGGCCTCGTAATTGGAAGATTGCGGGTTCGGTACTCGAGCCGGCCAAAGACCGTCGTGTACACTAATGGTGGCTGGTGCAAATCTGTCGTGGCCGCAATGTCCTCCATGTTCCCATCAAAAATTATGCGTCTGGGGGGTCGCCGAAGCGGGAGAGCCATCCCTTCCGTGGAGGATCAACATTACGACGGCATGTCTCCGGACCATCTCTAGGGGGTGAGTCCCAGACCGTCGCCAATTGCCCATCCGCTCAGCACTAGTGCGATGTAAAACCCAACCAACTCAAAATTTCAAGGTAATTCCTTAAGAATTTTTCTAGATATTTGACAAAACGTCGAAATTTGAAAGTGTCGAAATATTTATTGGTAGATAATGTAGCTTTAAACTGGAATATTAGGTAAATTTAGGAAAAAAAAAAATGAATGAAATTAAATGTTGGTAATTATACTAATTGGAAACTGGGTTAAAAAAACAGACAATAAATTATCTTATACAGTGCGGCCACATATCCTAAAACGAGCAGTGAGGACGCGTCCAAAATGTTGGAGGGATACCAGCTTGAAATTTGGAAAACATCCAGAAATTCCGCGCTCTGTTATTGCTCATTTTCTCTGAGTTAGATGACTGTCACCCCTATTTAAGCATTGGACTCGGTAAGTTAGCACATTCGCAGATGCTTCCATGGTTTCATGAAATGTGGTCGAAGAATAAGCAATATTACCCGTAGAACAGCACTGGATCTGGTTGATTGAAAACATTGAAATTTTAAGACGTAGTATTAAGAGAAAATTATATTTGCATTAAATAGAAATGCATAATGAACTTTGATATTATACAATATCAAATTTTCTTTTCATTTGTTTTTTCTCCATTTCTATGCACAAAATATAAAATATTCATTTTTAATTTGAAATGCGTCGAGGACGATACACTGTTAAAACTACAGGTGACACATGGCACCTTTTAGGGGTGAAAAGCTTGTCTCACTGGTGACACCCCTAAGGGAGCCAAAATGGCACCCTTAACTAAGGTGAAAGGACGGCACCCTTAATCTAAGGTGCCCCAAGGGTCTCTTGGGGCACCTTAGATTAAGGGTGCCGTCCTTTCACCTTAGTTAAGGGTGCCATTTTGGCTCCCTTAGGGGTGTCACCAGTGAGACAAGCTTTTCACCCCTAAAAGGTGCCATGTGTCACCTGTAGTTTTAACAGTGTACACTCTTTTTGCACATCGTACACACTTACTAATAATCAATTAGCTATGAAAAAATTTATAAATATAGTGTAAAAGTCTATCTTATAAACAAATTAATATATATATATTTAAAAAACTTCATACAAACAGTTTAATAACAGAACTGCTTTGTATATGGTTGTTAATTAATCATTGTCAAATATAATGTTTAAAATGTCAATAATAATGTTCATATATTTACAAAAAATTAAAAAGATATAAGATTTTTGAAGTAACAGTGTAAACTATGGTTTAAAAGCGTCAAGACATTTTAAACCAAGGTTAAAGGCGGTTTTGCCTAAAACTGTCTTGCTAAAAACTTGCCATCTCTGTCTAAGACTAAATCGGATATTAATAAAAAAAAGTACAAACAAAAACATATTATAATAAAAATTGAAACGTAATTTCTTTTTATAAATGTTTGAAACGAATTAAGTTATTATATTTAAGTTATTAAATACAATATTGATATTAATACTTTTAAAATAGTAAGTTATTTTTTAAGCAATACAAAGCATAATTTGAGAATCGGAACTAAAAAATCTAGATTTGGGGAATACATCCATAAATATTCATACCTAAATTTTTTTGTACGAGAGAAACATCATAAGATTAAAATTACAATGGATATAACGACATAAAAGTAAAATAAAGAATAACTTTTAGTGAACTTACCTTAATTTCAGGCTTTGCAAGAAGAACACTTAAAAAGTGGCGCTATGTTTATGTCCTGTCCATCCGCTCCGAGTCGGTGTTGGAAATGGAAATACACGTCACAGTGCGCATGCGCGAAATGCTAGTCACCCATAGGGTGCCATATTTCGACTCTGAGAGCCAGCGCAGGACCACAAAATTGGCTGGTTAGCTCATTTGGCACCCGCGGATCACATTTCCAAGCGTCTATGGCACCCTAAGGTTCCAAATGATACCGTTTTTTCACCCCGGGGTCCCAAACGTCACCGATTTGTCACCTTCAGTTTTAACAGTGTATACCACTTTATAATTTCACTCATAAAGCGGCTAGTCATCAAGACATCCAGATTTCAGGAAACGAAAAAAAATTCTTTCAAGAAATTTTTTCATAATTAAAATAACATTACGTCTAAGCCCTTTCAATGCAAAAAATATTTAATATTAAAAATTTTTATATTTCATAGTTTGTAAATGGAAAGCAATGGGGAACCCCCTTTTATAAAATTGAATTAAGAGAACAAGGGACAATAAAAATTATCTAAATCGCTGCAATTAAAAATATTCAGATAGTTATGTATGATGGTTATGTATGATAATTATATATGACTAATTTGTTGTAGGGCGACTAAGGCGCCCGTTGAAAAATAATCGTTTTATTTTATTTATTTCTCACTCTCGCTTTAAATAATTCATTTGCTAACAAACCCGTGCGAAATTTTCTCACTTTATTTATCTCTTCGTTACCTTTAAAATTACTATTTTATAGACGTCATTTTTTCATATGCATGAGCAAATTTATTTTTATTTTTATTTTATTTATTTATTGATTTTTTTTTTTTTTTTTTTTTTTACGGGAAAGCATATTTCATTTTACGCTGAAAAAAAAGAAGAAAAAAAATGGCAACAATTAAAACTTTAAAATGTATTTTAAAGCTTTTATTTTCATATTTTAATTAATTTTAAAAAATATAATCATAAATTCGTTACAAATAAGGTACCAAATGAAAGTTGTTTAAACAGCTTATCGATCGGACAATTAGATTTTTTTCATTGACTAAAGTATGAAAATTAGGAGACAGTCCAAGGAAATCTCTTAAGCCTACTCTTACGCCTAAAGTGTGACAGAAGCAGCCACGGATGAGGGTAACTATATATACTGATAGTTATGTAAATGTTTGGAGCTATATAATACTTTTGAAATACTATTATTCTATAGTTTCTCAAGTATTTGTTGAAAGCATTTACAAAATTTTAAACTTAAATTTTTTCTTGGCCTTCAAACTTCGAGAATTACTTAAAACACTCCATGCGGCTTTGTTTTTATCCAATCTTTTTAAAAATTCATATGAATGTTTACCGATGTAATTTTCACAAAAGGGGTACTCATTTGGAAGCCAAGTAATTATTTATTTTATTTAAAAATCTCAAATTCAATCGCAAGACGAAAATTCATTAAAAAAAATTTCATATTTCACATTATTATTATTTTATTATTATTATTTTATAACTGTATCTGTAATTGAAATACAAAGAATTAAATATTGCAGATGTTTTCAGTCACGTGCAAAAAATAAAAAACGCATAATAATAATTTTAAAAAAATTAAATGTAAAGCAATTTGGAATTATTTTGTAATTTTTCTCCATATAAGAGAGCTTTTCATCTTTGAAATTATTTTTTATCCTTTAAAATATGAATAAAAAGTAACAGATTTAGTTAAATGACATGATTTAAAATTACATGACATGATAAAATGTAAAACAACTACAATTAATTTCAATGGCCTTTGTCCCCTTAAGATAAATCACGAATATCAGGAATATAATTCTTAGTTCATAAAAAATAAAAAAAGAAAGAAAGAAAGAAAAGAAAAGAGAAAGAGAAAGAAAAAAAAAAAAAAAAAACCCGGATTTATAATGAAGGCCGTTTTTTAAGTTCTCTTAAAAGTAAAGTAAAATCAATGTTGACTCTACCGCCGTGCTCTTTCCCTACGTAGGTGGAGAGTAGCTTTTCAAGGTAGGCAGACAGTAGGTAGGTCCCAACAATAAAAAATCAAAATAATAAAAAAATTATCATTTCGATATCTACTTTGTTATTGGTTTCTTTTCGAGATGGGCGTGATTGTATCGCCTTGTGAACCAGTGGAAGCAGGTCGTCTTCATATACAGCTTATATAATGTTTCTATTCATTAATTTCAACATAATACTTGTGAGGCATAGTGGTAGTGGTGGTGGTGAATTTTCTGATATAAATTATACATTTAAAAATACAGTGGCAATCAGGGCTAGATTATGGCACGAGCACACAAGGCTCTGACCCAGGTCTTCTAAATTTAAAGAGCCTCGTTTCCAAAAATTGAGAAGTAATAGTACAAATTTTTTCATTATCTGTTAAAAACAAAAAGTGATTAAAATTTTCTTTCTATATTTTATTAGACAGCTTAAACAATAATAAAATTTTGTGACTAATTTCCTTCAGTTTTTCATTTGTCTTGAACATAAAACTAATGATTTTGTTATAGGTTGCTAAAAGAAGGGGGAAATAGAAGGTATATTAGAAGAAAAATAATTTTTTTATTTATTTATTTATTTTGTTTTTGAGAATGGGTCCTTTTGGCGAGATCGTTAGAGCAGCGTAAGGAAGGGGGGGGGGGGGCTCCAAATAGCATCTGTGTCTCGGGGCTTCAAAAAGCATAGTCGGGCCCTGGTGGCAATTTTTATATATTTGGAATCTCCTATAGTATTGCATTCGTCAAGAATTGAAAATACTTAATTAAAATTGATTTTTTAAATTAAATCTTTTACAACAAAACTCCAGGTATAAAACTATAATATATGATAGTCATTAATGGTTTCAGAAATGTTTATTTTGACACAATTAATATGCCAGGAATAAATATGCATTGATAAAAGGCGCGCATTTCTTATTTCATTTACATAAAGCATAGTAAATTTACTATTTATTTCCTTTATTCAGGCATAGTTGTCAGCTTTTGAGCATTTTGGTAACAGTACTCTTTTAAAATGGTTTTATTTCTCTAATTTAATTAAAGAATTTTAGTATTTAAATAAAGCAAAAATATTTCTACAAAAATAGTGTTTTAAAAAAATGCGTAAAAGTTGGCAATTAGATTAAAAGATGAGAAGTTTTCCGCATTTCCCCTCCCACTCCACATTATTTTTAAACAATGATCATTATCCTATTTAACAAAAAGTTTAAAAAAAAAAAAAAAAAAAAAAAGAGTATTCTCAACCCTGCCTTTTTTTTTTTTTTTTTTTTTTTTTTTTAATTAAGTATAACATGCATAAGAAACATCATATATATATTTTTTTTTTTCTATGTATGCTATACTTCAATTAAAAAAAAAAAAAAAAAAAAAAACTCTTTTACTCTTTTGAAGAAATCTATTATTTATTTTTTATTTTTTGCTTTTATAATGACTTTAAGTTACATCTGCACTTTTGAGACTATTATAGAAGCTTAAACATAACATTTGAAATATAAATGCTTTAAATGACTGTTAAACTTCCAACGCTCCAAAAACTATGTTATAATTATATTTATATGCAATTTGTTTATTATACAATATGTTAACATATTTTAATGTTAAGTTTTATCACTATGTATATGCGTGTGTGTGTGTGTGTGTGTGTGTGTGTGTGAAAGAGAGTATGTATATATATATACAGTCAAACCTGCCTTTTTTTTTTTTTTTTTTTTTTTTTTTTTTTTTTTTAATTAAGTATAACATGCATAAGAAACATCATATATATATTTTTTTTTTCTATGTATGCTATACTTCAATTAAAAAAAAAAAAAAAAAAAAAAAACTCTTTTACTCTTTTGAAGAAATCTATTATTTATTTTTTATTTTTTGCTTTTATAATGACTTTAAGTTACATCTGCACTTTTGAGACTATTATAGAAGCTTAAACATAACATTTGAAATATAAATGCTTTAAATGACTGTTAAACTTCCAACGCTCCAAAAACTATGTTATAATTATATTTATATGCAATTTGTTTATTATACAATATGTTAACATATTTTAATGTTAAGTTTTATCACTATGTATATGCGTGTGTGTGTGTGTGTGTGTGTGTGTGTGTGTGTGAAAGAGAGTATGTATATATATATACAGTCAAACCTCGTTAACGTGAATTACTTTTAACATGAACTGTCTTCACAGTCTCCATCAAAATGAAGATAAGTTTCTGAGTTACCGATAACATGAACAAATTTTTATTCTCCTTGAGATTCCCGTTAACGAGGTTCGACTGTATATATATATATCTCTATATATGTATGCGTCTGTATATGTATCTGTGTATGTTTGTATGTGTGTATGTATAGCTTTATTTTAGCTTTATCTAGGAATTCATGTAATAACTTTGACTTACACAAATCTATATTTTTACCCTGTATAAGTTAAAAGTCGGGAGTAAATTAATTTTTACCTAAATAAATCGAATTAATAATAATAGTAATAATTTTCTCATTGCTAAGGATTAACTTCTGCTAGAAAATTTTATATCATTAAATATATTATCAAAGATTAATAAAATTATTCAATTTAATCAGAAAACTTAAAAATATTTTATTCTGTATATGTATAATATTTTATTCTATATTTTATTCTACATAAATATCTACTTTAAAAATATATTATAATCCTAAAATATAAAAATTTTATTTTGTTTAAAAAAAAAAAAAAGAAAAAGAAAAAGAAAGAAAAAGCAAAAAGAACTGTCAAAGAAATTTATTTTTTTCCATAAAATGGTTTAATATTCTATTAATACAGCCCTACTCTGGAGAATCTCCCACTTGAAACAGTAATGGTAATCTAAAGAATCGTCAAACAATCGATAAGACATAAACATGATACAAAATTTAAAGTGTATGAAATCGTTTTAAATATTAGTGTTTCCAGTTTGAATAGATTGGTTTGAGTTTTAGAAGAGAAAATGTAGTGGATTCTATACAGAAGTGAAACTGCATAAATTGGTTTAATTCCATTAACCCATTTTATCCCATTGTCTTATTTAAAGGACAGATGGAAAATAGCGTATAGAAATCAGAATTTGCTTGGTGTGAATATTTCGTCAGCTGGAATGTATAATGGTATATATAAGCTTCTGCTAGCGTGTTATGTGTCTCTCCTCCTCCTCCCCCATCTGGAATCTTTGTTTAATCATTACATTAGGGGGAGTGGTTTATCTTCTCTTTGCGGTTGAAAATTCGTTCTGGAGAACTATCATGTAAATAAAAAAGTATTATACAGATAAAGCAAAACTTTATACTCAGAAAGCACTTTTCACTATTGAAGAGAACACTAAAACATATAAGTGCAAATTTCATCCTCTTTATTTCAATGTCCTGCGTACAAGGTGGATAAGATTTCTTATACAGAATATATATGTATATATATATATATTTCAAATTCTGTTGTATTTAGTTTATTTAGGTTTAATTAACCTTAAAAAATGTAATTTTTCTCAAATTTCAGCAAAATAAATAAATTGGGATAAAATGGGTTAATTGGTAAAACTCTACATACAGTCGGTAACAAAAGTATCCGAACACTACCAAAAGTTCCTGTATAAAGAAACTAAGAAAATAATTCGACAAGGATTTATTTAACAAAACAGTATAAACTCTACTTTTTTTATAGGAATTTTTGCTAGTGTTCAAATACTTTTGTTACCGTAAATGCTTGAAATATTCTTAATGAATAAAACGATGTTTCGGAACTTTGAACAGCAAAATTTTGTTCATATAATCATAATTAAAACTCGCTTTCGGAAAAAGTAATTCCAGGTAATTTTCTGTTTTAATACATGCATTTAGTTCTTATTTCTATTGTTAATAATATACACCCAGAAAATTGAAACATAGAAAACAGAATTAAAAATATTTTGTTTTGAACGATTAGAAAGATTTAAAAGTTTCGAAAACTTAACTTTAAATTTGAAAATGAAAGCATATATTCTTTGTGATCGCTATGATTACAAATTTACTTGTGGCATTAAAAATATGTTTTGTGTAATAGATTATTGGTTTATTTCAAGTACGTTTTGTCGCAATACAAGGCAGAATTAAAATAATAATAATAATAATAATTAAATTAACGTTTATTTCAAAATGTACGAAAAATTCCAGTTCAGCGGTTGTAGATAATAGACGTGCATTGAAAACTTTATTTCAATCGGATGATAGAAAGTGAATTATTATTGGAAAACTTATTTTTAATCGTAAGTTTTTATTTCATATTCTGGATGATATATAATTTAAAATATACAGTATATATCTTAGTTTAAAATATACCCATTAACATTACCCAGTATATAAATGTGGAAAATATATATATATATATGTGTGTGTGATTTATACAAAAATTTTTCACTTACCAAAAAAAAAAAAAAAAAAAATTTAATGCTAACCTTCCGTTTTCAGAGGCGATTAGATGTTCCAAGAAATATGGCCTGCGGAATTTGGCATTATTATTAGATTGGCCACATTGGTAGATAAGCCGCAGTCCCCAAAAGTCAATGTTTTTTTTTAAAGATAGCCCGCGGCTTATTTCCACTAAAATACGGTATGTACATATGTGTGTGTGTGTTTCTATCAATCGTCCTTGATAGAAAGAAAAAAAAGTATTAATAGTATAGCAATGAACAAATTACTATCACTTTGAAATAAAGGGCGGTGAGAAGCGCTCACGAAAGAATCCACTCAAAATCTAGATTCTAAAGGCAGATTTCGTCAGCATATCGGCGTTTCAAAGTTCATGCTAATTAACGGATTTTTTATTTTTTTTTTTTAGGAAGACAAATATTAATTTTCCGATTTATTTTGTACAACAACTGTAGTAGTGTAAAAAGGACAGTTCTGCGACACGGTGGAGGGACGGAGGGACGTAGTCCCTCCGCGCCTCCACACGCGCCTCCGTCCCACCACCCCGTCGCAGAACGTGTCCTTTTTTGCACTACTTTGCCACCATCTTAGACGATGGTTCTGTTGCCTTTCGGAGATTGTAAAGTATTTAAACTTTTTGTGTTTGAAAATGAATTTAGGGACTTAGTATTTTTTTCACAATTTCGGAGACTTAGCATTTTTCTCAATGGACAGGGAAGTTGATTGACTGAAACAAAAGTAGATGAGTATTATATAGTTAAAAACATTTAATGAATGGTATAGACGTTAATATTTAGGTGTTTCCACCGGAAGAATAGAAACTTTTGAAGAGTTGTCATTCGGGGATTATAAATTGATTACAGAATTAAATAGAAATTTTCCTATGTATTTCAGGAAATTTGAGAAGATAAAACAAAGGGTTCATGTGTATTATATAATTAAAAACAGGGTATAGACATTAAAATTTAGATGTTGCCATTGGAAGAGTATAAATAATTTCCGGTGGGACTTAACATTTTTGACTGAATGAAACAATGAATGACTGAAGTTAATTAACATCAGGAACAATTTATGAGTATTTTAGAAACTTAGCATTTTTAGAGATTAAAAATATATTGTGTTAAGATAATAAATAAGGAATTTAAATAGGAGTTCATACTTTTAGTGACATCATTACAAATTTATATTACGAAATTTTTACAGAATTAAATAGAAATTTTCGTATTTTGAAGATAAGTGTCATCAGTGGATTAACACACAGATTTAAAAACAAAACAATAATAAATAATTTAAAACACATATTTTTCAATAATGAATGTCATACAATTATATGTATAATTAATTATTTTAAAACAAAAACGATACGCATAAATTTAAAAACAATAATAAATAATTTAAAACACATATTTTTTAATAATGAATATCATGTAATTATACGTATAATTAGTTATTTTAAAACAAAAACGACATTATAAGCAATAAAGTTGTTTAAACTAAACTTTATACACATCATGACTTTATGTTAACACTAAATAAGTTTCACTTTTAAAATTTCTTTAAACTCTAACTTATAAATACAATCGTTAAAATTGAACGCTGAAACAAAGGTAGATGAATTTAACGAATGGTATAGACTTTGATCTTAATATCTGCGCATTACCATTCGGAGATTATAAATTTATTACAGAATAAATAGAAATTTGCCTATGTATTTCATGGAAGTTGACAAAATAAAACAAAGGGTTCGTGAGTATTATATAATTAAAAACATTGAATGTGAATGGAATAGACTTTGATATTAAAATTTGGGTGTTACCATTGGAAGAGTATAAATAATTTATATGTTATAAATTAAACTGAATACAATAAAAATTATTTAAATTAAACTAAATATAATAAAAATTATATAAATTAAACTTTATATTCTCACTAAATAAGTTTCACACTTATTTAAACTCTAACTTACATTCGTTAAAAATTGAACACATGCACTTTAAAAAATGACTATCATATAAATTTAAAAAAAATTACTATCATATAATAATATTAATTAAAAAAATGCATACAAAGATATATAGTAAAGTTATAAATTTTAATAAAATACTGTCATATGATAATATTAATAAAAAAAAAAAAAATTACTATTATATAATAATATAAATTAAAAAAATTACTTTCATATAATAATATAAATTAAAAAAATTACTTTCATATAATAATATTAATTAAAAAAATGCGTACAAAGGTATACAGTAAAGTTATAAAATAAATAAATAAATAAAAAATAAAATAAATAAAAATAAAAATAAAATAAAAATGACTATCCTATAATAATATTAATTTAAAAATACATACAATGTTTAAAATCAACAATTAAATTTTATATACATTATAATTAACTAAACTTTATGCTGTTACTATTAAATAAATTTATCTTAACACGAAAACTTTACATAAATTTTCTAAGCAAAAAAGCTATAAGTACATGAATATGTTATTTAAATTAAACATTATATGTATACTACACAAATATTATTTAACATTTATTCGAGTTTAACGCTGTAATATAATTTAAACTATCTTAGTTGATTTAAATGAAACAGGTAAATACTTTTAAACTTGAACTAATAAAAATAAGTTCTTTTTATAAAATAATTGATATAAACTATAATAATAAAAAGGATTAGTTATATTTAAAAACTATCAGTTACTAAAAGTTATTTTATATTAAACATTTCGAAATAAATTGCATAAAAATTCAATGCATCATTTTAAATGAAAATAAACAGTTTCCTTAAAAAACAGGTAATACGGAATATTCTATGAGTCAGTTATCACCTGCAACGGAAAACCCCTACAGCTGATGAATCATATGTTATATACGCTGGCGAGCCATGCCTATTAGTAATCCACACTATCTCATATAAAGATTAAGTTAAAATCATTAAAACAATACAGCGAATAATTTGGAAAATGCAATAATTTTTTCACAAAGCATATCATACAATGAGTTTAAACGATTATCACCTATCTATCACTTAAACGGTATTGAAATAAATACATATAAAAGTAAGTTATAGTTAAAAATAAAAATTTCGTTTGTGAAAGGAGTTTTATATATTGCAAAAATTAGTTTTACTCAAATAATTTCTAAACATACACAAGTTAAATGGAAACTTTTCTAGGTTTCATTTAAGCAATAATTTTCCATGTGTGAAAGTAGTTTTATTTATGCAAAATTTAGTTTTATACAAACAAAAAAATTTATAGTGTAACAATAAAAATAGTTTATAGTATAACAATAAAAAATTCCTTATAAGTAAATACCAATAAAAAATATTTTTTAAATTGATTTCTCTCTCTTCAATAAAATAATAAAAATTTCTTATATAACTTTCGTAAAGTTTTAATAAAATTTCTATTATAATCAAATTTTTTTATGATATAAACAAATAATTTTATTAGAATATACATATTAAGTTTATTAAATTATCAAATAGTAATAATAAATTATGAAACTTACTTAAAATTGATGAAATTTCCCTTAGCGAAATGCAACCTTCATTCACACACAAATGCGAGAAACTGTTTATCGCCACACGTTGACTCATACAGATAAGAATGTTGATTCATGCTTATCTTAGTAGAATGTTGTTAGAGTTCTGTGTTTTCAGAGTAATATAAAATAGTTTATAGAGATCATTTATTTAATATCAGTTGTAAACTACATTTAAATAATGCAATAAGAGTTGAACTCTGCCTATTAACCTATTAAAATATTGAAATTTTTTTAATGTTTTTATTTAATTTTACTTTTTTAATTATGCTAAGAAAATAATGAGATCAAAACAGAATTATTTTACGATAAGTCGCGCTTTTTATATTTAATAAACAAAGATTCAATAAAATGTAACTATAATTTTTAATGAAAGGTTTTAAAATCACTTAATAGGATAAAATTAAAAACAGAAATCTTATTATTTTTTCTAGTTATAAAACTAAGTAATAAACTATCTATAAATAATCATATAGCAAGCGAGATTTTTGTATAATAACTATATATTATTTTAATATATACATTACATCGCAGGGTAAAATTTTCAACTTATTTATACGGATTGAAGTAATAAAACTTAATCATTTGCATAACCGCTAAATTTTATAAGTTGGATATATGATTTAAAATACTAAACAATAATCCTTGTGAGAGAATTGGGATAACACTTTCACAGAAAGAAATTGTCCTTTACAATAAGATTTGCTTAGAATGTCTAAGTGAAAATAACTTACCGTGAGGTCAGTGAGTCATGCAGTTGTATTCGAATTTATTGTTTTTAGTTAATGAAACTTCTAATGAGAGAATTATTTTTACTAGCACATAAATGTAAATTTTTATATTATTCCTATATAGATAAAATTTTAAATAATTCATTAAGTGTTAAACTTTGCATTTAATCGATTAAATAAAGTTTTCCTAAAATATAAGTGTAATTTTTTAATGAATCGTTTTGAAATCACTTTAACTTTATAAGAAAAAACTAAAAAGAGGTTTTTAAATTACTTAATAGGATAAAATTAAAAATCTTATTGTTTTTAGCAATTATTTTATCTAGTTATAAACTATATATTATTTTAATATACGCCTTATAGTTAAGTCAGTTTTAGAGAAAACCAAGAAAAAATCCCAACGCGCAGGTTGATGAGTTGGAATATTCTATTATACTTAAAGAATCCAGGTACGGAAAAACCGAAATACAATACGCGGAAAAACAGGCGGGATTTTCGGTTAAAACTTCAAAGCAGTGGATGGTAAACAAAACACACCGTGAAACAACCTACTCCCACGACAGCCAAACTAAGAATGAAGGGAAACGTTGAGTTGTAACACCTTATCTACTAGAGATAAGGGGGAATTCCCCATGACTCACCCCTCGTTCGTTCATGTACAACATCTTACGAGAAACTTCGTGAAGGATGACTCATCGGTGACGAGTTTGAATAATATGCATAACCGCTAAATTGTATAAATGAGAATCTTTTAATGTGAGTATTATAGTAATGATAAATTTATTTTATAATCGATAACTCATCAGCTTCACACCTTATATAAAACAATGGTATATTCAAAAGTGTTACCAAATTTTACTACACAATAAACATTCACATATGGATATTCCTAAGGTTTAAGACTATGCGAGGATCCTATAAGCGAAATGCCTGTGAGTCTTTCTAAGGAATCCTAATCTGTATTTAAGCAGGTTTTAGAGAAAACCAAGAAATACTCCAGTCGACTAGGTTGATGAAATGGATTCGAATCCAACACTTCCCCTTTTACCATAGAATCGTTCACTAATCACAAGGTTAATGAGTCATGCAGTTGTATTAAAACTTATTGATTACATGTCTAAACTTATACCATTAAATATTTAACTGTTGGTTCTATAAGTGGATTACTCTGTGTGTGAGTCTTTGTAACTTATAGTTAAGCGAGTTTTAGTGAAAACCAAGAAAAACTACAAACGGGTAGGTTGTTAAGTTGAATTCGAACCTAACATTAAGCATAGAATCGTTTGTTCTTCTAAAATCCTTGTAACAACATGTTTATGGACTTTATAAGAAAATGCTTAATATGGTTTGCATGCGTTAGCTATATTAAACACTTAATTTTTAACATACATTAAGGTTAGTGGATGAGTGACAGGTAATTCATTTAATACAAAAATATAATAACGGTCGATTGAAACAAAGGGTTTGCAGTTTTAGAGAAAACCAAGAAAAAATCCCAACGGTAGGTTGATGAGTTGGAATATTCTATTATACTTAAAGAATCCAGGTACGGAAAAACTGAAATACAATACGCGGAAAAACAGGCGAGATTTTCGGCTAAAACTTCAAAGCAGTGCACGGTAAACATAACACACCGTAAAACAACCTACTCACACGAAGGCCAAACTAAGAATGAAGGGAAACGTTGAGTTGTAACACCTTATCTACTAGAGATAAGGGGGAATTCCCGGAAAAGCTGAGTCACCCCCCGTGGATCTTACGAGAAAGTTCGTGAAGGATGACTCATCGGTGACGAGTTTGAATAATTTGCATAACCGCTAAATGGTATAAGCGAGAATCTTTTAATGTGAGTATTATAGTAATGATAAATTTATTTCATAATCGATAACTCATCAGGTTCACACCTTATATAAAACAATACTATATTTAAAAGTTTTACTGTACAATAAATATTCACATATGGATATTCATAAGTTTTAAGATCGATTAAATAAACGAGAATCCTATAATCGAAATGCACGAGAGTCTTTTTAAGAAATCCTATTGCATATTTAAGCAGGTTTTAGAGAAAACCAAGAAATACTCCAATCGACTAGGTTGATGAAATGGATTCGAACCCAACACTTCCCCTTTTACCATAGAATCGTTCACTAATCACAAGGTTAATAACTCATGCAGTTGTATTGAAACTTATTGATTACAAGTCTAAACTTATACCATTAAATATTTAACTGTTGGTTCTATAAGTGGATTGCTCTGTGTGCGAGTCTTTGTAACTTATAGTTAAGCGAGTTTTAGTGAAAACCAAGGAAAACTACAAACGGGTTGATTGTTAAGTTGAATTCAAACCTAGCATTAAACATAGAATCGTTTGATCTTCTAAAATACTTGTAACATCATGTTTATGAACTTTATAAGAAAATGCTTAAAAGGGTTTTCATGCGTTAGCTATATTAAACACTTAATTTTTAACATACATTAAGTTTAGTGGATGAGTGACTTATGAGAAACTTAATTTGCATTCATTATGAATAAAAATTTAATTATTAACTAGAAAATCAGTTTACTTATAAGAAACTTAATTTTTCATCAAGTAAACAATAGTAATAAAAATAACTTTTGGTTTGAATAATATAAAAAGCAATAATACAAAATCATATACAATAAAATGTTAGTGTTCAAGTAGATTCATGTTCAGACATGTTTATGATGAGTCATCGTTTGATGAGTCATTAAACAGATTATACTTATTAAATTTATTTATGTTGTATAAAAGATAGGTTTATTAAATCTTTAACTAGGAGGGCATATGATAAACATGAAAGATTTACATAAAATTTACATAATTTTAATTAGAAAACATAATTAAGAGATATTTGAAAGACTTACATATAATTTGCATAATTTTAATTAAAAAACTTAATTAAGAGATAGGTGAGGGAAAACCTATGACTTCTCCATTCTGCTTAAGTGTGGGGGAAAACACATTCATCAAAACCATCTAATCAACACGGGAGATTTATAGACCTTGTCATATTGTTTGAATTCAGTTGGATTTTGACTCTCATCCTGGTAGCATCTACTTAGCTGTGCGGCTTAGTTTCATCGGGCAGTATGCATAGTTTCTCCGGTATATGTCGATCTTTTTTCCGCGTGTTATATTTCAATTTACCGTATAAGACAATGGAATCGTTTCGATAATGTCCCGTAGACTTTGAATATTTTTCACTGCGTACTGGACATTTCCGCGCGTTGTGGTAGCAGATAAGCAATCGGTGACGTCATTGATGAGAGGATGACGTCATGATCACGTGACTGAGCGTAGCCAATCACATCATTCGTGACGTCACTAACCTCGTGACCTGGCGTCTCTGATAAGAATGTCTCGTATCATTCATTTTCTTCAAGTCTGCCAAGGGTGTAGGATGTGTTTTAAGGTAAGTCCCAACTTTTTCTGAAATAATGGTAATTCAGTATATAGTTAAGTCAGACATGTTATTACACGTATGCGGAATAATTTGATGGAATAGCACACTCGGTGAGTCATGCTGAGTGTATTATTTTATAACATTAATATTGTTTCGTTTTAAAAATTTTATTTAAACAAGATAAAAATATGTGTGTCTGAAACCTTTAGGGTGTTTTAAAAACTAAACTGAATAAGATTTTATTATTTATATATGCTTCAGACAAAACCAAATGTACAATTGTTTCTATATATTTAAAGTTTTAGATGCAATGTAAATTAATATCGTACAAAACTTTGATTATTGTATTTTAATAAAAACTTTCTAACTAAAAATTTATATATACATACTATAGAAAAAAAAAAAAAATCTTAAACTTAATTATACATTATTTTTTTAAGTACTCTGTAAAACTAATTATATAACTTTTTTACTTAACTGAAAAACATGAATATTTATACTTTATTAATTTGCTTATAATACATAGGTGTTTCCTAAACTTTACTTTCTTATAATTTTGATTAGAGATTTTAATTAAAGCATGAGTCATACTTCACTTTACAATAGAAACGAAAGGTTTATGATTATGTACAAAAGATAAAAAATTACTTTAAGATTGATTGGTTAGAGTTTAAATGTTAAGTGTGAAATTTATTTTATGAGTTTATAATTATAATGTGTATCACTTTTATTGCTTATATAAAATTTTACCGAGTGATGTAAAACTTCCCTAATATGCTAAATTTATTTAATTGTAAAAGCTTATAAATTTTATTAGCTGTTTCAAAACTTTTTAAAAAATAGTCATTTTAAAAATTAATATGTGTTCAATTCTTAATTAATGTAAAAATAAATTCATCTTGAATGTTAAACGGGAAACTTATTTAATGCATTGTGATAATATAAAATTTATTGATTGTTTCAAAGTGTATATGCGACTTGCATTTTTAGTGAAAGTCGAATTATTTATAAGTTGGGATTTCAATAAGTGTAAATCCTCTATTATCTTGTTTCATACTGTGAAAATAAAAGTTTAAGTCTATCTGATGAAGGGAGAGTATCATTCGAAACGGTTGTTGCAATCTTGATGAAGGGTTTTCGAAACACATAACGTTTTATCCTATAATTATAACCTACAAACCCTTTGTTTTAATCGACCCTTATTATAGTTTTGTTTTAAATGAATTACCTGACACTCATCCACTAACCTTAATGTATGTTAAAAATTAAGTGTTTAATATAGCTAACGCATGAGAACCCTTTTAAGCATTTTCTTATAAAGTTCATAAACATGATGTTACAAGTATTTTAGAAGATCAAACGATTCTATGTTTAATGCTAGGTTTGAATTCAACTTAACAATCAACCCGTTTGTAGTTTTCCTTGGTTTTCACTAAAACTCGCTTAACTATAAGTTACAAAGACTCGCACACAGAGGAATCCACTTATAGAACCAACAGTTAAATATTTAATGGTATAAGTTTAGACTTGTAATCAATAAGTTTCAATACAACTGCATGAGTTATTAACCTTGTGATTAGTGAACGATTCTATAGTAAAAGGGGAAGTGTTGGGTTCGAATCCATTTCATCAACCTAGTCGATTGGAGTATTTCTTGGTTTTCTCTAAAACCTGCTTAAATATGCAATAGGATTTCTTAGAAAGATTCTCGTGCATTTCGATTATAGGATTCTCGTTTATTTAATCGATCTTAAACCTTATGAATATCCATATGTGAATATTTATTGTACAGTAAAACTTTTAAATATAGTATTGTTTTATATAAGGTGTGAACCTGATGAGTTATCGATTATGAAATAAATTTATCATTACTATAATACTCACATTAAAAGATTCTCGCTTATACCATTTAGCGGTTATGCAAATTATTCAAACTCGTCACCGATGAGTCATCCTTCACGAACTTTCTCGTAAGATCCACGGGGGGTGACTCAGCTTTTCCGGGAATTCCCCCTTATCTCTAGTAGATAAGGTGTTACAACTCAACGTTTCCCTTCATTCTTAGTTTGGCCGTCGTGTGAGTAGGTTGTTTTACGGTGTGTTATGTTTACCGTGCACTGCTTTGAAGTTTTAGCCGAAAATCTCGCCTGTTTTTCCGCGTATTGTATTTCAGTTTTTCCATACCTGGATTCTTTAAGTATAATAGAATATTCCAACTCATCAACCTACCGTTGGGATTTTTTCTTGGTTTTCTCTAAAACTGCAAACCCTTTGTTTCAATCGACCGTTATTATATTTTTGTTTTAAATGAATTACCTGTCACTCATCCACTAACCTTAATGTATGTTAAAAATTAAGTGTTTAATATAGCTAACGCATGCAAACCATATTAAGCATTTTCTTATAAAGTCCATAAACATGTTGTTACAAGGATTTTAGAAGAACAAACGATTCTATGTTTAATGTTAGGTTCGAATTCAACTTAACAACCTACCCGTTTGTAGTTTTTCTTGGTTTTCACTAAAACTCGCTTAACTATAAGTTACAAAGACTCACACACAGAGTAATCCACTTATAGAACCAACAGTTAAATATTTAATGGTATAAGTTTAGACATGTAATCAATAAGTTTTAATACAACTGCATGACTCATTAACCTTGTGATTAGTGAACGATTCTATGGTAAAAGGGGAAGTGTTGGATTCGAATCCATTTCATCAACCTAGTCGACTGGAGTATTTCTTGGTTTTCTCTAAAACCTGCTTAAATACAGATTAGGATTCCTTAGAAAGACTCACAGGCATTTCGCTTATAGGATCCTCGCATAGTCTTAAACCTTAGGAATATCCATATGTGAATGTTTATTGTGTAGTAAAATTTGGTAACACTTTTGAATATACCATTGTTTTAAATAAGGTGTGAAGCTGATGAGTTATCGATTATAAAATAAATTTATCATTACTATAATACTCACATTAAAAGATTCTCATTTATACAATTTAGCGGTTATGCATATTATTCAAACTCGTCACCGATGAGTCATCCTTCACGAAGTTTCTCGTAAGATGTTGTACATGAACGAACGAGGGGTGAGTCATGGGGAATTCCCCCTTATCTCTAGTAGATAAGGTGTTACAACTCAACGTTTCCCTTCATTCTTAGTTTGGCTGTCGTGGGAGTAGGTTGTTTCACGGTGTGTTATGTTTACCGTCCACTGCTTTGAAGTTTTAACCGAAAATCCCGCCTGTTTTGCCGCGTATTGTATTTCGGTTTTTCCGTACCTGGATTCTTTAAGTATAATAGAATATTCCAACTCATCAGCCTGCGCGTTGGGATTTTTTCTTGGTTTTCTCTAAAACTGACTTAACTATAAGGCGTATATTAAAATAATATATA
Source organism: Salticus scenicus (assembly GCA_963930645.1). Lineage (NCBI taxonomy): Eukaryota > Metazoa > Arthropoda > Arachnida > Araneae > Salticidae > Salticus > Salticus scenicus. The sequence goes on along the minus strand of OZ005649.1, from coordinate 7,692,290 downwards.
GTTTATAACTAGATAAAATAATTGCTAAAAACAATAAGATTTTTAATTTTATCCTATTAAGTAATTTAAAAACCTCTTTTTAGTTTTTTCTTATAAAGTTAAAGTGATTTCAAAACGATTTATTAAAAAATTACACTTATATTTTAGGAAAACTTTATTTAATCGATTAAATGCAAAGTTTAACACTTAATGAATTATTTAAAATTTTATCTATATAGGAATAATATAAAAATTTACATTTATGTGCTAGTAAAAATAATTCTCTCATTAGAAGTTTCATTAACTAAAAACAATAAATTCGAATACAACTGCATGACTCACTGACCTCACGGTAAGTTATTTTCACTTAGACATTCTAAGCAAATCTTATTGTAAAGGACAATTTCTTTCTGTGAAAGTGTTATCCCAATTCTCTCACAAGGATTATTGTTTAGTATTTTAAATCATATATCCAACTTATAAAATTTAGCGGTTATGCAAATGATTAAGTTTTATTACTTCAATCCGTATAAATAAGTTGAAAATTTTACCCTGCGATGTAATGTATATATTAAAATAATATATAGTTATTATACAAAAATCTCGCTTGCTATATGATTATTTATAGATAGTTTATTACTTAGTTTTATAACTAGAAAAAATAATAAGATTTCTGTTTTTAATTTTATCCTATTAAGTGATTTTAAAACCTTTCATTAAAAATTATAGTTACATTTTATTGAATCTTTGTTTATTAAATATAAAAAGCGCGACTTATCGTAAAATAATTCTGTTTTGATCTCATTATTTTCTTAGCATAATTAAAAAAGTAAAATTAAATAAAAAAATTAAAAAAATTTCAATATTTTAATAGGTTAATTGCAGAGTTCAACTCTTATTGCATTATTTAAATGTAGTTTACAACTGATATTAAATAAATGATCTCTATAAACTATTTTATATTACTCTGAAAACACAGAACTCTAACAACATTCTACTAAGATAAGCATGAATCAACATTCTTATCTGTATGAGTCAACGTGTGGCGATAAACAGTTTCTCGCATTTGTGTGTGAATGAAGGTTGCATTTCGCTAAGGGAAATTTCATCAATTTTAAGTAAGTTTCATAATTTATTATTACTATTTGATAATTTAATAAACTTAATATGTATATTCTAATAAAATTATTTGTTTATATCATAAAAAAATTTGATTATAATAGAAATTTTATTAAAACTTTACGAAAGTTATATAAGAAATTTTTATTGTTTTATTGAAGAGAGAGAAATTAATTTAAAAAACATTTTTTATTGGTATTTACTTATAAGGAATTTTTTACTGTTATATTATAAACTATTTTTATTGTTACACTATAAATTTTTTTTGTGTATATAAAACTAAATTTTGCATAAATAAAACTACTTTCACACATGGAAAATTATTGCTTAAATGATACCTAGAAAAGTTTCCATTTAACTTGTGTATGTTTAGAAATTATTTGAGTAAAACTAATTTTTGCAATATATAAAACTTCTTTCACAAACGAAATTTTTATTTTTTAACTATAACTTACTTTTATATGTATTTATTTCAATACCGTTTAAGTGATAGATAGGTGATAATCGTTTAAACTCATTGCATGATATGCTTTGTGAAAAAATTATTGCATTTTCCAAATTATTCGCTGTATTGTTTTAATGATTTTAACTTAATCTTTATATGAGATAGTGTGGATTACTAATAGGCATGGCTCGCCAGCGTATATAACATATGATTCATCAGCTGTAGGGGTTTTCCGTTGCAGGTGATAACTGACTCATAGAATATTCCGTATTATCTGTTTTTTAAGGAAACTGTTTATTTTCATTTAAAATGATGCATTGAATTTTTATGCAATTTATTTCGAAATGTTAAATATAAAATAACTTTTAGTAACTGATAGTTTTTAAATATAACTAATCCTTTTTATTATTATAGTTTATATCAATTATTTTATAAAAAGAACTTATTTTTATTAGTTCAAGTTTAAAAGTATTTACCTGTTTCATTTAAATCAACTAAGATAGTTTAAATTATATTACAGCGTTAAACTCGAATAAATGTTAAATAATATTTGTGTAGTATCAATATAATGTTTAATTTAAATAACATATTCATGTACTTATAGCTTTTTTGCTTAGAAAATTTATGTAAAGTTTTCGTGTTAGGATAAATTTATTTAATAGTAACAGCATAAAGTTTAGTTAATTATAATGTATATAAAATTTAATTGTTGATTTTAAACATTGTATGTATTTTTAAATTAATATTATTATAGGATAGTCATTTTTATTTTATTTTTATTTTTATTTATTTTATTTTTTATATATTTATTTATCTTATAACTTTACTGTATATCTTTGTATGCATTTTTTTAATTAATATTATTATATGAAAGTAATTTTTTAATTTATATTATTATATGAAAGTAATTTTTTTAATTTATATTATTATATAATAGTAATTTTTTTTTTTTTTTTTTTTTTTTTTTTTTTTTTTTATTAATATTATCATATGACAGTATTTTTTTAAAATTTATAACTTTACTATATATCTTTGTATGCATTTTTTTAATTAATATTATTATATGATAGTAATTTTTTTTAAATTTATATGATAGTCATTTTTTAAAGTGCATGTGTTCAATTTTTAACGAATGTAAGTTAGAGTTTAAATAAGTGAGAAACTTATTTAGTGAGAATATAAAGTTTAATTTATATAATTTTTATTATATTTAGTTTAATTTAAATAATTTTTATTGTATTCAGTTTAATTTATAACATATAAATTATTTATACTCTTCCAATGGTAACACCCAAATTTTAATATCAAAGTCTATACCATTCACATTCAATGTTTTTAATTATATAATACTCACGAACCCTTTGTTTTATTTTGTCAACTTCCATGAAATACATAGGCAAATTTCTATTTATTCTGTAATAAATTTATAATCTCCGAATGGTAATGCGCAGATATTAAGATCAAAGTCTATACCATTCGTTAAATTCATCTACCTTTGTTTCAGCGTTCAATTTTAACGATTGTATTTATAAGTTAGAGTTTAAAGATATTTTAAAAGTGAAACTTATTTAGTGTTAACATAAAGTCATGATGTGTATAAAGTTTAGTTTAAACAACTTTATTGCTTATAATGTCGTTTTTGTTTTAAAATAACTAATTATGATATTCATTATTAAAATGAATCAATTAATTCATTGAATTCATTGAATCAATGAATAATTAATTCATCATTAAAACATGATATTCATTATTAAAAAATATGTGTTTTAAATTATTTATTATTGTTTTTAAATTTATGCGTATCGTTTTTGTTTTAAAATAATTAATTATACATATAATTGTATGACATTCATTATTGAAAAATATGTGTTTTAAATTATTTATTATTGTTTTGTTTTTAAATCTGTGTGTTAATCCACTGATGACACTTATCTTCAAAATACGAAAATTTCTATTTAATTCTGTAAAAATTTCGTAATATAAATTTGTAATGATGTCACTAAAAGTATGAACTCCTATTTAAATTCCTTATTTATTATCTTAACACAATATATTTTTAATCTCTAAAAATGCTAAGTTTCTAAAATACTCATAAATTGTTCCTGATGTTAATTAACTTCAGTCATTCATTGTTTCATTCAGTCAAAAATGTTATGTCCCACCGGAAATTATTTATACTCTTCCAATGGCAACATCTAAATTTTAATGTCTATACCCTGTTTTTAATTATATAATACACATGAACCCTTTGTTTTATCTTCTCAAATTTCCTGAAATACATAGGAAAATTTCTATTTAATTCTGTAATCAATTTATAATCCCCGAATGACAACTCTTCAAAAGTTTCTATTCTTCCGGTGGCAACACCTAAATATTAACGTCTATACCATTCATTAAATGTTTTTAACTATATAATACTCATCTACTTTTGTTTCAGTCAATCAACTTCCCTGTCCATTGAGAAAAATGCTAAGTCTCCGAAATTGTGAAAAAAATACTAAGTCCCTAAATTCATTTTCAAACACAAAAAGTTTAAATACTTTACAATCTCCGAAAGGCAACAGAACCATCGTCTAAGATGGTGGCAAAGTAGTGCAAAAAAGGACACGTTCTGCGACGGGGTGGTGGGACGGAGGCGCGTGTGGAGGCGCGGAGGGACTACGTAGCTCCGTGGCTCCGCGCGTCCCTCCGTCCCTCCACCGTGTCGCAGAACTGTCCTTTTTACACTACTAACTGTTTTTCTTTCCATAAAAGAAGTAAGAAGATGCGTAAGTTTTTATTTCATATTCTGGATGATATATAATTTAAAATATACAGTATATATCTTAGTTTAAAATATACCCATTTCATTATTATTATTTTATTCAAAGAAGAAAGATTATTATACATATTTTTCGAATTTTGCATTTTGTATCTCTTCTGTAAAAGAAGTGCAAAGGTGCGTACACTTTTATTTCATACCATTTCAAATTATAATGTATATATATGTGTGTGTGTGTGTGTGTGTGTGTGTGTGTATGTGTGTCATGTATATGTATAAATAGTTTGATGTATATATATATATATATATATATATTTTGATTAATCGTTGTTATCACAACTATAGAACTGCCGAGATGAAAAGAAAAAAAAAAAAAAAATCTTAACAAATTTATATGTTATGAGGCATGAATTCTGGGTGGTAAGCTTCTTTGAAAATACTGAAAATAATCTGAGTTTTAATTTTTTGTATGAATTTATTTTAATAGCGTCACAGGCTAAACAACTGAAATTTTACGCACTGTAAAAAATAGGTTCTTAAAAATAAGTATATATTGTCTCAAAATAGCCCCGAAACAATATATACTTAAATTTAAAAACGCTTGTACTCATTATTGAGTATATTAATATGCTCAAAAATGGGGTTGACCAATAAGAATCCCAATATCCCCATGTTTGACATGTCAATGTACTCTTTAAATTTAAGTATATATTGTTTCGGGGCTATTTTGAGACAATATATACTTATTTTTAAGAACCTATTTTTTACAGTGCGAGCATGAAAGAAAGTTTACTTTCTTTCTTTCTTTCTTTCTTTCTTTTTTCTTTTTTTTTTTTTTTTTTTTTCATTTTTCAAACATAGCAGTGAACTTGAAAAAGAAGTTATATGGTAATATATATTCATCTTATCGACTACAATTAAAATACGAAAAAAGCGCTTATGCACCTAATATTTCGATTTCGATTAAAAACACCTCTATGGAAACTTTAAGCTTCATTTTTTTTTTTTTTTTTTTTTTTTTTTTGTGTGTGTGTGTGTGTGTGTGCAAAAATACTTTAAAAAGAAATTTAAGCTCTAATAACTACACTCGACGTTTCCTTTTAACGTTTAGTTTCAGATACAAAGTTATGTGTAAATTTGCTTGGGGAATTTGAACATGATACTGACAATTGTATAAAGAAACATCTACAAACTAAAAGCGCAAAATAATTGTGCCTTAACCAAACAATAAACAAAGTACAGTAGAATAATTTAATTAATTATCGGTAGCCCATTAGGAAAACACAGGTGTTTTGACTCTAGTCACGGTACTAGGTGCAGTTATAAAATGATATATACTCCTTCTCATAATTATAAGGACACCCGTTTTTCTATATTAACTAAACACTGAACACTGTTATTTAAACAAATATATTTTTAATTAATTTGAATTTCATTAATAGACTATCCTTAAAAAGTTTTATCATTTTTCTATCTTAAAAAACTTTAAATGTGGTAAAAAGATGATTTTTCAGGTGTTCACAATTATAAGGACAGCTCGAATTTTAGTAATTTTTTTCAGTTATTCTTTAAATTAATATTTTATGGGGTCTCTTTTTAGGGTTAAACAATCAGACATTCTCTCTGGTATATATACATTTTTTTTTTTTCAATATTCAGTTCCAATACCATTTCATATAGCATCATATATGATATTCTTAATACATTTAAAATAGCTTTCCACTTGCATGCACATTTCTAATATCATAAGTTAAGTTTTTTTGAACGTTTAGACCATGGGAAAGTCAATAATACAGAAGTTTCTTTCTTCAAACTATTTCCTATTGCTCTAAAAGTAGAGCAAAAATGTAAGTCTTGTTGAAAAAAATATTATTAACCCCCAAAATCTAACAAAAATCTGATAATTCGACGTTTAAAATTTGCCGATATTCTCTTGATGTTCATAATAATTGAAAAAAATTACTAAATTCATTCTGCCTTCAGTAGAAGCAGCTCCCAGAGCACCATAGATCCAGCTTTAAAATGCCCGATTCATATCTGTCTTTATAAAATCTGCTCTGTCTTTCTCTATCTTCAGATCGTGCCAGTACCTGTTAAAACCATTTGGTTAATCAAGAATAAAATGTTTTTCATCCGAAAATGACACATTTTACCATTTAATATTGTCTTTATTCAACTTTAACACAGACGTTCTTTTCCCCATTAAATGCTGATTGATTATTACAGGTTTTTTATTCATTTTAACATATTATTAATTATTTTAATCATGCATAAATGTAGACCCTAACCTTTCGTTAAAAAGTACGAGCAAATTCGGCAGCAATCATTATGAGTAGAACAGTAAGAGGAATTATGAGTCTTCGATCTCTGTAAAACAAGTCTGATTTTGCGTCAGATCTCTCTCCTATCGAACCAGCAGTTCAATGTTTGATCACATTTCCTTCAGCAATTTTAGTCCTTCGAATTTCATTAGAAATTCGGCGAATTGAAATTATCCTTCCACTTATAAAACACATTTATCATACTTCACTTCTTTTTTAGGAGGAATTATCAGTAATGTCCGTCCAAGAAAAATTGAAGGCTTATATATGAATTAATCTAGCCCAGTAGTTAACAAATTCGCATGCCAACTGTAATTTATCCGTTAGTAATTTAAATAAAACGAAAAAATCTGGATTGTCCCTATAATTATAAACATCTAAAAACGTGGAGAAAAACACATTTTGCATTATTTTTTATAAATTTTGTTTCATATTAAAAAAAATATAGCAATTTTGGTTTTTAGAATACTAGATATATTAAGTGCACTTAGTTAATCTTGTTCACAATTACTTTTACATTAGTTATTTCAAAATATAAAGTGTCCTTATAAATATGAGAAGGAGTGTATTATAAATTTTAAGGAAAGGCGAGCAGAACACTTCCCATAAATCCAAAAGATTGATAAAACTTTATAAGTATATTGTATGAATTAGCGTACAAAAACAATGCTTAATATAGCATAGAATGATTAGATTAAATATCAGAAGCACATAGAGAAACATTTAGACAGAAGCTTTCGTAACAAAACTGTGTAACTGTGTAATAATAAAATGTTTCATATTAATGAAAGAGAAGCACTTTCAGTTAATCCAAAAGTGTTGACAGAAAGATTATAAATGTAATAAATACAGTAAAGCAACCGTTTATACGTCTCTCGTTTATACGTCTTTTACATTTATACATCATTTTACTAAAATCCCGACTCATTCCTATTCCTTTTAATGCAAAAATTATTCGTTTATGCGATATTGGTTATACGTCGTTTCTGCTTTACTAAAATTCGCAAAATTTCTCGACCTGTTATTATTTTCCATTCTAAATAAAACTGATTTTTCCTAGAAAGCATCTTAAATAGAGGAATACAGGAAATATAGAAGAATACTGATCAAAGAATCAATAGAATTCGCAGTAGAATTTTTAATATTCATAGACAAGCAGCCTATACATGTATAATTAATATTCAAAATGTGTTCGCATATAGTTCGTAAGAAATGTAATATAATACTCAATATAGGATATAAGTAATTAGTACACAGTCGTGCATTAATGGCATGATTTTTCTTACTTTTTGTAATAAAGCTTTTTTTTTTTTTTTTTATTGTCTTTAAAAAAAGTATAATATACATTTACTAACTTAAGAGACTTTATTAACGAGTATTTTCCCATAAATATTGTTTAAGTGTCATTAAATTTGTAGTAATCAAAGTGTTATTGACAAAATTTCGATTATACGTCTTTTCATTTATACGTCCTTTTACGTCAGTCCTTTGAAAGACTTATAAACGGTGCTTTACTGTATTACAATTTAGCCCATGAAAACCATGTTTTAATTCAGAAGAATGCTATATCGATAACATTTAGAAAAACACATTATCCTAAGCTTTCATAAAGTTATAACAAGTAACTAATAAAAGAATAGTATATTTATATTATAAAAGTTAGTGAAAGACAAGCACTTTCAATGAATACAAAAGTGTTGACAGAAGCATATAAATATAGCATACAGTTTACCATATAAACTAATTATCGAAATACCACCATTATAATTTTTGCCTAAGTTTTTATTACCATGCTTGGTTGATTTTGAAAGAATATATCTAAATTCATCCTAAAATAAATAAATAAATAAATAAAATATAAATCAATCTTCTGTGCAAAAATTATAGTCTGTTTTCTTTCTTGTTGAGGAAAATCGTTACAACTGGATTCCGCTGAGTGAAAAAGGGAAACGCCTCAGAGCTAAAGGCAAGTACGTAATAGGTTACTGCACCGTGTGGTGATTAATTAAAACTTTTATGATTTTTTTATTTTTTTATCCGACCACATAATCCCATCAAAACAAATTGCGTTGTTTAAATACTAAAATATCTGCAATAACCCAATTTTATTTTCAAATAAATTCCAGTTATACCAATCTTATTTAACTATCAATTTATCATTATTATTCTTTTATCTTTATTCATTCATATATCTAATTTATTATTATCTATCTTTTTAACCTTTCAAATCTTATCCTTCAACCTAGAAAAACATTAATTCACTCTATACACATTTATCTAAATTGAAAAAAAAATCATAGACACAAAATACAGTATTACTTATCAAATATATCATTTATTTTTTAATTAGTAAAATGACTGGGATATATATATTATTATTCAATTTATCATCTATCACTTTAAAGGGGAAGTTTGCCACAAAATAAAAATTGAATAATAGCCACTTACCCTTCAACAGATGCGGCACTTTCGGAAAATATTGTTCTTAGATAACCGTATAATCCATAGTATATATTAGCACTGTTCACACATATTAAAAGTTCACACATGTAATTTATGAAGTCCACACTCATGGAAATTGTCATTAAATATAATTATTACACACGAAGAATTTTGCGACAGCATACGTTATTCACGGCAATCTGCACATATGAAGATTATTAGAAACTTATATAGATATTTTTTTCGACACACGAAGTTCTCTGAGTCCACTTACAATATTTATTTTTATTTGAAGAATCTAATTATATCACAAGCAAACGAAAAATCGTTGAGTCCCCACGTATGCACAATTTTCATCGATAAAGAACATTTCCTTTTTTCAATCACCGTTCATATTGCATAAGGTATGAGGGATCCTCCAAAACGATAGACTCTTCGAATATAAGAGGACTGTTACTATTGTATTTCCAGGAGCATATTCATCAAAAGCAAAAATTATCAATTTCGACTAAATGGAGATTCATCTTTTTCTTCTTTAGATAAGGAACACTTCTTTTCGCATCACAGATCATATTGCATATTTCATAAAATAAACTACTTCCTTGCTCCATTTCGAGGTATGGGGTATCTTTTTCTTCCTTTTTGACATACTTCAACTGGTCAGCGATTCACTCATCAAAAATCTTCGAGATCCTATATCCATACCTTCTTTTTTTCTTATGGTCAAATCTATTTTTTTTAGACTCCTTGAGAGGGGCTGAACCTCTTTTTTTATTATTATTATTATTTTTTATATTTTTATTGGTAGCTTGCTTCACCAATAGCTAAGCATCTCATTAGAAATTTCCCTCTCTCTCACACACTTCTTTGAATTTTGCGTTCGCACCTCCGAGGACCGGACGATGGTTTTTACAGCCTAACATCCCCTGCAGCATCATCACTGTTCTCTCCGTGGGGTGGTCGAAGTTTCTCTCTTTTATTGTAGTACACAGGATTTATGAATAGAATGATAGTTTTATTGCTTTATGTTTTAAAAGCGTCCATTTTCCCATGCACATAAAGAAAAGATTTATCACAAACCCATCTCTTTTATTTATACAACTAACTAATTCTTTATCTTGGTAAGTGGCTATTTCGTGGCACTTTGCATGATATGGGAATTAGGATATTTTCCATATTATTATCCCCCGTCACATAAGTATATAAAAAAAAAATAATATCATAGAAGATACATCTTGATAGCATAACAAAACATTAAATGAACAAATTCTAGTGTACTATAATAATACACTTTGTTTGGATAGATATACTTCCATACAAAATTGCTTGGCTAAAAAAAACATAAATCATAATACCTGTTTTATATCTACATAGTTTCTAATAAAATAAACATAAAATAATAATAATACTTTGTTTACATATATGTACATAGTTAAATTTACTTGAAATATAAGTGGCAATATTCAACTCGGTTTGTGGCAAACAATTATTCTCTCTTATTCTAAATTCATACTTTCTCATTATTGCCATGTTGAAAAATCGAAGAAAAGAGAAAAAGAAATGGATATGATATGATATGATATGATATGGCATGATATGATATGATATGATATGATATGATATGATATGATCATAACTAGAATTTTAGACAAAGAGGGTATTAAACTTAAATTGTCTTTTTAAATTAGTATTGCAGTCTATATTTCTATCTATTTTAATTCTTATTATTGCTCCTACCCTAAATGTAACTTCTACTGCATACTTATGCTACCGACGAAAGAGTCTGTTAGTCCGGACCATTTATATCGTCCAGCATTTTCTTGTCTAACCAAAAACATCGCTAAGACAGGTTTTTTTTTTTTTTTTTTTTTTAAGAAATAAACAAATACATATATATTTCTATCTATATATATTAATGTTTCTTTGTATCTAGTTAATCCCTTCTTAAATATCCTGTTTATTTCTACTGTGATTTTATTAATCTTTCTCTATGTATTCCCTTCATTCATCCTTTGTGGCTAATTCCCGATTCAATTAGCGAGGCCTTTCAGGGTTAGCCTATCTGCCACCATTGCCCGCAATATTGGCATTTAGAGCTTCCTTGGCACTAATTGAACAAGGCTCAGCCTTTAGAACAATAAAAAAAATATCATATTAGAGGTTTTTTTTTTTTTTTTTTTTTTTTTTTTTTTATGTGTAATTATCTATTGGATTATTTATTAAGATTGTAGATTACCTAATATTTTCGGTTTTCGATGACTTGTTCTAAAATGACCGCAGTAGACATTCCGTATTCTCTTTATACCTTTTATTTGGTATATATAATTTTTTATTACTTCTTCCTTCATCATAGTTTAGACTGCATTGAAGTTCACCCTGTATTCTCGTTAACTTTTTTCTGCCTGAGGCGTAAACCTTTGTCTTTCACGCTGTCTTATTACTTTCTTTTTCTTTTTTTTTTTTTTTTTAAACTGAGTTTATCAGTTATTTTCCTATCCAAGGCACTATGCGCATTTATTTATTATTATTATTATTATTATTTTTTTTTTTTTTTTTTTTTTTTTTTTTGTCTGCATATCTATATTCCCATGGTGAACAAACCCTCCTTTTTGAAAGAAAATAATCTCTCTATATATATGACCATATCTATTGTACATCTGTCATATGTACTAATTCATATTTACACCATTATAGCCATCTCTTAAACTTCCATTTCTTTATTTATTCTTTGTATATCTATATCAACGTGCATATTGATATTTTAATATGATCATGTCATGTAGAAACCTGTTTTATATTAATTTGAATTACACTATGTACATCAATCCTACGTTTTAATCGTTGAGGAAGATGTTTAAAGCAAAATACTCATTTTACTGGTGTCAGTTCTGTGTGTGTATGTGTGTGTGTGGGGGGGGGGGGGGGGGTTACTATTTAATCTTCTTCTTTTTTTTTTTTTTTTTTTTAGTCGTTTGTTCTAACTGACTGTGGTGCCTCTTTTGACCTAATATATACTAGTAGCTTTTTCTTTTACACATCTATCGCTACGATTGAAAGATTCTACACTTCCTAGCGATTCTTTTCACTTCCCCATCGCGATCAACAACTCGTTTGAGCATCTCCTCTTCGCTCTAAAATTTTCTCTTGTATCTTCCGGTGTCGTGAGCCCTGGGGGTTGAGCGAGGGGTGAGAGCGTGTTTTACGTGATTGAATCTCTCCTTCTAACGTATTGTATTGTATCCTTACTGAGTATTTCTCCATCAATTTCCTCCATCTAATCTCATTTTTACGTACAATCTGTATACGCGTGTTTTTATGTGTATAGATTCACGAACCCACATATTTACACGTATCTATCTACATTATTTTGATTATTTCGATATGCATAATATATGTATAATTATCGAAAATATACTTTCTTGGATACATTTACAAACGTTTTAACCTAAAGTACAATATTTACAATTCTGATTTTCTTTCTTTCTTTCTTTCTTTTTTTTTTTTTGTAAATCGCCTTTACAATTAATTTTGATTTTCTATTATTCTTTTCTGCGTAAATAAACTTATTTCCATTTTACACTCTTGTAATTATTGCTTATTCTCTTCATTATCCCTCAAAAAATTATCGCTTGGAATTTTAAACAGCTTTGTAATGTGCCGTTTTATTTTTTTGCCCATTGGGTTGTCTTTAGGTGTCAAAAGCATATTATTATTTCGCAGCTTTCTTGAGATCAAAAATGGTCCCGCAAATTTAGGTTGTAATGCTCCTGTTTTACCCATTAATTTTAAATACACTTCATCATTTAAATCTAGTTCAACATCTTTCTTTGAAAGATTTATTTTATCATATTCGTTGAGTGCTTGTCTTGCGTTTTCTTGAGCAATTTTTCGAACTTCATTAATATTATAATTCAATTCTTTTACATACTGACTTATATTTGTCATTCGTGGTTGTTCAAAATTATTAAAGGGGTTACGTATTTCCCTTCCCAAAAATAGTAGTGCGGGGGTGTACTCTGTCGATCGATGTTGCTGTGTATTATACGCGAGTTTAAAAAAATTTAGTTGTACATCCCTGTCAAAAGACTTATTACATATCGATGCAATTGAATTTTTCATAGTTCTGTGTACACGTTCTATTAACGCATTGCTCCTCGGTAAATATGGGCTACTGTGTCTAATTTCGATATTTAATGATGTTAAATATTATTTAAATAATTTACTTTTGAAATATGGTCCATTGTCCATTTGTAAAGTTTGGCATAAGCCAAATCTTCCAAAATAGTTATTAAAGCACGATATAATCGATTCTGTATTCGTATTTGGCAAAGCAAAAGTTTCTAAAAAGCGTGAAAAACTATCAATTACCGTGAGGACGAATCTATTCTTTTTATATGATAATGGTAGAGGTCCTACAATGTCGCATTGTAAATAAGAGCCTGGTGGGTCATTTCTTTCAATTTTGGTTAATTTCGGGTCACAAGTCGGTCTGCTTTTAAATGTATTACAATTTATGCATTTAGCTACATAATATTTAATTGTATTATACATGCCAATCCAATAAAATCTGGTTTTTATGGTATGATACGTTTTTGCGAAACCAAAATGGGGCTTATGTCCCACTTCCATAATTCTTTGCCTTAATCTATATGGTGCTATATAAATTGGATTATCATACTGGTTTTCTTTATCCTTTAATACCAATATTTCATTATCAATTAAATGATATTTCTTTTTTAATTTTGTACTCGTATCATTAATTAGCGCTTGTCTTATTTTACTAATCTGTGTGTCCTTATGCTGCTCTTTTTTTATATTTTCTCTTGTTAGACCTTTTTCCACCGTAAAAATATCTATTTCCCTGGCCTGTTGGTGGGTTAAAGTATTTATATGTCGACTCATGAAATCCGCAGGATTATTTTTTCCTTTTATAAACCTAATCGAATAATCAAAATTTTGGATATTAAAAATCCAACGATTAATTAAATCTGATTGGTGTTCCAGACTTATATTATACGTTAGTGCTTTACTATCTGTCCAGATATTTATTTTTTTCCCTAATATTAAATGTTTGAAGAACATCAAAGAATCGTGAATACTAAGCAATTCTAACTTCATCGCTGGGTATTTACATTCAGTCTGTTTTAATTTTCTGGCAAAATATTCAATTGGAATTAATTCACCTTGATCATTCTTTTGTGCTAAAATGCCGCAGAGTGCAATTTTTGAGGCATCACTTATAAGATAAAATTCTTTTTTAAAATTTGGAGGTTTTAACGTTGGATTATGTATGATCGCCTCTTGTATTTTCCTAAAAGCATTTTCTTCTATCTCTGTCCATCTAAATTTCTTATCATTCCTCGTTAATTCCGTGAGTGGGTATATGATTTCGGAATAGTTGTGAATTAGTGTTTTAAAAAAATTTGTAAAACCGATTAGGGATTGTACGCCTTTCTTGTTCTTGGGTCGTTTAAGATTTTTCGCTTTGGTTATATTATCCTCGGATGGCGAATATCCATTTTTATCAATTTTATAACCCAAAAATTCTATTTTTTCTTTCATAATTTGTGCCTTTCTTGGGTCAATCGTTAAATTATTTTCTTTTAAAGTTTGTAATACCTGTTCTAATATTTCTAGCATTTCCTCCTGTGAATTTGCCGCCAAAATAATATCGTCGATATAGTACTGAACTTTACTTTTATCAAATTTTCCCAGTACTGTGTCCATTAATTCCGAAAAGTATATAGAACTTAATTTATTCCCAAAACATAAGCGGTTGGATTCGAAAAGTCCAAACTCCGTAATAAATGCAAATTTCTGCCTGTCTTCAGGCCGTAAATTAATCTGAAAAAATGCGCTATAGAAATCTAAAGTCGTATAATACTGTTTTCCGCTAATGGAATGTAAAATATTTCTCAATTGCGGCAAAGGATAAGGTTTATTTTCAATTATCTCATTAATTAAACGAAAATCAATGGCCGCTCTCATCCTAATTTGGCCATTATTTGTATTTGGTATAGGCTTTTTTTTAACAAAAATTACAGGAAATGCGTAATTAGAGGTGGATTTTTGAATAATACCTGCCTCTAATAATTCGTCTATCTCCTTTTTCGCAGCTTCTCGGTAGTGTTCTGATATTTTATATGGACGAGATTGTATGGGATAATGATGTAAAAATTTAAATTCCGGCGTTACTAAAGAGGTTTGACCCAGAGTAGCATAACTTTTTGAGAATGCTTCTGCATTCTCTAGCAAAATTTTTTGTACTTGTGATTTCATTGGTTCACTTAAATGATCTAATTGGAAATCTTCTTTTTTTAATTGATTTATTCTTAATTGTTTGATTTCTTGTAACGACAATGCATTAATTTGTTCAGTATTCCAATCATTATTCTCAGAAATATCATCCTCTATTATGAAATCTGTATCAATTTTTGCAATTTTAGTGTGTTTATTAATAGTGCATTTCTTGTCCGATTTGTTAGTAACAATTACCGATATATTATTATCTTTATCAACCGTATGAATTGATAAATCCATTCTGATATTATCCGTTTCTTTATATTGTTCTAACAGAATTGTCGTATCGGGTTCAATTTGCGATGCGCATCTCAACTTAATTATCTTTGCTTCCTTAGGCCCTAAAAATACTTTTTTTACCAATTTCGCAAAAACTGCTTTATTATCACTTTCCTTTAATTCAGTCGTTCCATTGTTTTTTATTTCCAACTGATTTATTTGTTGATTCTGTGGGATTGGATTATCTGTTTGTGTATCGTCTAATAATGGGATTTCTCTGTCTTTTAATTTTAATTGTTTTTTTGGACAGTCTAATAAAATTCTATTTGACTTTAGAAAGTCATAACCTAATATAAGATGGTATTGTCTGTTAAACTTTTGGGTCGTCACATAAAATGTACCTGAAACATAAATTCCTTCTATTCTGAAATTAATCTTAATGCAACATTTAAAAGAGATTGTGGAATTATCTAAAGTATGGATTGTTACCTGTCTTGATAAATAGTGTATCTTTATAGTATCATTTTTTAATTGCTCGTATAATTCATCACTAATTAATGATATACTGGCCCCACTGTCGACGAGCCCTATAACTGGAACCTTTGCTATACTGAATTTGATTAAGGGCAAATTATTTATATTGTCTCCATGTGCACTAGTGATCTGCTCTCTTTTGATACATGTATCATTTTTTCGTCTCTCATCTATTCTATATTCAATTTTTTTTTCTTTTCTTTTTATCTGTTTGGAAATTATTTTTTCTCATTTGATATTTTTTTTTTTTTTTTAATTTGTACTCATCAAATTTATACTGCCCATTCTTAGGGAATTTTCTGTGGGCATTACAGTGCTTTTTGTTAATATTATACAATTGCGAAAATTCCCTTCTTAGTTTCCCTGATTATTGTTCCATTTGGAATTTTTATAATATTTTTTCTGTTGATCGAAATTTTGCTTAGGGGAGTTTCTACGACCTTCTCTATTATAATTACTGGTATTTTGCCTATAACTTCCCCTTGTTGGTACCCAGTCTGTTTTTCAAATTTATTACCTGGTGGAAATGAATTTCGTCCCTGATAATTTTCTCTATTAAAACCTCTCTCATTGTGATAATTTATTGATCTGTACGGGTCAATATTTTGTAGAAAATCTCCAGTATTATCTTGTGAATTCGGGTTATAGTATATAGGTGGTATATAATTTGTTGTCATAGGTTGTATATTACCTCCTACTGGAAGAGACTGATATTGTGTTACCTGACTTTCTCCATGTTGCCAGTTATTTTTTGGTTTTGTTTGTGGGTTTTGTACTCTCGAATTAAACCAGCATATATCAGTGTTATGACTGGTGTTTTTACAAATGTCACACCATCGACTTTCTGCTAATTGTGTCTTACTTTCCTCATTAGTATTTTTAATTTTTAGGGAATTAATTTCCTCTTGTAACCTGTTAATCTGATCATTTTGATTTTTTGATAATTCTAATAGTGTTGAACATAATGTATTCACTTGTTCCGCATTATTAGCGTCTGATTGTTTGCTTTCGAAAGCCAACTCTATTTGTTTAGCTATTTTCGTGGCCTCTTCATATGTTGCTGGAGCATTTTTTCTTACTTCAAATGCGATGTCACTACGGATTGAATCGAGAAAGCGCGATAATTTTATTGTTTTTAATAAATCCAATGCGCCTTCTTTCGCATTATGCCCTGATTGTTTCAAATATTTTGCTGATATTATATCAAATTGTTTTTGAAATTCATCTATGTTTTGATTCGGAAGCTGCTTTAATTCCATAAATTTTTTTTGTGTCGTTTCAAAAGACTTTGGAGTGCTAAAAATGTCTTTTAACTTAGTTTTCAAATTTTCATAATTAGTTTCTTCTACAATTTCTGTAGAATTGTTAAGCAACTCCCTATTCTTACCTTGGATTTTATTTTTAAGTAGAATAATTTTTATTGGTTCTGGCAACTCTAAACTAGTTGCTATATCATCAATTTGTTTAATCAATGAATTTATGTCAATTTGTTTTTTATCATCAAAATTAGGCACTAAATTAATTAGCGTATCCATGCTTAATGTGGGTTTGTCCCCCATATTTCTTTTTTCTTTAATTCTGTGACTAATTTCCTTTTCACAATAATTAATCTGTTTTTTAACTTCTCTGGGAAGCTGTGTTCTTTTTGACATAAATTATTACTTAAATACTCATCGAATTTTACCCCAAAGATTTTCTTCAAACTCTTTCGTGCCTTATGTATCAATTCACATGCAATATTTTGACATGAAAAAACCCCTAACTCTTCTCAAAAGCTTCTAAATCATACATACCATAATATATCTATATCTATATATATAATACTAAAACCATGAAAATATTTAATACACATACAAAAATTCATTTAACTCCTGGAATTAAAGGCAGCTAATATACTAGCTGATATTATACCCCAAAAAAATTTTTTTTTCTTTAACACCTGGAATTACGGCACCAAAAATATTGTCGATGAGGCCATGTGGTGATTAATTAAAACTTTTATGATTTTTTTATTTTTTTATCCGACCACATAATCCCATCAAAACAAATTGCGTTGTTTAAATACTAAAATATCTGCAATAACCCAATTTTATTTTCAAATAAATTCCAGTTATACCAATCTTATTTAACTATCAATTTATCATTATTATTCTTTTATCTTTATTCATTCATATATCTAATTTATTATTATCTATCTTTTTAACCTTTCAAATCTTATCCTTCAACCTAGAAAAACATTAATTCACTCTATACACATTTATCTAAATTGAAAAAAAAATCATAGACACAAAATACAGTATTACTTATCAAATATATCATTTATTTTTTAATTAGTAAAATGACTGGGATATATATATTATTATTCAATTTATCATCTATCACTTTAAAGGGGAAGTTTGCCACAAAATAAAAATTGAATAATAGCCACTTACCCTTCAACAGATGCGGCACTTTCGGAAAATATTGTTCTTAGATAACCGTATAATCCATAGTATATATTAGCACTGTTCACACATATTAAAAGTTCACACATGTAATTTATGAAGTCCACACTCATGGAAATTGTCATTAAATATAATTATTACACACGAAGAATTTTGCGACAGCATACGTTATTCACGGCAATCTGCACATATGAAGATTATTAGAAACTTATATAGATATTTTTTTCGACACACGAAGTTCTCTGAGTCCACTTACAATATTTATTTTTATTTGAAGAATCTAATTATATCACAAGCAAACGAAAAATCGTTGAGTCCCCACGTATGCACAATTTTCATCGATAAAGAACATTTCCTTTTTTCAATCACCGTTCATATTGCATAAGGTATGAGGGATCCTCCAAAACGATAGACTCTTCGAATATAAGAGGACTGTTACTATTGTATTTCCAGGAGCATATTCATCAAAAGCAAAAATTATCAATTTCGACTAAATGGAGATTCATCTTTTTCTTCTTTAGATAAGGAACACTTCTTTTCGCATCACAGATCATATTGCATATTTCATAAAATAAACTACTTCCTTGCTCCATTTCGAGGTATGGGGTATCTTTTTCTTCCTTTTTGACATACTTCAACTGGTCAGCGATTCACTCATCAAAAATCTTCGAGATCCTATATCCATACCTTCTTTTTTTCTTATGGTCAAATCTATTTTTTTTAGACTCCTTGAGAGGGGCTGAACCTCTTTTTTTATTATTATTATTATTTTTTATATTTTTATTGGTAGCTTGCTTCACCAATAGCTAAGCATCTCATTAGAAATTTCCCTCTCTCTCACACACTTCTTTGAATTTTGCGTTCGCACCTCCGAGGACCGGACGATGGTTTTTACAGCCTAACATCCCCTGCAGCATCATCACTGTTCTCTCCATGGGGTGGTCGAAGTTTCTCTCTTTTATTGTTGTACACAGGATTTATGAATAGAATGATAGTTTTATTGCTTTATGTTTTAAAAGCGTCCATTTTCCCATGCACATAAAGAAAAGCTTTATCACAAACCCATCTCTTTTATTTATACAACTAACTAATTCTTTATCTTGGTAAGTGGCTATTTCGTGGCACTTTGCATGATATGGGAATTAGGATATTTCCCTTCAACAGATGCGGCACTTTCGGAAAATATTGTTCTTAGATAACCGTATAATCCATAGTATATATTAGCACTGTTCACACATATTAAAAGTTCACACATGTAATTTATGAAGTCCACACTCATGGAAATTGTCATTAAATATAATTATTACACACGAAGAATTTTGCGACAGCATACGTTATTCACGGCAATCTGTACATATGAAGATTATTAGAAACTTATATAGATATTTTTTTCGACACACGAAGTTCTCTGAGTCCACTTACAATATTTATTTTTATTTGAAGAATCTAATTATATCACAAGCAAACGAAAAATCGTTGAGTCCCCACGTATGCACAATTTTCATCGATAAAGAACATTTCCTTTTTTCAATCACCGTTCATATTGCATAAGGTATGAGGGATCCTCCAAAACGATAGACTCTTCGAATATAAGAGGACTGTTACTATTGTATTTCCAGGAGCATATTCATCAAAAGTAAAAATTATCAATTTCGACTAAATGGAGATTCATCTTTTTCTTCTTTAGATAAGGAACACTTCTTTTCGCATCACAGATCATATTGCATATTTCATAAAATAAACTACTTCCTTGCTCCATTTCGAGGTATGGGGTATCTTTTTCTTCCTTTTTGACATACTTCAACTGGTCAGCGATTCACTCATCAAAAATCTTCGAGATCCTATATCCATACCTTCTTTTTTTCTTATGGTCAAATCTATTTTTTTTAGACTCCTTGAGACGGGCTGAACCTCTTTTTTTTATTATTATTATTTTTTATATTTTTATTGGTAGCTTGCTTCACCAATAGCTAAGCATCTCATTAGAAATTTCCCTCTCTCTCACACACTTCTTTGAATTTTGCGTTCGCACCTCCGAGGACCGGACGATGGTTTTTACAGCCTAACATCCCCTGCAGCATCATCACTGTTCTCTCCGTGGGGTGGTCGAAGTTTCTCTCTTTTATTGTAGTACACAGGATTTATGAATAGAATGATAGTTTTATTGCTTTATGTTTTAAAAGCGTCCATTTTCCCATAGCTTTATCACAAACCCATCTCTTTTATTTATACAACTAACTAATTCTTTATCTTGGTAAGTGGCTATTTCGTGGCACTTTGCATGATATGGGAATTAGGATATTTCCCATACACCGCAGAGCTAAAGGCATGAAATAACACGGGGCAGGCAAAACCAAAGCCTCTGGGTTCCGAATATAAAACTTCCAATTATTTCCAGAGCTTACTCAGCCGTTCAAATATATATTTTTGATTTTGATTTTGCCTTCAAATGTCTGTGATCTCACTATAAATAACAAATAACATAAGCTTTTTTTTTTTTTTTTCCAAGTTTGAAATCTCAGCTATATGATTTTTTAAATATATTGTAAATATAATATCAATGCAAAATTATAAAAGTATGCATGTTTCCAATAA
This sequence comes from Salticus scenicus, assembly GCA_963930645.1. NCBI lineage: Eukaryota > Metazoa > Arthropoda > Arachnida > Araneae > Salticidae > Salticus > Salticus scenicus. Next base: position 7,671,131 of record OZ005649.1, on the reverse strand, counting down.
ATTGTTGTTTGTTATTTTAAAATATTTAACCGAGTAATAACTACAGAAATGGAAAATAAAATATTTTTTTCAGAACGATTCACTGATATGCATTTAATTTCTCTAGATTCGAACTAATAACGACATAAATAACCTTTTATCTCTTTTACATACATACATACATACAGAGACTTCAATGACTATAAAGGGGGGGGGGGAAATCTGGGAGTAATATTTAAGTAGCTAGTAATTAAATGTTCACAGGAATGAATTTTACACAACTAAACTCTGAATGAATAAAAAATTATTCTCTTCCTAAATCTTTTACAATTTTACGGCTTTAAAGAAGTTAATAATCTACAATAGGTAGTTTTAAATTTTATTGATGTAAAGTGACTAATTATTATAAATGATTATTAAGACATACTTATTTTTTCGTTCAGACTGATATAAAGCCATGTTTTAAAAACACAAAACAACAATAATAGTAATAATAATAACTTTCTATTTTATAACTTTATTCTTTCTTTAGCTGTCACCTGTTATTATCATTTCTACAGTAATAACATTCAGCTTGTCGAAATTTAACATTAAATATGTATTATTATTATTATTATTATTTATTTATCTGTTATAATAAAAGAGAGAGAGAAAAACTTGTTTGAAATTATCACAGATTCAATCATTTGTTTTCAAGGCAAGTTTTATTTACGTGTTCTTTTTGGAGGGGAAAAAAAAAACTTATTTTTAACATTTACATCACTTGACGATATTTCCCCCCCCCCCCTTCCCTAGGTAGGAATCGATGTGCCAAATGTGCAAAAAGTGTTTTTAATTGACTATCACTGGCATAAAAAGATCTTTTTAATTTCACAATAATAAATACGAAATATAAATTATCTCTAAAAAAAGAGTTAAATTGAACACGTGTCACTTGTTAATTATATTAAAAACACTTTAAACACACGTAAAATTAAATTTTACTTAAAAGATGTTAAAAAAATTTATCCGAAGCTTTTTGCTTTAATAGTAAAGTATCATCAGGAATTTTTTTTATTCGTTTCCAATGAGCAGTTTTTAAAATATTTTTTCTTTTCACAGTCAACAGTTAAGTCTTTCAATAACGTGAATAACAGCGAAGTCAATTTGAAAGGTTGGATCAAGGAGCTAAGAAAAATAAGAGAAGCTAGAACTATTGAAATATCATACGAGGCTACTGTAGGAGAAAAACCCATCATGAATTAGCAGAAACAAACTATTAGCTATTTTATAATATTGTGCAAAATTGCAGCATCTTTGGAATTTATTGTATTTTTGCATTTAATTATATTAATAGCTTCGGAAATGTAAAGCTCTTGGATAGTAGATGGTGCTGTAATAATTTTGGCTTTATTCCATATAGGGTTGACTGTGAAAAGAAAAAATATTTAAAAACTGCTCATTGGAAACGAATAATAAAAATCCCTGATGGTGCTTTACTATTAAAGCGAAAAGCTTCGGATAAATTCTTTTAACATCTTTTAAATAAAATTTAATTTTATGTGTGTTTAAAGTGTTTTTAATATAATATAAATACAAAATAATTCTGCATGTCACATTTATACGAAAACTTATGTCTTATACCCTCATATTAAAAATTATGAAAAGACGATATGGCAAAGCTTTTTTTCGAGGGATTTTCACCAATAGATGCTTATTTTATTCAGGAACAACAACTACATATAAATCTATATAAAATTTTCTGAATTAGTTTCTGAACAACAACTACAACAAAATTTTTGATACACTTACATGGACACAAGGATATTTTCATTTGCGATATTCAAAATGGTCAAACCATGTCATGGATCTTCGAAAACGAGTAAATCCATCAAAAGCTGGAAGTATTTTACGGATCTGATACTTTCTTCTGTTGAATATAGAAAAAAGTAAAAGTAGAATTAAAAGAACAAGCTTAAAGTTCCAAAAATTTAAATTTACATCAGCGTAGTTATTAAGAAATTTTTCTTTTCTTTTATCGATAAAATATAATAGTGCGAGAGGTTGGTTGATTGATTGGGTTTTACGTCGCTCTAGTGCTGCGCAATGGGCAATTGATAACGGTAAGGGACTCACCCCTAGAGGTGGTCCGGATGCATGCCATCACAATTTTGATCCTACACGGAGAGGATGGCTCACCCGCTTCGGTGACCCCCAGAGGTATAGTTTTGATGGGAACAGGGAGGACATTGCGGTCACGACAGATTTTAAGTGCAGCAGCCACCATTAGTGTACACGCCGGTCTTTGGCTAGATCGAGTACCGAACCCGCAATCTTTCAATTACGAGTCCGGCTCTCTACCGAATGGGCTACCGAGGCCCAGTTGGGCAAGAAACTCACAGGTGTGATGAAACATTCTGCGTCTGCAGATCGATATGTGGGCGTAGCTTTCAAATATTTTCTTAGTTTATTGTTTAGAAATTTTCCGGATATTTGTTTGATTATATATATGTATCTCTTGGATGGATACAGGTACAATTTAACTAGCTTTTCATCCGTGGCCTTAAGGTAAATCTTAGATAGTATTACACTTTGAATATCAAATTGGTATTCGGGCATGCGTTATGAAATGCCTCAAAAAATTATTTAAATGAATTAGTTAAACCTGAAAAAGAATATGAGGATTAATAAATAAAAATTACTCTTAACAAATAATTTCAAATTTATATATTTTTAATTAATTTCTTTTTTTATTTTCTATGTTTGGGTATTTTCTAAAATGAGAATCATAATTCAAACAATATACATAACGTATATGGGATCTCAATAATCACTTTTTAATTACATTTAGATAGGATAAGGATGAGTACATAGAGTCAGGTATATATTTAAATGCGTTTTGCAAAAATTTTAAAACTACTGACCAATGAATTAAATTAAGTTTCCCACCAGATTACTAGACGGTTGGAGAGTAAGTGCAGCCAGGGCATGAGAGGTTGATCATCACATGGAACGATTCTTTTATATATATATATATATATATTTGGCACTTAATCAATACTCTCGAACACATTTTTCTTATATTTCATCATGGCCAGGGCTAGGCCTTTTTAGAGGTATGTGCTTATAGTGGCGAGCAATTTTTTATTCAATGAAGAGCAGACGACTTAAGTCATAAAAATGACCATTAGACACTTTAAATGTCCATTTGTCACTTTACATGTTGACAAAATGAAGACATTTTCACAAAAATCCCTTAAAATTTTTTTTTATAATTTTCCTTGAGCTCTCTCATTATAATTTTTTGGAGGTCTCTTCTTGTATTTTTTTTATTATGTGCTGGAGTCACGTCAGCATAGCGCTGCAGCGAAGAAAACAAGTTGCGGAGTGAATACGGGGAGGTTTTAGAGTTGTTAAATGAAGTGAGTGGAGTTGATGAAGATTAATTAAATAAATATCAATGAGTATGGTGAAGAAAAGAGTGTGGTAGTGTAGTGGTGATGTAGAATGTGAAATAGGTCAGAATTGTTCTTGAGTGATTAAGTTCTTAGTTCTATAAATGTTGTGGTGATTTTGAAAGTGATAATTTATAGTGTAGGATTAGGCGGTTATTTAAGTTAATCTCTGAGGAATGGAGGCCACTAATTCCTCACAAGGTCTCATTTTGTAATTTCTTTATTGGTGTTTCTCTGATCGGACCAGGTTTGCACCAATCTGCTTAATTCTAGATTTCTTGATGCATTATTTAGGACTTAGCTTAGTAAGGGCTTCATGGCGGTCGCAGGAAAAGTTCTGTTTGTGTGGCCCCTTTTGCAGTTTTCCAAGTACTTGCCACTTGCCATAAATATGCATCGTAATTCTGTCAGATGCTTTTACGCGTCTTTTTTGTAGCTTTTCTTTTCAAATAATGCCCTTTATTTGATTTTTTTTTAACAAACGGCTTCGCCCAGCAATATCTATTTTGCTATAGATGAAAGACGACCTTAAATTTATACATGAGTGTGCTCTTATTTTCGGGTTATTTTTTGCTTCACTAGTTGTACACTTTCTAATGAGTTTCATTATTTGCAAATAAGTTTCATAAATTGATTAACTCATAAAAAATAAAGAAAGAAAAAATCTTGAAATCTTAAAAATAATTGTTTAGAAAGTATTATTGCGGTTAGAAAAAAAAAAAAAAAAAAACATTTTAAACTAAACAAATACAATAAATTTCAAAAATCGAAATAGTGTAGCATATAAGAGAAAGAATAGACACGAGTGAACCTTCAAAACGTCAAAACCCTCTTAATTTTGTTCAATGTTTTACTGTTAACATTATAATAAAAATCACATACAAAAATTAAAATAAATAAGAATCAGGCCACACTTAAAAAAAAAAAAAAATAGTTTAGCACGACCAAACTATTTTGTATATTACAAATTTGATAGATTGATATGTTGATCTTTATATGCTTTGAAAATAGTTTTATTCTTGTTTTTAAATGATGAAGTTGCTTTCCTAGGCAACTGGTACTATAATGATTAAAAACTCAAAATTGAATCTTTTCTTTTCTATTTCTATTTCTTTCTTTTCTTTTTTTTAGAAATTTCTATTACATTACTTTTTTCGAGTTCAAATAGAAACTAAACCAAATCAATTAAATTCAAATTTATCTATTCATTTACTTACTTATTTTTATTTATTTAACTATAAGAACATATGTAAAATAGTTTATTCCATCATTTTAAATTCGTTTGTCTTTAAAAAACTTCAGTTTATGAAAATGTCACCAGAAGTAATACTTGTAAAGCACGTAATAAAAATAACTAAATCGAACAATATTATTTTATTTTATTTTATTTTTTTATCTAATTTTTAAACGACTTGAATTTCTTTTTTCAGAAATAGGAGACTTTTAACTAAATTAATTTGTCTGACAGTTTTACTGCTTTTCAATGCAATACTAAGCAGTCGCTTTTCATATATGTGTATGTGTATTCTACTGCTTTTCATATATGTAAAAAGAAATTGCAGTTTGGACTTCTTATTTATAAGGTAAGCAAAGAAGTAAAATGAAAAAAAATATGTACATGTGGGTGGACCTCCTGACACATCCCAGATGTAATAAAGCATTTTATGACAAACAAAGCGTCTGATTAAAATACCTTCTTGTTAGACTTGCTCTTGTCTTGCTGCTCTCACTGATCCACTCGTACTAACAACAGTAGAATTTTATGTAATCAATTGTAAAATTAGTTTTTAAGATTATGAAAAAAAAAAAAAAAAAAAAAGGAAAAATAATATTTATTTTTTATTTATTTATTTTTTAATTGAAGCAGTTGTATTCAACATTCATTTAATAATAAGAAAAAAGGTAATTGTATAATAATAATAATAATAATAATAATAATAATAAATTGTTTCCAGTGCCGAGTCCTCTTAATACGCATCATTTTATAAGAAATTACAGTCAGTTTTCTATGATGTGATAAAATATTTAGTATTTAATTTACTTTTTCTGGAATTCACATTTAGGTTTTTTTTTTTTTTTTTTTTTTTTTTTTTTCTTAGTTTTTAATCATTTTCTTATTACATAAAAATCAAAATGCTTGACATTAAATTATACATATTAATGGTTAAAATATTACTTGTACTTACAAGTAGAAGACATGAGGTAATATATCTTATTTTATAGCACAGGGTAATTTATCCAATTCATCTATTCCGTTATCATAAATAAGTTATGAAATCAATTGTACGAAAAAACTTTTATAAAGTGCCTATAGTGCTATAACCTTCTTTATATATGGCTGAATATCACATAAATGTGCATTTTAGTGTTTCAGGTCTTTATTATTAATTTTAAGCAAATAAATTGTAAAATTTTATTATTATTATTTAGAAGTACCTTTTTAAAAAAGCATCAAATCATAAAATGTGAGTTTATAGCAATTTCAGTATTTTTTAGAAAATTTTAAACCTTATAACCGTCATTTTCGTGACTGTCTCCAAGACCAAATGTTTACATACAAAGTATGTTTTTTACTAAAAAAAATAAAATGATAATTATAATAATTATTAATTCTTGTAAAAAAAAACTATTTGTTTTCAAAAGAAATTTTTTTTTTCTTTTTAATTACGTTAATTTTCATGCATGTGTAATTAAAATGCTTGTATGCAAGTCTTCACGTCATTTTCGTGACACATGAAAATAACTTCATATATCATCAAGGGATGGTGCCACCATTCACTTTTTTTAAAGTTTAAGATCAGAAATCAACATTGACGATATGTGGGGAAAAAAAATCTCAAGAAAATTGAAAACAGGTAAGAGTTAACATTATTTTTATTGTTTACATGCTGTGCGTACTTTTATTGCTTGTCATTTTCGAGATGCATAAAAAATAAAAAAATATTATTATAAAATTTAGAACAAAGTTTTATTTTAATATAGAATGACGACCAGAAGAAGAAAATGTGACGATATCGGCTTAGTGAAAGCATGTTTTTCAGTACAGAACGAATTATTGACGATTTGTCATTTTCGTGACGGTCATTTTTGTGACGTCACGAAAATGACATTTGTTGGAGATTTACTATTTTGTAAGCCCTGGATTTAAATAATTTTTTATTTTGAATTAAAAGATTTGTTGGTGTAGGATAAGCTTTATATTTAAATATTTAAAGTACTTTCCGGTATCCAGGTAAATATAAAAAAATTACATACGACATTAATATTAAGATACAATTAAAAAAGCAAACTTTTATTTATTTATTTATTTAATTTTATTTATTTATTTATTTATTTTGCCCCCTTTAAGGTGTCATTGAGAATGTTACTCAAAATATTTTACTTGTGTTATTTATGGCAAGATGCAGAAAAAATAATTTGCATGGCTTGACAAAGAGGATGTCCATGAAATTCAAGTGCCACATATTCTGTGCAAAATTAGGAATTCTCCTGAACCTGCTTCAAATAGATATTTTAAACTTCAGGATGAAGATTTTAATAATGTTCAAAATGCTTTTTCTGAATTTAATTCAGTTAATCATTAAACTTGTAACTATAAGGATTTTAATACAATAAAATTGCTTGATATTCTCATTATTGCTCTTTCTTTTCCCTTCACAATCTTTTCTCTATTGTTCTAATATGTTCCATTTTTAATATTATATGGTCCTATTGCATTGACAAACAATGTTATTTCAGTGAAAAATAGTCATTTTGACAAATATTGTCATTTCAGTGACAAACAGTCGTTTCAGTGACAAACATTGTCATTTCAGTGACAAACCAGTCATTTCAGTGACATCATTTTTTGACATCTTTAAATGCTATAATTAAAAATTTAATGCAAGTAAACTAATTATTTCCAGTTTATAGTCAAGAGGTATGCAGTCTATGATATTTCCCATTGATATAATTTATGTTTATAAAAAAATAAATTTAAATTTATTTATTTATTTATTTATTTTTTTAAATTTAAAATTTTTGGGTTTTTTATTTTATTTTATTTTTTAAAATGGGAAGAACTTTTTAGAAAAGCCTAAGTCTTGTATTTTTTAATGAATCTGAACCACAAAAAAAAATTTTAAGTGGTAATTTTAATTTTATAAGATAATTAAAATTATAAATTTTTATTGAAAAATTTCAATAAAATTTTTAAAAATTATGTTCGATCTCTGTCAAACTCAGAATTTATTTAAGATGCACTTACGAACTTATTTTCAAAAATTCAAATTAAAATACAAAGTTTGAAAAAAAAGTTTAAAAAAATCCAAAATGCACACTTATGTGATATTCAGCCATATAATTAATCTTTCTCTACATTATTGCTGAGTAGATGGTATAAATAATCCATACGGTGAAAGCTTTTTTTCGACCAACTCACATTGTTAATCAATTCTTGCAACTGTTTGAAATAAACTAACCTTGTTAGCCCCAACCTATAATTCTTTCACATTAACTTTCAAAAATCATACTACTGTTTTCAACGCTTAATACCTGATTAGATTTCAGTATAATCACCTTAGTTAATGAGGATATTTTATATATGCTACGAAATGATTAATATTTATCAGAAAAAACTGGTGATGGAAGTAAGACAGATGGTATAGATATTTAACACAACACATTTCTGTTCAAATGTGACGGATAGTATTTTGACATTATTTGGATGTTTATTTTCAAATTTTGAAATTTATCTATATTACTGATAAAAGAAAATTTTTGTCTGTATGCGTGCCACGCACAGAAAAATGTATGGCAAGCAGAGTTCTGATTATTATTATTATTATTTAGACACTGTCTACTAATAAATGTTTGAACATTTTCGAATTTAGACGTTTTATCAAATGCTGTAAAAGCACTTATTTTCGCGAGCCCTAATTTTCGCGAAAATGAAGATATCGGTGATTTCGCGAATTTTATATGAATAGAATCGAAAGTTGAAAAAGCCTAAAGTTAAAAAGTATCAAAATGTAGAACCCGTTTTGCATAAGGCATTTTAAGGAACTTCATTTTGTCCGAAAAATGTCCCCCTCCCCCCCCCCCTATCGGTCTATGCTGAAAACAATTCATTCTTACAACGGGCTTATACGGTGGCGTGCTAACTCCGACGTGCCATCTCCGGACATAGTCAAAGTCCCTCTTTGTAAGGGATTAAAGTGTTGAAGGAATGTGTCTTAAAAGGATTATTTTATACTTGGCCCACTCCCTAAAGTCTATTGACCGGAAATGTAGCTAAGTTGAATTTTGGCGATAAATTTACTAGTTTTAAGTAATTTGAAAAATTCCCATTTGCGCGAATAAAGTAAAAATTCAAGAATAGTACGAGTTACATGCGTTCTCAGATTCATACACAGCTAGGTAGAAGTGTCCAGTGATTTTTTTTTTGGGGGGGGCGAACATACGTGCGTGATAGTGATGGCTTCGAAAACGAGTTACATGCGTTCTCAGATTCATGCACAGCGAGGCAGGGGTGTCCAGTGATGTTTTTTTTTTGGTTTTCATGTGAGCGAAGCGAACATACGTGCGTGATACTGATTGCTGCAAAAACGAGTTACATGCGTTCTCAGATTCATGCACAGCGAGGCAGGTGTGTCCAGTGATGTTTTTTTTGGTTTTCATGTGAGCGAAGCGAACATACGTGCGTGATACTGATTGCTGCAAAAACGAGTTACATGCGTTCTCAGATTCATGCACAGCGAGGCAGGGGTGTCCAGTGATGTTTTTTTTTGGTTTTCATGTGAGCGAAGCGAACATACGTACGTGATACTGATTGCTGCAAAATCGAGTTACGGACGTTCTCAGATTCATGCACAGCGATCTAGGGGTGTCCGGTGTTTATTTTTTCTTTTTCTTTTTTTACGTCCGTGGTAGGGATTACAGACTTACAGGCGTTCTCAGATTATCAAGTCAAAAAGGACGAAATCCCCTAAAAGCCCGGTCTTCCAATTTCTGGTCGCGCAAATGGGAATTTTTCAACACTTTGACTATGTCCGGAGATGGCACGTCGGAGTTAGCACGTAACCGCTTATACATCAACTTTGGCCTTGGCTCAACGCGCGAATTTTAACTCAAACAAGTTTCTTTTTTCAATCTCTTTTTTCCCTCGCTCTTTTTATAGGGACTTCTGAACCCCCCTTTTGCACTGGAAATGTAATCACCCCACCCCCTTCGCTTTTCTCTTTTCTCGGATTCGGACCGTCCATGCCTGTGAACTTTGGTAAGTGAAAAATTTCTGATTTTTTATTATTATTTAAGGCGAAAGTAAGTGCTTTTACAGTAGCTAGAAAATTAAGGAACTATCTTAAAACTTCGGGAATATAAAGAACATGTTACACCTCATAAGAGGAAAAGGGGACCAGCAAACAATAAAACAAAAATCAAAGTGTTTTGGATCATCCTGTAAAAAGTAATGCTTAAAATGCGTTTTGGCTGTACTATGTGGTTATTAGAATTCTTCTAATCCCCCACCCCCCGTCCTTCCTTAGTGAGCGAATTTCTAAAATTCCAGAACTTGATTTTTAGGTATTTGTGATAGCTATATTTTAAAGCAAAAATTTCACAATCTGTTCTTTTTTTTTTTTTTTGTTATTGTTGTTGTTATAAAGATTTTTGTAAAATCACGTTTTGACCCCCTACCCACCCACTCCTTGGGGAGGGAATTTTATAAAATTGCTTCTTAGTGGATGTCTACGTCACAGAAGGAATATTTTCACCAAGTTTCATGCTTTTAGGTGCAGGGGTTTGGGCTAAGCGATGATGAATTACTCACTAACTCACTCCGGACAAACGAATTTTTATATGTAGATTATATTATATTATATTGTACTTTGCATTTGCGATTTTTTTTTTTTTTTTTTTTTTTTTTTTTCACGTAACCAACTCCTTTTTAGATGCTTTGTCGTATATGCTACTTTCTTTTTCTTTCATAAAGACTTATAAAAGTCTTGATTATTTAAGTCAGTTTTATGCATTTTGACCACTCTATCCCACGTTGATGAACTAACTTTATGACCAGACGAAAAAAACAGACCAGTCTAGTGTTGTGATACATAGAAGAAACAAGTTTTTTTTTCTTCTGGCCAAACTTTATGTAACAATAAGTTGAAATAGCATTAAGTAAAGAATTGAGGTTTTTAAACTGAGAAATTCGTTTTATTTTTTATTTATGTTTACCGTTTGTAAGCATTTATTGCGGTTATTGAATTCTACTCATTAGTGTGCAATATATTTTTAGGATACATATATTTTTATATGTTGTGGTTTATTTTTTAATTCTAATATGTGTAGTTTTTTTTTAACTATTTCACTTAAATTATTATTATTAGTAGTAATAGTAGTAATATTATTATTTTATTTTATTTATATTTCACTTATACCTCGGTTATTTAGGTACGCCATTAATTATTAATTATTAATTACATCGTTAAAAAATCTTATGTTTTACGTGAGATAGTGGTAGTGTGAGGATTAAGGTCAATTGACTACATAAGGGCTCGAGGCCTCGATGTTGTGCCCTTCGTAGGGGAGTCTTTCTAAAGTGTTCTAGTCCTTATTTATGCGAGTTTTTGAGAAAACCACAGGAAACTCCGATCTGCTATAGTCAACGAGCATGACCTAGTATCGAACTTGGCATTTTCTGTGTACGAGCTAAGAGAAGAGGTGCTTCATTTAAGAAATGGTTCCGATTAAGCTGCAACCAATATTATCACAAATCGTGTGCGCTTTGTTGCATAGATTTAGTGTTTACATTTTGTCAGTAAAAAATCAGAAAACATATAAGATACTGTAACCTACTTTACACAAATTTATTGTGGTTTTAATTATTCATTTATTTTTCCTTTCCTTTTTTTTTTTTTTTTACATATAGTTTTTTATTTACTATGAAATATATTTTACAATGCATTTTATTTAACTACGGAATTGAGCGAATTATGACTATTCATTAGTATCGCGAAATAAATAAATAATGCTGTCTAACTATATTTTATATTTGTAAGCATTGGTTTAACACTGTCGCGTCCGCATGTTTTCCGACAAACAGAAATGAATTTTGTTGTTGCTGTTAAATAGTGTAATGTTTTAGAGGAACATCCAAAGACGGGGGCGGGATTTACATTTCATAATGCTACAACTACATGGTGTCACAGTACGTGAAAATGCAATGAACACACAGTAGGTGAAAATGCGAATTTTCACAATGTGAAATTTTTCATTTTTGAGCTTAAAAATGAAATCTTAAAAATAAAAAAAATAAATTTTTAGAAAGCGATAAATTGTTTAATAGTTGTGAATTTTCGGAAAGTGAAAACGGAATTTAAAAATATGTATTAGTTAAGGAATTATAATGGTGCAAAATTTCCCGTAGAATAACATTGGCTCCGGCTTTCGGAAACGCTAGGTCCATTAAACGTACATAAGAAAAAAGGAATATTTTTACTGTAAAGATGTCAGATTAGCGTTTAAGCATGTTAGGATGCTGACATGAACAAAACTATCTATGAAAATTCAACTTTAGAAAGTTCATAGGTTATTTGAAATTTAAGATTTCCTTAACACGACAGACTACAGCAAAATTTCTCATAAACTTGCGTTATGTGGATCATTGCATTGCATTGGAAACAGTATGAAACTGCATGAAAACTAAAATACGAAACTGATTTCGGTAAAAATAACAACAACCACAAATTACAACAATAAATAATTATAAGGTAAATGTATTAAAATGAACAGCGGGGCATTTCAATCTGGTAACGAGTCGAGCAATCGGTCAGATTCATTTTCTTAACATAATTTTAGTATGCACAATTGGTGACTGAGGAGAATCCACCTATGACAAACAATTTTCTTAATTTGGAGGAGAGCACATTCGCTACTTGCCTGGAGCATCTTCAGTTGCATTGAAGATCTTAAGGTTTTTGACTTTTCCATTCTTGATTCGATTTTAGAGATTATTAGAGACTTTAGAGGTTATATCAGGAAGAGAATGGACATTGAAAGAAAGTCGGCCATTTTAGTGCCAACTCGGAGCGATAGAACGGAGCCCCGTAGAACGTAATGCTCTTTTCTTAGCGATTGGCACTTTACTATACAACATAAATGCACTGACGTATCAAAGGTGGGGCGGAGGAGGCGGTCCGCCCCTGGCCTCTGGTCATGAGGGGGGCCTCCGAAGGAACTTTACCTTTCAGTATATTTATCTGGTGAAGTTGTCATTATTCTAATGTGATTGTGTCATTATTTATCATGTTGTTATTTATCGTGCCATTATTTTAATCTGAAGCAGTCTCTGCAATTCCTCTTTAAACCGTAGGTTCCTGTCTAATGAGCCTTATTATACAAAATGTGACCATAAAGTGACAACTTCAAAACCAAAAACACTCGTTTATGCCTCTCTTGACCAATGCCCTTGGGATTCTTGTTGTATTGGCTTCTGAATAAATCTTGAAACAAACTAACTTCATTGTTTTTTATTGTAATAAATTCCTAAAGAAGTGCAAGGAGTGTGAGGGGGGCTTAATGTAGTAGGGACTCCAGTTGGGGGGGGGGGAAGGCATGTGAGATTTTCGCCCCGGGCCTAGAGAGTTGTAGGTCCGTCACTGCATAAATGGCAGAAAATTGTACTAAATTTGTGCAGAAAGCAATGCAGAATATAAATATGTTATTTTTTTCCTCTTAGAGAAAAAGAATTTGTAGTAAAATGAATTTTGTTTTTACCTCCAATAAGATATGGTTACTTTTTCAACTCCGATCGGAAAACAGAGGAATTTTTTATTGTATATTCCTATATTAAGCAAAATGCGTTGATTGTGAAAGTAATTCTATGTTATTTTTTTCTGTGGACATACATTCTATATATAAAAAGTTAGAAAATTTTTGACAAAAATATCCAAATCTAAGTTTTGTCAAGTAATTCATGAATAAATGTAAAACTACGACAGAAGAACGGAAATTATTTTTTATTACTTTATAAAAATATTTATAAAATATTTTTACAAGCTAAAAATACATAATTTTTTAATTTCAATTTTGCAATTTTAATAAAAAAGACGTAATTATTATTATTATTATTATTTTTTTTTTTTTTGTAAAAATATTAACAAATAATTAAAAATAAAAACTTAATTAATAATAATTTCTAAAAATAGTAACTAATATTTTTAAAAATTAAAAAATGTTTTTATTTATTTTATTTGCATTTGCTTATTTCATTGTTTTTTTTTTTTTTTTTTTTATTTAGTTTTTTTAAATATTATGTAAATAAAAATAATAACTTTTTTAAATATTATTTATAAAATTTATTATTTAAAAGAAATTTATATTTTAAACGCTAGAAAATAATATACACCTTATTTTCTTTATTTTTATCAATTTATTTTAAGAAAATTTATACGTTTTGCGTACTAGTAAATAATAATAATAATAATAATAATAATAATAATATATATATATATATATATATATTTAATATAGTTATTTTAAAGATGCATTTTAAAATATATCAGAAAAAAATATTGAGATATTACACATTGAATATGTTGCAAAACAGAACTTAAAAACTAATAGCTAGCAAATAAATAATGTAATTATCTCATATGTAACGAAATAAATACATAAAACAGCATGCAATAAGAGAATTCAAAGTATTTAAAACATTATATAAGATAAGATAAATAATAATGCATTTTTAACTTTTAAAAATATTTCAAAGTTGAAGTAATTTATTTTCCAACAAAAAAGTAAAAAAGTAATAAATAAGTTCTCCTCCAGTTATGACGTAAAATAATTGAAATTTCTTCTCAGCGTAATGGTAAGCAATGGAGCAACTGGCACTAAAATGGAGATTTCGTAAAAAAGCCGGCGCGCTGTGAATAGGAATTTGCAATATAAGACAATTCATATTGACACTAGATGGCAGTACATGTTAAAATCAAATCACGAAGGAAAAAGGAAAAAAATCTCAAGAACAACAATAGAGCTGAAAATTATCCAGGCCTGGGGTAAGAAAGTGCTCTGACCCAAAGTTCAGAGAAAGAAAAGGTAATAAAATTTGGTGAATTAAATACTTATTACTATTTTCATATGTTTTAATAATGTTTTTCAATTAATTTTCGGATAACATTTAAAATATTTTAACCATTTCTGCTGTTTAATATATTACAGGGCTCTCATTATTCATTATTGTGAATACCACCTCGTATATATACGTGTATGTGTGTGTTTGTGTGTGAAAGTGTGTATAAATATACTAATCTTCATTAATCGTTGGTTGTACACACCTTCCAGAGACATGATTGCTTTATGTAAAAAGAGGTATTCAAAATAGTAACTGCTGAGAATAATGTATTTTATGTAAAAGTTCTAAAGATGACCGTAATTAACAATAATATATATATATATATATATATACAAGTATATATATATATATATATATATATACAAGTATATATATATATATTATAAAAATATTTCATTTATGATTTTATAAAGTATAGGAATTTATCATTAATATTATAGGGTAGGTGCTCCAGTGATTGGCATGCTCCAGTAATTGACATCTATCCCGAAATAATTAGTAAATAAGAAAAATAAAAAAATCATATATTTTAGATGAAAGAATTTTTAACATTTTATGTCAAACACTGGAGCATAGGGTGCTAATAACTGGTAAAATGAATAACTAGCAGTGTCAAACACTGGAACATTGAGTGGGTGTCAAATAAAAATTCATATTAAAAAAAATAATTGTTATCAAATGTATATATTTTAACATATATGTGGTTCTGAATGTCTTTCATACCATATGTACTAACTTAAGATTTCTAAAAATATTTTCTGATGACTAGAACATTAAAAACATCAGAGGTTGCTCTAAAAGTGTCAATCACTGGTGCACTTACCCTAATAGAGATATTTTCTCTCTTAAACCGCTTTATCAATTATTAGTGTATTTCCTACATTTTTCTCATTAATGCAAATTGCAAAATATGGGGATATTTTTGTAACTTTGTAATTTATTTATTTATTTTTATTTATTTTTTTTTTTTTAAGAAAACAAATTCTAGAAAATTAAAAAGGGAAAAAAAAATCTTATTACTTTATTTATTATATTTTTCTCACAAGAGATTTTTTTTTTTTTTTTTTTTTTTTTAATAAGAGTTCTTAAAAATTAATTTAATAAATTAAATTATATCATTAACAGTATTCTATCTCTCTTTAATTTCATTTAAAAACATACAATTTATTTAAATTTTAAATAGTAACAATTAACTTTGAACAAAATTAAGTCTAATGAAATGAATATAAATTTCTTTCTTTGTATATAACATTTAGTGATTTGGCATTAATTAAATTTTTAAAGTTACAAGCATTTATTTGAAATGAAAATTCCTATATTTTAGAGCAATATTTGTTGGTGCTATGGATTAAATATTTATCTAAGAATTTTTCGACGTATAAAGAATATTAATTCAATTTATATTTGTCGTATTATCCCAAGTAGCACGGTAACGTTCTGTGAACGTCTAACAACGGTTACAATCGTTCAAACACAGTGTTTCGTGTCAAAAGAACGTTCTATTAGCCGTTCAAAAATAGTATTATTTAGAACGTTTTGAAAAGGTTTGCTTTGTAATAAAACGTACAACTCTAGTTCTATGAAAAACGTTCAAGTGTATCACCGTCGTAAGACGTTCTACCTCAGTGTGATTATAACGATAACGAATACGACAAAATGCCTTTTTCTCAGTTTTTGTTGCATTATTTTCAGTTTTATGTTTTCTTGACACGTCAATAAAGAATGGAAATAGTGATGAGGTAAGGAAAAAAAAAATACAAAAGTTTAAAGTTTTAAAATCTGCTACTTATAATTTTATTTAAGTTTTAATTTTTGAATTTAATAAAACATATTACTCCGGATTGTTTTTTGCAGATATTCATTATTAATTGTTTCATAAAATGTTAATAGATGTACATTGAGTTAAAGAAATACTATTTCTACTTTTTTCTATATAACTGAGGAAAAGGTATTGCATATTTAAGAATTTCTGACTTCGGGTTTTCCATGGGTTCATACACTCTTGAAATATCCAGAACACAATTCGACCATTTTTAGAAAATGTCTTTTTGTGTGTGTATTATCAAAATTTTGTGGACCCTGTATCTCACAAACCAATGGACGGAATTTCACCAAATTGGATGTTTAGTTGGACCTTGACCTAAATAGTTGATGATTAATCTGGATGTACCAAATAAAAGGTGGCGAAGCTGTGCTATTCATCTTTCATGGGAAAGTTATATCACAGCTTCTACGGTGTATAAATGCAATAAACTTAACATGTGAACTAGATATTGTGTAAAATTACGCTCGTATAATTTAGATACGTATATTGGCCAGCTGGTGGTGCTGCTGTTCTGCAAATTATACCGTAAACGTAAAGGAATTTTTTTCAGCTTTTGTGATATAAAGTATTATAAATACACTAATACTTATAAACGCACTTGACTATAAATACACAAACTTGGTATGGGAAATTGATATCACATAAACCTCTGCTGAATCAATTTGGGTGCATATCGACTGACAGGCGGCTTTGGTATGCTGCAATTTAATTTCTTTAACGGGAAGAATATAGCTTAATATATATTATTTATAAATGCTCTAAACTTGGTATGTCATATTCAAATTATGTAATATATGTATATATATTTGTAATAGCAACAGTCAACTAGAAAAAAAAAAAAAAAAAAAAAAAATAGGGGCGATTTGTGTAGGGCATCACTTTCCCGTATGGGTTAAAATTTTCGGTATCGTTGTTTTACAAAAGAAGTCATCCACATTTTTAAAACGAATGGTTGAACCCTAAAAATCTGTGAAATTTTAAAACAAAGTTATAAGTTTTTTATATTTTTAATTTATAAAACACATTTTCTAAGGTATCTTATGTATACCATAAAATTGATTTCTTTGCATACTTAATGTTTTGTTTCTTTCAGATAAAAATCGTCTGCATTCCTCATGGAGAAAAATTTTGAAAAATAATAATTTTAATAAATAACATATACTGCATATATTTGTGTCAGTGGCGGATCCAGAACTTGACTTTTCGGGGGGGGGGGGGGGCTAAGATTTTTCAAAGTGTTATCCTAGACCAATAAAAAATTTACAATTGCAATATTCAAATGTGAATATCAGTGTTTTTTTTTTTTTTTTTTTTTTTTTTTTGGGGGGGGGGGGGGGCTTCAGCCTCCCCCCCCCTTAAATCCGCCACTAATTTGTGTAGAAAAATGTACAAGAAAGTTTTGTGAATGCCTCAATAGACTAGTTAAAAAAAAAAAAAGATTAAAATAATATGAAAAATTCTGAATCAGAAAGGATGTTGTTAATGAATAAATTGTGTTTTGCCTAATCAGCAGATTATCCCACTGAAGAATCTGCCTATCAGAAGAATCTGCCTTCCAGCTGCTAGCTACGCAGGAAACAGCAATGTATATCATTTTGGCATATTTATTTCTTTTTGATTTTTTCTGCCATCTTGTCTTCTTTTCTGTGCTGCTTGCTTACTTCTTTTTATCTCTTTCTCTTTCTTTTTTTTTATTAAAATTTCTCTGTTTTATTAAAACTGACATCGTATGACTAAAGAATAATTTTTTTTATTTTCTTTCCCTTTCTTTCCCTTTTTACGTTTTTGGGTCAAATTTTCGAACGCGAGATTTTGTTATATTTACACGTTTTGAGGTCCCCTGAATACGAAAATCATATTTTTAGCAAATGGTCTGTGTATATGTCTGTGTGTGTGTGTGATTGTGTGTGTGTCTGTCTGTTATCAGCATATCTCAAGAACAAATAGTAGCAGACATTCCAAACTTGGTATTCTAAATGTGTATCATATATAGATGCTACAGTAAGCTTTTCGTTAAGATCAAGCAAATGGTTCGTGTACAGGGACAATCAAGAGAATTCTAACACATTACGTCTATGGGGAAATTGCAGGTAAGTAGAGTTTAACGCCTATAGACTGCACTAAACCAAATGAAACGTATATATATATATTGTAATACAGATAGTCATTTGGGAAAAAAATTTTGTGTATGTAGGAGCCTCGTCTACCCCCCTGAGGGGGAAGTCCCCCCTCGAGGGGAGTAAATTTTCATGATGGGTATCTTTCAAAAGAGCTCGCCAATACCTTTAAAACGAATGGTTGAACCATCGATCTGCGATAATTTAAAACAAAGTTATCGATTTTTTCTCACTTTTAACGAAAAAAAAACTTTTTTTTTTTTTTTTTTTTTTTTTTAATATTGAGAATAAAATGGACTATTTTTGGATATTTAGTGTTATACTACTTCTCTAATATGGAAATCGTCTGCATAATCATAAAAGATAATTTTTTTAAATAAAAATTTTAATAAATTATTTTTTAAAAACAGAACTATTTTTTAATAACCGAATTAAATTTTATATAAATCTAGGTGCATTAATGAAACGGGGAGTTGAGGGGGCGGTAGCCCCCCTCACACAGAATTAATTATCATATAAAACTTTTCCGAATCCTAATTTGAATTGTTTAACATAGGTTTTCATAACAGTACTCGTTCCTTTTAATCTGCAACCTGTATTTATAGTATTAAATTTCAGGGTAAGAGAAAGTCATGTGAGTGACACACCAGATTATTTATTTATTTCGTTATTTATTTGAATGTGTTTCTTTAAAGCATGCTGCACTACATAAAATCTTGCATAGTGTTCATATGCATACAAAGCATGATTTATATAAAATGTATGTTCTTATTAGCTTGCGATTTATAAGAAGAAACAAAAATATTCAAATATTTTCAATGATATAAATAGGAATCGATTAAAACTCATTTTCAATTATGTTGAGCGTTTTTAACTTTCCAAAATTAATATGTCATTATTCGGATCCAAAATAAAGCATATGTTTCCCGTAGAATATGCTATGATTGATATTAATGATTATTTTAAAGGAACTCGCAAACATTTTTAGAATGTATATGTTATATAAATCGAAATTGGTCATTGTAAATATTCAATATTATTAAATTGTTTTCTTTCTATACTTTTTTGTTACAGTATATAATGTACATTGAAATTTTTACACAATATTTAGAGCTATTTGCTGAGGAAAAATTCTGTAATTGACATCTAGAATTTAAATTGTGGCTCTAGAAAAAAATAGTTAAATGTCCTCCTTATACATTCTAGTTCTCTTTGAAAGCGAGTTCTAGAAACCCCTATTAGAATTCTAGAGAGTTTGTCTGTATTATCGAGGACAAACCTATTTGAAAAGATCTCCAAATAAATACGAACACAAGAGGCTTGTTTCAGTAACTATAATCTTGGTTTAAGTCCCAATTCTAGATAATCAAGCGAGAATTTCTTGCCATACAAAAGATTCAGAATATTGTTTCACCATCTAGAAATATTTAGACTAGAAGTTCTCGATCATTTCGTCTTTTCAGTTTATTGGCGTGCCTTATGCGCATAGCTCGGAAATCCATATTTCTAGTTAAGAGATTTAGAAAATGGCCACTTATTCAGTCTAGATGAAGGCGGTATATATTTTTTTTTTTCTCAGTGTTCAAAAAATAACCTAATTTAAACTTTTATTTTCGATATAAAGCTCTAAAGGTAGCTTTCAGGTGATTTATTCCTGGTTATTTGAAATTAAGCTACATTTTAAGGCGTTATCAATAGTGTAAATACACGAGAAATTAAACATTAGTGGGTAATTAGAGATGGAACTTTTTTTTTATAAACTATGAGGTCCAAAGATTTTTCTCTTTTTTGGTCTTCACGAAATAAGTAATCTCTTTATTATTCCAACAAAAATATAAATATGTTTTGGTTTAGTGAAATAGAAATGAAACAAAATTAGTTATGCTCTCACCATCACAAAACTTTCTTTTATATCATTCTATGTAAATTGCGTTACCTAAGATTAACATGTACATAATTTTATTAGCACGTGTTCGCAGAACTGTTTTTGATCATTCAGAGAACGTTTCGGTGCTACTTGGGATGTTATACTGATTATTATATTTGTTAATTAATTACTATAAATTTTATTGGTTAATATAATTTATTTATTTATTTTTTCACATTTTTATACTTTTAAGGTTTACATTTATTATCATAAGAAATTTTATCTAATATTTTATTTTTCTGCTGCACTATAAAAGATAAAGTATATATTTTCTTTTTTCTTTTTTTTTTTTTTTTTTTTTTTTACTGTATAGTGATTATAAAAAATATATAATTTAAAAGAAACCAAAAATATACACCATTATCTAGGAATTTTTATGACCTTGGTGAGATTCAGCATTACTGATAAAATTTCTCCTAACGTGGTATTGCAGAATAGAGAGAGAGATTTTTCCCTTTCCTCTTCGTGGTCTGTAATTTTTTTCAAATGTTTCTGTAAATCATTAACTTAAACTATCTAGCACTAGAATTTGTACATCTTGAAAAACAAAAAAATCCCAGTACATAAAAAGTTTCTTTTCTTTTTTTCCCTTTTTCTTTCCATTTCTTTTCTTTCTTTTTTTTTTTTTTTTTTTTTTTTTGTAAGTAATGGGAGAATAGTGAATATAAAGAAAAAAAAAATTAGTTTTTATCCAGTACGTTGTATAAAATAATTTTACTCTATTCTGGAAAGCCAATTATCTGAAATAAGCGAAGCATAAAAATCTAGAACATGTTCATTACATGTTGATGCAGCAAGTGAGCTCTAAAAACCCTTACCAGATCTACTTACAGTCATTAATTCATTTTCCGTTTCACTGAGAAAGTCTTTTTTAAATAATAATAATAATAATAATAACATCGTAATCAACCCTATAGCCAGATAGTAAAAAAAAAAAAAAAAAAAGATTTTAGTTAAAAAGCTATTTCATTGAAGAAATTTCTTCTTATATACTTGTTATTATTTGAATTAAGTGCAAAATTTATTAAAAAAATTAATTATAACTTAAAATATATGCATGTCTAAGGCATCAGATGATGCATTGCTTTTATTTAACAAATAATTATAACATAAAATAACGATTTTATAAATTTTCTATTTTCTAATACTGAACAAAAGGTTACCAGGTAATTATTTCAACCACCATCAAAATATATTTGAGATATCCTTCGTTTGCCTGTATGAGGTAAACAAGCATGATTGAAATAATGGTAGTGAGAAATAATTTACATATTTTTCTATGAGACAGATTTATCTAATATTTTGTAACAAATGATATTTTTTATATTTTTTCAATAGACTTGTTATTGTGATACACCCCCTCATTTTAATTAACTCTACAACAGTTTACTAAATGGTATTAAATTTTGTATGCAAATGTATATTGTTTTCCTTAAAATAATGTAGTTTGAAATCACACAAGGCTCTCCATTGTCTAATGTTTTAAGCCTAATATTTTTACTGTAAAGTAAAACATTGTTTTCTGTTAGAATATATTTCTCACAGACCACATATACTAACTACATAGGGGAGAGTGGGGATGAATGGGACATGTTTCATGTTTTTATTAATAACGTTCACCATATGTAATTCAGAATTTTGTAACATTGCTCATAAGCACACTTCAGTAATCAGTTACAAATAAATATACTAACTTTAATAAAAAGTTATCATTTTTAATTAATAATATATATATTTTTTTTACATGCATGTGCATTGTCCCATTCATCCCCACATCTGGGGATAAATGGGACAAGACTGAAGTTAACAAAGAAAAGAAAACAAAATGAAAAGTAAATAAATTTTTAAAATTAAATTGGTTTATGTAATTTTATTAGACACTATGAATTTACTGAAATTAACAACAACTGATGTATTGACTCAAATTAATATCGGAAAGCAAAAGTCCTTTGGTTTGCACAGTTCCTAGTGCTCTAGGCTTTGGTAATTTAATCTAATAAGCTATAATCTAAAAATAAATAACTAAATATGACACTAGAAAAATATAAATCATTATAATAGAGTACAAATTATCCAGATAAATTTTTGTTTCCGACTGATCGGGAAAAATAAGCATTTTATTCTGTATTATTCCGTTAATAATCACCAGGATTTATTTAATTAGCTTGATTGAAATTGTGATTTTAATCCAATTATTATTAGTTTATTTATTTATTTTTAATTATTGATATTATTGATTTAAGTTGCATTGAATATTCTAACTTATAATTTTTTTAATCATAATTATTATAAACAAAAATAGGAACAATTAATTTCAATCTATTTTTCTCTAAATCCATGCTATTTTTATAATTCCATGTTATAACTACTAAACTACAGGTTATAAAAATATTGAAAATCTACTTACGATTTGTTTCAATGTAATTCTTGTGTACAATTTTAAATTAGCACATAGTGGAGAATGTCCCATTCATCCCCACCACCACATGATCATATAAAACAGGAAATATGTTTGATGAACAATTGTCAATATTATTCTTGAATATCATAAACACAGTAAAAGATTATGCCTTTTCATCATATAAGAGTTATATTAACTTTAAGCAAATAGTTAATTTCTTAACTACTACCTAATTTAAAAGTTACTTTGGCAGCAGAAAAAGACACTTTAATTTTTTTCTGCCCTTCTATAGATAGCACAACTCTTAAACTACACTTGATGAATGACCTCAGTACTGCCATATATCAGAAAAATTGTCTGATGCATTTTCTGATGCATGCAAAACATAAAAATGCTGCTACTGTCCCATTCATCCCCACTTTCCCCTATTTCTTCTGAATTTCTGAAAAGTTGACAAATTTGTAGGCCAATAGGTTTATACTATTTTATGAACTTCCTATCAAATCTCTTAATGCATTCTCATTTCTAGTTTGGAAAGTATTTCTGTTTCATTTATGGCAGTTTATGCTTAATTTACATTAGTATATTCTTTTTATCTAAAATATAGATACAAATACTCAAATACATTGCTGCAATCAATTTTTCTTCCCACTGGTTGTATGTGCTCATCTTTTTTTGCAGGACTATACCACAAGCATTTTTGAGCAATATATATATTTTTTAATTTATAGGATTTCTTTATAATAAAAATTAGCCTTCAGAATTATTTTTTTTTAACAGTAGTAGGGAACATAATGTAACTTCTAGAACCATAGGAATCCTCTCCCAGTTTGTTGTTTAATATTTACTATTTTACCTGTTTTTAATAAATATTTATTATATATTTTTTGAAGTTATAATATTTTTTTTAACATTTTATATATTTTTCGCTAGTATAGTTTGTTCATAAGTAATTGGTATTTAAAACCTACTTTTTATTTCATTAATAAAGCATTTTCTATGCTATTTATAAATGTAAAGAGAGGAAAGATCATATTGTTGGTTCAGAAAAATTAATTTTTATTATGTGTGTGTGTGTGTGTGTGTGTGTGTATGTGTGTGTGTGTGTGTGTGTGTGTGTGTGTGTGTGTGTGTGTGTGTGTGTGTGTGTGTCATTGGTATCTTGTTTTGTTACAAATCCACTCTAAATATAATTTTTGGAAAATTCCAATTAGATCAGAAGTTAGCGTTAAAGTGAGTGATAATATAAGCCAAAATCTGTATAAGAATCCCGATTACACCTAAAACGATGTTACAAATAAAAACCAGAAACAAGATTTAAAACATGAAATCCATAGAAAGGTGAAATAAATCTTAAATGATAAAAAATTATATGAAAAGTGAAATAAAACTCAAAATAAAAATCTACATTCATGAATGTGACTGTGATTTTTTTCATCCATTTCCAGATTGACAGCGCTGCCTCTGTCTAATGACAGATGGAAGCTACTGCACTGAAGCGCAGTGAGTGATGCCAGATGGTCGCAAACAAGTCTTCAAATTTCCCCAAAACAGGTGTTTTTTTTTTTTTTCGAAAAAATCCCCAACTTGATTTCTACTAAAAAGGGAAAATAAAATTTTTTCAAAAAAAAAAAAATAATAATAATAATAATAATAACAACCAGATTTAAACCATAGAAAGCTCAGATTTTCCCCCAAATAACAATAAAGCCATTGAAAGTCCCTAGTCGTAGGGATAAATCATTATGTTGCCAACATTGACAGAAAGTTGAAGAACTCCCCGTATTTGTCCCCAAAAATTTTAGAATTCCCGAAAAAAGAGGCCCCACAAACATTTGATCCCCAAAATTGTCCCCAGAAGCCTCAAAAATCCCCAAAATGGGGACAAAATCCCCAATCTGGCATCACTGCAGCGAAAAGGTTTCCGTTTTGATTTGTAAGTTGTAGCTAGAGTCCTGCATCTGGTCGGGTTACCTGATTTTATCCGAACCCGACCCGGGTCGACTACACTTTTTTCTCTTGAGGGTCGGGTCGGGTCGGGTTTAGTTTTCAACGTATCGGGTTGACTTGGGAACATCTTTCAAAAAAATTTTATCTTGATAAAGGAAAAAAATTGTTTTATCTGTATACCAACGATGACTATACGCTTACTAAAATTATCATAGTAAATAAACATCCATATCCGTCTGATGAAATGAAGAAAAAAAAAATATTATTTCTAATATATAACCTGTTGAAAACAGGCTACTCCTCCCACAGTAAACAGATGTATGATTCATATATTTTAGAGACTCATTTGCAGACGTTTTTAAGAATGTATATTTAGATGAGTTTAGTGGACGTTTAGTTGGCGTCTGTAACACTGTATTATTTTATTATTGTGTGTGTGATAAACATTAAACAATAAAACATAAACACTAAGCCTGAAACCCATTTTTGTACACTTGAAGTACACAACACACATGAATAGTTAAAAATTTTTGTTAATCCATTTTTCAGTTTTTTAAATTTTTAACTTAGTGTATTAGTAATTATATTTTTAATTATTTTTAAAATGATTTACTAACAGTGTGACAGTGAATATTTACTTTATTTTATAAAATAAAAATGTTTTTACATGATTTTTAGATGAATTATTAATTTTCGTTTAGATTCACGATTTGGGTCGGGTTCGGGTGAATAGAAGTTGAGTTTCGGGTCGGGTTCGGATATAAAGAAATCGAGTTCGGGTCAGGTGCGGGTCGTCAAAATTCTTTAGTGCGGGTTCGGGTCGGTTTTCGGGTCGATTAAAATTTTTTCTTGGGTTCGGATCGGGTTTCGGGTTATTTAAAATTCACTTCACAACTTAAAATAATAATGTAGCTCAATTAATTACTTTTAATTGCTTATTTTATGTCTATAAATATGTATATTTTTTAATATACTGGCTGTATATTATTGTTTGTTTTTTAGTTAAATTTATTTAGTTTTAAATATGCATTTATTTATTTATTTCATTTTATTTTTGCAAGACCGGTAAACTAAAGATCGAAATGGACCAGATATACGTAAATCTCGAGCATAATTATGCTCTTTCCTATAAGGTAATAAGGTATTTCAATATTTTATTTATCATAAAAAATTTTATTATTGTTATTATTTTGTAATATCGTGTCAATTTCGTACGTAAACACAAAAACTTCGTACATAAACTCAAAAATAAATTTTCTCTGTAAAATTTAGTGGTTTCAATAACAAATTGTTTCATTCAAAATTAATCTTAATTTGTAAATAAAGTTTTTATCAACCCCTTGTGGAATATTCTTATACTAATGTTAGTCGTATTTCTTTCAAATATTTGCAGGTATTCTTCCTCTGATTCCTCCATCCCCCCCTCCCCCATCAAAAAAAAAAAAAATAATAATAATAATAATAATAATAAATACACCTCTCTTCTAAATTTCAAAAATTACTTTTGTAAAAAATCTGAAGCATTCTGGTCTAATTTTGAATGATATTTTTTATATCCAGTTTCACATTACGTATTTGGGAGAATATTGAGATGAATCCACCATTACTGGATCTTCCCGTAAAAGTTTTATGAGTTCGCTACAAGTCATGATGACATAGTGTCGTACCAGTAATGGGCACCTATGACAATATTATATATTATGACAAAATTAAAAATTTAGCACAATAAATGATGTCTGCGCATTAACTCTAGTCACATGAAAGTAAGAAAAACGTTTAAAATTAAGCTGACGCAAAGTAAACATAATTTTATATGCTTATTCAAAACCGCAAGAAAAATCGGCAACAATGACAAAAAGTTTAAATTATTTCAGTTAAAAGAATCTTATTATAAAACTGATGGCTGAAAATATTTGTATTTCAAAATATAGTAGAAGAGTCAAACGCCAAACTTAAATGCTACTCGAACTTATGGCAAAAACAGAAGGCTCGAATTCAGAGATTAAATTTAAATCTTTCACTAATGGTACAGAACCCACTAATGGCTTTCTTACCCAAAATACTTTTCCCAGTAAAACGGGGATAACAAATAAACAAATATATATATATATATATATATATATATATATATATATATATATATGTAAAATAAATAAATAAATAGTGAAAATAATGTTGCTTTAACACTCTGCTAAATGTTATTATTAGTATTATTTCATTTTATTTTTAATTTCTTTTTACATATATAATAATTTTGTTTTAAACTAGTTAGCATAGGTGGTCAGTTCCCCATCATATGTATATTCTCATAAATTTCTAGCACAAAACGTATTATATTCATGTTAAGAGAAATGAATTTGACCAAACTCTTGACATAGTGACAAAATGAAATCCTTTGCTTATAGGCTATATACAATTCATTTCGATATATTTATCTTATTCTAATCTATTAATTTATTTTGTTGGGGTCAATTTCACAATTTAGTTTTCATACTACTATTTTCAATGCAACAAGCCTCAAAATGTATATTTATATCGCCCAATTTTTCTATGTTGATGAAATCTTAAATTTCGAATAACTTACGAAATTTTCTTATTAGAATATTTGTAGTCAATTATGTTCAAACCAGTATCATAAATTTTATTTTGAAATTGTCTGATGTTTATGATCCTCAAAATGGACGTTTATGCTCACTTTTGCCCTATTCTGCCATGTTGAGTAAATCGTAAATTCCAAATAACATACGAAATTTTTAAATTAAAAAACTCATAATCATGGATGTACATGCCAATATCCTAAATGATATTTTAAAAGCGTTCTGACGTCTTTACGATTAAAATATCCCTCAAAGTGGACGTTTATGTGAAATTTTGCACTATTCTGCCATATTAACTAAATCGTAAATTTCCAATGACTTGCGAAATTTTTTAATTAGAAAATTCGTAGTCAGAGATGTTTATACCAGTATCTTATATAATATTTTAAAAGTAGTCTGACGATAAAATATGATGATACGATGAAATATCCCTCAAGTGGGACATTTATGCAAAATTTTGCTCTATTCTGCAATGTTAAGAAATTTGTAAATTTCCAATAACTTGCGATATTTTCAAAATAGCATGTTTATAGTTAATGATGTTCATCCCGACATCAAAACTGATATTTAAAAGCTGTTATTACATCTTTATGATAAAAAATATTTCTTTTCATTCCCGTTTAAATGAAATTCTCTCATGTTAAGAAAATTGTAAATTTTGAATAATTTCTGAAGGTTTTTTCTGACTAGCAAACTAACACACTAACAGACCCTACAGACGGACACCATAACCATTTTGATAGTTTCGGATTTCTCACACCTGAAAACGTGTAAAAAAGTCAAAAAACTGAGGTCGAAAATTTTCACGATTACCTACACCTCGCGACAAAAAGGTAGGTACAAAGGGTTTTTTCTTTGATTTTTTATAAAATAACATTATTTAAATTGTGCTTATCATTTATTATTATCCTAAAATAACACTATTCCCGGACTAATTTTTGTTTTAAGAGACTAATTTAGAAAAGTTTTAAGACTAAAATTTTTCTAATTTAAGACTACAACTCCGCGACAAATGATATTGCTGAGGTACTAACTCAGCATAACGGAACATCTGCAGCGAGGAATCGGGAAAAACACCAATAAATAAGTAAAGAAAAGGATAGTGGAAAGGAACTAAGAATACGAGTAAAATAGCTTTAAATTCAAAACATTCTAACTTTGCAAAATGCATCTAACCCGTTGTAAAGTATAAATGGAATTGTTCGATTTTATAAAAGGTTATACATAGAAGTGTAAGTCACAAAAGTTACTTTAAGAGGAAATGGTCAAGATGCATAAAAGAAAGTAAGGAATTTATTACACCAGGTGATATTGCGATTTCAAAACAGAATCATAAAATTCAAAATCGAATGACCAAGCATGCGTGGGAACGTACAGAAAATTTTAGTCAAATAACAAACCTTTGAGACTACGAAACTCACAAGAAAGGAAGGGAAACTCATAAGAAATATAAAATGAGAAGAAAAGATTTTATGAAAAGTTAGGGAGTAGAAATATAATAGTTATGAAAGATATACGCAAGGGAATAAAGAAAAGGGGGTCCGGTGGTAGAGAGTTTTCAGTCGAATAAACAATTTTGAAAATCCACCTGGACTGAAAAACAAATTCTTATAACATCTGGAGTGAGGAAAAATAAAATTTAATAAAAATAATCTGGAGGGTGAAGTTAGACCAGTAAAAGTTAAGTGGGTGTTACCAAAATTGAGGATTGGATTAAAGTTGAGGGGATGGAAATTTTGGAAGGGAAGAGGAAAGGATATAGATGGAGATTTTCGGGAAGAGCGGGGAGATATAGAATTTTTTGATTTGGTGTAAGCATACAGTTCTTTTAGAATTTTCCTCTTGATTTGGTGATAGAAGTTTTTGGAGTTTGTGTGTGATACCCGAGGTCTCTTTGGATATACAGCATGACAACTCAGCTGCAGATATGGCTAGGTAAAACATTTGTTATTTGTTCTGAGATTTCAGTAATATTTAATATATGAATTAAATAATTAAGAAATTTTAGAAAAATTGTTAAAAGGTGACTTATCTATATAATTAAATGTATATAATATGTAATTCTGAATGTATGTATTTTATTTAATCAAAAAGAAATTAAAATTAACATTTTATTTCAAATTTGTGAATCATTTTATTTATTTATTTAAACTAATTTTACCTTTACACAGCGCAATGTTTTTTAATAAAGAAAATTTCAAAGATATTATCTAAATTAAAAACTAACTAAGGAGCACCTCAGCAATGGTACCAGTGACCAGGTATACCTTTTTAGGTATAGTAATATTTTGTTCCAAATTCAGAATGATAATTGAGTCATCTTTTTCAAATAAATAAGTCATCTTTTCAAAAAAAAAAAAAAAATATATATATATATATATATATATATATATATAATAAAATAAAATGAAGTAAATAAGTAAATAAAATTAAAACTAAACTAAATAAAAGGAGACAAAATTAAAAATAAAATTAAATAAAATGAGACTAGATTTTCAATTGAAATTAATTTGTGTGAATTTTATATGTTTTCTTTGATTTATATATTTATATATATATGTATGTATGTGTATTTGCAAAAATAAGCTATTCTATTTAGCTGAAAAAAAAAAAAAAAAAAAAAAAAATTCTTATTTAGCATTATTTTTTGTTTTATATCGTTGCACTTCAATTTTCTAAAATATTTTAAGCAAACATATACACATGCATATATGTACGGCTTGTATATTTTCATTTCTGATAATAAAAGTCAGATGTTCTTTTAATATAACTATTTATTAAACTATTTATTATTGAATATAACTATTTATTAAACTTTAATTTTTACTTATTATTTCTCGCGTACACTACTATTATATCTACGCATATATTTATTTATATGGTTTATAATTAGTTTAATTATTGCCCAAATAAGAAACCCTTTTTTTTCCCATATATTATATTTAATATTTACTATAAATTACGATTTGACCTTTTGAAAAAAAATTCAATTTGAAAAAAAAAAAAAAATGTAAGTTAGTGTTAATACAGATTAATTTTAACATTAATTGATTTGAATCTAAATTTTACATTAAAACGAGATGGCCACAGAGACCCTTCTACAAAAATTTGCCGGGTTACAGGCCATAATACCGCAGTTCGACAATGTATCGGCGGTTACGCCGCAATTTTTTTTAGACAGTTTTGAGACTATAACTACTTTAGCTAAATGTACGGACGCGGAAAAACTTTTAATTTTAAAATCCCGTATTAGAGGCGACGCCCTATCCCATATGATAAATTCCCCTGACCTCAGTCAAGAAGAAAATTATGCAGAATTCAAAAACAAATTTTTGTCATATTTTGATACTAAATTAAGTCTCGCAACGAGACAACAACAGTTTTCAAACTGTAAAATGATGCCAGGTGAATCCGCTAAAGTTTATGCTGCTAGAGTTTCGTTAGTAACTCAAAAATTTTTTAATAACCCGGACATAACAAATCAGTCCGTCAAAGCACTTTTCGAACAAAGTAAATTATCTAAATATCTCGAAGGCCTTCTGCCTGAATATAGACATGCGGCACTTATGAAAAACCCTTTAACTTTTACAGAAGCTATTGATTTTGTAGAGCTCTTACAATCAAATAATTTAGCTTATTCTCAATCAGACGGAAATGTTCCACACACATTAGGAAACATTAATACCCAAATTTCAAATAATGAAATTAAAACTCTGATAGAAACCCACGCTCTTCAAACACACGAAACAGTTAGTGCATTGAGTAAAGAGATTGAAAATCTTAAACTCTTATCAAAAAGACATACACCTGAAATTGCAGCATTTTCATCTCGCTCCTTTAATAACAGAAATTATGTACCAAACCAATTTGTTAGACAACGTCAATTTCCACCATGTGATTTTTGTAAAAAAACAAATCACTCTTCCCAGTTTTGTTATTTTAAAGACGCTAAACAAAACTCGAGACAAAATTTTAGTGACAAAAGGTCAAAATTCTATCCACAACAATCGCAAGCGAGGAACAGTTCCTTCAGAAGTTCGAATACAAGGGACAATGGATTTCATTCTCCCCCATCACGGAATACGATGCATTTAAACTCGAAAAGGGGAGGTCAGTAGATGACCCAACAAAGGGACCTCCCCGCATTCAGGATTCTCAAAGCACGTCTTATAAAAAGGTTACTGAACTTTTAGTAAACACGCAAGTTTTACAATTTAATAAAGAGAGACCTTGTTTACCGACTGTGTCAATTTATATAGCAGGTAATATAGTAAATACGCTTGTTGACACAGGCGCGGCCGTATGTGTTTTAGAACATGATATTCTTTCGAAAGTAAAAGGTATCATGAATATCGAAACATATCAAACAAACGTGCAAGTGAAATCGATCTCTGGAGACAAGCTGGATATATCACATTATGCAACACTACAGTTTTCGTTAGGGAGTACAAACTTTACCCATCCGTTTTATATAGCTAATCATACATTTTCACAACATTATAAAGCAATCATAGGATTTGATTTTTTGAAAACCCACAATTTTCAAATTTGCTTAAAATCAAATAAATTATTTTCCGACAACTGTGTCATTAAAATGTCAGACGCGGTAGATCCGAACAAAACAAATATTGAGGTAAATTTTGCTCGTATACCCAGTAAATTTACACTATTACCGGGAGAATCACGTGAAATTAACTTAAAATTAGATTCTGAAATTCGTACGGGAAGTATCATTGAATTAAAACCATGTATGCGTAATCCCAATTTAAAACTCTCTCACACTTTCTGTCCAGTACAAAATAATAGAATTACGCTTACAATAACAAATATTAGTACGCATAATATCCAGATTAATAAAAATACCCGTATAGGAAATATAATATCAGAATTTGATTCACGAGATATTGATAAAATAAAAAACCTTCGACGTCAGCAACTTAAAGAAACAGATTTTAATTTAAATCATCTTGATGTAAACACGAGGAAACAATTATTATCGTTATTATTTGAGTATGCGGATATCTTTAGTAAACGCCTTTACACAATTGGTCGTACAAATGTTATTAAACCTAATCTTACAGTCGATTATTCTCAGCTACCATCATCTCGTCCGTATACAATCCCACACGCCTTAAAAGAACAATTAAAAAGACAATTAGATGAATTAGAAGAAGCAAACATTATTGAAAAGTCAAATTCTCACATTAGTTTCCCATTAATAATGATCAAAAAGAAAAATCCATCTGGAGACCCCAAACAGCAAAACAAGCGTCTCGTAACTGATTTCCGTGCGTTAAATCGACACCTTAAATATCCCAGATATAAATTGCCAATTATTAGCCATTTATTAGAAAATTTAAGAGGTGCGAAATATTTTTCTACATTAGATTTATCAAACTCTTTCTGGCAAATCCCTTTAAAATTGGAAGATAGAGACATGACCACATTTATAACACCATTCGGATCATACCGGTACATTACCACACCCCAGGGTCTTTCAGCGTCCCCTGAAGTCTTCTGTCAACTAGCAGATCAGCTTTTGGCACCCATATCAGATTTAAAAATTTCAAATTTTATCGACGATTTTTGTATTGGAAGTCAGAATGCTACAGAAATGATTAGCAAGCTACGAAAACTTTTCGAGCGATTCAGACAGTTCGGCCTTACACTGAATCCAGAAAAGTGTTCTTTCATGTTACCGGAGATACAATTTTTAGGTCATAAGCTTAACTCGGAAGGTATCAAACCGTTAGAAGAAAATATTATAAAAATTCAAAACTTTCCGGTTCCAACCACAGTGAAAAAAGTTAGAAGATTCCACGGACTAGTTTCTTATTACAGAAAATTTATTAAAAACTTTTCTGAAATAGCTGCTCCATTAACTAACTTAACAAAAAAAATCAAAGATTTAAATGGTCAGAGGAGGCTCAGGAAGCATTCGATACTTTAAAATCTAAACTTGCACAACCTCCCATATTAATACATCCTGATTTCACGAAACAATTTATTTTATCTACAGACAGTTCCGATAAAGCGT
Organism: Salticus scenicus; assembly: GCA_963930645.1. NCBI lineage: Eukaryota > Metazoa > Arthropoda > Arachnida > Araneae > Salticidae > Salticus > Salticus scenicus. The sequence continues at coordinate 7,637,751 of OZ005649.1, read as the reverse complement.
TAGGTGCTTCATTAGGTCAAAAAGATAACGATGGAATTATACATCCAATTGCTTATTTCTCGAAAAAATTAAACCCGACACAATGTAAATACACTATAATGGAGAAAGAATTAATGGCCATAGTCGAAGCAGTTAAGAGTTTTAAATATTATATCTATGGCAGACCTTTTATAATTAGATGTGATAATGCCGCCCTAACACAATTAAGTAAGCTCGAATCACCAGGTAATAGAGTTTCTAGGTGGTTCGCCTTTCTTTCTGATTACAATTTCACTTTTGACTTAATAAAAACTACGGATAATGTAGTAGCTGACACATTATCAAGAGATTTTTTTATAAATGTTGTACATAATAAAAAGGATTTTCAAAACACTTGGAATCCTACGAAAAAAAAATCGACACATGTAAAGTTCAAAAGTGGAAAAAATTATTTTATCCATGAGAATGGAAAAAAACACATTACTAATGTATACTCTAACTCTAATATTCCTGAGAGGAGAAATTATGGTTACTCTCCAAACAAATCATATACAGTAAAAGAAACTCATATGAAAGGGAATATTAATAACAATTTAGGTGCGGGTTTAATGAACTTAGGAAATTCATGTTATATGAATTCCGTTTTACAATGTCTAACACATTGCACACCCTTAGTAAATTGGATAATAAATAACGTACAATGTGTGGGAAATTGTCGACAAACTAAATTTTGTATGATCTGTACTTTGAGATATCATATAAACAACGCATTATCGAATACGGGACAGGTGATAATACCAACAGACATTTACCATAATTTAAAAAGTATTGTACCACATTTTGAATGGGGCCAACAGGAAGACGCGCAGGAGTTTTTTAGTTACGTTATTAATAAACTGCAACTATCCGGTATAAATAAATGTACAACTCATATGATAAACACTACTAGTAACTCAAAACATGTGATTCAAAGACTTTTCGAAGGTTCTTTTCAAAACCTTATCACGTGCAACACATGTGGAAAAAGAAGTGTTGACTTTCACAAATTTATGAGCATACATATGAATGTTCCGGAAAATATTGTAACTCTGGATAATGCATTACAAAGCTTTACACAATTCGAAACAATACAAGACATTTATAGATGTCCTATTTGCAAAGAAGAAAACGGCGGAATGAAGCAAATAACGATATCACAACTTCCTATTGTGACGACCTTTCACTTTGAACAGTCATCGCATGACCAATCGGTTCTCTATAAACAACCGATTAACGTGAAGTACCCTGAAAAAATTAATCTACGTCCTTACATGTCGCATAACGTAGGAAATCCTATTGAGTACGTACTGAATGCTGTAATAGTACACTCGAGGCAATCACAGGGTGGTGGCCATTATCATAGTTATGTTAGAGATACATACGGAGATTGGTACGTTATGAACGACAATTATGTACAAAAAGTTAGACCTGATGAAGTTTTGAATCAAAATCCATACCTTCTTTTTTATCTAAAACAAGAGAAGGCTGATACTTCGGTCCAATATAATTCTCATAATGAGATTTCTGTAAATACCATTCAAATTGATATCCCTACTATAAATGATATCAAAAAAGCGCAAAGAGAGGATAATAAATTAGCTAAAATTATATCGACGTTGGAAAATCAATCCACAGAAACTTCTAGCTTATATAAAAACTATTCTTTGCATGATGGTTTACTCATGCATTCTCAATTCTTACCTCGGTTTAGGAAATCTACGAAGGTTTTACAGATAGTAATACCGGACAAATACAAGCCTCACATTCTAGCGGCAAAACATATAACGCATTTTGGGGTTTTTAAAACGTACAATGCTATACGCGAAAAATACTTTTGGGAAAATTTATATGCAGACACAAAACATTACGTACAATCATGTATGAAATGCATTACTTTTCGTTCACCAAATAAATTCGCAAAAGTTCCGGTACAAAGACATTTTATACCCACTAGGGTTATGCAGTTTGTTTCTGCAGATTATATTGGTCCTTTACCCTTGACAGCAAATGGAAATCGCTACATTTTAACTTTTGTGGATCATTATTCTAAATTTCTCCGATTGTATGCTACCCCGAATCAAACCGCTAAAATTACCGCCGACAAGTTCCTCGATTTTATAGGTATTTTTGGAATCCCTGAAAAATATTTAACAGATAAAGGGCCCTCTTTTACAAGTGAATTATTTACAATTCTATGCAAGAAATTAGGGGTTACTAAATTAACAACAACACCTCTCAATCCATCTTGTAATGGCCTTTCGGAAAATTTAAATCCCAGAATTAAAAAGTCCTTAGCTATTTTTTCAGAAAACACAGCTGAATGGGACACTTATCTTGACTATTATGCGATGTTTTATAATAATAGCTTACATACTGCAATTAATGAAAAACCAGCTTACGTACACTTCGGCTTTGATCCAATATTACCTACTGATATACTTAATGAAACACGCACTGAAAAACACATACCTTATGAGGATTTTGTCGCACGAAAAGCATTCCAATTACAATATACCAACGAAAAAGTACACGAAAGCCTTTTAAGAGCTGCAGAAGCACAAGAGAAATATCAGCATAAAAAAGCTCGTTATAGAAATTATCTTCCAGGTGAATTAGTATATTTATATAACCCAGACCAGGATAGAAATATAGAAACGACAAAAAGAAGAAATTATGTCGGACCCATGAGAATAGTAAAACGACATAACAAAGTCGATTACACCATAGAAGACGCTCTTAACCCGTTACGCAAGCCAATAAAAGTTCATTCTCATAGATTAATACCATATACGAGTCGCAGACCGGATTTAGATCCTTTTAATTCTTATGTCAAAGAAAACCAAAGCCTCACAAATCCGCCTTCTAGCTTTTTAGCAAAACCGCATGCAGTGTTCGAAAAAGCGGAATACAATAGTTTTCTTTTCAACCCCCCCTCCCCACATCACAAAACTCGAAACAAACTCTACCAGTCAATGAACCCTCGGACGGGGAGGCATCTTTACAATTTACCGATGATTCGCAAAGGACCGTTATCTATTCTCAGGAAGATGAAGATCTACCAAGGAACTCTCCCCAAACTCAAAATCCTCTCCCCAAACTCAAAATCCTAACAATGCATCCGAAAGATATTACTTTCGACATCCACGTGTCTATGCCTCAAATTTCCTGGACTGGTCCCTAAAGTTTACGGAATAACAACAGTTAGGAAAATATTTCTCTTATTGGACATTGTATGTATATATAAATAGGTATTAATTTCATCGGTATTTTATATATATATATATAAATGTATTCATTTATTTAGTATTTTAGATATATATATAAATGAGTATTGATTTAGTTCATCTCTAATTATGATAAGTTTTATAATTTAATTTTATATATTATATTTCATTAGAATTTCTTATATTTGTTATTTATTAATACAAAAATAGTTAATTTCTTAATATTATATATTTCACTATAATTTATCTTTCCTAGAAAAAAAAAAAAAAAAAAAAAAAAAACCTTATGCATAGGATTATCAAACTTTCCATTCTCATGTAACTTGATTACTTGAAAATTAAAGGGAGAGTAGATATTATTATCATTATTGTTTTCATTGGACTTTTATATTTAAGACTTTATTAGTTCTCATTTACATTCAAAATATATTAGGAATATTCAATAAAATTATATTCTATGGTATCTTAAACACCAGGATATTTCATTAGCGCTACGTACATTGTTCATAATAAAGATGCTCATATTTGACAATACTAATATTTTAAATTACGTGAATATTGTTTTACAAAATGGCCACTTGTAAGACAAATCATAAATACCAGTTAAACCAATATACTATTTATATTTCATAGACTACATTGGCATTTCTTTCATATATAATGCTTATTCGCAGGCGAATATTCACTATTTATGTTCGGTTTTATATATGCTGTTTGTAGTCATCAAAATTAATTTATATTCTATATAATTCTATTATACACCATTTAATATTAACCAATATTTTTACAAATTTATCTTTAAATAGTAATGTTAATCATCCTATCCTACTATTCTAGAGATATAATTACCATAGTTTATGAAAATACTGATAATAAATAATAATACAAATAATTATATATGTAAATAAAACTTTCCAAATTTCAGTTAATGGTATATTTCTAGTTTGTTACTTGTCATTATCAATCTAATCTCATTTTATCTCATGTCTTATATAGTTAATAAATCCATGCTATGGTTTCCGTTTCAAATTACATTTATCGATGAAAAAAAAAAAAAAAAAAAAAAAAAAGAGAGAGATATTTTTAACTAAACCAAAATCACTAGATTTAATTTTAGATCATTATAAAAATGCATAACTTTATAATACTCAGAACACTAAGAAATGTTTTCCTTTTGATTTCAGTTTTGTGTCTATGCATTATTTTTACAACACACACATATGCTCGCCACAAAAAGAAAGCAGTTCTATGCTCCTTTCAAAACAAATATAAATGTGGAGCAATGTCCAGACATCTGTGGGGAAAAATTAACCTCCCACCAGAGGCTTGTGCTATACATGATTGTCATGCATGTATAACTACAAATAGAAGTTACATAATTGATGAAGAATTTAATTTGAGGAATCCCACTTCTTTTTTATTACGAAAAGAAAAGATGAAAACGGATGCAAACTCCACGGTTTATGAATGTGAAACAGGACCAAAACAAACCTGTGACTGCGAAAAAACTTGCGATGGCACATCAGATTTCTGTAAAATCAGAAATTGCACCAAAAATGACATTTGTTACTGTCAGTTCACTTACGAACAATTAGAGCTTTTAGCTATTAATGAGGAGCAAACACTCCAAAATCCGGATATTCTCATATTGGAAATCTGCTATTTCGATAAACGTAAAATTAATCCCCCACAAGGCATTCACAGAAAACTACTGGAAGGGGAAAATGCTGTTTTCGAAAACCATAATCTCACGATCCAATTTCAAGATCCTATTCTATACCTACCGGATAATGGTAGAGTTATATTGCGCACAGAAGATTTTGAACATGTGTTAACTGTTCCTCATGACAAAATGATTCGAATTCCGTTCGAATTATTGGCATACAAATCTGTCATACAAGTTATATATTTACATAAAGACGGGCGTACAGTTTCGGGCTCCATAAGTGTTACAGGAAAAACCATATGTCAGCTACGATATTGTATTTTATGCACAGAAGTTTTCCAACATTTTAAGTGTTTTCCGTCATTTGTACAATATACACTATATGCTGTGTTTGCTTCAATTATAACTGTTTCATTACTTTGTTTAAAACTTTTCGTAAAAAGCATTATATATATTTTTCAAATAATTATTATGTTTTTGTTCTATTTAGGTAAGTTATGTAAATTTGTAGCTCGTTGTTCACTCTTATTAGGAGTTTTCATAGGATCTACAATCAGAGAAATTTTGATGAAATGTTATTTTCTTTTAGAAAGACATGCTCACAATAGAGCGAATATAAATACCCTGCAACTGGTTTTACTTACGTGTGTTTTAACTTTAACAACTGTTTCAGCGGAATGTAATTCGCATTCAATCATAAAATCCGATTTAAAAACTTGCGAAATGTTAAACGACGGTACAAAGTCGTGTCATATCCACACTACAGCGGAAATCTCACTAAAAACAATTTCGTCTGAGAACTGTTTATGGTTTGCGGATGAGAAAGAAAATCACCTTTTTTCCTTAATCATAAAACTCGAATCGGTATTGTGCAACTTTCATACTGAACGCCAATACTAATCTTTTCCGATTAAGACAAAACAAGTATCGCAGATATCGTGCATTTTTAATAAATATTGTGGAAGAGGTATCCATTGTATTAAACGTCATATCGGACAAGGAGGCATTACATTTGAGTCAGAACCAACGGAAAATCTAGAATTTCCGGGTTACTCAGCCTGCACAGCTGGATCTTTAGGAGTCGGATGCACAATATTAACGAGAGCATCGTGCAATTTTTACAAAATCTGGTATGAACCAGATCTTCTCCACAGTTATAAAATCTCAAAAATACGAGGCCATACATGCCAATATCAAATTTCTGTGAAACACACAGAAAATAATACTGTGTCAAGAATGCTCATCTCCGATTCGGCTTTTACAAAAAATGGAATCAAAGTCACAATTTTGGGGGCTTATGATCAGCCCCAATTGCACATCAACGACATGTTGATACAACGAGTAGGACGTCCTAGTGAGGCATATTTAGCACCTGCAAGTGAAAAAAATTTTCCTAAAGCAGGACAAATTGAGGGCAGTACAAGCCAATATATCATATACAAAGAAATTCATTTTCGACCCTGATTTAACAACCTGTGATTTCTTTGAAGATCAACTGAGGTGCATTACGGCACCCGATGCTTTGCAAAATTTACGCAACACAAAAGAATACGCTTTGCCCTTACAACGAGATGTTCATTTATTTAAAATAAATGAGCAACAGTTACAATCCACTCTGCTACTCTCTTCTGCAGTTCGCGTGCAACTACAGTTCCAGAAATTTAAAATTTCTGTGAAAATGAACACGATTTGTCCAAAATTCGATGATACGGAAGTAACTACTACAGGCTGCTATGACTGCCCTGTATTAGCTCGGATGTCTTTCACTGCACACAGTACATGTCAGCCAGGAGTGGTGTCTGTTCAATTTCAAGGCATTAGTGTTCATACAAAAGCCCTTCACTTAGCAACAGAACCAACGGTTCATGTAATAAAGTTCTACGCCGAAAACAAGTGTTATACCGAAAAAATGTGTTTAAAGGCACCTACTTTGGTCCAATGCCAGACTTTGAAATTTTGCCTTGAGGAACCTAGTGTAGAATTACTCAATTTAGACACGAACTATACAAGAACTTCTAGTACCTATACCTCATCGAACTTTTGGGACAATTTTAATATCCCGAACTTTAACTCTTCATTATACATAATCAAATTCATAGGTTCTTCTCTTTTTATTATTTGTGTAATAATAACTATATTCTCAACGATAATTACCTGTTGTTGTCGTACACGATAAATTTCCTTGAAACAAGTACAATAACTAAGGGGTATGCTCCTTTATTGGGAACATTTCATATGTAAAAAGCAGTATTTATATATATTATACAGCGATCAAAAAAAAAAAAAAAAAAAAAAAAAATTATTTGAGATTAGTTAGAAAATTCTAAATACCTCTTAGTTGGCCATGTACTTATTCATGGTTTTATACTTGATATACATTTATAATTTTATCTCTTTATATTGTATTTCATTGTCTTGTGTTATAATTATATCTATACATTTACCATGTTAATTGTATGCTTTACAATTTAGACTACCATTGTCTTACTGGGAGTTAGAAAATTTTCTTTTTTTTTCCTTTTTTTTTCTTTCTCAGACAACTCGCTATATTGCTGAGGTACTAACTCAGCATAACGGAACATCTGCAGCGAGGAATCGGGAAAAACACCAATAAATAAGTAAAGAAAAGGATAGTGGAAAGGAACTAAGAATACGAGTAAAATAGCTTTAAATTCAAAACATTCTAACTTTGCAAAATGCATCTAACCCGTTGTAAAGTATAAATGGAATTGTTCGATTTTATAAAAGGTTATACATAGAAGTGTAAGTCACAAAAGTTACTTTAAGAGGAAATGGTCAAGATGCATAAAAGAAAGTAAGGAATTTATTACACCAGGTGATATTGCGATTTCAAAACAGAATCATAAAATTCAAAATTGAATGACCAAGCATGCGTGGGAACGTACAGAAAATTTTAGTCAAATAACAAACCTTTGAGACTACGAAACTCACAAGAAAGGAAGGGAAACTCATAAGAAATATAAAATGAGAAGAAAAGATTTTATGAAAAGTTAGGGAGTAGAAATATAATAGTTATGAAAGATATACGCAAGGGAATAAAGAAAAGGGGGTCCGGTGGTAGAGAGTTTTCAGTCGAATAAACAATTTTGAAAATCCACCTGGACTGAAAAACAAATTCTTATAACATCTGGAGTGAGGAAAAATAAAATTTAATAAAAATAATCTGGAGGGTGAAGTTAGACCAGTAAAAGTTAAGTGGGTGTTACCAAAATTGAGGATTGGATTAAAGTTGAGGGGATGGAAATTTTGGAAGGGAAGAGGAAAGGATATAGATGGAGATTTTCGGGAAGAGCGGGGAGATATAGAATTTTTTGATTTGGTGTAAGCATACAGTTCTTTTAGAATTTTCCTCTTGATTTGGTGATAGAAGTTTTTGGAGTTTGTGTGTGATACCCGAGGTCTCTTTGGATATACAGCATGACAACTCAGCTGCAGATATGGCTAGGTAAAACATTTGTTATTTGTTCTGAGATTTCAGTAATATTTAATATATGAATTAAATAATTAAGAAATTTTAGAAAAATTGTTAAAAGGTGACTTATCTATGTAATTAAATGTATATAATATGTAATGCTGGATGTATGTATTTTATTTAATCAAAAAGAAATTAAAATTAACATTTTATTTCAAATTTGTGAATCATTTTATTTATTTATTTAAACTAATTTTACCTTTACACAGCGCAATGTTTTTAATAAAGAAAATTTCAAAGATATTATCTAAATTAAAAACTAACTAAGGAGCACCTCAGCAATATGAACAAAGGTTTTTTTTTTTTTTTAATTTTTCATAAAATAACATTCTCTAAATTGTGCTGATAATTTATTATTATCATAACAAAATATTATCATATCATATATATATATATATATTAAATATTTGAATCATATTCAAAATATTCATATCCAAAATAATCATATTAAAAAAAAAAACTTTGTTCCTATCTTTTTGTCGCGGTGTGTAGTCTTAAATTAGAAAAATTTTCTAAATTAATCTTAAAACAAAAATGAGTCCGGGAATAGTGTTATTTTATGATAATAAATGATAAGCACAATTTAGATGATGTTATTTTATGAAAAATCAAAGAAAAACCCTTTGAACCTATCTTTTTGTCGCGGGGTGTAAGTTCCCCATACCTACAGTATGATGGGGAACTAAAACAGCTTCTTTATTTTTACTTTCCGAACACTATAGTGAGGAAAGTATTGTAATCATGTCAAAAATCCGAATTCGAGATTTTGATGTTTCTATACGTTTTGAGGTCCCCTGAGTCCGTTTTCACTATTTTTACGATGATGTATGTATGTGTGTGTGTGTGTGTGTATGTATGTGTGTATGTCTGTGAGTGAACACGCTAGCGTCTAAACGCTTTGTTCGATTAACCTGAAAGTTGGTACGCATATTGTAAGTCAACATAGTACGAACCCTATAGATTTTGGTAAATCTAGCACTTATAGTTTTTTTACAGGGACACAAAGAAAAATTCTTTATCATTATGGCCTATGGGAGCAAAATCTTAAAAGTGCGATAGCATCTAAACGCCTTATTCAATTGAGCAAAAAATTTATACACATATTATAGGTCACAAATACTCAATCTGTATAGATTTTGGAGAATCTAGCAATTATAGTTTTTTTACAGGGACACAAAGAAAAATTCTTTATCATTATGCCTATGGGGTCAAATTTTTAAAAGTGTGATAGTGTCTAAACGCCTTATTAATCCGAGCAAAAAAATTGTACACATGTTATAGATCACAGTTGAACTAACTGTATAGATTTTGGTGAATCTAGCACTTACAGTTTTTTTACAGGGACACAAAGAAAAATTCTTTATCATTATGGCCTATGGGACTAAATTTTTAAAAGTACGATAGCATCTAAACGCCTTATTGAATTGAGCTGAAAATTTATATGAGTATTATAAATCACTGTTGCACTAACTATAAGCATTTTGGTGAATCTAGTATTTATAGGTTTTTACAGGGACAGAACGAAAAATTCTTTATCATTATGATGTATGGGCTCAAAGTTCAGTAGCGTTAAATAAAACATCGTGTAATAGATAGAGAAAAATACTCAAACACTCTATTATGGTTTTCTCGCTTTTGTTTGTTTAACAACTCCTCTTTCTTTACTTTATCTACAAAACTGTTGATTACTCAATGTTCGGAAAGTCGAGTGGAGTCACTCCAGATTTTTTTAGCAGCTTAGAAGTAATGTTTTTTTTTTTTTTTTTACAGAAAGAACATAATTTCGCTGTTCATGAAATGCTATTTAAAAAAGAGAAATATGTTAAGGTAATATAGAATTTTATTATTGTTTTATTTATTATAAACATATTTATATACAGGGTGAGTTTGACATAATCTGCTAAACGAAAAGAGGTGATAAAACAGCCCATGGGGAGCATAAGACACAATAGAAAACCTGTCCTATCTCCAACCGTTTCCGAGTTATGGTAGATAGAAGAAAAATTTGTTTTTTTCCATCCCGTCCGAAAAAAACCCACATTTGTGAACTTCCTGAAAGACTTACACGCAAAATAAGCACATATTTGGAAAGAGCAGAAAAAATCCTATCAGGTGACACCATTTACATCAGGATACCTTAATTTGACGACGAGCTACAAGCGCTAAAACACTGGCGAAGTTTAAAATCGAGTTGTCGCCAAATTCTTTAACCGGCAATTCTGCGAACACCGTTCAAGCTACAATCGGTCAAATTTACCAAAAACTCCATTTCACAAGCTTTAGAATGAGCTCACAATAAACCATATCGGTATTCTAGTTCAGGAGAAATTTAGCCTTTTGTTTGAAAAACATATTCATCACTGAACTCGACGTTTCTCGAGAAGGAGACTCACGGGGTGCCATTGTCGTTCCTGATTTCATGTTCGCCTTCAGCCCACTGTTTTTTAGATGCAGAAAAGAAAGTTTTAGAAGACACACAAGAAAAGTAGCAGTTGTATTAAGTTTACAAACACAATGGAATGGAAACAAAAGAAGTATGACGTTTCGCCCGTCTTTCACAAAGGAATATGTAAAAAAAAAAGAAAAAAGTCGTATCTCACGTTTATGATTAAAGCACATATGCATTCGAAAGGATGTGTGAAATTTACTGCCGCTGCTGAAATTGGTCACCCGCACACCTGATACATGCCCTTGCCCGCTTACAAACGGAAGCCACAGTAGCGGTTAGCGAAAGCTCATCCCTCAGTTTTATTATTGCATCATCGAGCCGGCTGCTTAAAAACTTGCAAACTGGCAACTTCTGTGCGGTAAACTTCTTGCTTCAGGAAACCCCAAACATAGAAGTCCAATGGAGTGAGATCTGGCGATCTAGGTGACCAAGGAATTGGTCCATTACGACCAATCCATTGCGGATACTGATGAGTCTAGAAGTCCCAAACGACATTGGAAGAATGTGCCGGGGCCCCATCGTGTTGGAAAATGATTTCCGCTCGTTGGGGTACAGGAATAACATCAAGTAATCCTGGAAGATGATGTTCCAGAAATTCCAATATGTATTGCTTGTCAGATGACCTTGGAACACATGTGGACCTATCAAGCGATCGCCAACCACTCCAAGCCAAACATTTAAGCTGAATCGTGTCTGAAACGATGAGTTTCGTGTTACAAATGGATTTGGTTGAGCGTAGTGATGCCAGTTATGTAAATTTAACATGCCATCCCGAGTAAAAAATGACTCATCTGTCCACAGTATCGTTCTAAGGAAATGGTGCTCCTCAATATCTCTCTCCAAAAGAATCGGCAGAATGTTACCCGCTTTTGGAAATTTGAGCGGCGTAATTCTTGTACCGCTGTGAAGTGGTATGGATGATACTGGTTTTTGCGCAAAACATTTATCACTTTACTTTGGGAGATTCCACCTTCTCTCGCAAGTATGCGTGAACTCATATTTGGATTTTCCTCCGCTCGGTCGAGTACGGACTCCTCAGCGGTGGCGGAGCGGCGACCATGGCCCCTTTCGTACACCCTAACGAACGACCCACTCTCCCTAAGCCTTCGATGAATTGCGGCAAATACAGCACGGTTGGGCGCACGAAAATGTGGATATCGTAGACGGTACTCTTCTTCGGCTCTCCGAGAGTTACCATCGCAAAATCCACACACAAATTGCATATCTGCGTATTCTTCATTTATAAAACTAGGCATATCTGTTTACAGGTTCGAAAGTATGACAATTTGATGCCTGTGATGACTTCAATTGAAAATTAAATTCAGAAGGGTAAACAAAAAGGGATAAAATTTCAATATTAATTTACAAAAGTAGAAGAAAAAAGTGCTACAGAATAAGAACCAACTTGGTTATTTCGTACCAATGTAGGAAAACATACTAAGTATGAACTAAGAGGGAGCAAGTAAACGTGAGAGCAACATGAAACGCGCTCAGGCAAAGTCCGGAAAATGCTAAAGCAATAAGCAGCATAAAACGTAAAAGAAGCTGACGAGCTAATGAGCTGTTACAGATTGACTCGCCTTTTGTACCCGTGAGTGAGATGCGCGCGCAAGAAGGTTGGAATACATCTGCATATCACTAAGAGTCCATATGCAGATAGTCACGAATTTGCATACGTTCCATTTACGTACAATCGTTTCGTTTTCCGAATTTCGACGAACGCCGTTTTCAGTGATGTATTGCAAACAAAAGGCTAAATTTCTCCTGAACTGGAACACCGATATGGTTTATTGTGGATTCATTCTAAAGCTTGTGGAATGGAGAAGTTTTTGGTAGATTTGACCGATTGTAACTTGAACGGTGTTTGCAGAATTGCCGGTTAAAGAATTTGGCGACAACTCGATTTTAAACTTCGCCAATGTTTTAGCGCTTGTAGCTCGTCGTCAAATTAAGGTATCCTGATGTAAATGGTGTCAATCGATAGGATTTTTTTTGCCCTTTCCAAATATGGGCTTATTTTGCGTGTAAGTTTTTCAGAAAGCTCACAAATTTGGGTTTTTTTTCAGACGGGATGGAAAAAAACAGATTTTTCTTCTATCTACCATAACTCGGAAACGGTTAGAGGTAGGACAGGGTTTCTATTGTGTTTTGTGATCCCCATGGGCTGTTCTATCACCTCCTTTCGTTTGGAAGATTATGTCAAACTCACCCTGTATATATCAGATTAAGATTCTCTGCCCGTTACCTTAACTTTTATTTTATTTTATTTTTTAAAGAAATGTTTTTCTTTATAATATTTACTATAATTTCACTTCTTTTTATTAGCAGTTGCCACGTAAAGAAATAAAGATAAAAACAATATCAATTTGCACAAATTTGAAAAGGGATGATAAGAAACCTAAATCATCAAAAAGAGAGGTCAGTTTAATTCAGTTCTTCCTGCAATATTCGTCATTTTTACCATATAATTTATTTACATTCCTAAATCATAAAACATATATATCGGTTTAACAATTGTTCTACCTCCAACATTCGTTATTTTTACCATATAATTTAGTTAAATTCCTAAATCATAAAAGATAAACATCAGTTTAACATTTATTCTTCCTGCAATATTTGTCATTTTTACCATATAATTTATTTACATGCCTAAATCATAAAAGATAATAATCAGTTAACAATTGTTCTTCCTGCAATATTCATCGTTTTTACCATATATTTATTTACATACTTAAATTATCAAAGACAGAGACAATTTAACAATTAATACGTACAAAACTTTGAATAAACACCATAAAATGCAACAAACTCGCGCCGCCTTGATTGCAGCACTCGTGCCTATTTTATTCACCTGACGATGGGTCGAAGGGATCTTCCTTCGATCCGAAACAATAGTTGCGAGTTTATTGAATTTTATGGTGTTTATGCAAAGTATTGTACTTATTATTTTAAAATGCCAGTTCTGTGGTGCTTTCTTATTATTTCAGTTTAAAAATAGTTTTTTTTTTTTTTTCCCTGCAATATTTGTTATTTTTACAATATAATTTGTTTACATTCTTATTATCATATACTTTTTAACCCCATTTCATGGATATTAATTTAACTAATGATCACCGAAATTAGACATATTTATAAAATCATTAATATTCTAAGGAATATTTCAGCTCTTAATGGAAAGAAATATTCTATATTAAAAATTAAATGAATAGCTTTAAGAACTGCCTGTATATGTATGAAAGGGATAAAAATAAATAAATTTAAATTATTAAAAAAGCCAAATTAAAATTGTAAAAATCGCTAGTTGAAATTATAACCGCGAATAATTCGTAATTGCCCCTTTAAAGATTGTTTTTTGGCAGAAGACTTTTATCACTCAGGAATCAGAAAAGTAACGAAATTATAAGTCAAGATTCTCTGACGTTAACGCAATTTGCAACTCTCGCGGCATCAATCATGCATATTAATTAATCCCAGAAACTCCTTTTAGAGCCCAGACGATCTAAAGAACCAATCAGCAGCTCAGAAATTTCGTATATAAGCCGAAACATTAAACAAACTGACAACTTTTGCCACGATTCTCCAATGTTAAAACCCTTCTCATCTCGCTCCTCTCCGAAATTATGTAGGTGCCTATATAAGCGTCCTGACCGATTCCAGCGGTTAGGAGCCGCTAGCCCTGCTGTTATGCCGCCGTACGGAGGTCGGCGAATCGTCCATCTAAACTCCAATGCCTTCCAGAAAGCTCAATTATCTTGAGAAAATAAAGATATTTCATGAAAGAATTACTGGTATTCCTTGTGTGCAATTACTGCCATCTCTCTCTTAACTAGTAATATTCATTACATGTATATACCGGGTGATTCAAAATAAATGTTACAGCGATTATCTTGTAAACTAAGAAAGATAGAAACAATTACAAAATTGGTGCAAAATAAGAGTAGATTTCAAATTTGGCATTCTTTGTACAAGGGGCTATCTATATACTTATTAAAATACGAAATTTAATTTTTATACGGTCCCTCCTATCATATGACTTATATTTATTAAAATATTCTCCTCGCTCTAAGAAGAAGAAGAAAAAAAATCATCTCTCTAAGTTAAAATTTCGCTGAGTTATTGCAATTCGAAAAATGATGACTTATACCACTATATTTTCAATTTTAGCATCTATTTTTCGACGCCAACTGGCTCACTTTAGGGGGTTATCTATAAGATGAGAAAAATTTAAAAAAAGATTCTTCATTTTAAAATAGCAACTAATTAATCATTCAAATACATGAAATCAATAGTTTTAAGAACTTAATGGAAATTTACATTATTCCGCATTGTTAAAAAATTTAATAGTTAAATTTCTTAAGGGGTCACCTGCAAATTAAAACATGTTAAGAGAGGAAGAAAATTAAAAGACTAGCAAAACCGTGTGAAATTTTCGCACTTTATTTCTTTTTACCACTTTCCATCATGGTTGAAAATGTTTAATGACTTCGGCTCTTTAACAATTCCAACAAGGTTGAAAAGTGTTAATGACTTCGATTTGTCTGTCCATCTGTCTTTCTGTCTGTCCGTAAATATTCATGTAATTTCCTGAAACTGATATATTTTATTTGAGTTAACTATAGGATGTTCCTTACTGAAAATGGAGTGAATACCTCTGCTAGCTTGTGTACCGGGACACCCGAAAGTATTCCAAAGCATTGTGTTCTATGAGAGGTATTTTTATAAACCATATTTTAATACCTTTAATTTATGCATATATTACAAAACTGAAATATGTTATTAAAGTTTACTATCGGATATTTTCTATAGAAAATGGAATAAACACCATCACTGGTTTGTATACAGGGATACCCGAAAGTATTCCAAAGTATTGCGTTTTATGAAAAATATTTCTATAAACCAAATTTTAATTACTTTGCATAAATCTTAATGAAATTGAAATATGTTATTCATATACACAAAAGAATGCTTTCTATAGTGTGCAGTACGATTAGCATTAGATTTACAGGGCACATAAAAATATTCAGCTGCGTTAAGGGTTATTATTGGACATTTGCTGGAATTGTATTTTCGTTAACATTAAACGTTTTCTAACAGTTTTTAACTGTGAATATGATTTCAATTTGCGTTTTTTTTTTTTTTTTTTTTTTTGTCTGACTGTCCATCTGTCTATCAGTCCTAATTGGTTTATGTTCAGGAACGCACAAAAAATGCCAATGCATTGCGTTTTGGGACAGACATTCTTATAAATTACATTTAAATAACTTTCTAATGTAAAAATCACAAAGAAATTCATATTTATTGTTAATATTCTAAAATAATGTTTTGTATGGAATATGATATGGTACTAATGTATATAATTCTATGTCAGGAGGGTTACCGCCCTTCTCAACCCCCGTTTAATTGTAGTTCCTGCATTTATTAAAACAAAAATCAAATCTTATTAATTTCCTTAAAAGTTTCAAATATTGATCAACATTTCAAGTGGCAACAAGACATGGAATCCAAAGTACCAAATTCGAATTTCCTGTAGTTATTTGTTGTTAAATTATGCTGATAATTCATATATATACAGATCAACCACTAAAAATTGGACTTTCGTATTCAGGAGGCCTCAAAACGTGATATTATACAGAAAAAAATCGATCTCCATAAACTACTTTGTTTACAGTATGGGTATGGGAAATTAATTTTCAGTTCTGTGTCAGCAGTGTTCTAAATTAGCAGTACATAAATTATTCATAAATTTTATTTGTTAAATTATGAATGAGTATTCTCGTGTGTATTCAATAGGGGAAAGAGAGACATTACAGATTGAAATAGCCGTCTTTCCCTGAATATATATATTTTCCCCCCCGAACGCTGATCAACTGGTGCGACGTTAAATCCAACCTACCTGCCTACCTACCTACCTACATACATACAACCATGGATCATATTTTTATTTTCCCGTGTAAAATGACTTCATGACAGAAGAACAACGTCACTGGGAGAAACTTTTTTCAAAATGTCAAATAGAATACTTTCATAAAATTGTCGTTTTTAGTTGATAACTTCTTTAATTAAAATGATAGAAATTTCTAAGCAACTGAAATGTCTTCCTTGGAGTATTCGGAGCACATTGATACCTCTCATAACACGAAGGACCCTGCCCTCCGCTAGAAGATGCTGTCGCAGACAAAAAAAATTGACGCCAGTGACAGTAACATTTTTTTAATATATAGATATATGTATACAGCCCCTTGTACAAAAAAAAAAAAAAAAAGAAAGAAAAAGAAAAAGCCATATCTGAAATCTTTTCGTAATTCGCACCAATTTTGTAATTGGAAGTATGTTTCTATCTTTCTTAATTTACAAGATAATCGCTGTAATATCTATATTGAATCACTCGGTAGTATATATGTTCTATAATTTGTAAATTTAATGCTTAAATATATTCAAGGAAAATTAGTTACGGTATTTCTCGTTAAAATATGAAAACTTTGGTACCTATAACAGCAGAAGAGTGTAACAACAAACTTTAATACTGCTCGTACTTATTCTAGAATTAGAAATCTCGTTTTCAGAGTTTAAATTTAAAAGCGTTCACTAATGGTTCAGAGTGGACTACTGTTAGTCTTATCGTAAATAATTACTCTAATAAAAGTTCTAATAAGACGTGGATAACAAATAAACAGGAAAGAAAGAATATCAAATACATAAATAAATATATCAGTAAATAAATATTAAAAAATGTGTTGATTTTAATATTTTCCTAAATGCTGTTTTTGAATTTTTTTTCCACTTATATTAAATTTGTTTTAAATAAATTCTTCTTTATTTATTAATAGATGCCTCACGCTGACAACTATATAAAAACAGAGCATAATTATGCTGATGTAACGGTAATATGAAATTTTATTTTTTTTTTTTATTTACCATAAACATTTTTTTTTTAATTATTTTACTTATATGTATATTGTAGATTAAAATTCTCTGCTCAATAAGTTAATTATTATTTAACTCCATATAACTTTTATCCTCATTTCATTAAAATTAATATACCTAACGATCACAGATATCAAAGACATGTTTGTAAAATCATAAATATTCTAGGAAACATTACCGTTAAAAAAAAAAAAAAAAACTGAATATATTTTTTTGATTTATAATTTGCGAATTTAACATTCAAAAGTAGTAAGAGAAATATTTTTTACTGATTATTAATGTTTATTTTTTATTTTTTATTATTTGTTTATTTATTTATTTATTATTATTATTATACGGTATATCAAATTTACTTACACACACACATATATATATGGAATATGAAATATTTTCCACGGAAAATTTCGGAAATAAATAAAGTCCGTTTTATCATATCCTTTTCTTTCTCTCTCTCTCTCTCCTTTTTTTTTTTCTTTCTTTTTATTATTAAGGAGTACATATCGATTGTACATATTTGTATCATTTAGTTTTTTATCAAAGGAAAGTGAAAATATGTATAGAAATCAGTTTAGAAATTTAAAAAATATATATTCCCTAAAAAATATATATTCCTTTATAAAAATATATTATTCCTTGAATTCTCTTGGGTGTTCCTGTACACGAACCATTTACTTCATCTCAACCAAAAGCTTAATGTCGCATCCCTATATCATACACATTAGAATACCAAGTTTGGACTTTCTGCTACCATTTGTACTTGAGATATGCTGATAACAGACAGATATACACACAGACCAACCGCTAAAAACATGATTTTCGGATTCCAGGCACCTCAAAACGTGTAAATATAACAAAAACTCGCTTTCGAAAATTTGACCCAAAAGCAATACTTTCTCTACCTTATAGCTAAGAGAAAGTAAAAATACTCAAAAGTATAGATTTTCCAAAAAAAACCAATAAATAATAAATAAAATATGCCTCAATGTACTTAAAATATAATTAAAAGGTGGATTTATTTAATTAAAACATAAAATAATTAGTATTCTAAAAAATTAATAAGTTCATGCATTTCATTTGAAGAAAATGAAATGACATTTTTCTCTAAGCATGTTTTTGTTTTCTAAGTAATCAATTCAATTTCCTGCACAAAATAGAATTTAATTTAATAAGATTAAACGGGACTTTAATCTATTATTAATCTTATATTTTAATCTATTCTTTCATATAAAGGCATACAGTAACTGTGTTTTACTCCATAGCATCGGTTACTATTTTAATTTTTTATAAAAAATTTTGGTATTGCTTTGAGCATAGGAGCCCCTGGGCGGATTTTAAATTTTTGTTGTCATTTACGCGATGGATTAAAATGGCTATCGCAAATGCGTAAGTAAGTAAAGGTCTTGGTGAGAAACGTTCCAGTTATTTCAGTGCCAAATCTCAAATTTCGCCAAGTGAGCTGCTATACTGAAGCTATTACATTTCTCTAGCACGATTTTTCTCAATTTTATTTTAATTATTAAAAAAAAAAAAAAAAAATGTTTGCACATCCTTTTTGTTTTTCGACACAAAAAGAAATAAATTTATTTATTTATTTATTTTTGGCATCATTTCTTTTTTCTTTTTAAAGATTTTAAAGTTTAAATGGGATTTTTATTTAATACCTTTCGAACCAATTATCCGACTGAACTAAAAAATGCGGCATTAATTAGATTTTGTCCTGATTAATAAAAGTACGAGTTTTCGATAAAATCTAATATCCCAGTTTCGTATATTTTACTGGACACTTGTTTCATTACTTAGATTATATGTCATTGGACACGTAGTGTGCTACCCTTCTCTTGGCTCAGAAATTCATTGCACAAACAGTATGCAATGCACTTCTTAGCCGAAAAGAAGGGTGAATATGCTATTCGTCTCCAGTGGGTTGACTTGTGGCAGGTGATTGAACGAAAGCTGCATTATTTCGAAAAAGAAATGCAATGTGATGTGAACAAAGACAGATTAGGTCAACAAGCAAGAAACCATTCAAATTGAAAAGAAAATATACTAATTTTAAGTTAAATCTGTTATCGAGTAACTTAATGTTATTTTGTAATCTTATCGGGTCTTGTTTTTCTCTGATTCTTTAATTTTTTGTTTTTTAATTCCTTAATTAATTTTTTAATTATTAAATTAATATATCCACTCCTGACACAAAAACCTTACAACAATGTCATATAAATGAAATTATTATTGTTGACAATTTAATCAATATTTATAATTAAGCGCAATCACACTAGTGGCGTATTTAAGGGGGGCTATGGGGTTGAATCCCCCCCCCCCCCCAAAAAAAAAAAAAAAAAAAAAAAACTGACATTCACAATTGAATATTGCAATTGTAAAATTTTTATTGGTCTAGAATAACACTTTGAAAAATCTTAGCCCCCCCCCCCCCAAAGTCAAGTTCTGGATCCGCCACTGAATCACACCTACCCTATAAAGAGAGATTGCGCAAAATAGCTCTTTTGGTTTTATAGCAGATGTTGCTTTGAATTATAGTACAGCAACAAAATGATAATGTGAATGTATAGAAAATGAATGATTTCCCAATTATCCAGCAATAGTTTGGCAAAAAATATTAATACTTAGATTTTTTATATGGTTCTTTTGAATTGTGCACATACTCTCCGAGCTTTACCTTAAGAGAGTTAATAAAATAATTTAAAAAAAAAAAAAAGAAAAGAAAAGAAAAATGGAAAATAGAACAGATGAAGGGGCAGAAGGAGGCATGAAACTGAAAAAAGGTTCGGAGGGGTACCAGAGATTAGAAGAAAAGGTATCACAGGCAAAAAGAGTGAACGCAGAATATTAAATCTATCATGAAGGAAATGTTTGTTTAATTACGAGAAATAATATGTTTTGTTCATTGCAATAAAATTAGCTATTTTTCTTTTCCTTTTCCTTTGTAAAACTTTATTATTTTGTAAAAGGGAACAAAAAAATCGTACGAGATAAGCAGAGACGGAAATCATTTTTAGATTCAGCATTTAAAAAACATAAAGTTAATATATATATATACATATTTTGTTTATTTTAGAAACTTTGGAGCGGCCATTTAATCCTTCAGCATAACTCTTCTGAAGTAATAGTCAGATATTTACAAGGTGAATATAATTTAGGTGATGCATTGGTGTCAAGTTTTAAGAAAATTCCAATTGAACATAAAGAAAAAGTCACTGAAGAGTTTTTGGAACAGATCTTTAAACAAAGTGTAAGTAAAAAATGTTTGATTAAATTTGTCTTATATTGAATCTATCTACTGGGTGTTCAAAAATACTGTTCCCAAATTTGATCGCATATTAGTTAGAAATGGGGACATATAGAAAGATGCAGTTTGCGGCATAATGTTCATGCACACCTAGCAATTTAAAACAGTTCAGTGTGTGGCACGCAGGATGCGTAAGAGATATTCCAGTTCAACTCATGCCTGGCCTGCATATTTACTACCTTTACTCGAGTTCAAGCGGGGATGCAGTTCGACGTTGTTGATTGGTTTTTTTGTTTTGCGTGTCATATCTGACGTCACGCTTTCCGCAAAAATTTAATTGAAAATTCTATTCCATAAAGTTTTAATGATAATATTTTATTGTATTTCGACTTTATTTGTAAAATGTCGGCATTTTCGAAATCAAAATTTCCTCCATCATTCATTCATGGAATCGAATAAATTTTTGGTAATATAATTACAATTCGCAGTAATACAATAAAAAATTTAGAAGAGTGTAAAAAATGGTTACAAGAGTTTGGTGAGTTGACAAACACCAAGTGGAAATCAAGATCGTTAAACCATCAGCTCAAAGATTTGCTTTCTCGTAAGTATTAAAAAAGGGGGGTTTTTTTCGCTCCATTTTAATTTTATATGTTACGTAGTTATCGTACAGCAATTTTAAAGAAAAATCTGTAATTTAAATAAAAATAGATAGATAAATTAATACATTTCCTATTCTGTTTTTAATTTTAATTTCAATTATTTTTTATTTATTTATTTTTAATTTATTATATCTTTTTATCTTTATTTATTTTAATTTATTTTATCTAAGTATTTTTTATTAATAGATTTTACAAGATGTTTTAATTACAATTTATAAGGATACAAATGAAATTTACATGCGGCTGTACTCTACACTACTTTCTTTTTATATAATAAGCATTTATTTTTTATTTATTTGTTTATTTTTGAATTTTCGTAACTATTTTATGTTACAATTTTTTATTTAAAATTTTATATATTTTTTTTCTTTTTTTTTTATGTCAGGTAATATCTTCTTAAATCGAGTAACTTTTAACAGAAGGAATGGTTTTCAATAACATAAATATTTTACATTTTATATCTGGAATCTCATGTAGAATATCTAAAGAAATTTGTGCATGAATGTTTTTATGTTATTTTACTATACAGAAAAGGAATTTTTTTTTTTTTTTTTTTTTTTTTTTTTATTTAGCTGAATGGTGCCGTCACATATTTAAATACTGCCTCCACTCCAGGTAAAATATCTAGTTGAGATATTATTTACCTGGTCTACATAAACATATTTTGTAGTTTAAAGTTCGAAATCGGGTAATACAAACCTTTATCATGCTAAAATGTAAGAATATTCGAATTCCGGCTCGTCTACCAACAGTATGAAATCGTTGACAAATTATAAAAAGTCTGTTTGATAATTAATTCACCAAATACAAAAAGAACATTAATACAGTTTTTAAGAATCAAAAATAAGTGAATTTCCTTTTTATCGTTTGCAACACTGCCTTATGAACAAAAGGATTTTCACTCGTTCTCCAGGTAAATCGCCCACTCTCCACCTCTTTTTTTTTTTTTTTTTTTTTTTTTTTTTTTTTTTTTACATACTGATAACCTCTCTTTGCATAGGGTGATTAAAAAAAAATACATTAAACATAGATTTAGTATCTTAAATATTAATCTTAGACATATAGAGAAATTCGGGGCACATTTTTTTTTTTTTTTTTTTATCACATCACAAAATTAACTATATAGTTTGAATGTATCCCAAAAGACTAACAAAAATTCGTCTAGAATAGTGTTATTTTATGATAACAATAAATGATAAGCACAATTTAGATAATGTTATTTTATGAAAAATCAAAGAAAAAACCCTTTGTACCTATCTTTTTGTTGCGGGGTGTATATGATGAGTTTTAAGAAATTGCGTTAGAGTGCGGACTGACAAACAGGCAGATGGACAGATAGTCAAAACAAAGTCATAAACACGTTTTCATCTTTGTCTGAACGTGTTAAAAAAATACACCCCCCCCCCTTTTTTTTTTTTTTTCCAAGTAAGCCTATTCATTAAAAAAAACATTAAAATAATTTTAATTCTAATAGATTTCGTCACCTTACTTCACAATGATGCTTGTATCTCCAGTGAATGAAAATGATATAGAATTCAAGAAAATCTTGAATTACATGGAGGAAAAAGGAATTTGTCCGTGTGTTCACCAGTATTTGGAAAACATATCAGAGAAAAAAAAAGTAAGTTTGGCTTAAAGACATTGTTTAATAAATTCCACAATAATAATAAAAAAATCTGATGTGGGCACCACATGACTTCCTTATACACTTTTAGAAATATACATAATGTTAAAAAACATTGTCACTGGACCCGAAAGAGTTGGCTAAAAATATTTTTAAAAAAAAATGCATGCATACGTAAAAAAAAAAACAATTGTGCCTTGAGGGGACTCATGTCAAAGTTGTGCCTTGGGGGGAACTCATGTCAAAGTTGTGCCTTGGGGGGGACTCATGTCAAAGTTGTACCTTGGGGGGGACTCATGTCAAAGTTGGGCCTTGGGGGGACTCATGTCAAAGTTGGGCCTTGCGGGGAATCATGTCAAAGTTGTACCTTGGGGGGACTCATGTCAAAGTTGTGCCTTGGAGGGGACTCATGTCAAAGTTGTACCTTGGGGAGGGGACTCATGTCAAAGTTCTGCCTTGGGGGGGACTCATGTCAAAGTTGTGCCTTGGGGGGACTCATGTCAAAATTGTGCCTTGGGGGGGACTCATGTCAAAGTTGTGCCTTGGGGGGGGACTCATGTCATAGTTGTGCCTTGGGGGGGGGGGACTCATGTCAACGTGTTCTGAACTTTTCTGAAAGTTTCAAATGTCTAGCTAGTCGAGAAGTCAGTTAAGTTGCAAGATTTGTCCAAACCGTTTTTGAGCTATTACCGTTTTTTTGATACATTTTGCCCATTATGAACCTAATTTTCCTAAATATCTCCAAAACGGAAAATCATATAAAGTCCAGAAAGGGAGGTGCACAACTAGATGTTATAACAAACCTATGTACCAATTCGCAACTTTCTACGTCCAACCGTTTTTGAGTTATGCGACATACACCCCCCCCACACACACACACAGACACACATACATACAGACGTCACGAAAAATCGTGTAAAGTCGCTTATATCTCTAAAACGAGAGCTCGTGTTAAGACGAAACTTGCAGGTGGGCAACTAGATATCATGACTGTCACACGTATAACTTGGCAACATTCAGCGATCATTCGTTTTCGAGTAATGTGAAATACAAAATTCATTTCGCAAATCGGGATTACTATACTTCCTTATACTTTGTATAAGGAAGTAAAAAATAATAACAACTTCTCATAATGCACATTCCAGCAAAATTTTAACATATTCTTTTCTATTCATTTAAACTTAAAAATTTCTTCAGATATAACATAAAATTAATGTAAACACTAACGGATTCGAAAGGATGTGTTCTTTAATCGGGAAGAAGGGGCTCAGGAGCCCTGAAGCTATCGCCAAGGCTCCTATGCTCCTACTGACTATGCTCCAAGGCTCCTACGTCTCGCCCAATATCTGACTGCATTAGAAGGGAAAGAACGAGAAAAGTAAAAAAAATCCATACAAAATAGCATGGGAAGAAAATAAAATAAATAAATAAGACACACAATCACAAATGTGTAAAAATAAAAATAAAAACAATGAGAAAAAATGCAGCACAAACAGACTAGGAAAACAAACCGAAGTTCGGAAAGGGTGTATATAGGGGTCTTGAAGCTATCACCAAGGCTGCGCTACGTCTCGCCTAATATGTCTTGGAATAATGTGACCCAATATATCCAGGCCAATGTATCCTAAAGCCAGACTTTGCAAATCATTTATACATAAATGTACTAATTTACGTGTTCATATTAAGGGGGTATTCTGGTCTAGAAGCCTGAATTTTAGGCATTTTTTAAAGTAAGATTAAAAAAAAAATGAAAAACATTTTTACTATCCATTTTTTATATGTTTTTTATTGACATTTTGAGAATGTAAAAAAAAATCACCAAAAAAAAAAAAAAAAAAAAAAAAAAAAAATCGCCGAGATACAGGCCGATGGAGTGGGGGCTTAAAAAAAAAACGGTGCGTCCTGGTTGACATGATTTCAACCCTTGTAGTGATCTAAAACAAAAAAAATCAAACAAATTCTTCATTAATAAAGATGTCGCTATCGGGTTGACCATTTTCAAAAAAAAAAAAAAAAGACAAAATGGCGTCGACTTGAAAAAAAAAAAAAAAAAAAATTACCCGACTTTTTTCGACCTTTTCGAATTTTTTAAAAATATTGAAAATCAAATTTTTTTAAAATCCAAGGCAGACGCGATAGAGAGTTGTATAAACAAGATATATACCAAATTTCAAAGCAATCGGTTCAGTAGAACTTGAAATATCATGTCAACCACCTCAAAAAAAGTAGTTTCGAGACAAACGCGTTTAAAGTTTAGGAAACAATTCTAATGGAATAACTCTGAAAATAATATGTTATACTCACTTTGCATCAATCGGCGATCCCAGATCCATACATTGGGCCTTCCTCCTTCTCATAATTCAGCTCTTGAGAAGTTCTTTCAGCTAATCGAGCTGTTCTACCTTCTTTTGAAGCAGCAGAAGTTCGTAGTTCAGAGCCGTCAATTCTAGCTTCGTTTCGCCTTACAGAAAATGCATGAGCTTCAGTACCAACGGTGATGCCCATAAGTTCCATTATTTTCAAGATCGGTAAAAAACCTTCATTAAAAATAGCGACAGCTAGATAATTTGCAATTTGAATTGTATGAGTTCCAGCGTGAATATGCTTCGGAGCAAAAGTCCATATCAAAGAATTCAGTGATTCATTATTATTTTGTGTTTCGGACCCCAAACATCGATGTAATAAATCATCAGATGATAAGCTGGTATAAATAGGCTTTATTACATCCAAAACTTTTTCATTCAGGGGGGGGGGGGGGTTCATGGACAAACCTCTTCGAAAATAATTCGAATTTTGAAAAATCCTTTTGGGATCATATTTTTGAAAGTCTAAACTTTCAAAATATGCAAAAAAAAAAAAAAAAATCGATTTTTTTAAATTTCTAGACCAGAATACCCCCTTAAAAGACAAAATCAGATTAGGAAAGTATTCCATAAGAAATAATACGGTTTATATTCGTATCGAATAATTTTGCAATCTGCTTTAAATCAAAATCAACTTCTTTTTATAGTTACTTTTGTTTATTTATTTATTTGAACTTTTATTTAGGAGATTTCCCATTTCCACAATTAGCATAAAATTATAAAATATATCAAATTAAATTTTAAAAACTAATTTTTTTTTTTTTTTTTTTTTTTTTTTTTTGTCTAAATGGTTGCTCAAATATGCAATATGATTTCATAAAAGTATATATATATATATAATCATTTTTAACATCCAGAAATTTTTATATTAATTCCAAATAGGTCGCACCTCTTACAAAAATCTTGTTCCAAAATTGTTGAAAAAAAAAAAAAAAAAAAAAAAAAAAACACCGTTATTGTCATCACTTTAATTTAGTATGTCCTATGGTAAAATATATTTGAAACACTGCAATATTATTTATTTATTTACTTAAGTTTTGTTTCGAACAATTTATAAACAATATTATGATTTAATCTATATTTTAAAAGTTTTTACAAACAATACTCATTATTACACCAGTAGAAAGTGAGATCTATAGATTAGATTTCAACAGTATAATTTTTTAATTAACCTAATTGCGTATACCAAATAAAATATATATACTGAAAAATATTTAATGTTCATATTTCGCTTGTAAGAGCAACTCACGCTTATAGTCTTTTTCTCTTCTTTTTTCTTTCCTTTTTCAGATAAAAATTCATATTGTGTTTTTAAGACTTCCTGACTGTCGCCAGTTTTTGGAGAAGGACTACAGAGACTTGTTGCAATTGCCAAGTTGCAGTCATCTGTTAGCTGTAACGGTGGGCATAGAATGTAGGTAAATATGTATAACTTATAAATAAAACTGTGTGATTTAAAAAATATTGATGCAAATTTAATTTTACCTAAAGAACATTAAAAAACAATGATGTACTAGATATTATTTAAATTTTGATGAATTTATAAACGCATTAAATTTTTAAAATATATGTTACCGACAGAGATTCTATTTATAAATAATTGGATGATATAATTTAGCATACCACTTTAAAGAAATTCCATAATATTTAATTCTGAAGATAATTTTTAAATTACGGGGGGGAAAAAAAAAACACTTAATGGAAACATTTTTACCATGTTTTTATTAACTTCTATTCTTGTTTGTTTGTTTGTATGTTTGTTTGTCCGGTACAAATCTTGCAATCGAATTTTAACTAACTTCCCTGCTAGCTAGACATTTGAAACTTTCACAGTAGCTCACGACCCGATGACAACACAATACTTCGAAGTCCTATTTTCGAATTTTCGAATAGTTTTCTCATAATTAATTAAAATATGAAAATAATAACCTCCTAAATACCTTATAAATAGCCATTAAAATATTAGCTATAATTTAATTGTTTCCAAAAAAAATTTATGTATCTCACAAAAATTGTCGTCACTATCGGTTTAAAGATTTCATACGCATTGGTAAAGTGCTAATGTAGTTAGTAGCTATGATTCAACAGAAAATTTAAAAACATGGTTTATAAAAAGTTTTTTATCTTATAATTATTTGTCTTTAAAATTTACTTACGTTACGTTTACCTTCACTTAATGAAATGCCTTGATTTTTTTTTAACTACAGCTCTGATTAAAATTGTTTAGAAATATTTCAAATTATTTTCTACGAGGTTAGGTGAGCCAAAGGTGGCCAGTGTTCCTAAGGTAGCCCATCCACCTGAAAAATATTTTATTTTATTTTTAATCACAAAATGGTGCTACTGTATCGTAAAGCATATATCCTCACATTATGTGACTGAATTTGAAGAGATTATCTTGCAGTGATGCCAGATGATCGAAAATTATTTCCCAAACAGGTCTTCAAATTTCCCCAAATCAGTTTTTTTTTTTTTTTTTTTAAATCACCAACTTGATCTCTACTAAAAAGGGAAAATAAAAATTTTTTTCAAAAAAAAAAAAAATATATATATATCAACCAGATTTAAGACATAGAAAGCTTAGATTTTTTCCCAAATGAAGGCAATTTTTGAAAAAAATCCCCAAATAACAATAAAGCTATTGAAAGTCCCTAGTTGTAGGGATAAATCATTACGCTGCCAACATTGACAGAAAGCTGAAGAACTCCTCAGATTTGTCCCCAAAAATTTTAGAATTCCCCAAAAATGTCCCCACAAACATTTGGTCCCCAAAATTTTCCCCAGAAGCCTCAAAAATCCCCAAAAAGGGGACAAAATCCCCCATCTGGCATCACTGCAATTGCACACGACTTCCATTACCCACTATTACACGTTTTATATGTATTTTTGGGAGGTAATATGATCAGAAAACATAAAAATGACCTAAAGAAGTAGAAACCTAAAATTTTCTCCCATAAGAGGAACTTTATACACATATAAAACGAAACTTACATATAGCGAAATAAAAAATAAGAGAAAAAATGGTATTTATTTTTTGAAACACAAATTTCTGAGATCTGAAGATGACCTACCTAAGCAAGATGGCTGTTAGTTTTCCTATTATAATGACATAATACATGAAAAAGGATGTTTAAAGTGGGTTTATGAAACAATTTTCAAGAAAATCGTTAGAGCCGTTTTTGAGATACTAACTTTTATAAAAAATCAATTATTGATTGGAAAACAATAATTACATACAAAAGGATATTTAAAAGTGAGTTAATATGGATAGTGAAAAAAATTCCTACACACGTTTTTAAAGGAACGCGCTTGCGAGACCTGAAATTGAGCTATTTATACAGGACGCCTATCAATTTTCCTGAACTAACCAACTATATCATTCGAAAGGACATCTAACAGTGTGTTTATATAGCAAATTTGAAGAAAATCGTTAGAGCCGTTTTTGAGATAAGGACACACGGTCCTACTTCCGGCTTCCGATGTCCCACTTCCGGTTTTTCAATTTTCACCAAAATTTGGAAAATTCATCTGTACACCAGTTCTGTCTTAATTCTGAAGTTTCGTAGCTCTATCTTTGTTAGTTTCGGAGATATGATAGCCAGAAGATTCCGCATATACACACGCAGACCAATTGCCAAAAATCACTTTTTTAGACTCAGGGGACCTTGAGGGCCCACTTCACTCACCGCCGCGGGAAGCCGAAGCTAATGTTATTCTATGGGAAAATTTTCTTTACAAATAACTTATTAACTAATACAGATTTTTAAAGTCTGTTTTCACATTCTGAAAATTTCCAGCTGTTAAATTGACGGACCTTTTTTTAAAAAAAATATTATTATTATTATTATTATTATTATTATTTTTTTTTTTTTTGTATTTTGCTTTGAAGCTGCAAAATACGAATTTTCAATATGTGAATTTTTTTCAATTTGCAATTTCAAAATAAAATATTAAAAATTAAAAAAATACATTTTTAAAAAAGGTCCGTCAATTTAACAGTTGGGAATTTTCTGAATGTGAAAACAGAATTTAAAAATATGTATTAATTAATAAGTTATTTGTAAAGAAAATTTCCCCATAGAATAACATTGGCTCGAGCTTCCGGCGACAGTAAGTGAAGAGGACCGTTAAAACATGTAAATAAGGTGAAATCTTGATAATGAATTTTTGAACCGAATACTATACTTCCATTACCTACGGTAGTAGGGTAATGGGAGTAATAATAAAGGGTTGGAACAAACACTTTGTCTTTGTGTTCCTGACGAATCAATAACTGAAAAAAATGACGTCAAATGTGCAAAATCAACTATTTTATAACCAAGCAGACCGAAAGGGACAGGTTTTCCGACCCCCTTCATAATGAAGATGAAAATGTTTGGCAGACGAGAGTTCAGTTTTTGAGAGGTCTTTGGTCCAGAAAGAAGTTTTTTTTTTTTTTTTTTCGAAAAATATATTGCCAGGAGACTCCTGCCTCGGAATCCCGGAAAAATGGGATTTTTCTTCATCAAGAGATATTCTGTGTGTAGCGATAGTGTTGCTGCAGTTTAACTAGAGACAATAGTCTCTGAACTATGTAAACTTTTGAATATTTCTTATATATTTTTGGCTGTCTCTTCGATAGAGATCATTGGCGGAGAGGGTTAGCTTGTGTGTGGGTTGCAGATAACCGCTTTTGAGTGGAAAAAAT
This sequence comes from Salticus scenicus, assembly GCA_963930645.1. Taxonomy (NCBI): domain Eukaryota; kingdom Metazoa; phylum Arthropoda; class Arachnida; order Araneae; family Salticidae; genus Salticus; species Salticus scenicus. The sequence continues at coordinate 7,607,394 of OZ005649.1, read as the reverse complement.
CTGATTGATTGGTTGATTTTTTGCTGTGTATACTCACTTGTAATCATCATCTTTAAAAGTTAAAGTTAAATAAAATTCATTTCAGTATTTTAATGAAGATTAGTTGAAAATAAATTTTGGCTGGCCACCTAACAGCCGAAAACTCCTTACACTTCTAAATTTCAATAATATACACAACATTCATAAGTACATACACAAATACTAAAACAGAAATACGTGTATCTTAAAATAAACTTAAAAACATGCACTGTAAAAAAAAAAAATCCCGTAAGATTACGGGGAAAGTCCGGCAGCAGAGATTCTAGACAAAGCCCGTAAAAAAAACATTGGTTTTACGGGCAAAATGTTTTTTTTTACAGGCATGTAACGTAATTTAAGGTTTATTATATACTTAATTTACGGTCTGAGCGTTTCTTTTTACGGGCTTTGTCTGGAATCTCTGCTGCCGGGCTTTCCCCGCAATCTTACGGGATTTTTTTTTTTTTTTTATAGTGTGTTTCTAAATGCACAAATAGTAGAAACATTTAAATTTTTGATTAACAGTTTGATATTCGATTTTTAAAAATCAGTCGAATACCGACTAACTGCATATTTTTATCAATTATATTGATTAAAAAATACTTTATCATAAGATTTTCATTATTTCATTCTACTCTTCTGTTGAAATTATACTGAAACGTATAACTTTATTTTATGGCTGTGGTGTTTATTTTACACTGTGTTTTCATGTCATTTTATTTTTATAGGTTTTTGAAAGTGGATTGAATAAAAGTGATTTTACATTAAACATATGGTAGAAGAAACTTCAGTAATCAACATATGCAGAAAAAACTGACTAAATTTACCTGAAGCAAAAAATATAAGCAGAAACAAAATATACTTAAAGTATAAAACTAAAAATGTAATTAAGAACTAATGTTGAAGAAAAAGAAAGAATTAATTTCGTACTTGCTGCGTAATAAACGAGTTGTTATATAAAAGATGGCAATATCTAAAATGTTCAAATTATTTCCGTTATGGGACGTTTATTATTTTTCACTAGCATTTCATTTTTATTCTTTTACATATTTTATTCCAGTAAATGTAGATATGTATATATGAGTGTATGAAAATATTCAAATCCTGCTCAGACAACTGTAATTAATCATCAGAAGGAACTTTCAAAATTTATTTTTAATTAAATCCAGATTTTTGCTTAAATAATTGAGCATGGACAAAATTTTCAAAGAATTTGCAACATTTCTATTTAAAAAAATAATAATAAATGAGAATATATATATATATATATATAAACATGTACCTATTATAATCGGCTAATTTGTAACTATGTATCGTACATCTAATATCCCATGGATTACATATGTTTTCAAATAATAAATAAATAAACAAAAGATTAAAATCTCCAAGAAAATTTTCTTTTTTCTCGTCGTATTTCAGAACAATAATTATTTTAAAAAATGTTACAGCATTAAAACTTTCAATGAGATTTTTTCTTTCTATTTCATAACAGTAATGTTTTAAATAATGTTATAGCATGAAAACTTTCAATGAGTTTTTTTCCTTTCTGTTTCAAAAAGGTAATTTTTTAAATAATGTGATAGAATCATACACTGTAAATACAAGTGTCTGAAATTCAGACACAATTGTGTCTAAAATAGGTGTTCAATTTTAAGATGCTAAAAAGTGTCTTATTTATTTCAGACACTTAAAGTATCTTAAAAAGCACATCGTTTCAAACTCGAAGTGTCTGAAATTCCGGCGTCTTTGATTTTGTCTACAGTGAATATTTTTCATAAATAGATAAATAAAAAGATGCGTTTTATACTGTTTACCTGTGAAAAATAGATTTTAGAATCTCCTAGAGCATTAAAGAAAAAAAAAGCATTAATCGTTTTTACAAAAATATGTCCCGGTGCCCGCGCCGGGAATCGAACTGACCGTCGAGCGTCTTCCCAATTAAGCCATCGATACTCACGCTGTATGTTGCTTCTATAATGAAATATATTCTAGTTTCCTTAAAACAAATCGAAGATTTATGTCTTTCCAATAAAACTGTCCAAAAGAAGTCAAGCTTAATGCATATTATTATCTTAAATTTCATGTGTAGAGGTTTAGAGTTTTTTTTTTTTTTTTTTTTTGTAAAATGCGTAATAAATATGAAAAAATAGTAGACTATGGATTTTAAACGTTTTTTTTTTTTTTTTTTTTTTTTTTTTTTACTGGTATTTGCAAGAAAATAAACTATGTGCATGAAACAAAAAACAAACAAAAAAAAAAAAAATTGCTCTTTTACATTTTGAAGTGTAGGGAAACAAAATAATTTTTAAAACGCGGAAAAAAAATCAATTATGCACAAATTGTTTAAGATTGTTTTAGTTACGAATTCGCTTTCTTAGCTACAAGTTACATGCTTCGTTTATCTTGATATTTTTTTCTTTTATTACACGTGAGAATTTTAAATAAAAATTAACTTTTTTTTTTTTAATTTTTAACAGAATAAGTTCCGCGTCTAAGTATTTTAAATAAGTTAACTACTTATATAAAATAATATCAAATTTATTTGTTTTAAAAAAATGTTAAAACAGGATATACATGCTGCTTAAAGTAGATTCCATATGGAAAATTTGCTAAGTAATACAAATGTCTCAATTTCTCAGTGTCTGAAATTTGTAATGTCTGAATTTTTAAGTGCCTAAATTGTGAAATGTCTGAAATTTTACGTGTCTAAACTGTAATATGTATTAATTTCAGACATATCAATCTTATTCACACTTATATAAGCTCATTTATAAAAAAGACACTTACGTGTCTTAATTTAAGACAGCAGATGCGTCTGAAATTTTGCATTCGTAAGTACTTCAGGCATTTATGTGTCTGAATTGGCATTTCAGACACATTTCTGTCTGAGTTTAAGACGCTTCTATTTACAGTGTAACTGTTAGTGAGTTTTTTTTTTTTTTTTTTCCTAATTTTGAACATTTTTTTTTTAATGATGTTATAGCATTAAAAACTTGAAGATTTTTTTTTTAAGAACAGCGATTTGTTAAACAATGTTATTGTATTAAATTCTTCAAGAAAGAAGTCTATTTCAGACAGTGATTATTTTTTAAATAATCTTACAGCGTTAAAAACTTCAAGAAGAAAGTTTTTTTTTTTTTTTTTTTTTTTCTTTTTATTCAGAACAGTGATTTTTTAATAATGTTATATCATTTAAAACCCACACTTTTTACTGCATAAGGCTGTAGTTGCATGATTATATTAAATTAATTTGATATTCTTTAAGCAGAAAAATTTTTTCTTAAAGAAATGTGTAATCTCTCCCTTTCACACAGATAAATAGAAATTATTTGTATTCTATTTCATTTTCATATGGAAGTACATACATACATATATGTCCTTTCATAAAAATAATTATGCTAATTAATAAATACTAAAATATAAATTTATATATATATTCATTTTTTCGTTCTGTTTTCTGGTTACATTTTATAAATTGTAATTTTGTATTATATGGTTATGCTATAATATTTTATGGTATATTTTCATTTATAGTATTTTTGTGGTCTATGGTTTATTAAAATGACTTTCATAACGATGCATGGTTATGATATAATATTTTATAGTATCTTTTCATGTATAGTATTTTGTGCTTTATGGTTTATTAAAGTGGCTTCAATAACGATGTATGGTAATAAAAAATAAGTATTATATTTTATGTTACATTTTCTTACCATTGTAATTTTCTGGGCTATTATTTAATAAAGTAATTATTTTAAGTATTTGTCTCAAATTATTTTGTCTTTTCAATTTTTCCCTCCATGTCATTGAAAAAAAGCTCTCTTTTCAAGCTCATATACAGGAAGGTTAAACTTCTAATACAAATATTATTTTGCAGCTAAAAGTTGTATACGGATTTCCACCAAATTTCGTATCTGAATGATTAATGAGATGCGCTCTAGGAACTAAAAATAATACTTCAAAAATACTCATCATGTGGTGCTTTCCTTGAGAAAACAGAAAGTGCAGTAAATAGAATGACTGATGCTGAATCCATAAAACTTTCGAAAATTTGTTGATTAGTTTTTGATGCTGCGCGGTTAACTTCATTTGTTGAATTTGCCATTTGTAACGCAAAACATTCCCTGGTGGATATATATATATGTATTTGTTGTTGTTTGTTTGTTTGTTTCTAGAGCGTGTCTGAATCATTTGCATACCAAATAAGGTGGTAATCTATTTTGTTCTAGCAGCAGGATGTTGTTTATAGAAGAGGTTTAGTTATAACAACTGCGTGTGTGTCATGAAATGATGAAATTTCTTCAATTAGTTTATTTCTTCTAAATTTTTAATAAAAGATTTAACCATTAAATTAAAATAGTACTATAAATAAAAATAAATATTAATTATATTAATAAAAACTATAAAATATGTTTTTCATTAAAACTCTTTTGTTTATATTTAACAGGAAGCAGCCCCCGCTCATCACTCTTGGAGCGATGTAGAACGCTTCTAAGGGGCCTACTCGCAGTTTATTAAAAAACTCAAAAGAAAAAAAAATCGCGATATTTTCTATTTAATTACGATATTTTTCATATTTTCCTTTTAAAATAAGTTTTGGTTTCACCGTGTTTTGTGATCGCCATCTTGCAAAAATAACATAATTTGTAATTATTTTTCAGTTTTTTGCCTTCATTTTGGCCATTTGTTTTCAAAAGTAAATCCCCACCCCCCTATTCCTTAGTTTTAAGGTTATCATAGTTCTGGTTTCGTCCAATTTTAATTCATTCTGGAACAAGAGAGCAGATAGCTGTTAAATTTACGTCATATTCATAATTTAAAACCATTTGTTCTTTTTAATTTTGCATAAATTTTGATTGGCTCAGACGATTCTGTTATGTATCAACGGATTAACATTTGATCGAAAATCGCCGGCGAAATTTCAGTCTAGTTTTATCATCCCTTCAGATAAGATGCATTTGAAAAATTATTAAAATCCTTGCTCTTTGAGCACCTTCAAAAACAATGCGTCCCGCATAAAATAGTATGCACTCATTGTTCTGAAGATCAAGTGAAATCTCACAATATTAATCTCACTTTCTGTACCTCCTGCTTAAAGAAAAATCTAGAATAAAAATTCTTCAATTCTCCAAATCAAAGCTCTTTGCATTATTTATGACATTTAAAAGGTAAATAAAATGGCAAGTTTGAAGAAAATGTGTAGAACTGTTTTTTAAGAAAGAGATTGCTGAGGCTTAAAATTAGGCTACGAAATGAGGATGCCTGACAATTTTCCTGCAAGTAACCAACAAATATATATAAAAGAACATCTGTAAGGTAGTATAAATAGCAAATTTGAAGAAAATCATTAGAACAGTTTCTGATATATGGACTTAAGTAAGATACGGTCCGGCTTCCCATGTTCCACTTCCAGTTAAAAATTGGCAAGTACATCTGCCCATTTGGTCCCAATTTGGTCCCATAGGTCATAATGATAAAGAATTTTTCTTTGTGTCCCTGTAAAAAAACTGTAAGTGCTAAATTCACCAAAATCTATACATTTGGTGCAACTGTGACCTATAGCATGTGTACAAATTTTTTACTCAGATTGATAAGGCGTTTACACGCTAATACACTTTAAAAATTTGGCCCCATAGGCCATAATGATAAAGAATTTTTCTTTGTACCCCTGTAAAAAAACTGTAAGTGCTAAATTCACCAAAATCTATACAGTTCGTGCAACTGTAACCTATAATATGTGTAAATTTTTATTGCTCAGATTAATAAAGCGTTTAAGCGTTATCGCACTTTTAAAAATTTGGCCCCATAGGCCATAATGGTAAAAAATTTTTCCTGGTGTCCCTGTAAAAAAACTATTAAGTGCTAGATTCACCAAAATCAATAGGTTTTGTACTATGGTGACTTACAATATACGTACCAACTTTCAGCTTATTCGAACAAAGCGTTTAGACGCTAGCGTGTTCACTCACAGACATACACACACATACAGACATCATTGTAAAAATAGTGGAAACGGACTCAGGGGACCTCGAAACGTACAGAAACATCAAAATCTCAAATTCGGATTTTTGAAATGATTACAATACTTTCCTCACTATAGTGTTCGGAAAGTAAAAATATAATAGGATGTTTGAGTATTTTTCTCGATGTAGTATGTTGTTTATTCAACGCTATTATCCTTCAAATAGTATATGAGCCCATAGATCATAACGATATAAAATTTCGTTGTGTCCCTGTAAAAATCCATAAGTGAACATTCGACTGAACACGAAAACTTCTGAACTCTTAAACTCGTTCTAAATCTCCACTGGAACCAAATGACAAAGTGACTTCGAATAACTGGTAACTATCTTTTACACTAACCCAACACTTCTATCAGTGATGCCAGATGGTCGAAAATGATTTCCCCAAACAAGTCTTCAAATTTCCCCGAATCAGGTTTTTTTTTTTTTTTTTCGAAAAAATCCCCAACTTGATTTCTACTAAAAAGCGAAAATAAAAATTATTTAAATTCTATATATAATATATATATACAGGGTGCGTAAGGTATTTGAGGACACTCATATATGTGGTTGTAATTTCTGGAGATTAAATATTTTCTTCCTTTTTCTTTTCAAATCATCAATAGAAGATTATAAAGTAACACAAGAAATGGAGAGTCATGTAGTTATCGTCGCTATATGCGCGAAACACACCGATTTAGAAATCTCAAACTTTCTCAACTGCGCCCGATCATCCGGACATAAGGTTCGATGCGAATTGGAAACATCAGATGGTGATGTTGGAAGCGTTGCAAAACGCAAAAAGCATGAGGAACGTTCGGACATTATTAGAAAACCAGAATTTGAGCAACAAGTACAGAAGATTATTGATGAAAACCCTTCGACGTCCATGAGAGCCATTACGAGGAAACTTAATGTATCAGAAGCCCTAATCCGTCTAGCTGTGCACGATGACCTCCGTTATAAATCTTACGTTATACGCAGAGGACAGTTTATGTCGGCACAAACCCGGGATCAGAGACTCATTCGATCAAAACGTCTCCTGAACAAACTCAAGCACCCTGAAGTTCCAAACATGTTGTGGTTTACTTCTGACGAAAAAAATTTCGATCAAGATAAAAAAATAAATCGAAGAAAAAACAGGTGACTGTGCTCCGCTCCTATAGAGTTTCCCCGTGTTATGCACACGAAGTTTCCCACAACTGTAATGGTTTTGGGGACTGTGAGCAATGAAGGACACGTTATGCCACACCACTTCTTTGAGGAAGGACGTCGGATTAATGTTGACAATTATATCAAGGTTTTAGAAGAATTTATGAAACCGTGGATTGACAGTATACGTGGAGATAGACCTTACATCTTCCAACAAGACTCTGCTCCAGCACACAAAGCCATGAGAACTCAAGATTGGATGGCTGTCAATTTCCACGACCATATTACACCAAATTTATGGCCATATAGCTCCCCGGACCTTAATCCCCTGGATTACTATGTATGGGGCGTAGTTGAGGGAGAGACCAATAAACATCCCATAACACTATTTTATTGTTGAAAGATGCCATATCGTCTACAATGATGAATATGAGCAAATAACATTTGATTCGGGCATGCAGTCGTTTCCGACACCGTATTTAGTCAGTTATTGATGCTAATGGGGATTTTATTGAATAATTGTATAGCCACAAAATCAATTAACATTGTGTAAAAATTTTATGTAAGTATAATAAATTTTAAAAGAAATATGAATAAATTTGTTTTATTGTCATTCTGTCCTCAAATACCTTACGCACCTTGTATATATATCAAGCGGATTTTTCTATGATTTAAGCTCATATTTTTCCCAAATGAAGGCAATTTTTGAAAAAAATCCCCAAATAACATTGAAAGTCTCTAGTCGTAGGGATAAATCTTTACGTTGCCAACATTGACAGAAAATTGAAGACCTACCCAGATTTGCCCCCAAAAATTTTAGAATTCCCCAAAACAGTCCCCAAACTTGTCCCCGCAGAAACCTCAAAATTCCCCCAAAATGGGGACAAAATCTCCAATCTGGCATCACTGACTTCTATGCTTAACCTGAAACTTTCACCGAGGCCGTCACCATTTAAAGCTGGATTCAACTGGTGACTGTGATTCTTCCAACCCAACACTGCATTTACAACTATACGTGGTTTTGAGCACTTAAAATCCAAAGAAACTGCGTGAGATCTGACACCTTACGATGTTTCAGTTAATAGTCTAGTCTAAAATTCCTTGAATAATTTCTTTCTTTTTCATTTCTTTTTCTTATATCATTCTAATAAATAAAACTGCAGTATTTAAAAGGGGGAAGGGTTTAGAGACTAGATACCCTTATAACACAGAAATTCTATGTGAAAAAAAAAAGTGAGAGAGAGAGAGAGAACTTTCTAAAATTAATTTATTCTATTTTAAGTACTTTGGAAATTATCAAATACAGTACCTATTATCTCCTATATTCTGTCTACTTATTATCTTAATCTAATACCTATTATTTATCACAATTTAAACTTTAGTAATTTGTTTTTATATAACACAAAATATTTGGATATATTAAGGGCTATAGTTGTAAATATTTCAAAGCAGATTTGAAGTTTGCTATGAATTTTAAGCTAGGTAAGAGAAAGTAGTTTGAATGCCCTGGCAGATTATGGAAAACAATATCACTTTTGTCGATAAAAGCAAAAATTCAAAGAGTATTTCTCGAATTGAAATATCATAATTAAAAAAAAATGGGCCATGAATTTTAAGCTTTTAATTTAAATATGAATTATTAAAAATTTAGGCTTTTGTTCAATTAATTAAATTTCCATAAATTGAAGAGACATGAGTCTAGATACTTTACTGAAACCTATGCTCCATGAAAATCCGAATATTCCGTAGACGGCTAATTTTTTATGAACTGTTTGTTCTCAAGAAGATTTTCATAAAAAATATTTCTTTTCAGATATACATTTGAAGTATTCTTATTTTTTTTTTTTTTTTTCCTGCAAATATATATCCAATCTTATTTTTTCCATGTGATAGTTATTTAAATTTTTGCAAACTAATTACAAAAATGAATGAAAATCCTCCAAGTAAATTTTGCACAAAAAGTAAAAAATACATTCTATTTCACAGAAATAGCATGCGAATAATGACTTTCGATTAAATAAAAACACTAGTATGTCGTGACCAACATAAAATTTTCTTATGTGTCATTCTATATAACAGCAGTTATATAGAATGATATATCACCATTTTTGCTGGTTAACATTAAAAAAAATAATAATCGAGTTTTCACAATAAAGGTTTTATATATGCAGTTTGATTCACTTTTAACCAATAGATACTGGAAGATGAATGAAAAATTGCTGAGATGAACAGATGATGAACGTATGATGCCATATTGAAAACTGCAGATGGCGCGTAACAACAGTTTTGCCTGTCGCTTGATATATGTTGTTGTTTCTGATCCCCGAAGTGGCCCAATAAATAAGACCAAATCCATAAGCAGTGATGCCAGATTGGGAATTTTGTCCCAAATTTGGGAATTTTTTAGGCTTCTGGGGACAATTTTGGGGACCAAATGTTTGCGGGGATTTTTTTGGTGGGGAATTCTAAAATTTTGGGGGACAAATCTGGGGAGTTCTTCAACTTTCTGTCAATGTTGGTAACGTAATGATTTATCCCTACGACCAGGGATTTTCAATAGCTTTATTGTTATTTGGGAATTTTTTTAAAAATTGCCTTCATTTGGGGAAAAATCGGAGCTTAAATCCATTTAAATCTGCTTGATTTTTTTTTTTTTTTTTTCCCTTTTTAGTAGAAATCAAGTTGGGGATTTTTTCGGGAAAAAACCCTGATCTGGGGAAATTTGAAGAACTGTTTTGGGAAATAATTTTCGACCATCTGGCATCACTGTCCATAAGTCCATAAATTTTCAAAAAGTGTAAGAAGAGGGTAGGTTCCGAAAGAATCTCGTCCAAAATAAAACCAAGACGGTTTAAAATATGAACAGGCGATGCCTGAGCTGCCCTACACTTGGGGCAGGTTTTAAAAACCTTCTGACCATCTACAGAGGGGAAACTTCTCAAGTATCCTTTGGCAAAAAGTGATATACAGGTTTGCTGGCTTCTTTGTTCCCCAAACATTAGAACACCATCAGAGCGATTTCTCGAGTACCAGTCATGTACTGGGGTGATATTCCAGAGATCCCCAACTGTTTTCTTGTACTTTGAGAACACTTCATTATAAATACAAAGCAAAAATCTAGATGGAGGATCTCTAAAGAAGTGGCCTTTGCTAGAGAATCCGCTATCTCGTTGTCAGCAATCCCGAGAGGGGAATCCATTGGAATTAGAGGGAATCCATCTGACGCGCACCTCGGAATTAATTGAAAGCCTAGAAAGTATGTTCAGGCTGGAAATACCAGCTCTGTCTCAAATTTTGTCCTATTACTTAGATGTTGGACTGAAGATCAGCTGTCAGTTAAAATCATAGATATAGTAATTTATATAGATCTATCATCTCCATGTTAACGAGCAAAGATTTTTGATGCCGAAAAAGTTTTTTGGCATCAACCATTAGAGAATTAAAACGCGAAAATAGTAATAGAATGGAATGTTAATGAATTTTGAAAATGCTGAAACATTGCGTGGTTTTTAAGTATCTATATATTAATAGGCAAGCATAAAATTTGTAGTCCATTTTTAACATATTAACTAGCTGGCTTCGCCCGATAGCGGGTCACTATTTTCAAATGAATCACTAAAAATAATGAATCACTAACAGAAACTTTTAGTGGTAAGAAAAGAAATTTAAAAAAAAAAATTATTTCTGATTGGGTATAAAGTCAGGACGGGTCCCCACGCGCTGCGCGCGCGTATTCCTTCCCTGGCCCTACGTGCCCCCTAAAAAAAATCATTTCTGATCGTGTAAAAACTCGCACCGGGTCCGCACTGCCTTCGGCAGCGCAGTACCGTGTGCGCTGCGCGTGCACAACTGAAGGGATACACGCGCTGCGCGCGTGTATTCCTGTTGTGAAAAAAACAATTTCCACATATGTTAAATTTGCAGAGTTAGCAGTGCAGTGAAATGATAGTTGCTCAGCTCTAATAAGCTATAAAAAAGATAAATATATGTGGCATTCATTGAAGACAAAAGTTCAATTAAAACAGTTTATTAAAGTTGAAACAAAAAGATGAATAACATTAAATCAGCTGAAACAATTGTAGAATCTTGCTGACGAAAGGTTAAATACCCTTAAAATACTGCCATATAGAGTTCAAATAGAAAACGACTTTTCGCTGTGACATAACTAGATACACTAAACATATCACTGAAAATATCAAGTCACAAAAACGTAATTTACAATCATAATAAAACTAAACAGTTTATAATTATATTGAAATACCAGCTCATGACTTTGAGCTAAACTGAAAAAACATAAAAGCTTAAGAAATTAAGAGCTTCAGAAATTAAGAGCCTAAGAGAGTGATTACATATTTCCTACCTCCTTTTATAGTTGCGAAACGGATTCAAAGTAACAGCTACTTGATGCTGTAGAATAGGAACGCCTCCCATAACTATAGCAACACGACGCTGCGAGTCAACCGCCATCTATGGGCTAAGCAAAGAGACTCTGCAGTTGAAAAAATATTACATCTCCTTGCTAAGTAGCAAAATGAACAATCCGTAAAAGGATTTAAACATATTTTTCTTTAAGTTAATTTTAATAAAATATGCTTTTAAATATGAGGTAAGTAATTAAAGTTATTTCAAAAGACTTAAACATAAATATACTGATAAGGAATATAATTTTTAACTAAAAGTAATTATCAAGTTTTTTAATTTTAATATATCTTTAACTCAAATGGCAGTATCACAAAAGGTAATAGCACTAAACGCTATAATTCATTTAATTAATAACTTAAACTTTGAAGGTTATAAAGTGAATTTAAATTATATTTAAGTAGTGAATGAATTTAAATTTAAATTTGAGAATCAACACGGAAAGGGTACAAATTTTACAACAAGGCCCCCCACCGTGTTGATTCGACAAACACAAACGTCAGCAATTACAATATAAACTTTATTGGAAAAGAAATAAAAAAAATTCCTTGAATATTTAGTGACATGACGAGAGATTCACATATGTCTTCTACAGAATATACTTCACACAAAGCTAGAAGGTTTGTCAATCTTGTAAATCATAAGATAAGTCCAATAGTCCAACTCACAATTTTAAAAAAAGTAGCATTATCAGTATACTATACACATCTACTAAAAGAAAGAACAAGATATTAATACAGAGCAAATATGCACAGCATTTCAAGAAAACTTTTTTTTCCCCCATTCCCCATTGTCAAAATAAGAAAACGATGATATTCACAAGTATATGAAACATTTATATAACATACACAACCAATTACACGTGGCGCCACGAATTTCTCTCATACAAAAGTCAAACTAAACCATACATCACTACACAATGGAAAACGCAGGAAAAATCCACCAAGAAAAGGCATACATATCCCTCTAAAAAACATTTTTCAATTTCAAAAAAATTCAATATATATTATACGTTCAAAAATATTTTAAATTTACTCTATGTACATTTACTTAATAAATACCTTATTTACAAACTTAGACATATCACCTTTAGTAAGGGGCTTTGTGAAGGGATCGGCAAAGTTATCTTTAGTATTTACATATTTTAAATCAAACCGTTCCTCAAATAACCATTCACGGATGAAAAATAATTTTACATTAATATGTTTCGATTTGTTATTCTCTATAGGAGATCTCGTAAAATTAATAGCCGCTTGGTTATCAGCAAAAAGTATTGGTGGTTCATATGAAATAGAAATTAATTTAAAATCAATACAATCTCGTAATATATTATCAAACCACGTAATTCTTTAACTCCATCACACATGGAAACAAATTCGCTTTCCATGGTTGAAAGGCAAACACTTTTTTGCTTAAAAGTTTTCCAAGAAATAGGGCTATTATCCAAAAATAAAATTTGTCCCCCCATTGATACAAAGTCATCTCTATTCATCGCGAAATCAGCGTCAGAGAAAGCAGTTAAACATGGATTAAAACAATTCAAATTTAATTTCAAATCTCGAGTACACGAAACATACCCAAGTAATTTAATTAACCCATTCCAATGATTAAACCCCGGTGAATTTTGAAATTGACTGAATATATTAACTGCGTAGGCAATATCAGGTCGTGTCCTGTTTGCAATGAAAGATAAACATCCTAAGATATTCCGATATGGAAATTTAGACATTTCATCAATTTCATTTTGATTAATAGGACAATCTTTTTTCGAATACTTAATGCCTTTTACAATAGGTAATGAGCAATAAGGAATATTATAAGATTTAAACCTGTCATAAACTTCATTAATATATAATTCCTGAAAAATTTGTACTGAATCATTTTCATAATTAAATTCTACACCAAGTAATTTCTTGGTTTTACCTAAAATTTTTATATCAAATTTACATTTTAATAAATTAAGAATTTTGTCTATTTGAAATTGATTTTTACCAAACAAAACTAAATCATCTACATAAACTAATAAAACAATATAATTTTCAAAATAATATGAACAATTACACCAGTTAAATTTATTAAACCCTAAATCTAATAGTACTTTATTTAACTCATAATACCAGAGCCGACCACTTTGATGAAGGCCATATAACGCTTTGTCTAGTTTACAAACAAGATTTTCCCCTCTCTTTACTACATATCCTTTTGGCTGAGACATATAAATTTCTTCTTTTAAAGGTGCATAAAGATAAGCACATTTTATATCACATTGAACGTTATGCCATTTATAACATGAGACCAATAATGAAAAAAAGGAACGTATTACTGAGAAATTAACGACGGGTGAAAACGTCTCGTCATAAGTGTCCCCCTTTATCTGATGAAAGCCCTGGGCCACGAGCCTCGCTTTAAAGCGGGCAACGTTTCCTAGCTCATCTCTTTTAATGGCGTATACCCATCTATTTCCCAAAACTTTTTTCCCCTCCGGTAAATTAACTAGATGCCAAACTTTACGGGTTTTCATATTATTTATCTCATCATCCATGGCATTTTTCCATTCAACACATTCTGAAGATTTAACGGCCTGATTATATGTTTTAGGTACAGGGATAACTAGTCATGATTTTTTATGAGTTAAACTTGAAGTTGGGTTATCTGAGTTTTGCCGATCAACCACCCCCTCGAACTTATTACTACTAGAGAAATCAAAAAAATTAGAGTCAAAAATTAAATTATTTTTATCACAATATTGTCTGACATCGTTCATCGATCTCAACCTAGTTTTAGTGTTGTCCGGGTAATAGAAGATGTCAACTCTGTCACTCATTTTTCTGGGTACGGGTTTTCTATTCCAAGTAATTGAAGAAAGAGGTTTAAGAGAAGATTTATCTACAGGAGTTTCATCGACGGGCTCGTCACTAGAATCATCGGGCTCACTTCCGAAAACAATGTCAACAGGATCGGAAGCTTGACAATCAACTGGACTTTCCGGAAGTAAGTCCAATTCCTCCAGTGAGGTGCCCATCACCGCTCCACTGCATTTACTAAATAGCTGATCAGAGAACGTTACGTTTATAGTTTCAACTATTTTATCCTCATCCTCCAACCAAATTTTATACCCCTTAGTCTTTAATGAATAACCTATTAGTACTCCCTTTTTAGCCTTAGGTTCAAGCTTATGGTTTCTATGCTGTTTTGGGATCCCTACATACGAAATTAACCCAAACGGCTTAAGGTGTCTTACGGATGGCTTAAACCCAGTATATAACTCAAAAGGAGTCTTAGTTTGTCCTCTGTGGATTAAACGGTTCCAAGTGTACGCGAAATACAACATTGCATCGGGCCAAAAAGAAAACGGTAAACCACTATCCGTGATAATAGCTCTAACACAATTTAAAGAAGTTTGATTAAACCGCTCACTTAACCCATTTTGCTCAGGTGTGGACGTGTTAGTTAACTCATGAACAACTCCATTTTTACTACAATATGATTTGAAATTGTCATTTACAAATTCGGAACCATTATCCGTACGAATAGCTTTCAATTTTTTATTCAAACTACGTTCTGCCCGTGCAATGTGTCTCTCGAATACACCAAAAACCTGAGACTTATCCTTTAAAGGATAAACAGCAACCCTTTTAGAAAATCCATCAATAATGGACAAAAAGAACCTTTCCCCATTTTTACCAGTTACCTTAATTGGGCCCCAGACGTCCATAAATACTTTCTCTAACGGTGATTTAACACCATGAACATCGGATGATTTAAAAGACACACGGTTTTGTTTACTAATCCTACAAGGCTCACAAAAAAATTTCTTAAACTTAAGTTTAGGAAGGCCCCTTACCCCGTTCTTCTTGCTTGTATTTACAATAGTATCAGGACTTACATGCCCAAAACGAGCATGCCAATACCCAATTTCATTAACTTTTGCAAGAGAAGCTGAAGTATTTTATGAGTGCCCCCCATTCACTTTACTCCCCTTTTTAACTTTAGAAACATTAGGATATAAATAGTAAACACCGTCTTTAATTTTAGCAGTAAAAATATGTCTTTTATCTTTACCGAATACCGACACTCGACCCTTACCGCCAGTGTATGTGGCACCGTTCACATCTAATTTAGGACCCGATATTAAATTTTTCCGTAACTTTGGGGAATATAACACATCTTTTAAATACAATACATTTTTACCAAAATTCAACTTAACAGTTCCTTTAGCAGTAATAGGAAAACTAATACCATCGATCGCGACAAAAAGCTCCTCTCCTTCAACAGAAGTATAATGCTCAAAAAGCTCTAAATTTTTTAGAAAATGATTTGAAGCAGCGGTATCAAAAATAAAGCTGTCATCATCACTTAAATTACTAAAATTAGCTTGAGCTATGTAGTAGGAGGGGGGAGATTTGCATTTGTCACGACCGTTGGAGTTATACTTTAAATTTCTAGGTTTAAATTTAACATTACTATTCAAAAAACAGTTTTTCTTTAAGTGACCAATACGGCCACACTTAAAACAAGTTAAAGGTTTTTTACCTTTGTGCTGGACGTTGTATCTGAACACTGTTATTGGCATCTTTCTTAATATCACCTTCTCGAAGCTGTAGACGCGATTCCTCCGCTGTTAACTCGGACACAATACTCTGGAACTTGAACTGGTCGTTCTTCCAACGCAACAAATATTGCACTGCAGATTCAAACTTGGATGGTAGGTGTTGCAAGAGCTGGAAACAGCAGTACACATCCTCCATAGCATGACCAATTTCACGCAGCTGGTCCAGTATTCTTGATAACCGGGTTACAAAAGAATTCACCGTTTCATTCTCAGACATTCTACAATTAATGAACTCTGTAAACAGTCCCATATGATGAGCTCTTGAGTCTGATATAAAGGTCTTCTTCAAAGTCTCCCAGGCATCAATAGCACAATCACAATTTTCAATAATGCTTCTGACTTCAGGCGATGTATTCAGATAAATCGTTGACAATGCAACTCGACTACGAGATCTGAAATCTTCCACTTGTTTTGAAGTTATTCCGGCCTCAGCATCTTCAACAGGCAGTTTTTCTTTTTTACATATTATATTCCAGCAGTTTCTTTCAATTAAAATAAATTTAATGTCCTTGACCCACGTAATATAATTATTCATCCGTAATTTTTCAATCGTGGGGTTTAAACTCACTGCCATTTCAATTTCTTATCTTCAAACAATTAGAATGCCATAAAAACTATTATCAAAATTTTAAATGCTATGAGCTGACAACGAGCCAAATCGCTCATAACCACTTGTTGTGAAAAAAACAATTTCCACATATGTTAAATTTGCAGAGTTAGCAGTGCAGTGAAATGATAGTTGCTCAGCTCTAATAAGCTATAAAAAAGATAAATATATGTGGCATTCATTGAAGACAAAAGTTCAATTAAAACAGTTTATTAAAGTTGAAACAAAAAGATGAATAACATTAAATCAGCTGAAACAATTGTAGAATCTTGCTGACGAAAGGTTAAATACCCTTAAAATACTGCCATATAGAGTTCAAATAGAAAACGACTTTTCGCTGTGACATAACTAGATACACTAAACATATCACTGAAAATATCAAGTCACAAAAACGTAATTTACAATCATAATAAAACTAAACAGTTTATAATTATATTGAAATACCAGCTCATGACTTTGAGCTAAACTGAAAAAACATAAAAGCTTAAGAAATTAAGAGCTTCAGAAATTAAGAGCCTAAGAGAGTGATTACATATTTCCTACCTCCTTTTATAGTTGCGAAACGGATTCAAAGTAACAGCTACTTGATGCTGTAGAATAGGAACGCCTCCCATAACTATAGCAACACGACGCTGCGAGTCAACCGCCATCTATGGGCTAAGCAAAGAGACTCTGCAGTTGAAAAAATATTACATCTCCTCGCTAAGTAGCAAAATGAACAATCCGTAAAAGGATTTAAACATATTTTTCTTTAAGTTAATTTTAATAAAATATGCTTTTAAATATGAGGTAAGTAATTAAAGTTATTTCAAAAGACTTAAACATAAATATACTGATAAGGAATATAATTTTTAACTAAAAGTAATTATCAAGTTTTTTAATTTTAATATATCTTTAACTCAAATGGCAGTATCACAAAAGGTAATAGCACTAAACGCTATAATTCATTTAATTAATAACTTAAACTTTAAAGGTTATAAAGTGAATTTAAATTATATTTAAGTAGTGAATGAATTTAAATTTAAATTTGAGAATCAACACGGAAAGGGTACAAATTTTACAACAAGGCCCCCCACCGTGTTGATTCGACAAACACAAACGTCAGCAATTACAATATAAACTTTATTGGAAAAGAAATAAAAAAAATTCCTTGAATATTTAGTGACATGACGAGAGATTCACATATGTCTTCTACAGAATATACTTCACACAAAGCTAGAAGGTTTGTCAATCTTGTAAATCATAAGATAAGTCCAATAGTCCAACTCACAATTTCAAAAAAAGTAGCATTATCAGTATACTATACACATCTACTAAAAGAAAGAACAAGATATTAATACAGAGCAAATATGCACAGCATTTCAAGAAAACTTTTTTTCCCCCCATTCCCCATTGTCAAAATAAGAAAACGATGATATTCACAAGTATATGAAACATTTATATAACATACACAACCAATTACACGTGGCGCCACGAATTTCTCTCATACAAAAGTCAAACTAAACCATACATCACTACACAATGGAAAACGCAGGAAAAATCCACCAAGAAAAGGCATACATATCCCTCTAAAAAACATTTTTCAATTTCAAAAAAATTCAATATATATTATACGTTCAAAAATATTTTAAATTTACTCTATGTACATTTACTTAATAAATACCTTATTTACAAACTTAGACATATCACCTTTAGTAAGGGGCTTTGTGAAGGGATCGGCAAAGTTATCTTTAGTATTTACATATTTTAAATCAAACCGTTCCTCAAATAACCATTCACGGATGAAAAATAATTTTACATTAATATGTTTCGATTTGTTATTCTCTATAGGAGATCTCGTAAAATTAATAGCCGCTTGGTTATCAGCAAAAAGTATTGGTGGTTCATATGAAATAGAAATTAATTTAAAATCAATACAATCTCGTAATATATTATCAAACCACGTAATTCTTTAACTCCATCACACATGGAAACAAATTCGCTTTCCATGGTTGAAAGGCAAACACTTTTTTGCTTAAAAGTTTTCCAAGAAATAGGGCTATTATCCAAAAATAAAATTTGTCCCCCCATTGATACAAAGTCATCTCTATTCATCGCGAAATCAGCGTCAGAGAAAGCAGTTAAACATGGATTAAAACAATTCAAATTTAATTTCAAATCTCGAGTACACGAAACATACCCAAGTAATTTAATTAACCCATTCCAATGATTAAACCCCGGTGAATTTTGAAATTGACTGAATATATTAACTGCGTAGGCAATATCAGGTCGTGTCCTGTTTGCAATGAAAGATAAACATCCTAAGATATTCCGATATGGAAATTTAGACATTTCATCAATTTCATTTTGATTAATAGGACAATCTTTTTTCGAATACTTAATGCCTTTTACAATAGGTAATGAGCAATAAGGAATATTATAAGATTTAAACCTGTCATAAACTTCATTAATATATAATTCCTGAAAAATTTGTACTGAATCATTTTCATAATTAAATTCTACACCAAGTAATTTCTTGGTTTTACCTAAAATTTTTATATCAAATTTACATTTTAATAAATTAAGAATTTTGTCTATTTGAAATTGATTTTTACCAAACAAAACTAAATCATCTACATAAACTAATAAAACAATATAATTTTCAAAATAATATGAACAATTACACCAGTTAAATTTATTAAACCCTAAATCTAATAGTACTTTATTTAACTCATAATACCAGAGCCGACCACTTTGATGAAGGCCATATAACGCTTTGTCTAGTTTACAAACAAGATTTTCCCCTCTCTTTACAACATATCCTTTTGGCTGAGACATATAAATTTCTTCTTTTAAAGGTGCATAAAGATAAGCACATTTTATATCACATTGAACGTTATGCCATTTATAACATGAGACCAATAATGAAAAAAAGGAACGTATTACTGAGAAATTAACGACGGGTGAAAACGTCTCGTCATAAGTGTCCCCCTTTATCTGATGAAAGCCCTGGGCCACGAGCCTCGCTTTAAAGCGGGCAACGTTTCCTAGCTCATCTCTTTTAATGGCGTATACCCATCTATTTCCCAAAACTTTTTTCCCCTCCGGTAAATTAACTAGATGCCAAACTTTACGGGTTTTCGTATTATTTATCTCATCATCCATGGCATTTTTCCATTCAACACATTCTGAAGATTTAACGGCCTGATTATATGTTTTAGGTACAGGGATAACTAGTCATGATTTTTTATGAGTTAAACTTGAAGTTGGGTTATCTGAGTTTTGCCGATCAACCACCCCCTCGAACTTATTACTACTAGAGAAATCAAAAAAATTAGAGTCAAAAATTAAATTATTTTTATCACAATATTGTCTGACATCGTTCATCGATCTCAACCTAGTTTTAGTGTTGTCCGGGTAATAGAAGATGTCAACTCTGTCACTCATTTTTCTGGGTACGGGTTTTCTATTCCAAGTAATTGAAGAAAGAGGTTTAAGAGAAGATTTATCTACAGGAGTTTCATCGACGGGCTCGTCATTAGAATCATCGGGCTCACTTCCGAAAACAATGTCAACAGGATCGGAAGCTTGACAATCAACTGGACTTTCCGGAAGTAAGTCCAATTCCTCCAGTGAGGTGCCCATCACCGCTCCACTGCATTTACTAAATAGCTGATCAGAGAACGTTACGTTTATAGTTTCAACTATTTTATCCTCATCCTCCAACCAAATTTTATACCCCTTAGTCTTTAATGAATAACCTATTAGTACTCCCTTTTTAGCCTTAGGTTCAAGCTTATGGTTTCTATGCTGTTTTGGGATCCCTACATACGAAATTAACCCAAACGGCTTAAGGTGTCTTACGGATGGCTTAAACCCAGTATATAACTCAAAAGGAGTCTTAGTTTGTCCTCTGTGGATTAAACGGTTCCAAGTGTACGCGAAATACAACATTGCATCGGGCCAAAAAGAAAACGGTAAACCACTATCCGTGATAATAGCTCTAACACAATTTAAAGAAGTTTGATTAAACCGCTCACTTAACCCATTTTGCTCAGGTGTGGACGTGTTAGTTAACTCATGAACAACTCCATTTTTACTACAATATGATTTGAAATTGTCATTTACAAATTCGGAACCATTATCCGTACGAATAGCTTTCAATTTTTTATTCAAACTACGTTCTGCCCGTGCAATGTGTCTCTCGAATACACCAAAAACCTGAGACTTATCCTTTAAAGGATAAACAGCAACCCTTTTAGAAAATCCATCAATAATGGACAAAAAGAACCTTTCCCCATTTTTACCAGTTACCTTAATTGGGCCCCAGACGTCCATAAATACTTTCTCTAACGGTGATTTAACACCATGAACATCGGATGATTTAAAAGACACACGGTTTTGTTTACTAATCCTACAAGGCTCACAAAAAAATTTCTTAAACTTAAGTTTAGGAAGGCCCCTTACCCCGTTCTTCTTGCTTGTATTTACAATAGTATCAGGACTTACATGCCCAAAACGAGCATGCCAATACCCAATTTCATTAACTTTTGCAAGAGAAGCTGAAGTATTTTATGAGTGCCCCCCATTCACTTTACTCCCCTTTTTAACTTTAGAAACATTAGGATATAAATAGTAAACACCGTCTTTAATTTTAGCAGTAAAAATATGTCTTTTATCTTTACCGAATACCGACACTCGACCCTTACCGCCAGTGTATGTGGCACCGTTCACATCTAATTTAGGACCCGATATTAAATTTTTCCGTAACTTTGGGGAATATAACACATCTTTTAAATACAATACATTTTTACCAAAATTCAACTTAACAGTTCCTTTAGCAGTAATAGGAAAACTAATACCATCGATCGCGACAAAAAGCTCCTCTCCTTCAACAGAAGTATAATGCTCAAAAAGCTCTAAATTTTTTAGAAAATGATTTGAAGCAGCGGTATCAAAAATAAAGCTGTCATCATCACTTAAATTACTAAAATTAGCTTGAGCTATGTAGTAGGAGGGGGGAGATTTGCATTTGTCACGACCGTTGGAGTTATACTTTAAATTTCTAGGTTTAAATTTAACATTACTATTCAAAAAACAGTTTTTCTTTAAGTGACCAATACGGCCACACTTAAAACAAGTTAAAGGTTTTTTACCTTTGTGCTGGACGTTGTATCTGAACACTGTTATTGGCATCTTTCTTAATATCACCTTCTCGAAGCTGTAGACGCGATTCCTCCGCTGTTAACTCGGACACAATACTCTGGAACTTGAACTGGTCGTTCTTCCAACGCAACAAATATTGCACTGCAGATTCAAACTTGGATGGTAGGTGTTGCAAGAGCTGGAAACAGCAGTACACATCCTCCATAGCATGACCAATTTCACGCAGCTGGTCCAGTATTCTTGATAACCGGGTTACAAAAGAATTCACCGTTTCATTCTCAGACATTCTACAATTAATGAACTCTGTAAACAGTCCCATATGATGAGCTCTTGAGTCTGATATAAAGGTCTTCTTCAATGTCTCCCAGGCATCAATAGCACAATCACAATTTTCAATAATGCTTCTGACTTCAGGCGATGTATTCAGATAAATCGTTGACAATGCAACTCGACTACGAGATCTGAAATCTTCCACTTGTTTTGAAGTTATTCCGGCCTCAGCATCTTCAACAGGCAGTTTTTCTTTTTTACATATTATATTCCAGCAGTTTCTTTCAATTAAAATAAATTTAATGTCCTTGACCCACGTAATATAATTATTCATCCGTAATTTTTCAATCGTGGGGTTTAAACTCACTGCCATTTCAATTTCTTATCTTCAAACAATTAGAATGCCATAAAAACTATTATCAAAATTTTAAATGCTATGAGCTGACAACGAGCCAAATCGCTCATAACCACTTGTTGTGAAAAAAACAATTTCCACATATGTTAAATTTGCAGAGTTAGCAGTGCAGTGAAATGATAGTTGCTCAGCTCTAATAAGCTATAAAAAAGATAAATATATGTGGCATTCATTGAAGACAAAAGTTCAATTAAAACAGTTTATTAAAGTTGAAACAAAAAGATGAATAACATTAAATCAGCTGAAACAATTGTAGAATCTTGCTGACGAAAGGTTAAATACCCTTAAAATACTGCCATATAGAGTTCAAATAGAAAACGACTTTTCGCTGTGACATAACTAGATACACTAAACATATCACTGAAAATATCAAGTCACAAAAACGTAATTTACAATCATAATAAAACTAAACAGTTTATAATTATATTGAAATACCAGCTCATGACTTTGAGCTAAACTGAAAAAACATAAAAGCTTAAGAAATTAAGAGCTTCAGAAATTAAGAGCCTAAGAGAGTGATTACATATTTCCTACCTCCTTTTATAGTTGCGAAACGGATTCAAGGTAACAGCTACTTGATGCTGTAGAATAGGAACGCCTCCCATAACTATAGCAACACGACGCTGCGAGTCAACCGCCATCTATGGGCTAAGCAAAGAGACTCTGCAGTTGAAAAAATATTACATCTCCTCGCTAAGTAGCAAAATGAACAATCCGTAAAAGGATTTAAACATATTTTTCTTTAAGTTAATTTTAATAAAATATGCTTTTAAATATGAGGTAAGTAATTAAAGTTATTTCAAAAGACTTAAACATAAATATACTGATAAGGAATATAATTTTTAACTAAAAGTAATTATCAAGTTTTTTAATTTTAATATATCTTTAACTCAAATGGCAGTATCACAAAAGGTAATAGCACTAAACGCTATAATTCATTTAATTAATAACTTAAACTTTAAAGGTTATAAAGTGAATTTAAATTATATTTAAGTAGTGAATGAATTTAAATTTAAATTTGAGAATCAACACGGAAAGGGTACAAATTTTACAACAAGGCCCCCCACCGTGTTGATTCGACAAACACAAACGTCAGCAATTACAATATAAACTTTATTGGAAAAGAAATAAAAAAAATTCCTTGAATATTTAGTGACATGACGAGAGATTCACATATGTCTTCTACAGAATATACTTCACACAAAGCTAGAAGGTTTGTCAATCTTGTAAATCATAAGATAAGTCCAATAGTCCAACTCACAATTTCAAAAAAAGTAGCATTATCAGTATACTATACACATCTACTAAAAGAAAGAACAAGATATTAATACAGAGCAAATATGCACAGCATTTCAAGAAAACTTTTTTTTCCCCCATTCCCCATTGTCAAAATAAGAAAACGATGATATTCACAAGTATATGAAACATTTATATAACATACACAACCAATTACACGTGGCGCCACGAATTTCTCTCATACAAAAGTCAAACTAAACCATACATCACTACACAATGGAAAACGCAGGAAAAATCCACCAAGAAAAGGCATACATATCCCTCTAAAAAACATTTTTCAATTTCAAAAAAATTCAATATATATTATACGTTCAAAAATATTTTAAATTTACTCTATGTACATTTACTTAATAAATACCTTATTTACAAACTTAGACATATCACCTTTAGTAAGGGGCTTTGTGAAGGGATCGGCAAAGTTATCTTTAGTATTTACATATTTTAAATCAAACCGTTCCTCAAATAACCATTCACGGATGAAAAATAATTTTACATTAATATGTTTCGATTTGTTATTCTCTATAGGAGATCTCGTAAAATTAATAGCCGCTTGGTTATCAGCAAAAAGTATTGGTGGTTCATATGAAATAGAAATTAATTTAAAATCAATACAATCTCGTAATATATTATCAAACCACGTAATTCTTTAACTCCATCACACATGGAAACAAATTCGCTTTCCATGGTTGAAAGGCAAACACTTTTTTGCTTAAAAGTTTTCCAAGAAATAGGGCTATTATCCAAAAATAAAATTTGTCCCCCCATTGATACAAAGTCATCTCTATTCATCGCGAAATCAGCGTCAGAGAAAGCAGTTAAACATGGATTAAAACAATTCAAATTTAATTTCAAATCTCGAGTACACGAAACATACCCAAGTAATTTAATTAACCCATTCCAATGATTAAACCCCGGTGAATTTTGAAATTGACTGAATATATTAACTGCGTAGGCAATATCAGGTCGTGTCCTGTTTGCAATGAAAGATAAACATCCTAAGATATTCCGATATGGAAATTTAGACATTTCATCAATTTCATTTTGATTAATAGGACAATCTTTTTTCGAATACTTAATGCCTTTTACAATAGGTAATGAGCAATAAGGAATATTATAAGATTTAAACCTGTCATAAACTTCATTAATATATAATTCCTGAAAAATTTGTACTGAATCATTTTCATAATTAAATTCTACACCAAGTAATTTCTTGGTTTTACCTAAAATTTTTATATCAAATTTACATTTTAATAAATTAAGAATTTTGTCTATTTGAAATTGATTTTTACCAAACAAAACTAAATCATCTACATAAACTAATAAAACAATATAATTTTCAAAATAATATGAACAATTACACCAGTTAAATTTATTAAACCCTAAATCTAATAGTACTTTATTTAACTCATAATACCAGAGCCGACCACTTTGATGAAGGCCATATAACGCTTTGTCTAGTTTACAAACAAGATTTTCCCCTCTCTTTACAACATATCCTTTTGGCTGAGACATATAAATTTCTTCTTTTAAAGGTGCATAAAGATAAGCACATTTTATATCACATTGAACGTTATGCCATTTATAACATGAGACCAATAATGAAAAAAAGGAACGTATTACTGAGAAATTAACGACGGGTGAAAACGTCTCGTCATAAGTGTCCCCCTTTATCTGATGAAAGCCCTGGGCCACGAGCCTCGCTTTAAAGCGGGCAACGTTTCCTAGCTCATCTCTTTTAATGGCGTATACCCATCTATTTCCCAAAACTTTTTTCCCCTCCGGTAAATTAACTAGATGCCAAACTTTACGGGTTTTCGTATTATTTATCTCATCATCCATGGCATTTTTCCATTCAACACATTCTGAAGATTTAACGGCCTGATTATATGTTTTAGGTACAGGGATAACTAGTCATGATTTTTTATGAGTTAAACTTGAAGTTGGGTTATCTGAGTTTTGCCGATCAACCACCCCCTCGAACTTATTACTACTAGAGAAATCAAAAAAATTAGAGTCAAAAATTAAATTATTTTTATCACAATATTGTCTGACATCGTTCATCGATCTCAACCTAGTTTTAGTGTTGTCCGGGTAATAGAAGATGTCAACTCTGTCACTCATTTTTCTGGGTACGGGTTTTCTATTCCAAGTAATTGAAGAAAGAGGTTTAAGAGAAGATTTATCTACAGGAGTTTCATCGACGGGCTCGTCATTAGAATCATCGGGCTCACTTCCGAAAACAATGTCAACAGGATCGGAAGCTTGACAATCAACTGGACTTTCCGGAAGTAAGTCCAATTCCTCCAGTGAGGTGCCCATCACCGCTCCACTGCATTTACTAAATAGCTGATCAGAGAACGTTACGTTTATAGTTTCAACTATTTTATCCTCATCCTCCAACCAAATTTTATACCCCTTAGTCTTTAATGAATAACCTATTAGTACTCCCTTTTTAGCCTTAGGTTCAAGCTTATGGTTTCTATGCTGTTTTGGGATCCCTACATACGAAATTAACCCAAACGGCTTAAGGTGTCTTACGGATGGCTTAAACCCAGTATATAACTCAAAAGGAGTCTTAGTTTGTCCTCTGTGGATTAAACGGTTCCAAGTGTACGCGAAATACAACATTGCATCGGGCCAAAAAGAAAACGGTAAACCACTATCCGTGATAATAGCTCTAACACAATTTAAAGAAGTTTGATTAAACCGCTCACTTAACCCATTTTGCTCAGGTGTGGACGTGTTAGTTAACTCATGAACAACTCCATTTTTACTACAATATGATTTGAAATTGTCATTTACAAATTCGGAACCATTATCCGTACGAATAGCTTTCAATTTTTTATTCAAACTACGTTCTGCCCGTGCAATGTGTCTCTCGAATACACCAAAAACCTGAGACTTATCCTTTAAAGGATAAACAGCAACCCTTTTAGAAAATCCATCAATAATGGACAAAAAGAACCTTTCCCCATTTTTACCAGTTACCTTAATTGGGCCCCAGACGTCCATAAATACTTTCTCTAACGGTGATTTAACACCATGAACATCGGATGATTTAAAAGACACACGGTTTTGTTTACTAATCCTACAAGGCTCACAAAAAAATTTCTTAAACTTAAGTTTAGGAAGGCCCCTTACCCCGTTCTTCTTGCTTGTATTTACAATAGTATCAGGACTTACATGCCCAAAACGAGCATGCCAATACCCAATTTCATTAACTTTTGCAAGAGAAGCTGAAGTATTTTATGAGTGCCCCCCATTCACTTTACTCCCCTTTTTAACTTTAGAAACATTAGGATATAAATAGTAAACACCGTCTTTAATTTTAGCAGTAAAAATATGTCTTTTATCTTTACCGAATACCGACACTCGACCCTTACCGCCAGTGTATGTGGCACCGTTCACATCTAATTTAGGACCCGATATTAAATTTTTCCGTAACTTTGGGGAATATAACACATCTTTTAAATACAATACATTTTTACCAAAATTCAACTTAACAGTTCCTTTAGCAGTAATAGGAAAACTAATACCATCGATCGCGACAAAAAGCTCCTCTCCTTCAACAGAAGTATAATGCTCAAAAAGCTCTAAATTTTTTAGAAAATGATTTGAAGCAGCGGTATCAAAAATAAAGCTGTCATCATCACTTAAATTACTAAAATTAGCTTGAGCTATGTAGTAGGAGGGGGGAGATTTGCATTTGTCACGACCGTTGGAGTTATACTTTAAATTTCTAGGTTTAAATTTAACATTACTATTCAAAAAACAGTTTTTCTTTAAGTGACCAATACGGCCACACTTAAAACAAGTTAAAGGTTTTTTACCTTTGTGCTGGACGTTCTGTATCTGAACACTGTTATTGGCATCTTTCTTAATATCACCTTCTCGAAGCTGTAGACGCGATTCCTCCGCTGTTAACTCGGACACAATACTCTGGAACTTGAACTGGTCGTTCTTCCAACGCAACAAATATTGCACTGCAGATTCAAACTTGGATGGTAGGTGTTGCAAGAGCTGGAAACAGCAGTACACATCCTCCATAGCATGACCAATTTCACGCAGCTGGTCCAGTATTCTTGATAACCGGGTTACAAAAGAATTCACCGTTTCATTCTCAGACATTCTACAATTAATGAACTCTGTAAACAGTCCCATATGATGAGCTCTTGAGTCTGATATAAAAGTCTTCTTCAAAGTCTCCCAGGCATCAATAGCACAATCACAATTTTCAATAATGCTTCTGACTTCAGGCGATGTATTCAGATAAATCGTTGACAATGCAACTCGACTACGAGATCTGAAATCTTCCACTTGTTTTGAAGTTATTCCGGCCTCAGCATCTTCAACAGGCAGTTTTTCTTTTTTACATATTATATTCCAGCAGTTTCTTTCAATTAAAATAAATTTAATGTCCTTGACCCACGTAATATAATTATTCATCCGTAATTTTTCAATCGTGGGGTTTAAACTCACTGCCATTTCAATTTCTTATCTTCAAACAATTAGAATGCCATAAAAACTATTATCAAAATTTTAAATGCTATGAGCTGACAACGAGCCAAATCGCTCATAACCACTTGTTGTGAAAAAAACAATTTCCACATATGTTAAATTTGCAGAGTTAGCAGTGCAGTGAAATGATAGTTGCTCAGCTCTAATAAGCTATAAAAAAGATAAATATATGTGGCATTCATTGAAGACAAAAGTTCAATTAAAACAGTTTATTAAAGTTGAAACAAAAAGATGAATAACATTAAATCAGCTGAAACAATTGTAGAATCTTGCTGACGAAAGGTTAAATACCCTTAAAATACTGCCATATAGAGTTCAAATAGAAAACGACTTTTCGCTGTGACATAACTAGATACACTAAACATATCACTGAAAATATCAAGTCACAAAAACGTAATTTACAATCATAATAAAACTAAACAGTTTATAATTATATTGAAATACCAGCTCATGACTTTGAGCTAAACTGAAAAAACATAAAAGCTTAAGAAATTAAGAGCTTCAGAAATTAAGAGCCTAAGAGAGTGATTACATATTTCCTACCTCCTTTTATAGTTGCGAAACGGATTCAAAGTAACAGCTACTTGATGCTGTAGAATAGGAACGCCTCCCATAACTATAGCAACACGACGCTGCGAGTCAACCGCCATCTATGGGCTAAGCAAAGAGACTCTGCAGTTGAAAAAATATTACATCTCCTCGCTAAGTAGCGAAATGAACAATCCGTAAAAGGATTTAAACATATTTTTCTTTAAGTTAATTTTAATAAAATATGCTTTTAAATATGAGGTAAGTAATTAAAGTTATTTCAAAAGACTTAAACATAAATATACTGATAAGGAATATAATTTTTAACTAAAAGTAATTATCAAGTTTTTTAATTTTAATATATCTTTAACTCAAATGGCAGTATCACAAAAGGTAATAGCACTAAACGCTATAATTCATTTAATTAATAACTTAAACTTTAAAGGTTATAAAGTGAATTTAAATTATATTTAAGTAGTGAATGAATTTAAGTTTAAATTTGAGAATCAACACGGAAAGGGTACAAATTTTACAACAATTCCTTCCCTGACCCTTCGTGCCCCCTAAAAAAAAAACATTTCTGATCCGCTAAAAACTCGCACCGGGTCCCCACTGCCTTCGGCAGCGTAGTCCCGTGCGCGCTGCGCGCGCGTTTTCCTTCCCTGAGCCTTCGTGCCCTCTAAAAAAAAAAATCATTTCTGATCGGGAAA
This sequence comes from Salticus scenicus, assembly GCA_963930645.1. Lineage (NCBI taxonomy): Eukaryota > Metazoa > Arthropoda > Arachnida > Araneae > Salticidae > Salticus > Salticus scenicus. Next base: position 7,577,702 of record OZ005649.1, on the reverse strand, counting down.
AAACTCGCACCGGGTCCCCACTGCCTTCGGCAGCGCAGTCGCGTGCGCGCTGCGCGCACACAAGTTAAGGTATACGCGCGCGGTGCACGCCTATTTCTTCTCCACCTTTTCAGGCCCTCTTAATTAACCTACGTATACCAATTTTGAACGATCTAACTCATTTGGCTGAGATGCAAAAGAAAACGTAATCAGGACGCCTCAAAACGTGTAAATCTGGTGAAAACTTTCGATAATTTAAAAGAACTTTAAAATATCTTTCGAATGATGTATTAAAAATAATTGAATCATAATTAGAAATTGAAATATTGAAATTTGAAAATATTAGAGCGCCATCTGGCGGTACAAATATCTGTATTCCACTGTTTGATTCAAATTCAAAAAGCTTTTTAATGATGTCTTACTTATGAAATTATTTTAATTAGTAGCTGAGATACAAAAGAAAACTAATTCAGGAGACCTCAAAACGTGTAAATCTGGTGAAAACTTTCGATAATTTAAAAGAACTTTAAAATATCTTTCGAATGATGTATTAAAAATAATTTAATCATAATTAGAAATTGAAATATTGAAATTTGAAAAAATTACAGCGCCATCTAGCGGTAGAAATTTCTGTATTCCACTGTTCGATTCCAAATCAAAAAAGCTTTCTAATGATGTATTACATATGAAATTATTATAATTAGTATCTGAGATACAAAAGAAAACTCATTCGGGAGACCTCAAAACGTGTAAATCTGGTGAAAACTTTCGATAATATAAAAGAACTTTAAAATATCTTTCGAATTAAGTATTAAATATAATTTAATCATAATTAGAAATTGTAATATTGAAATTTGAAAATATTACAACGCCATAAAAGAAAACTGATTCAGGAGACCTCAAAACGTGTAATTCTGGTGAAAACTTTCGATAATTTAAAAGAACTTTAAAATATCTTTCGAATTGTTATGGTGAATTTCGAATTTCTACAAAAACAATATTTTTTAAATTTTAATATTTTAAATTTTACCAGAACTGTTTCATTTTTATTCAACACTTGTATACTTTTACAAAACTATATTTTTTTAAACCCTTAGTACAGAAAACTAAAATTTTTTTTAATTTATGAATTTTACAAAAACTATACCTTTTTATAATTTTTTAAATGTCAGAAAACTAATTTTTTTTTTAATTTTATCAATTCTACAAAACTATATGTTTCTATATTTTTTTTTTAAACGTTACACGAACGGTTTAATTTTATTTAAAAAAAAAACTTTTATATATATTCTTAGTTTTTTTTATTCAAAAACTGTGTGTAATTGCCCCTCAGAATTTTCTTAGCTTATTTACGAAAACAAGATAGTCGGTTGGAATGGAATGACCGTTATATTGTTTTTACTTCGAGGGAAAGGAAGAGTCTTTGCCCACAGATGGTGTTGACAACAGTGTCGCAGAGATTTCCATTTTCTGGGAAAAACAAGCGTAAGGGAGCTATAGGAATTTGTTCGTGGGTGGTTAGTACATCTTTCGCATGATTTTTGGTTTTTTCGGGAACTCAAGAATGCTATCTTGCTCGTAAAAAGGGCAGAGGAGTTGGGTAACTTTAAACTTTAATGTTATCTGTCGATTACATAATTTCTCGTCCCATGACACGGGGATTTCAGTAAATCTGTCAAGTTCAAAAAAGGGTAATACTGGAATTTTGTTATAATTGCCATATGTCTTTTCCTTCGCGACTCTGGGGTCGGAGAAAATTTTTTTTTCTTCTTTATTTCATCCGTGTGGGGTGAAGTGGGCACGCCTTGACAGGGGCTCCGTGGCCAATGTTCGCGTTACTAGGAGGAGTTTTTTGAATAGGTTATTTTTCATTGGCGAATGAATAATTTAGAGAGCTGTGTTGGCAACACTGACCCGAATACTCTTCCCTTTTTGGGTGGTAAAATTTTAGCATTCAACGTTAGGATAGAGATACAAGAGGACATGTAGCGAGGCGGCTCATAAAAGGAAGGGGAGCTCGCGGGCTCCCCAGAAGATGGCAGAAGGTTTTGAGTATTCGAGCTGCATGGTCGCCCCTTCATACTTCTCCCGGAGGCCCGATGTTAGGCCTAGAAATCGACGTAGCATAGACGCACTTCCTGTGCGTGGCCGCTAAAGACATTTAGCCTATTCGCCTACCTGCTGCTAGAATTTGGTTCTGGAGATGACATGCAGAAAGATTTTGGCTGGCTAGGAGAGAAGAACTGATTTTTAATCGCTCCGGTCTACCGGCGGTAGGAACAACTTGACCCGGCAAGGGCTGTCGGGATGGGGCTACTAATGAAAATCTCAAGACGGCGGTGTATACCTCGTAGGGTACATGAAGACTAGAGAATATTCTTATAGGAGGCTAATCGGAATAGCGTCGGGCAGCAGTGAAGAGAAACTCTCTCCTTTGGTACTGATTTGTGAACCCGTTTGTCGTTGGTATTTATCATTTATACGTCTTTACAGTGCCTACCACCTAGGTCGTTGAAGCCCTACTAAAGGGGGGAGGCCTGGGAGGCACCCGGACTACCATGAGTGCGACTTCTCCGGACCTCGTGAATACATTTTACCTCAGCGAGAAAGACTCCGACTAAATTTCGTATCATATCCCCAGCGTGGTTTGCCACCGGTTAGCGCTTCTACAATGATCCCTGAAAGCGAGAAAAACCTACCTCTAGAGTCCTTATCCGACCATTGGTTATCCTCCTGTGTACGCCCTCGCAAAGACCTCTAAAAGCCCCTGCCTATGACGAGCAGCCGAAATGTACATCTCTTCGGACAGAGTCCCCACTCCTGGAGAAGCCTTCCTTGAAATGTAAGTCCATTAAAATTTATATAATATGAATACATTATGTGGTGGTATTGAAACTGGAATTTGTAGGTTTTCTGAATTTGTAAGTTTTGTTCTATTTTTCTAGTATTCTATACCTTGTTGAGTATTAACTTATAATCTAAAATGTTTAAATACTAATCCCAGGATTGTTGAAGTTAATTAAAGGGGTTTATATATATATATAAAGAAGTAGAAACAATTTTGTGAAAATTATGTACTAAAAAAATTCTTGTTTATTAACTAATAACTGTGTAGTTTTACTTTGTCATTAAATAAGAGTTTATTTCTTATAAAATATGTAATAAAATTTTATGGATATAATTATTTTTATTTATTTATTTTATTTGAAAGAGGTTCTCTAATTCATTAATTAAAGAAAAGAATTCTTGGGTAAGGTTCAAATAAAAACAAAAAAAAAGAAGAAAAAAAGGGGTAGAAACCTTATAGTAGATAAAGAATTTATGAAGTTAGTAACTTTGCACAAGAAAAAGTTTTATTTAATACTCAGTGATGGCGGTGTCCTCTTGTTAATTTTGTACATGTTTAATGAATAATTAAGCACATAATTAAACACAAAATAATCTAATAGCTCAGAGAAGCCATGAAAATTGAATAGTAAAACTTTAATATAGCTTAAATGTAGCTGATAATGATTACCATATATATAATTAAAAAATTGTTAGCAAGTAAATATACAGGTGTCTCGAACACAAATATGATCAGGAATCTGGTTAGTGAGTTAGTTCAGTCTTCTGATCTGGAATTGTGTTTTGACTGCTAATTGTAATATCAAAAAGAAAAGAGTCAAGTTAACTATTTAGACTAAGAGAATTGGGGGTATTAACAAAGTAAAAGTAATGTTTTTGTTGTTAGCAATTCCAGAGGAAGACTGAAGTAACATTTTTCTTTTCAGGTCCAGGAGTTATGAAGAAATAAAAATTTATATTTATCTTTATTTTTATTTTTATTTTTATTTGATTGAAGTACTACCCGATTCCTGTTGATAATTTAAATACTTAAATAGATTAAAGAAGTGAATTTTTTTTCATACATGTTCAGTTTCCTTCAAGATAGGTAATAATTGGACATTGCTATCACTGGTGTTTTTACCTGGGTCTAAAATTGCAATTACACAACGCGGTTTTATTTTAGTTATTATTAAAGAAAATAATTCATTGATTTTTTGAATATTCAATCTGAGGAGTAAAGAGTTCGAAATTTTCTTTATTTCACTATACGTACAAAAGTATAATAAATTCTGATGCTTTCTTTATTAAATGGTAGGGATATGAACTTGCTTGGATATAGATCTGTATGATTAAAATTGTTTTGGTAATTTAGTAGAAAACCAGGGTAAACCCTGTACTGTAACCTTTTGGCCTTACGTCAGAAAACATAGATATATTAAATTACTTGTAAAAATAATAAGTTAGAATTAAATTTATACACGAGTTTTTTGTTGTTTACTTCTTTATTTAATTTTGTAATCTTTTATATACAAAAAAAAAAGTTGTAATCTGTTGAATCTTAATATTTAGTAATTTGATAAATTTTATTTGAAATTAAAATTATTATTTGTAAGGATAAAAAAAAAAAAAAATCCAGGCAGAGTTCAATTTACTAGTGTAGACAAAACTTGATAGTTTATCTAATTCAGAAAGAGTAAATAGTTTTTGTTTAAAGAAAGCATCAATTTTAAGAAAAGGAAAGAGAAAAACCATTATAACGATTAAAGTAACTTAGTAGTATGAGGAAAATTTATATATGTAAAAGATAAAAAGATTAAATTTAAAAATAATGGTGAGAAAAACAAATTAACCTTTCACACTATTATAGAATGATGTATTAAAAATAATTTAATCATAATTAGAAATTGAAATATTGAAATTTGAAAATATTACAGCGCCATAAAAGAACACTGATTCAGGAGACCTCAAAACGTGTAAATCTGTTGAAAACTTTGAATTATGTAAAAGAACTTTAAAATATCTTTCGTATGATGCATAAAAAATAAATTAATCGTAATTAGAAATTGAAATACGCGTATTAGAATATTTCAAAAATGTCCGGCGTGTAAAGATAAAATTTAATTTGCAATTAAAATGTAAATCTTTTGTTTATTGACCAAAATCGATGAAATTTGAAATGCAAGTTTGTTTTGTGGTGTAAATATTATATACTAAATAAAATGTGTAAAATTTGAAAAATTGAAGAAAATAGAAAATTGCAATTTTTAAGCGCAGTACGAAACACGTGACTTCACTAAATACCAGATGTGTTTCCGTTGAAGACTGCTGTAGACGAAAAGTCTGCAAAGCTAAGATTCTTGTGATTTGTTGCCAATATTTTTTTATAGTTAGTTAATTTTAAAAAATCTAATTGTCCGATCGATAAGCCGTTTAAACCATCGGTTTAAGAAAAAAAAGCCCTTTCCAATGGTATCTTGTTTGTAACAATACGACTGATATTTCTAATTTATTTTCAACCTTTTCCGTAAAAATGTCGCTTTTTAAGCATTCATATGCTCCAATAGGTTGCTGTGTTTGGCCCTTTATCGCTATTTTGGCATTTAAAATATCAGTTCGACAAATTATCATTATTATTAGGTAACATGACAGTCCTATGACCGAAATAAATTGTTTTTAAAATAATTTTACACATATTTCACATTTTAATAAATAATAAAATACCCTTTTTTTCATCGTTTCCCAACAAAGTTTAAAAGTGTTTATAAAAGAAAATTTAAACTTTTAAAGAGCTAAATTTAACAACAAATAATAATTTTTTCAACTATTTTTAAGCATTTTGTCGGTTAAAGTTCAACTACACGAAATAAAAAAGAAGTAAAATCAAAATCAAAATGATTTAGAACAAAAGAATATTGAACTCCATACTTAAACAAAAACATTGGCGCTTACGGCTTATGCAAAGAACAATCTCCAAACCGTTGCCATAGGAATTTACTGAAAATAAGCTGTTACCAAGGGAATCACCGAATACGCAGGTGCAAGGAGAGCATGTCACATGACTCATCTTGGACCTTCTCAAGGGTTACCATTTATCACTCTACTTTATATATCTCGTTGGTTAAATCTGGCAATTTCATAAAGCTCAAATAAAACCATAGACACAGTAATTTGTATAATGTAGCATCACTATACGCAAGCGAAGTGATGACGTCACTGTCTGTCCATGGAGCCATGGAAAAGATTTTCTATGTTAATCGTCCATTGGATATTTTGTAAAAAATTATTAAAAAATAACGGAAATTATCTGCCGATTTTAATTCCGATATTTGGGTATAGTTATATATAAGTTACTGTCTACATGTGTTTGATTGAGTTATTTTTTCTGTAAAATTTTAATTTAAAATCACAAAACTCCAGAAAAAAAAAATGGCAAACTTCCAGTTTTGAATGTAAACATAAACATTTCATTTCAAAGGGTGATATTTAAAAAATAAATATTCAACTAATATACTAAATAAAAGGAAAATGGATTTGTTACTAACTGCTGCATGTATAAGTAGACGATACGGAAAAAATTCCGATTTCCGTTTTTTGCTGAATTTACATGTTTTGAGCTTTCTTTACGTTTCAATTAACTGAAATTGGCTACTTATTTTTTTTTTTTTTTTTTTTAAGTGTCTTTATTGCTAGCTTTTATGGGTAGAAGATACATAAAAACTTTTGATTTCCGGTTTTCGATGAATTTACACGTTTTGAGATTTCCTTGCATTTTAATTAAGTGAAATTGACTACTTATTTTTATTTTTTAAAAAGTGGATTTATTATTTTTTCCTCTGCACATATAAATAGAAAATATAAGATTCAGAAAAGTTTTAGATTTTCGTTTTTCGATAAAGTTAAACGTTTTGAAATTTCCCGAACTCAGTTCGACCATTTTTTAAAAATATTCTTTATTTTTTTTTTTTGTTCAAACACTGTACTTTATGAACCAATCGAATTAATTTAACAGAATTTGATACTTGGTTGGGCCTTGGTTTGACATGGTACCTATTAGCTTCTGGGCTGTAACACGCAACAAGGGGCGTTTTCCCGTTGCGATTTTCTCTTATTTCAGGAAAGGCTAACATCTACAGAGAGAAATAGATATAGTGAATATCTGCAAACAATTGCCGCAGCTGTGTTGCAATTGCATTCCGTTTAGGACAAGGCATTAACTTCGCTTTGCCTCGCTTTGCAAAAAAAAAAAAAAAAATGGTCGAGTTTCGACCACTGGGCGATACTAGTTCTAATAAATATATGAAAAGAAATGGGATAAGTTTTCATAAATAAGTTGTATTCAAATAATTTATGAAAAAATATAAATTTTATAATCAGTTGCTTTGTTATTATTATGGAACAATTACTGTCTTCATATTTAGTGGAATGCTTTTTTAAATTTTAATATTTTATATTAGTAAGTAATGTGGAATTCACAAAATTCTTTTAAATGTAGTTAGCAGTTGCGGAAATTTTAATATATAACTAGTATGTGTTGACCACCACAAGACTTTCTTCTATATATAATTCTATACAAATTTACTCAATACAAATTATTTATTAAATTATAATTTATTAAAATTATTTTTCATGATGAATGCAGACGATTTTTATCTCCAAGAAGTATAATAATAAATACCCATAGAAAGAAAGTCAGTTTTGTGCAGACATGAGTATAGAGTATAGTAAAAAATAAAAAAAAGAGAAAGGAAAAAGGAAAAAGGAAAGAAAGAAAGAAAAAAAAAAATGGGTATTTGAAGTTTTTCATTCTCTTTTGGTACATAAATTTTATTTGCTAAATTATCTTTGTCTATTCCCGTGTATGTTCACTCGGGAAATGATATCCATAAGAGAGTAAAATGGCCGTCTTTTCCCGAGTAAAATGGTATCACTTTTCCCCCTCCAATCATCAATCTATGTCTTATTACTATATCTATGGTTAAAATATTATAAGTTTGCGCCGTCATTCTTTATGGTCATGCTTTAGTCTTGTCGATGACTTTCGTGTCCACTTTCATACTGAGCTTTTGAACCTTGTTTATAAAAATGTCTGCTGATATATACTGAAATCATTTTAACATTCTTCATAATGATGTCCATCTCATACATCACGTTTGATACATTTATATGCTATAGAAGCCGATATATAGTCTTTCTATATGCTGTGAAAATTGTAGCATATATAACAAGGGCACATCTCTGTCGATATACATCCAAACTAAATTAGCTCAGTTTTTCATAATGGCCCTCTCACATATCAAAATTTATGCAATTACACACTACAGAAGCTGAGATATAGACATTTCAAATTTCTGGACATTCAGCGCTAATTTTGAGCGATTTACATGGCTAAAAGTTCACAGACATGAATTTATGTCACGATCTAACTAAATATATATTTGCATGAAATTTCGTGCATTAATTCTTGAGCTAGAGCGGCCTCATTTTATTTTATTTTTATTTTTTCATACACAAAATATATAAATATACAGACAGAGGAACGTTTTCTAAAATAGACTAAATCTCTTTCGGGATAACTGAAAACGTGTGAATTCATTGGAAATCTTAAGACAACACATTTTACAAACATAATATTTCTTCTTTATATATATACAGTCCCTCAAAAAAATAAGTGAACGCGAAACCTTAGTACGGATGATTATTAGTATTTTTTTTTAAATCACTTTCAAATTAATTAATTATATTTCCGATAAATTTTCGATTTCGATCCATTGTAAAACTGGCGACAATGTTTATATTTAGTGTAGATTCTTTACTGTTTTCCCTATTCGACTTACCCATATTCAAGAATTCTGTTTTCACATTCTGAAAGTTCCAAACTGTTAAATTGAGATAATTTTTTTTTTTTTTTAATAATATTTTTTTAATTGTTATAATTTATTTTGAAACTTCAAAATACGAATTTTGAATATGTGAAATTTTTCATTTTGCAACTTCAAAATAAAATATTAAAAATTTAAAAAATACATTTTTAGGAAAGATCTGTCAGTTGGGAATATTCAAAATGTGTGAAAATTTTCAAGATTGATGTGTGTGATCTGAAGCAACAAATTACAGATTTAAATAAATTGATTGGACTTTGAAAAACGAAAATGACATTTTGAATAAAGAAAACAACAAAAAAATTTAAGAAGTAGGAAAAATTCAAAATTTGTCTAGAAAGGATTGATTATTAATTAATTAATTAATTAATTAATTAATTTTCAAAAATGATGAAATTTATAAAATCTAAAAATTATGAAATGTCAATTGTAAATTGTATTTCAAATTTTAAATTGTTTTAAAAAACAACATTAGAATTTCAATACGTATATTTAGAGATCAATTTATTTTAAAAGACGACAATTTATATACAATTAATTAAAAAAATAAAAACTGATAAGTTTTGAATATCAACTCTGTGTGATTTGATAAATATAGATCATGATAATTTTTGATAATTTTTGAAATTATATCTGATGCATTTTTTAAAAGTAAATTGCATTTCAAATTTTAAAAATTTAATAAAATTATTTTAATAAAATGAGTTAAAGTAAAAAAAAAGATTTTTCTTAAGGTTTTTTTAATATTGACTCATTCTTTGGCATTCTGAGAAAGGTTTCGCGTACAGTTAATTATTTGACTGACTGTATATATACATAAAATAATAATGATGCAATAATAATGATAATAAATCTCCTTAAGTAAAAAGTCTTTGGCAAGATTAAAACAGATATATAGTGTATACAAAAAAAAAAAAAAAAAAAAAAAAAAATAGAAGGGGCAGAAAAAAAACTAGTTTACCTACCATTTTCTTCATCTCATTAGATAGAATAGACCACCAGACATATATGCAATATGCTTATTTTTTCTTTTCCAAACAGACTTTTCTATAAAAGCCTGCTTATTTTTGGTAATTACGCCTACATCCTATTTTGACTGAACTTATCCTATAAAAAATATTTATTTTTCTATTTCCCTTCTCCCGCGATTTCAAGAACGAACTTTTCTAAATACTCTAATAACGAGTTCCAATATAAACAAGAGAAATAAGCATTTAAATCTGTAGTTGGTTGAGTGGGTTATTGAACTTAATAATAATAATAATTGTTACGCTTGCATGCGTTAACACCGCGCCACCTATAATTGTATTCTTCGTAAAGAACTTTGAAGTGAAGCGAAAAGAGTTTGTGTTGTGAAGTAAAGTGTGTGTGTGTGTTCGGCGACCGCAGAATGTGGCGTCGAGAAATAAATAAATTATCAGTGATTAAAGTGTATTCGTGTTTTAAATAAGCATAAATTGCCTTTACATGGCCCGTCGAGCCACAGGACCAGTTAAAAAGAAAGAGTAATTACAAGTTTGTTTATTTAATTTCATTGTGAGAAAAATAAGTTTCGGTTTCGTAATCGATCGATGAAACAAAAAGTTTTGTTTTAATCATAGAGGAAAAAAAAAATGTTTATATCGACGGATGGATTTTTTTTAAGTGAAACTTAAAATATAAAAGTGAACGAAAGAAAAAAAAAAAAAAGTGAAGTGATAGTTTAATTAAGAGGAACAAGATTAATAGTGTTTTTTTGTTCTCAAGTGGAATACAGCGATCTGAGGTAAGAGCATCTTCATAAAATTTAAATTTGTTCTGAATTTATTACTTGTTAAATTTAATAATGTCAATTATCGATAAATTAAGAAAAGATGAGCTTAAGCTTGTCGCAGAGGAATTGGGTTTAAGTGTAGGAGAGGGTACTAAACTTGTTGAGTTAAAAGATATTATTGAGAAATGTGAACATTTTTCAAACAGTGAGTTAATGAAAAATGTAGTTGATTGCGCGGTTGAGGAAATTAAATCGAAAAAAGAAGAAGAAAAATCAAAAATGGAGTTGGAAAAAATTAAACTAGCACAATTAGAGAAAGAGTTAGAGATAGCAAATATTCGTAAGGAATCTTTACAAAATTCTGAATTCGAGAAAATTAAATTAGCGCAGTTAGAGAAAGAGTTAGAATTAGCGAGTATTAAAAGGGATTCATCCCAAAATAATTCGCTTTCAACTGTGCATTCGGAACCAGAATTTCTAAATAATAATAATCTAGAGAGTTTTATTAAGAGTATTAAAACGCTTACAATTCCATTACCATCTAAAGCAGAATCATTCAATCTATTTTTTCATTCTCTGGAAAAGGCATTTAAGAATAAAAATGTTCCAGATGGGTTTAAAGCGGAAATTCTTTTAAACATTCTCGGTGAAAAAGCCAGTAATTTATTGGTATATGTGTCTGAGGAAGACTTGTGTAATTACGAAAAATTAAAAACAGTTGTTTTGAAGGAGTTTCAGCCGACGGCTAATGAGTGTTTAAATAACTTCCGGAAAGCACAAAAATTACCGTCAGAGAGTTATGTGCAGTATGCGTCGCGATTATCGGCATCTTTTGAGTATTATTGTGAATTGCGTAAAGTGAATGATTTTAAATCATTATGTGAATTAATTGTATCTGACAAAATTTTTAATTCATTAGATCGTGAATTAATGACACACATTGGGGTTAAGCAGGGTGAATCATTTTTTAAACCACTTGGGTCGTGAATGTGATATTTATTTATCTGCAAGGGGCAGAGATAAAAATGAGTTGAATGTGTTTGCAAAGACTAGTGTAAATGAAGCGAAGCGGTTTGTCGGGAACAAATCGCATAATTCACGATTTCAAAAAGTTGCTTCAAATGTGTTCTTATCAGAAAAAAAAAATGTAAAATGTGTTCTTTGTAAAAATAATGAATATCATGCTTTATATATGCGTCCGCAGTTCAAAAAACTTCCTGTACAAGAAAGAGTTAATGTTATTAAGGCAAATAAGTTATGTTTTAAGTGTTTTTTACCGAATTGTAATGTAAGAAAATGCAATACGAGAAACTGTTTTTGTGGAAAACCACATAATAAATTGATTCACTTTCCTAGAGAAGGAAAATTTAGCGATTCTTGTAAGGAAATAAAGGATAATTCGGAAGTTGCAGCTGCCGCTGATTCCGAAAAATTGAATGGAGAACAGCACGGTGAATTTAATTCCTTTTTTCCTCCTAATTTTCCTAGTGACAGGCAGCAAATTGTAGCCACTAGTTTTGCAAAAAACAAAACAAAAAATGTCTTATTGAGTACAGTGCGTGTTTTAGTTAAAGATAAATATTCTCAATGGCAGGAAGTAAGGTGCCTTCTAGACAGCGGCTCTCAAGCGTGTTTGATAACAAAAGATTTTGCAAATCGATTACAACTCAAAATAGAAAAAATAAATACTTTACTCTCTTGTTTGAATGATGCATCGATGACTATTAACGGTTGCGTAACAGCAACTATTGCCAATAAAGAGAAAAACTTTGAGAAATCCCTAAATATGTTTGTTGTGAGGAAAATTACGGATTTTGTTCCTAATAAAGTAATTAATGTACATATCGATGTCCCGAATTCAATAACGTTAGCAGATTATAGTTTTAACATTCCTGAAAAAATAGACATGCTCCTTGGTGCTGAAATTTTTTATGAATTATTGAGACCGGGGCAAATATATTCTCAGAACCCTCAGCTACTCCTTCAAAATTCTTGTTTTGGTTACATTGCAACAGGGAATTTAGATCAAAGGGATGAGGTTAAAATTCATTGTGGATTAATACGTGGAGAGGATTTAAATGTAACATTAAGAAAATTTTGGAAGATTGAGGATGTAAATATAGAATTAACCAAAAATAAAGAGCAGGCTATATGTGTGGAACATTTTACGCGTACACATAAGAGAAATGAGAAAGGTAAATATATTGTAACAATGCCTTTAAAAGATGATCCGTCATGTTTAGGTCAGTCTAGAGAAATTGCTCTTAGAAAACTCAGATCGCTGTGGACACGTCTATCTAGAGACGAGAAATATTTGTCGTTATATAAAGACTTTTTAGAGGAATATAAAACCCTTGGTCACATGAGAGAGGTAACAGAGGCTAAAACTCCTGATGTTGCTTATTACGCACCTCATCACGGAGTGTACAGACCAGATAAAAACACGACTAAATTACGTGTAGTTTTCAATTGTTCTTCACCAACAACAAATGGTACTTCTCTTAATTCCTTGCAATTCAATGGCGGAGTAATACAAAGTGATTTATTTACCATAATGGTGGTTTTCCGCCTACATATTTACGCCTTAACTGCTGACATCAAAATGATGTATAGAATGATTCTTATTGACCCGAGTCAGTACCCACTGCAGCGAATTCTCTGGAGCAATAGCATTGAGGAACCCCCCAAAACATTTGAATTAACAACAGTGACATATGGAACAGTCTCAGTGCCTTACTTAGCTATGAGAACCTTATACCAGCTTTCACTTGATGAAGAAACAAATTTCCCGACATTAGAGGTACATTAGAGGAGGCGAAAGAGTTACAGCAGGAGTTAAATGAGGTTATACAGTCCGCAGGGATGGAGCTACATAAGTGGTGTGCTAATAATGATGAACTTTCTCCAGGTATGACAGAGAGTTACAATTTTTATAACAAAGATGAAATTAAAACTTTTGGCGTGTCTTGGAAGCCAAAGGATGATTGTTTTGTTTTCCTAGTTAAAGTAGATCTGAAAAATTCCTATACAAAAAGAGAAGTGTTGTCGACGATAGCTAGGATCTTTGATCCACTAGGCTTAATAGGCCCGATAATTGCTGTAAGGCCAAAATATTTATGCAAAAGCTTTGGCGTCTAAAAATTGATTGGAGTGATGCACTCCCAGCACCAGAATACAGAGAGTGGCATCATTTTCTCATTAACTTAGAACGAATAAATGACATAAAAATTGAGAGGTGTATTGTGATTCCCCAGGCTTCAAACATAGAAATTCATGGATTTGCAGACGCTTCAGAACTCTGCTATGGAGCGGCCATCTATTGTAAGTCCAATGATTCACGTGGCCGGACATTAATAAGGTTAATCTCAAGCAAATCAAGGGTTGCTCCAGTTAAAAGCTTAGCAATCCCTCGATTAGAGTTGTGCGCAGCTGTTCTGCTGGCAAAGCTAATGAATAAGGTGTTGGCTGCTTTAAAGGTGATGATCAACGAAGTCTATTTTTGGACAGACTCTACAATTGTTCTGGCGTGGTTACAGATGGAACCCATGGATTTGAAACCGTTTGTGCAACATAGAGTAGCAACTATCCAAGACCTTTCACCAATCCAACAGTGGTATCATATCGCTTCAGATCAAAATCCTTCTGATGTGTTATCAAGAGGCATTGATCCAGATAAACTGTTCGATCACGAACTATGGCTAAGCGGACCCAGCTTTTTACTAGAAAGGGACTATCCGAGTCAAATAACTGTTAACCCAAAAAATTTGGACGATTTTAGAGTAGAGCTAAAAAAGTCTAACACAAACTGTGATGATAATTTTAATGTTTTTAATTTGGTAACTGATAATGACTTTGTATGTAATCTGCTGAATTTAAGTAATAATTATTTAACTGTTCTGCGTATTATAAGTTTTATTTTCAGGTTCATAAATAACAGCAGAAATCCTCTTTACAAAACAAGAGGTCCACTTAAATCTTCAGAAATTGTTGAAACAGACAAATTTTTATTAAAGTGCATACAAAGTGAGGAATTTTCCGAAGACATTAAAGACTTACAGGTAAAAAAGGCTATAAAGCCTAACAGTAAGTTGAAGATGTTGAATCCATTTATTGATAATGAAGCAATTTTGAGAGTGGGAGGTAGACTTAATAATAGTGATGTCAATTACAATCAGAAATTTCCTATTTTGTTGGCCCCAAGACATAGGTTAACACATTTAATTGTAGAATATTTTCATAGAAAATATTTACATAGTGGACCACAAGCCTTATTGCATGAAATCAGACTAAAGTTCTGGATAATTAATGGGCGTAGTGTATGCAGAAAAGTAGTGCACAACTGCATTAAGTGTTGTAAAACCAATCCTGTTTTTTCTGACCAAATTATGGCAAGTTTGCCTAGAGAGAGAGTAAGTGTAAATTATCCGTTTAATGTTTCCGGCGTTGACCTCTGTGGTCCATTTTACATCAAGTACAAAGGACAACGGAAAGGGCTATATAACAAAATATATGTGTGTATTTTCATCTGTTTTGTGTCAAAAGCTGTGCATATTGAAATGGTAACTGACTTAACCAGTAATGCATTCATCGCAACACTTAAACGTTTCATTGCTAGAAGAGGCAAATGTGGTAAGCTCTATTCTGATAATGCAAAAAATTTTGTTGGTGCCAATCTTGAACTTAAAAAATTATTTAACTTGGTTTTTAAACCAGATGAAACCCTTGCGAATTATATGGCCTCTGAGGGAATTGACTGGCATTTCCTTCCCCCTAGAGCACCAAATTTTGGAGGTCTCTGGGAGGCAGGAGTAAAATCCTTCACGTTCTATTTAAGAAGGGTAGTGGGTAATTTTAAATTAACATACGAAGAATTCCTCACAGTGATTACTCAAATAGAGTGCATGTTAAATTCTCGTCCTCTCACCCCGCTTTCATCTGACATTGATGATTTAAATGTTTTAACTCCAGGTCATTTCCTCATTGGACGACCCTTTAGTGCGCTTATAGAGCCAGATTTATCAAAACTTAAAGAATCAAGATTGGCATCCTGGGAAAAAATAACCAGATTAAATCAAACTATTTGGAAAAGATGGTCAAACTCTTATTTGAGCCATCTCCAACAAAGAACAAAATGGTTCTTTGATAAAAGTAACGTAAAGATCGGCGATCTGGTTATTTTGAAAGAAGATAATTTGCCACAATGCCAGTGGGCCTTAGGAAGAATTTGTGAGGTTTATCCTGGCAAGGATAAGAAAATAAGGGTTGTTGGGGTTAAAACTGCTTCAGGTACATATAAGAGACCTGTTTGCAAAATATCATTACTACCAATGAAACTTTAAGTTCATTAATATTACATAAATTTTTTGTTTCATGCTCTGTGTATTAAATTGTTGCATTATTGACATTCTCATGAATAGCCTTTGAGTATTATATTTCTTCATGTGTGGATTACATTATAAACTATTTTGTTTTTTTGAAAAAAAAAATATGTATATTAGTTTCTAACAGTGATTGAATGTTTAATAAACATTGCAATGGGGGCCGGTATGTTACGCTTGCATGCGTTAACACCGCGTCACCTATAATTGTATTCTTCGTAAAGAACTTTGAAGTGAAGCGAAAAGAGTTTGCGTTGTGAAGTAAAGTGTGTGTTTGGCGACCGCAGAATGTGGCGTCGAGAAATAAATAAATTATGAGTGATTAAAGTATATTCGTGTTTTAAATAAGCATAAATTGCCTTTACAATAATAAAAGAATCACAACCTTTAAATAAGCAATACAATTCATTCTTGATCCTGTGTATTTCATATGTCTAATTTATTTAAATTGAATTATTTTATGAGAATTTTAATATTAATTATTAACACTACTATGTATTTTTTATGGGTTTAATAAATTACACAGGCCTACAAAAGTGAAGTTGACAAAATTTGATTTGATGATTTTAGCTGATCTTTATGTTTTTTGATGCGCTGAAACCGAAAATGCAGCCCATTTTTCTCTATCACGTATAGATTTTTGTCAATACAGGTTGTTTACCGACTGAATTTCTTATATATACCATCATAACAATAGGTTGGTTGGTTCATTGGAATGGTTTTACGTCGCACTAGTGCTGTGCAATTACAACAACAGTTATCCATTATTAATTAATCATGGAAATATACTATAAAACTTACCATATAATTATATTGGTGGAAGAGTATTGGAAAAAATTGTATAGGTAAGCACCCTGTATTGGCAAATATCTATACGCGATATAGAAAAACTGGCTGCCTTTTCGGTTTCAGCACACAAAAAAAACATAAAAATCAGCCAAAATTATAAAATCAAAATGTTACATGTCGACCTGTGTTATTTAAGATTTTAAATGGGGGTTAATGTAATTGATACGTAAAAAAAGTTTAAATTAACATCACAGTAACTGTATTTTTTTTTTTTTTGTAAGGTTATTAAGGAAACTGTTTAAGATAATAGTTAGATTATTGTATTTCGTTGAAATTGATTTTAATATGCGTCTTTAAATACTATGAAATGTCGACTACACAATTGTTTATACCCTTAAAATTTATCAACTCGTAAATAGTCTCAAATCTCATTTTAAACATAATACTAATTTCTCTGCCTTATAGTAATAGAAATACTATGTTAATTAATTAAGTATTTCATGTTTTTTTCTTATTAAGTTTTAATTTTTTTTCCTTTTTACAGTAATTATTTTCCTAATTTTAATTTTTTTTTTTAATTTATGACCATTTAGTTTTAAAGAGGTACTGTGGTAAGTTGGGCAACCTGATAACTTATTTAACCCGCTCCACCTGTCTTAAAATGGGATGGTTTACATTTTTCTTCTTCTTCTAGTTATTATTATAATTATTTTTTATTATTTTCTGTTATTCTTTGATTACATTTGCTTTACCACAAACTGACAATGTGACAAATATTCACGACCGGATTATTTCGTTCCGTAAAAGGGAAGGGATAAGAAAGCGAAGTGATCAAAAGAAACTATTTTAAATTTTTGGTAATCGTCAAAAATTTTTACCTTGATTTTTCAGTGTTTAACACGTTTTCCGGTATAAGGAATCCAAAAATAACAAAATTGGTATGCTGTCCGTAGGGTGTCTGTTAATGGGTTAGTGAGTTTAGTTTGTTTTTGTGTTAGTACATCAGTTTGTTTATTTTTTAGTCTCTGTACTCTATATCGGAAGAATAAATGGTCGGAAATGTAATATATATAGTTTCTTGTTACAGCGGTAATCGTTGTTTGGTGGCGATATCTGCAAGGAAAGTTAAATTAGTAATATTTCAAGAAGTAGTCCAATTGCAGTCATCAGGAAGATTTAGAAGATTTTGTGAGAAATCTTCTAAAACATCATCAAGGATGATTATTCATAGAATCTTAAATATACTTAGTGTTGGTCATTATAATAGAAATTCAATAACCCTAGTGAAACGTTGAGATTGTCGCATTAGATGAGGGAGAGAGCGAATGAAATTCAGTCTTTACTAAACGATGATCTTGAGTAGTTCTGAGTTCCTTGCACTAGAACAGATCTGAGATGTCTGAAGAAAAAAGCCAAATTTCAGAAAAAACAGCTAAATTATAGTGCCAAATACTTTCATTGTTTCTCGGATAAAATGATATAAATATTTTGAATTCGAAAGTTCGTTATTAAATGTTATAGCCAATTATTTCACAAAAAATGAATCACTCAAATTAAAATCCGTTACATCTCACGATTGGACTATATTTGCAATTTAGAAACTAAATCATTTCTCAATGATTTAACTGACAGGAATTTCTAAATTTAGTTATAATGAAATAAACTTGTGCTGATATAATATTTGATGAAGAGTTTTTCAGAAGAGTAATTTATTTAATAAATAATACTCTGAACTGTCAGTTAGATGATTCTGATACGTAATCAAACCAACAAGTTATTTATAAACCAAAAGATTTAAATTGCATACGTTAATGATATTTATTCAACAAACCATGTAATAAATAGTACACGTAATTATTTGAGTTTAACGGAAAATACAAATTGTTATCTTTAATCAGTCTCAGTCTTTTTTATGATATTAAAAGAAAATTTGTATTATTCATTTAAATGAGTTGAAAGAACTGATGTTAATGAAATTGAGCTTCTCAGATAATTTTGAATACATTAAGTAACATAATTGCGAATTAGATTTAAATTAAATTTATTTAATTAATTATTTAACTGATAATTTGATACCAAATAAATTTAGAATACAATTAGATGTATTTGATTCATATGTGATTAACTTCCTCACAGACCCGACTCGTTGAAAACTAAACGCGACTCGAACTCGAATACGACCCGCAAGAAAAATAATTCAACAAACACGACCCGCAGGAAAAAAATGATCAGCCAAACGGGCCTGAACCCGACTCGCAAGAGAAAAATGTTTGTCAACCTGTTGGTCATTAACGTTTATGCTCTCCAATAATGTATAATTTTTGTTCCTACCTTATTTTGTTAAAAGGGTATGAATATAAATGTAAATGTTACTTTTCGAATATGTTTTCCCTACGTATCCACATTGTATTTATTATAGTGTTAATTAATTTCCTTGTTAATTATTCTTTAAAATGTTAATTTCTATTTACTTCACACAGAACTAATTATCATATAAAACTCTTCCGAAGCCCAATTTGAATTGTTTAACACAGGTTTACGTAATAGTACTCGTTATCTTACCTCTTAATCTCAAACCTGTATTTGTAGTATAAAATTTCCTGGTAAGAGAAATTCGTGTGAGTGATACACCAGATTATTTTTTATTATTATAATATTATTATCTTTAATGATGTGATATTTTGAGAATTCATTTCAAAATAATGACCAGCAAAGCGGGCAATGCCTGCTAGTAAATATATATATATATATATATATATATATATATATATATATATATTGAAAACCTTTTCAAGCATTACAGTAGATGAAACCAAGTATCACATGAAGAACTAGTATATATATATATATATATAATATATATATATATGTATATATATATATATATATATATATTATTTATTTAATATGCTTACACAAGCTGTTCAGTATTTTTTCTAACAATTTTGACTTCCCCTCCCAATTAAACTTAAATAAATAAATGAAACACTTTACTAGTATCCTTTTATCTACGGTTTAATGATCGTCTGCATCTTTACTCTTCGCTTTACAGTGATATGTTGGAAAAATAAACAATAGTTCTAGGTTTTTTTCGGAGAACTGTAAAGAAACACAAAGTAGATAGACCGTCACGAGAAATACGCCCTACAACCTTAATGTAATGAACAATATTCTACCGCAACCAGCCTTTCTTAAATAATGAAATAAGAAAAATCGTTTAAATATACTTTTTTTTCCCCTCCAGATCTCTTTTTTCCCACAATCAAAAATAACCCGTCAAAAATACTAGTTATTCCAATGAAGAATCGAAGAGTGAAGTAGTGCTTGCTACCACATCATTTACTAGTAGAGTTTGAACTTTGAAGCCGTACGTTTGAGCTGGAGCTTTTGCCAAAGTGTTTTTTAATCAGAAGGGATGAACACTGAAATGGACGAAAATTACGGTAGGTTTTCTGAAAACTTTCTATTTAGTTCGGGACACAGGACGTTTAATTGAGTTAAAACCCTTTTAGCGTTAGCCGTTTTTCGGTATATCTGTTTAATGATTCATAAAATTAATACTATGCACAGTATAAATATGAGAATTTAATACTGTACACGTATACTACACATGTTTATTAATCTTATTTTCATGAAAAAAGCAACATATATTTCAAAATTTAGCTATACCAGCCTTTCATTATTTACTATGCGCGCCGGAAAAAGACGGGCTTAACGCTTATAGGGTTAAAATGATATAAAAGTGTGTGAAGTTGCTAAAACACAATTACTTTCTAAAGATAAACATGATTTTTTTGGTAATCGATGAGAAATTTTACTAGTTATCAGTGGCGGATAAAGAACTTAACTTTTGGAGGGGGGGGGGGGGCTAAGAGTTTTCAAGATGTTATTCCAGATCAGTGAAAAATTTACAATTGTAACATTCAATTGTGAATGTTAGTGCTTTTGGGAAGAGGGGGGGGGGCTTGAGCTCCCTAGCAACCCCCCCCCCTCCCTAGATCCGCCACTGCTAGATATTATTCTATTAACACTTTCGCAACCGCTGACGTGAATTCACGTCATTTGAAAATTAATTTATAACTCCGCCAGTGGGCGGTTCTTAAGGTTACATAGGTTACGTTATTTCTGGACGCTATACCCAATATTCAGAACTGTGCAATCAATGCACTATGGATACAAACACTTTGGTTAGAAAGAGTATAATTGTATAATGAATGTTCATTTATATTATAAATTTGAATACAGAAAATATTCATTGAAACTAATGAAATGTAAAAGAATGACGTCCACAGGCAGAGCTTACTCTCAAAAAGACAAAACATGCTAAAGTGTTAAGGGGTTGCATTGGGTTTCGAAGGTTAAAAAAAAAAAAATCTATTTTATTTTTATTTATTTATTTATTTATTTATATTTTCAAATTTTTAAACATATAAAAGAGCAAACATATAAACAGTATTTTGGAAATTTTTCATTAAAAATTTTGGAAAATTCAGCCTATGGGGCCCGGGTTTTCATAGACACTTATCCTCGCAGAGGTTGTCATAACTCATGATAGCTTTATCTGAAATATAAAAAAAAAAAAGTGGGGGCGGGAAGAATCTGTTAGTAAATAAAGTGCAGCTCGTGCTCGAAAAAAGAATTAAAAAAAAAAGAAATGAATTTCGAATTTTTGACAGAATTGTACGAAAAAAAAAAAAGCACAATTTTTGGTACAGTTTACTTTGCGTATAGCCTTGTAAAATAAGTTTTAGTAAAAAGAAAAAAAAGAAGAAGAAAAATCTCCGTTCAAGCATGAATCAATTCTTCTTTAAAGGAGTATGCAAATTTTTAATAATATCAGAATTTTAGTTTGAAAAAATCGTACCCGCCGATTTAAAAAATAGTGTTTAAAAATAATATTATAGTTTTAAAAAATTAAAGAACACGCTTTAATCTACTTTCCTTATTTTAAATAAATGTAATTTTTATTGTTCACGTTTTTTTTTTTTTTTTTTTTTTTCTGTCGAAAAAATAATGATAATTTTTTTGGCAACAATTAAATTAAGGAATAATATTAAATATTTTAAATAAATGTAATTTTTATTGTTCACATTTTTTTTTTTTTTTCTGTCCAAAAAATAATGATAATTTTTTTTGGCAACAATTAAATTAAGGATTAAAATTAAATGGCCAATTTATCAGTAATTAGAAGGTTTTTATTTTAACATTTTAATTAATTAAAAGAAAACTAAAACAAAATTCGAAAATCGGGCTTCGAGGTGCATCAGGAGAGGTCATTACGAACAACCATGCAAATTTTTGTAGCTCAGCCATCAGCCGTTTTCTTAAAAAGCTCTGGAAACCATACACAATGGTTTTTTGTTTGAGATATGAAGGATTTTGTGCAATCACGTTTTGCTCCCAGAGAAGTTACAAACATACATACATACAGGTGAAGCTAATATAAGCGTGTTAATAAAAGCATTATAATAGTTTTAAGCAGGAATTAAATTAATTTAATAGGGGACATTTCCAAAAGCTCTCCTTCCAAGACTTTTACTCGATTCGTTTCAAACTTTGGGAAAAAAAAACTAGATAAATTGTATTTAAAAATAAATAAATAAATAAAATAAAATAAAAGGCGTTTTATTTATTAGTTATGCATTTTTAACACTAAGATTTCCAAAAATATATTTTACTCTATCAATGTATTTATATCTAAATGTTTGTTATATTAATCAAGATCAGATTTAAAATGTATATATATATATATATAGATTAATAATAAAAAAATCTGGAGTGACTCCACTCGACTTTCCGAACATTGAGTAATTAACAGTTTTATAGATAAAGTAAAGAAAGAGGAGTTGTTAAACAAACAAAAGAGATAAAACCATAATAGAGTGTTTGAGTATTTTTCTCCATATATTTCACGATGTTTTATTTAACGCTGCTGAACTTTGAGCCCATAGATCATAATGATAAGGCATTTTTCGTTGTGTCCCTGTAAAAATCTATAAATGCTAGATTCACCAAAATGTTTACAGTTAGTGCAACAGTGATTTATAACATTCATATAAATTTTCAGCTCAATTGAATAAAGTTTTTAGATGCTATCGCGCTTTTAAAAATTTGGTCCCATAGGCCATAATGATAAAGAATTTTTCTTTGTGACCCAGTAAAAAAACTGTAAATGCTAAATTCACCAAAATCTATCATGTTGGTGCAACTGTGACCTATAACTTGCGTACAAATTTTTTGCTCAGATTATTAAGGCGCTTAGACGCTATCGCACTTTTAAAAATTTGGCCCCATAGGCCATAATGATAAAGAATTTTTCCTGGTGTCCCTGTAAAAAAAATATAAGTGCTAGATTCACCAAAATCAATAGGGTTCGTACTATGGTGACTTATAATATACGTACCAACTTTCAGCTTATTCGAACAAAGCGTTTAGACGCTAGCGTGTTCACTCACATACATACATACACACAAACATACACACATACATGCACACACACATACATACATCATTGTAAAAATAGTGAAAACGGACTGAGGGGACCTCGAAACGTATAGAAACATCAAAATCTCAATTTCAGATTTTTGACATGATTACAATACTTTCCTTACTGTAGTGTTCGGAAAGAAAAATTTTAAATCAACTCGTAAGCTTTTTTGGCAACAATTAAAAATTAAAATAAATTATGTATTTTGTCTAAAAAAGGGCTTCTTCAACTTCTTTAATTTTATTGATTTATTAATTTTCTTTTCTTTAAAAAAAAAAAAAAAAGATTTTGATTTTTTTTAACTTTTGAAATTTTGAAACCCATGTATACCTATTTAAGAAAAAGAAGGAATTAACTTACTAATAGCAATTTTATAACTACAATTTCATTATCGCGCGAAATTTAAAAATGGTCATACGTCGAGAATCATTTTCTTTCGTTCTTTCTCTCTCTCTCTCTTTTTCTTTGTTTCTTTTTTTTTCGTTTTCTTATGCGTGTAGAAAAAGTCGGAGAAAGTAAATTCAGGGCCAAAGTAATTACATATAGCTTTTCTCACGACCAACCGCATATCTAAATCTATGGCTAAATGGTCCCGAATTTAACTATGCGTTTCTCCTCTACTCTTTTAAACTGAAGGATTTTCCACTAATATAAATTAAATCTCTAATGTTGACATTTTTTTAATTTAACGAGTGATCTAATAATTTAAACAATCCATGTTAGTGCGTGTATGCAATTACTGTTGGATATTATAATTAAGTATTATCTTCCAAAAGAACCCAAAGTACATTTTTAAAGAGTAGATAATTAAAATATTTAAAATATACACGTACTTTAATTTAATATTAGTCTGAACATGTTTAAATTTTAAATAGTTTTAAAGTTTTAAAAGAAATCAAATAAAAACCCTTTCCTTACAAGTGTCAAAATAATTTTATATTTAAAAGAAAAAGACTTGAATTTAATTAAATATTACCTGTTTATATACAAATAACGGTAGATAAAGTTTTGCTTTCGAGTCAAATATTCAACATTTAGGTTTTGCTATATTTACATGTTTTGAGGTCGCATAATTAATCAGATTTTTGTCGGTTGGTTTGCGTGTTTGTCTGTGTGTTTTTTAAGAGTAAATAATTAAAATAATATTTAAAATCTACACACAGTTTAGTTTAATATTAGTCTGAGCATATTTAAAATTTTAAATACTTTTCGAGAAATCAAATAATAACTCTTTCATTACAAATGCGTAGTTTATATATATATATATATATATATAAATATATATATATAAGAGGGGGGGGCTTTAATTTAATTAAACCTCTTCTCTTACCCATATAATGCTGTAGAAAGTAATGCTTTGGAGTCAAATTTTAGAAATCGAATTTGTACTATAAATACGTGTTTGGAGGTGTTCCTATAATCCTAAAATTAGGGTTTTATCGGCTGGTCTATGTGTGTGTGTCTGTTATTAGCACATCTCAAGAACAAAGTATAGCACAAAGTCCAAAATTCTTATTCAAAATCTGTTTCGTATAAACTTTTCTTTGAGATCGAGCAAATGATTTGTGTACAGTAGCATCCAAGAGAATTTAAATACATTAAGTCTATGGGTTAATTTTCTGGTAGATAAAGTTTAACACCATTAGACTGCATAATGTTTATAGGAATGAAAGCATATTTAGTATTGGATATGATACTAAAATCATTTACAATTCATTACAAGGTCACACAAAAGAATTCGGATACATTAATATTATAGTTGGGAAATTGTTGGAAATGCATTTCAAGTTGTGTTATGCGTTTTTCATACTTTACTTTTCTGCTAAATTTAAGTATAGTGTGCTTGTTGTGTATATAATTTATAAACAACATATAGAGTTACCCAAAATTATTTACTATTATTTTACCATAGTTACCCAAAATTATTTACCATATTTACTAAAATTACTAAAATCATTTACCATTCATTACAAGGTCACACAAAATAATTCGGATGCATTAATATTTTACTTCGAAATTGTTGGAAATGCATTTCAAGTTATGTTATGCGTTTTTCATACTTTACTTTTTTGCTAAATTTAAGTATAGTGTGCTAAGTGTATATGGGTGATTGCCAATCTAAAGGGTAGAAAACGAAGACTAATTTGAAAATATAAAAACTTTACCAAAAAATTTTAATTATTCCTTAATTCCTTCTTGACAACTATGAATCTAATTTACTTGATGAGCTATCTCGTTACTTATTTTTTTGTTGGTAATTAATTAATTTCAAAATTAATGTTTCAACGGAGCGTACATAACTGACCACGGAGTGGACTCTTATAAATATCCAAACATGAAAGTTATGTTGCAGCTGTATCTTTTCATCCATATTGTTTTATTTGTGTTTTAGATAATAATCAACAAATATTTTTACTTTTCTTTTGAAAAATGAAAATAACAAGAAAATAATTGTTGGTTCCGCATATTCTTTCAATTTTCTTTTATGTGATTGATCTAATATGTTGAAGACACTTGTACTTCCTTGTTATTTTTCCTGTTAAAACTTGGAAGATTTCTTTAAGTTTCTTCTTTGATTTTGCGCCTTTAAAACTTTCTTTTATTGGCTCTTTAATAACCTCGCCAAAAATAATAAATTTCTCAATTTCTTTTGAATTTGCTTTTGTGATAATTTTTTTCACTTTTCTCTTGGGTATTTCAGAATCAGTAGTATTATTTTTTGACCTCACATCCTTAGATCTTTGCACATGCTTTTTGTATTTTTCAAGCTTCCTAACCAATTTTTTGTTTTCTTCACGAAGCCTTTCAGTGTTTTTTTTTTTTCGACCTTTTTCTTCCACTTTCTAATGTGCTAGATGATGATACAGATGGTTTTGTTTTCAGAGATGGATTAATTTGTGATAGTGTGATGTTTATGGCTGCTGAACGAAGTGTCTCAGGAGGTGTATCATCTCTGAGATGTTCTTCAAAGATTATTCTGTTTCTTCAATCTCTCCATTTGATTTCTGTTTTGGTTCTTCCATTTTTTCCTAACGCTTCTTTTCATTAGTTCAGACATTTTAACTACAGTATTCTTCCTTCTGTGATATATTTATCTTTCTTTATCTTTTCCTTCTTCATGTCTTGCGGGATCATTTCTCATGCTCCTATTATACACAAAGATGTTTCATGCGACTTTCATTTCATCCAATTCTTGCTCCAATTTTCGAAAGCTGTAAACCGAAAGAAGGTTACAATAGTTGAATCAAAAATTGTTCAAAAAAACTGGTTTACATGGTGTACAGTACCAGTACATGTCAAGGCACACCTATTTATCTCTGTTTTAACGGGACGACATGGGAGAGCGAAGAGGACAACGGCGAATTAATTCCCGCCGGCGTTGTCTTTTTTCGGTACATAAGGAGCTTTCTTCTCACTGGTTTATCACAGTCTGACTTGCCAGAAAAAATTGTTCGTATTCCCAGTGCCTATTACACTGGGCATTGACGTGATTTGAGCCAAATTTACAATTGTCTCAAAAGTTGTGTGAAAACTTGTTGTGTGTCATAGGAGCATTAGTCTTTCTCTTGGTCTCTGCATACTTTTTCTTTTTTGTTCTTTACATTTTTCTGTAGTTTGGCTGGGAAGTTTCTTTTTTTTTTGTTTTTGTTTTTTTTCTTATCTTTTTGATTTTCAACTCCACCTAATTTTCTTTTTGACTGAGTTTGAGCTAAGGTTTGTGCACATTTGTTTGTCTTGCATTGGGTTGCATGTGAATTTCCATTTTTCTTGAACGGCATAATAAATTTCTGCAAAGAAAATAAATATATATTTTAAGTATTGTTTTTATAAAAAAAAAAAAAAAAAAAAAAAAGTTATTCAATTAATAAAAATACAAAACAATTTTAGTTTTGCTGTAAAACAAAAATATTTTTTTTTCTTCTGAAACTAAATTTAATTATATTTTTGCAATTATTTTTCTAAAGTGTTATGTCACCTTTTCTACATTTTACCTTAAAAAAAAAAAAAAAAGAATACATCATCCTTTTGCATTACTCTGTAAACAGCACTCGTAAAACTGTTCTTAAATTTATATTAATGCGAATTCTGTTGTTACATTTAAACCATGAAGAGAAATGCTTAACAGTTCAGTAAAAAATATCAAATACTGTTTTAAAGAAGTTGAAATGACATTTTTAGAAAATCACGAATAAAAATATAAAAGTGGAAAATATATTTCCATTGCACCTTAAGCAATCAGTAGGCTAACAAAAAAAAAAAAAGGATAAAATTTATTTATCAAATATATTTAAATTATTTTTCAAGTGTATCTATTTTTAAGATTAATTTTGAAAGTATCCACTCCGTGGAAAGAAGTGTCCACTCCGTGATCAAATGATGTCCACGGAGTAGACAGAATGTCTGATTTTGAATTTTAAGGAACAAAGCAACAATGTCAGGAACAGTTTAACTTTAGTGTCAAATTAAGTCTTATGATCATTAATTGTAATAATAATTCGATAATAAATAATCCTTATAATTACCTGTATATTTCTGACCATGGAGTGGACTGATGAGATAGCAAAACAGAGGTATCACAGATGAAATCTATTGTAACAGAACGAAATAAAGTATTGAGTTCAGCACATGTAGGTGAAAACAAAGATGGCTTCCCCCTCTTTCTTCTCAGTTACACACTGGTAGGGACCCTATATAGAGGTCTCTATATAGGGTCCCTACACACTGGTGACAGGCAGTGCCATCTACTGAACTTTATGGGAAATTAAATAGTTGTCCACGGAGTGGATGCATTTCATTGGGGACATTTGTTATAAATTAATTAAAAAAACAAGATTCATTTTATAACTTGATAACTTAATAAATATATTTTTAAGGATAATTACGTCCTGCTTAAATCAAAATGTAATTAAAAAACATTAATACTGAGCTTGAAAATAATGCTATATTCTGCAGACTTCCTTTAGGGACAGTCCACGGAGTGGATATTCCAGGTTTTATCGATAGAGTTTAAGAAAAACAAATAACATTAAAAACTTTTGTAATAATATTGAACTAGAGAAAATCATAAGAAATAGCCTAGCTGTAAATTTTTTTCTTATTGAAAATATTTTATATTTTTGAGGGCTAAGGGACATGGTTTCTACCCCTTGTGTTGGCAATGACCCATATATAATTTATAAACAACATGTAGAGTTACCCAAAATTCAGTAAATGCATTTTTCTTTATTGAATGTAATTAACGGAAGTGCTTTACTAAATTTTACCAACTCTGTGAAAACTGCCGCGAGGAATGATAATTACGCAGCAGTTTAGAATCTAAATTTCAACGCTGATTTTTTTGTAATTACGCATTTTGTGGTCCCCTAAATACAAAAATCATGTTTTTAATGTTGATCTATATACACTTCTTCTTCTGTTATCAGCATAACTCAAAAACAAATAATTTCAGGAAATTCAAATAGAGTATTTTAAAGCTTGCACAAAGTTAACATATAAAAATTTTGACCATGTTGGTATATTATGTCCTCTGTTTAAAAATAATTTATTATTTTTAATCATGGCAATTTATATATATAATAATGTTTATATATTTTATTTTCCTTTTATTATGATTATTATTAATATTTATAAATATATCTATGTATCTCTAACTAACTTCATTATGAAATTTTGGTGCAAAATGTGAAATGATGCATGAAATGTTATACAAGTTTTCACCCTTACACAAGAAAAAATTGTACCGGTATTCAAAATGAAAGGATAAAATCATGCACAACAAATTAACCACAAGTGCATTTCAGCGCTTCCAAATACACACATGAGGCATAAAATTACCAATATATATATGTATATATATACATTTTTAAAAAATCTGGATTGACTCCACTCGACTCTCCGAACATTGATTAATTAACAGTTTTGTAGATAAAGTAAAGAAAGAGGAGTTGTTAAACAAAAAAAAAAAAAAAAAAAAAGAGAGAGAGAGAGAGAGAGAGAGAGAGAGAGAGAGAACCATAATAGAGTGTTTGAGTATTTTTCTCCATATATTACACGATGATTTATTTAACGCTACTGAACTTTGAGCCCATAGATCATAATGATAAAGAATTTTTCGTTGTGTCCCTGTAAAAATCTATAAATGCTAGATTCACCAAAATGCTTATAGTTAGGGCAACAGCGATTTATAATATTCATATAAATTTTCAGCTCAATTGAATAAGGCGTTTAGATGCTATCGCACTTTGAAATATTTGGTCTCATAGGCCACAATGCTAAGAATTTTTCTTTGTGTCCCTGTAAAACAACTGTAAGTGCTAGATTCACCAAAATCTATACAGTTGGTGTAACTGTGACCTATAACATGTGTAAAAATTTTTTGCTCAGATTAATAAGACATTTAGACGCTATCACACTTTTAAAAATTTGGCTCCGTAGGCCATAATGATAAAGAATTTTTCTTTGTGTCCCGGTAAAAATACTATAAGTGCTAGATTCTCCAAAATCTATACAGATTGAGTATCTGTGACCTATAATATGTGTATTAATTTTTTTCTCAATTGAATAAGGCGTTTAGATGCTATCGCACTTTTAAGATTTTGGTCCTATAGGCCATAATGATAAAGAATTTTTCTTTGTGTCCCTGTAAAAAAACTATAAGTGCTAGATTCACCAAAATCTATAGGGTTCGTACTATGGTGACTTACAATATACGTACCAACTTTCAGCTTATTCGAACAAAGCGTTTAGACGCTAGCGTGTTCACTCACAGACATACACACATACATACACACACACACACGTACATACATCATCGCAAAAATAGTGAAAACGGACTCAATATATTCAGTAACTTGAAACTCAAATTGTGTTTGAATGTGTTCATGAAAAGTATCATTTCCTAAAGAAATATTCAAGAATGAAAGAAAAATATATAATTAGCTGTGTAGTAGTATTTGTGAATTTTTTTACTCATAATGTAATTCTAGAATAATTAAAAATTTTGGCAATTGCCATGGAATCGTTCTAACACAAAATGTACGAGTGTATTGAAAAAAAAATGTAGTATTGGAAAACATTTTAACAACACATTGGCTCATAATAATGTAATAATTGTATCAAAATATATCGTTATATAATCATAATTGTGTAAAAGTCTGGGAAATATAATATTTGTATTTTTAAAAAAACTATATTGTCCTATATATATATTTGTTTCAAAATACTATTGGTAACAGCACAAAAATCATTCGTCGTATAAAGAACTTTATAAGTATGTGACAAATGACTCATATATAACTATATGAGATGTTTAAAAAATTGTCACATATTAAAAATTATGTAAGATATACCAAAAATTATAAAAACATTAAATGTATATTCATATCATACTAAAACTGGATATAAACAAGATATTTTTACACTTTTTAATTTTTATGTAAAAATATTTTTTAGAAATAGTACTAAAAATGAAATAAAAATATGTTGTATTATTATTGTTGTTAATATATATATATATATATATATATATATACATATATATATATATATATATATATATATATATACTTATTTATTTATATATATTAATGTAAAATAAGGTCAACATGTAATAATAAATTACTAGTAAATAGCATACGATATTGAAATAAAATAATTCGCAAAGAAAAATGTATTAAAACAGTATATGCATAAGTAATAAAATATTGAGAAAAAAATGTGCTGGAATTGTTATGAGCAATTTGTAGAGCAAAATGTTATTTTATATATTCAAAATATCAAAATAATTGTAATAAGTGTATGTGTATTTGAAAAAATATCGAATTAGTTTCTTCATGTATGTTAAATATAAAGGAATTGGTATGTGAGGGTGTGTGTATATGTGAATGTTTGTTCATCCTTTTGTACTATGAAGTGTAAAAACAAGTATATTGTGAAGGATGAACATTGAATATATTAATATAGTCAAACATTCATATTGAAAAAAAATAATAAAAAATGTGAACAAGTAATTCCAAAAAAAATATTGGTGTGTACGAAAAATGTTAAAATGAAATTTTCAATATTAAGATAACAAATATTAGACATTTAATATTAGTTGACCCGTAAAAAAAAAAAAAATGATCACTAAATTAAAAATTGCATAATAATAGCTCTAAAATATAAAGTAGAAAAATTGAAAAATATTCAAAGGTTACCTGGAATCTCAGGCATCTATATCTGAGGTGTCCTATATTTTATTTTTATACATACTTTATTAGAAAAAAATTAATAATGAATAAATAAAATAAGCACAATCTTAATCCACATTTGAATGATCGGAAATCTTGAAGGAAAGTTTTCCTTGATCTAGAATACGAGTAATAGTATCTCAGAAACTTTAATTAAATATTTTTATTACGGTTAAATCAATAAAAAATATAACTCATGAAGAGTCTGTAATAATAATATACGATGTTTCGTGACACGATTAATATAAATCATCTCCAAGTATATATCTATTCGTTACTTATCTGTGTTGATTCTTGATGAAACCAAACTACCTCTAGTCGATAATCATTAATCATTGTTGAGAAAAAAATATCCAGAAGACAATTATCCATAAAAATTACAAGATCGTATGCTTTAATCGATAATCTTGATTTTTTTTTAACAGATGTTCAACCGGAAATTACACGAAAAATCATATGAATGTAATAAAGAAGTGACGACATTATTTTTCTTGAATACCGACAAATAACGGAAAGTTTTCAAGAAAATAAAATTCAAGACATCAAAAAGCGTTTCAGATACAAATTTTTGGATCATCTTCTTTGCAGGTAAAAGTAATCAATAAATAAAGTACATTTTCTTGATCACTGATGATTAAGAAGAGTATCCCTATTTAAAAAGAAGCAGCATATCGGGCATCATTCAGCGGCTGCTATAGAGTTTTCCAGGACCTGTACTTTCGAACAAATGTGTTTAAGGCGGGCGCTAAATTTTTGAAGGGCTCCCCACTCCACTTAAAATTTTTGAATAATGCCAATGGTCCTAGCACCAATTGTAAAACATATTCAGATGTTCGGATATATTGACGTATAATTGAAGACAATTTTAAAAAACACAACTTGTAAGAGTACATGCGAAGTAAATGCAAAAACTCAGGAACTGTTCAAAAAATAGACATTATTCAATCTGCTGAGAACTTTAGCTTTATTTAAATATCTTTAAAAAGTTAAACAATTATGGTGACCATATAGATAAGTAAAAAACTTAATAAATTTGCATAGTAAAAGCGGAGTGGAGGGGGAGCGAGGGGCCCCAATAAAGACGTCTAGTACAGTTACAGGACGGTGGTGAAGTCAAAGAACTTATTCTCAGTGATGCCAGATGGCCGAAAATTATTTCCCCAAATAGGTCTTCAAATTTCCCCAAATCAGGGGGTTTTTTCGAAAAAATCCCCAACTTAATTTCCACTAAAAAGGAAAAACAAAAATTTTTTTGAAAAAAAAAAAAATCAGCTCAGATTTTTTCCCAAATGAAGGCAATTTTTGAAAAAAAATCCCCAAATAACAATAAAGTGATTGAAAGTCCCTAGACGTAGGGATAAATCATTACGTAGCCAACATTGACAGAAATTTGAAGAACTCCCCAGATTTGTCCTCAAAAATTTTAGAATTGCCCAAAAAAGTCCCCACAAACATTTGCTCCCCAAAATTGTGCCCAGAAGCCTCAACAATCCCCAAAATGGGGACAAAATCTCCAATCTGGCATCACTGCTTATTCTATCGTAGTAAAAATTCTTTGGTGAAGTGACGCACTGACTTCTTCAGTAAATTCGCCAAGGCTCTAACTGAAGCCAAATTCAAAATTATCATTACAGATTGGCATATAATTTTTTTTGCCAGCAAGAACACATAAAGAGCTGTTTAAAAAAAAAAAAAAAGTTGAGCTTACATCTGTTGAGTAATTTTGAATTCTCTTGACAGATGTGCACGTCACATTAACCAAAGAAAATAACCATAAACGTAAATATCTAACTGAAGTCATCTAAATGTCATTATTAATTTATTTATTTCTATCATTATTGAAATCAATGTAATATAACATTTACTGAAGTGTTATAAATTAACAAACATGAAATACGTTTCGCAACCTTTCTTTATTTTGAGAGTAATTTAAAAAGATAAATCATTTTATTGGATGGATCAAATGAGACTTTGAAATATAACTTGCAGAAATTAAAAATAAGTTTATCCCTGATATAAGATATAATTTAATTTTGTTCAGGGATAATTTTGATTACTGGAAAAAGTACGTTAGCGATATTATGATTTAGGATGAATATAAAAATGAAATAAGCAGTTATTCTTTATTAGACGAAATTATATTATGAGATTCTGCTTGCAGAGTTTTCCTTTTAGATTTATTTATTTATTTGTTTATTTTGATGGAGAAGCAATTCGGCGGTTATTTAAGGTTAATATTGAATATACAAGTAAATTATTATATAACGCGCCAAAATAGATTGGAATTAAATTAAATAAAAAAAATTTAAAAATGTATGCGATTTCTACACCACAATTTCAAAGAAAGATATGTGAGAAAATTATCTTAATAATTTGTAACAAACATTTAAATTTTATAACCGCCTTAAATTTTTATTAATGTATGTATTGTGGTAAATAGGGGGATGAAGAATGGAGGTAACCCCCTTCCCCTCACACAGAAATATATATCTAATAAAACTCTTTAAAACTGTTTTTAAAGTATGATTTTATACACTATACCTACCTGTAAGTAATGACGTCACTGGCCGTCGGTTGCAAGAAAAAGATTTCCTATGTTTATCGCCCATTGGATTTTTTGTAAAAAAAATATTAAAAATCGAGGACAATTATTTTCCGATTTTAATCTCCATATGTGGGTATATATATGTATTAGTTATCGTGTGCATGCGTTAGATTAAATTATTTTTGCTGTAAAATTCATAAAAAATGAATTTTAAATTTCAAAATTCTAGAAAAAAAAATGGCAAACTTTAATATTCGATTGAAAACATAAACATTTCATTTCAAAGGATGATATTTACACAATTAATATCCAACTAATATACTAATTAAAAGGAAAATGATAAATATTCTATCATAATTTGAAGTCAAATTTGTTTTCAAATGTCTAAATAAAATGTCTGATATAAGATACTCATATGTTGCAAAGGAATAAAATCTGTCTGTCATCCTTGGAGGAAAATAAATATCGCCAAATTATCTCGCGAACATATTTAATTCCTTTCAAAAAATCATAGTTATCTTAACACCTTATATTAAGAGAGTAATGAATAATATGAAACAATATTTCGTACAATACATATTACGAAAATATACATCTGGCATGTATATTTTCGTAATACGTTTTTGATCGTCAAATACAAAAAGTGCCAAGAATGACAGAGTTTTGAAATTTAAAATTTAAAATTTGTTAATTTCACAGCAAAATAACTCAATCTAACACATGAATAGGATAACGGATGCAACAAAGGATCAACCCTGCTTCGCCGACACTAAAATTATTTAAACGCATTTACGAATTTTAAACAACTGGGTGAAGTTTGCAATTTGAAGGAAATATTATTGAGAAACTGACTTGTTTATTTCTAAAATGCAGTAATGCAACAGAAAAGAAGGTGGATTTATTACTCATAAAAATATGCTGCGAATAAACATTTTTATGAGTACAGAATTAATGATGTGGAGTGGGTGGGTAAATATGTTTTATGTATTTACCAGAGGCCTGGGTGAATACCAAAAAACTGGGTATTAAAAAAAAAAAAAAAAAAAAAAAAACATTTGTAACTACAATATTCTAAACTGTAAGTGGGATAGCAGCATACCTGGCAATATTTATAATTTATTCCAGAATACTCTTTTATAATTTATTCCAGACCTGCCTTTTATTCATGCAAGTATATTTTAAAACCTTTTTTTCTTTTTATTTCATTGTAATGATATACAAAAGAAAATTTCTCTAAAATCAAAGTGGTGTGAAAAAAAGGGGTAAAACAGTACTCCAGAATAAATTATCGATATTACCTGGCATGTAGCAATATAATTTAATTTTTCTGGTTTAAAGCAATTGCAGGAACAGTGGAATAAAATTTTTTAACTATGTTTATGTCATATATAATGTAAATAGTGCCAGAGAACCTTCTGCTTCTTAATTTCCTCACAATACCATTGTTATAAGTTAGTTTTGTTTTTGATTTCATGAACAGTTTGTCATACATTTTGTATGTATGGGTTGTTGATTGTAAAAGTGAATTATCTCCTTGTAAATGGATTTTGAAATAACGAGCATTTTGAAGATTTATATGTAGGGGAAAATGTCAAGGTTCAGTAAGTGCTTACTTGATTTTTTGTGCTTAATATACACCCCGCGACAAAAAGATAGGTACAAAGGGTTTTTTCTTTGATTTTTCATAAAATAACATTATCTAAAATGTGCTTATCATTTATTATTATCATTAAATAACACTATTCCCGGACTCGTTTTTGTTTTAAGACTCATTTAGAAAAGTTTTAAGACTAAAATTTTTCTAATTTAAGACTACACTCCGCGACAAAAAGATAGGAACAAAGGTTTTTTTTTTTTTTTTTTTTTTTTTTTTTTTTTCATAAAATAACATTATCTAAATTGTGCTGATAATTTATTATCATAACAAAATATTATCAAATCAAAAACATATTAAATATTTGAATCATATTCAAAGTAATCATATTAAAAAAAAAAAAAAAAAAAAAACCTTTGTTCCTATCTTTTTGTCGCGGAGTGTAGTCTTAAATTAGAAAAATTTTAGTCTTAAAACTTTTCTAAATGAGTCATAAAACCAAAATTAGTCCGAGTATAGTGTTATTTTATGATAATAATAAATGATAAGCACAATTTAGATAATGTTATTTTATGAAAAATCAAAGAAAAAACCCTTTGTACCTATCTTTGTGTCGCGGGGTGTAAATCAGAGTTACAAGAATTTATATATCATATAAGATAAATAATCTGAAGTAACATAGAAACTTCATTTTTATAATTAATATATTAGAAGTTTTAGTTTTCCGAAAAGAAAAAAAAAAATAAAACAAGTGATGTCATTCATGAGATTTTAATGCAATTATTGAAATTCCTTTATTTTTAGAATGAAAGTTGTGACTAAATGTGATACAATTAAGCAAAAACATACACACTTTAAAAAATATGGAATTACACCACTTTTAGAATGAACCATCCATATATTAATATTACTTTAAATTTTTTGCTGAAAGGTTAAAAAAATCTGGAGTGACTCCACTCGACTTTCCGAACATTATGTAATTAACGGTTTTGTAGATTTAAAGTAAGAGGAGTTGTTAAATAAACAAAAGAGAGAAGATAAAGTCTTCTTCCGAATCCGAAGTTTCTTAAAGTCGGATTTTTCAAGGATCGCGAACCAGCTGGACGCCGAAGGCGGCTAGTAAATAATATTGAACCATTTCGTTGGTTCCATATCAGTCAAATAATTTTTTGAAATAAGTAATTGCTTTGATTATTTAACATCTTTCTAATATTTTGTTGTAAGTATTATTCTAAACCGATTGTTCAGGTGTATTAATTTAGTTTAAGTATCAGTAGAGTCTACCTGTGAAATTTAACTTTGTACATTACATAT
Source organism: Salticus scenicus (assembly GCA_963930645.1). Taxonomy (NCBI): domain Eukaryota; kingdom Metazoa; phylum Arthropoda; class Arachnida; order Araneae; family Salticidae; genus Salticus; species Salticus scenicus. The sequence continues at coordinate 7,540,927 of OZ005649.1, read as the reverse complement.
TAGTCGAATATTCTTTTGAAATAGGTGATAGCTTTGGTTATTTTACACCTTTCTAGTATTTTATTTAAAAATATTGTTCTAGACTGAATGTTATAGTATATTAGTTTAATTTAAATATTAGTATAGTTATGCCCATGATATTTAATGTCGAAAACACTTAATACTACCGAAATAATATTATCATGAAGTTAATTTAAAGAACCATGATGAGGTAGGTTAGAGGTGATTATTTTTTATTTGATGTTGATTATTGTATCATGGGGATGGTTGAATGGAAAGGGAATCGGAATACACGTGCTAGGTTCACGCCCGTATTGGCAAGTTAGCTTTGGAGAGACGATGGAAGGCATTTAAAAAGGATGTGTGGAGAGGAAAAGGGAAAGAATGAAGAGTGTTTGTTTGGTGTTGTGACTAGGGCTGGATTATTTATCAATATATCCCCAAGTATCGATATTTTTTTAATATCGCGATAACAGTATTTAAGTTCTTGTTCTATCGATATATCCCTCTAACGATATTTCCTAACGTGCACAGCTAATTTCTCTAACACGCGCACAACTAATTTCTCTAACGCGCACAGCGCGATCAAGTCATATGCGATAAACAGCGTCCAGCGCCATATCTTCAAATTCTGCTTCCCCCGCCTCACCGTACGCCGTACCACCCCGTAAACACCCAACAAACAGACCGCCGAATATCTTATACAAATACACCTTCTCTTCCTTTCCTCCTATTCACTGACTAAACTCGAAAAAATAACCCCAACCGGCTTCATTTGTGCGAACTGCGCACTCTCAAATCGAAACCACTACTTAAAAAGTTTGACCTTGAACGATAACATATAAAATGTTTCATTCCTCATTCATCAAGTTATCGCAGTAGCATATTATTTCCCATTCGATAATATCTCCAAACCAATAATATCGAAGTTGCTCATCGCTCGCAGGTGAAAACTGAAAACACTGCAAACAGTATATCGCGTTTAGTTCATGGCAGTAGTATATTATTTTCCATTCGATAATATTCCCACACCAATAATATCGAAGCTGCTCTTCGCTCGCAGGTGAAAAGTGAAAACACTGGAAACAGTATATTGCGTTTAGTTATTGTTATCGGTTCGTTGACATATTGTTCGGAATTGCATGGATTGTTCGAAATATCGTCAAGTGGGTTTTTTTTTTCTTTTTTAAGCAAAGAATTAACTGAAATTGATTACTTATTTTTTTAAAATTGGATTTATTATTCTATCTTCTGCACATATAAGAAGAAAATATAAGATTTGGATAAACGTTTTTCCGGTTTTCGATGAATTTACACGTTTTGAGATTTCCTTGCATTTTAATTAACTGAAATTGTCTACTCATTTTTAAAAAGTGGATTTATTACTAGTTTCTGCGTACATAAGAAGAAAGAAGATACGAAATAAATTTCGATTTCCGTTTTTTGATATATTTACACGTTTTGGGATTTCCTTGCATTTCATTTAAGTGAAACTGATTATTTATTTTTTTAAAAGTTGATTTATTATTATATCTTCTGCATATACAAGAAGAAAGTGTAAGATTTGGATAAATTTTGATTTCCAGTTTTCGATGAATTTACACGTTTTGAGATTTCCTTGCTTTTCAATTAACTGAAACTGACTATTATTATTTAAAATGTGGATTCATTACTGGCTTCTACATGCATAAGAAGAAAGTAGAAGACACGGGGAAAATTTCGATTTCTGGTTTTCGATGAATTTACACGTTTTGAGATTTCCTTGCATTTCAATTAACTGAAATTGACTACTTATTCTTAAAAAAGTGGAGAAAGTATAAGATTCAGAAAAAATTTAGATTTCCAGTTTTCGATGATGTTACAAGTTTTGAGATTCCTTGAACTCTAATTGACGATTTTTAAGATTTCCTTTCTTTCTTTCTTTTCTTTTCTTTTTTTTTTTTTTTTTTTTTTAGTTCGAACGCTCTATTTCATGGACGACTCGTGCCTATCGGCCAACAGGGGTCGCTGCTGTGCTGCAATTTAATTCCGTTTATTAGAAGGCAGTTGCTTTGCTTTGCAAAAAGTGATTGATCTTCAACCACTGGGCGGTACTAGTATATAAATATAATACAATTTCCAAATGTTATAAAAACATTACAAAATATGAATTCAATATATATATCTTAAAAAAAAAAAAAAAAAAAAAATCATGATATGCTAAGTAGATAAAAAATAAAATAAAAATGGCAAGAAATTGACCTTTAGAATACCGATGAGTTATAGGGTCTCAAATTAATATTACTCTACAACCGAGAAAGTTTATTCGGTGGCAATTCTAAAGAAAGTTTATAAACAGTATTTCTACTGTGCATTTCTTATTCACTGAAATTAATTTAATTCCAACCATATCGCTATCAATGACTGACAGGAATATTAGTAAATGAACTTTCTTTATACTCAGGAATGGGAATTAGGCGCAAAACTCATACTAATATTTATTTTTAAAATTTCCGTATATAAATGAATCATTGATATATATATAGAGAGAGAGAGATAGATAGATAGTTAAGTTACGACTTCTGCGCAAAATTTTATTAATCATCTACATTCTAAGTACAACTTCATTTTTCTTAAGCTTATATTTTTATTATAATTATGTATCTTGATGATATACTTTGTGTAAATAAAACACATATCACCCATTAGCTCTCTTAAAATGTGATTTTGAAATAATTAAATCTTAAAATAGAAAGAATGGAGGACAAACTATTCAGAAATATACTTAAAAGTAATGGTATAAATTAAAAGAAACACAAAACATTGTGTTGCTATTTATGCATTTTCTTTCTTTTTTTTCTTTTTAATAAAAAAGATTTGGAAGTAATATACCAGAAAATATAAATATACATATAGAAAACACTCCACACTTGTATACATTAAAATTGGTGTTCATTTGTCTTTAAAAAGTAGCAAATATCTATTTTCCTTCTCTTGAAATAAATATCGCAATATATCACCAATATCGATATTAACTTGATGATATATCGCGATATTTAATTTCTGATATCGTCCAGCTCTAGTTGTGACAGATGCGTACAAGCTGAAAACAGTGGCACTTGCGTACATGTCCAGGTGGTTTAAATATTACAGGTGTGTTTTCAAAAAATCTCGTGGCACTTGCGTACAACATTTCTTTCGGGTTATTTGAGGATCATTGCATGAAAGGGTTGTATTCATATAATGTAAACATTAAAACCTTTTTTTTTTTTTTTTTTTTTTTTTTGGGGGGGGGGGGGGGTAGAAAGAGAGGCATATAGGTGAACGACAAATAATTTCAGGAATTGGAATATTATTCAATTCGTTGTTGATAAAGAAGAGAGATCGTTTTTTTTTTTACTTTTTTTGTCTTTATTGGCAGACAAAAAAAATCATACTTGTTGAAAAAATAAAAAAGTATTTAAGAAATAAAAATATTTTTAAAGACCTTAACAGCATTTATAAGGACCTTTATTGATCTTCACTCAGTGAATAAATAATTGAATGTCATTTCAGAAAATAACTACGGTTATTATAGCTTGCAACTTTTATATGCGTTAAGCTCATAACTTTGTCAGTCGTAAGACTACATGCATAAGAGAAAATTCACGTATTTATATAAGAGTATTTCTCTTCGAGTTTAACATATGGTTACAACCCCTTTGCGTTACAAACCAAAAATACAACAAAACAAATTTTGTACGAAGTGCCACTTGATTTTTCGAAAATATATCTGTAATATTTGGAACACCTGGACTTGTACGCAAGTGTCACTAATTTCAGCTTGTACGGAATTGTCTTGTACGCATCTGCCATATAACCGTTTGTTTATATATAAAAAATTGCTTACAGCTGCTGGAGTTGAAAATGCGTAATCGCATGCGGCATACTTAAGTGTTGGGGAGCATTTATTTATTGTGGTTTTCTCAACAATATTGTTTGAGCTTAATCAAGAATAATTTGATAAGAAAATTGAATATTTATATATATATATGTTTATCTGATTTTTTTCTCGCGACTTTTCTAATGATTTAGAAAGAGTACAAGTGTTAAAATATTAAGGATAATTAATTATGATCCTATGTTAAAATTAGTGTGTGAGAAAGCATATAATTTTATGCAGTTTTTGTAAGCAAAATTTATATTTTAAACAAGTCTTTCTAATTTTAGAAAACATATTCAAAGCGACTGTTTGCTAAGTATAATTGAAAAATATTAATTTTCTTGCCAATTTGAAATGTTCAAGTTCTTTGGAAAATCAAAAGGGACAATTACTCGGTAGTTTAAAATTAGGGATGTCTTAAAAATGTTTTTTAAAGATTTGTTATTATTATTTAATTATTTCTTAATTATATGGCTTGTAATACGAGGATTCTTTTTTACAAAAAACACCACTCGTACACGTGTTACTTGATGTTATTTGAAATATTCTGTTTTCGCATTTAAATGAATTTATTTAACATAATCCTATGCTTACATGATTGGGACGAACGTTTGTGTAAAACTTTGACACTACCAGTATTTCATATCACTTTTTTTATTTTATTTTTTATTTTATTTTATTTTATTTTATTTTTTTTATTGATGAAATTTTAATGTTAAATAAAATGAAGATTACTCTTCGAAGGCATTGGGACTCAAAAACATGAATCGCATCCACAATGCAGGACACATGTATATATTGTATGTCCTGAAAGGATTAGAAAGACATTAGTCATATATATACTAAAGAGTAATAGGCTATAAAAATAATATGTTACAAGAACCTATTATTAAAGGCAGTATATGGAACGATATAACCTATTATTGAAAAGTAACAGTTTATCCCATCTCTACCCAGCACCTCCTGTGTACCAGCTTCAAACCAAACCAAGACAGAAATATTTTAGTAAACAAAAAGATATTCTGGTGTGTTAATTTAAAGTGTTCCAATGTCTTTAAAAAAAAAAATCTCCCCGTGTTATTTTCATCGATCTCAAAGCGGGTATCCAAGAGATGTCGGGCTCGATACGGAGTTTTCCATCGTTTTCTCTGAAACTCACATGAATACAAGCTGGGACCCTATAGAAAGACCCTCACGGAGGACACTCCTCCAAGATTTAGTACCCTCATGTAGTCATTATACTGAACCCCAGCACCAACACATAGGGTTTTTTTTTTTCTAAAATTTTCTTGTGATTTATAAACATCTATTATTATTATTATTATTATTTTAAACATAAGTGCTTATTGCATTAAAAAAAATACTCATATCTTGGTTATAAGTTGTAATATTTCATTAAATTATGCTATATTAATTACAATTTTTATTTAAAAAATAATAATAATTTTATTAGTTATAAATAACTTTCTTAATTATCATAAAAAATACAAAATGAAAAAAAAACAGAGCGGGGCGGTAACTTAAATGAAAATTAAAATGAAAATTGAGGATATATGGATTTTTTTTTTTTTTTTTTGTTAATAAATGTGAATTGACAATGATGTGAATCCTCACTAACATCAGTGTTAGCTCCTTTTTTTTTTTTTTTCCAGAAAACTTTACCGAAAATTCCGTTGTTCCTTTCCGTTTTTTTTTTTTTTTTTTTTTTTTTTTTTTTTAATGTCCTAAACCTCCATCTTTCATTCATGTTTTTTTTTTTTTTTCTTTCTTTCCGAAAACTTTACTAGAAATTTTTTTGTTCTTCACTGTTTTCTTAAAATGTCTCAAATTTCCACAAAATTTGGAAATTTTTCTGACTCACAGATTACAATATTACCATTACCCATGGCAGTCTGGTAATGAAAGCAACAGTGCCCGTCGTTTCGTTGACTTGAAATTTCTTTTCCGCCTATTTTTCCCCTTCGTTAGGGGGCGTCCATTAATTACGTGAGGTGTTCAGGGTAGGAGAGGGGGGGGTCAAGCCGAATCTCATCCAATCTCACATGGTAGAGAGCGAAGCAGCACAGTAGCCTTTCAATCGTTTTAGGCGCCACCGGCCAGTCACAGGCAATATATAGACATGTATGCAATACTAAAAAACTAGTCTTCAATAAAAATAATAAAGCAAATTGAGCTTTTTGGAATAAATTCAACGCGTTTACAGTAAAAGTACGAATTTTGAAAAATCTCACGTGAGATTAGGGGAGGGGAGGGGGGGGTCGAGCCAAATCTCACGAAATCTCACCAGTGGGGAGGCGGGATCAAAAAATCATTAAAACCGCCTCACGTAATTAATGGACGCCCCTTACAGGACTAATCCGTAAATATCTGAAAAGTGAAGCTTGTACGGGAAAAAAAGAAGGGGAAGGAAATTTCGTGTCGGCGAAACGGCGGGAACACCGGAATTTTTACGAATTTCCTTTATCCATAATTACCATAAAACCACATTATTACAGTTTGCCTGTTAACAGTATGTATTCTATATCAATAATCCCGATGCACTTTAAAAAAAGTTAATATTTGTTTGAAATAGTTTTATTGGACACACTTTGAATTGCAAATCAATAAATAAATCGAAATCTGTATGTCGCTAGATATTTGTATTGTTTAGTTTCCGCCAATTAAAATTAATGTTATTGCACAATTTTTCATAAATAAAACAGTTGCTCTAGTTATTAAAACATTAAACGTCATAAAACTATATTTCTTGTGGCAGGTTCACCCGATTTTATAGATGAGACTACCATCATGGATCACTCAAGTACAACAGAGATGACTAATTCCCAAGAGATTTCGTATCAGATGGCTATAGATTCTGAACTAACATTAGAGGGTAATTATTTGTCTTTACTTATATATTTACTCTTTAAAGAAAAAGTAGATTAAAAAAATAATAACACCATCTGAGATATAAAGGCGACTTTTTTTAATTCTATATAGCTTCCGAGCAATCCGTTTCATATGAAACGTTTACTGTCATTATTTTCGAACTGAAAATGTTTTGCTAAATAAGGGGAAATTACTATTAAAAAAATTCAATCAGGATTTTTTTTTTTTTTTTTTTTTTTTTGAGCTTTGAAACCCATACACTGAAAAAAATTCTGAAACTGATATCTTGAAACTAGATTGCAACATGGTTCGTACACGTGCTTAAAAAGTCCTTAAAAATTCTAGGAAGTCCTTAAAAACTCCTTACTTTTTATAGCTGTTTTTAGGTCCTTAAAACTCCTCACTTTTTACACTTGTACCTTAAAAAGTACTTATTTTTCTCTTATAGTAGTTAAAACTTTTTAAAAAAGGGAAAAAAAAAAAGGGAAATTTGTTTTTAGAACTGACAAACTTATGTTTGGAACGATAATAAATTTGAAAGACATAACAGCTTAGCAACAAAGTTGGAAAAACATGAAAATCGTCTGCTTTTCATGCACTACTAAAAAGACGTACTAGAGGTAAAATGATATGGTAAAAAAATGTAAAAAAGAATAATGTTTTATATCTACTTTAAGACTAATCAAGTAATATGTGATGAGGGAAGGAAGAGAAAAAAAAAGCATAAATCTAACTGGGTGTTTTTCAATTTTCTTTTAGGAATTACTAGTACACTTTATATTATTTTGGGAAAGAGAAAAAAAATAATAATAATAATCTTAATTTTTGCAGTTAAGCTATTTAAGTGTATAAATGATTTTTATTACTTGTTTTATTTATAATTAACTTTTTAAAATAGAGTAAAACCTCTGCTCCTCGGCATTTAACTAACCCGAAATTTCATGTAGCCTGAAAATCTTGATGTCGTTTTCTACCCCCCCCCCCCCACCCTTTTTTTAAATGGCAAAGAATTGATAAATCTTCCGTCCCTTCCTTTCTAAACAACAAGCAGATGATCAGCCTCTTACAGTCAGCCACTCGCTCTCAGTTTTACTTTCAGCGGTGTGCACATTCGATCTGCCACTGAGAAATATAATCCGTTATTTTAGAGAACTGTTTCATTCCGTAATTATCACAGATGTCCAAAATAGCTCTGAGTGCCCCTCCTCCTCCCTTAATAAACATAGACCTTATATAATAGACCACGCATCCCTCCTCATTATCTGTCTGTGACATGAAGTAGCTTCCCCAGCAAAATTATCACATGATGTAGAGAGAGAGACAAGAATGAATATTATGTGATTTTTTCATAGGAAAGAAAGTAGTTTAGAGTTTTTTAATTTCTGTATTGTACACATACCTTTTATTTAAGCCTTTAGATTTACGCATCGTTGGAAAGCTAAAATGTCATAGATTAATTATAAAAAAAATTCTTTTGTGAGAAACCATTCTGAAGCGGAAAATTTTTTGTTTGAATTCTTACAAAAATAAGTGCTTTCTTATGGAAAAATTGCCCTCAACTCTCTGTCACGTGACATACATTGCTGACCGCAAAGGATGAAGGTTTCAGATTACACCCTCATGTTGAAGACATTCACTATAATGGGAAGTCCTATTGGTGGCGTAGTCTATATATATAAGGTCTATGTTAATAAAGATACCATATACCTTGTCATAACATCTGCAAAAGAAATGGAGCAGACCCATTAAATATAAACTTTAGGTATATAAATCAGTCTCAAACGAGTGCCACAAGTCATTGGTGGGACCAAAATTATTTAGAAAGCTTTTTGGTTGGCAATTAAACCGAGATATTGATCTTCTACTTTAGTATTTCTGTTGACTTGCAGTATTGCTGGAATTTAAATGCGCTGAATTATCCAGATTTTCACTTCTACTACGCAACTATCATAAGTAATGAAAATATTGTATTCAGTCAAAATTTTCGATATAAAGTTTTCACCTGATTTATAAATACAGTAAAAGCTCGATTAACCGGCATGGTCGGAAAACGTCAGTTGCCATATTAAAAAAATAAAATAAAATAAAATAAAATAAAAAAAATCCGGGTAGTTGAACGCGTCGAAATTTGAACAAGATTGGGGAAAAAGGGGAGGCAGTAATACTGAATTTATAAAACTTTAGTTATTTATTATTATTATTATCCCTCTTTTAAAGCTTTTTGAATAATTTTGTATGTTCTACTTTGTAACGTACAAAATATTGATATGGTAAGAGAGAGAAAAGGAAAAAAAAAACTTAGTATGATTTTTTGAATGATTTCATACTTTTCTTAATATTTGTGTATTGTTATCACATTATTCTGCATCTCCTAGTGATTTTAATGTAATATCGCCAGTATTGTCGCCGTTTGCCACCAGAGCGAAGTGATTTAAATTTGAGTGGAAACTGAAATGAATAAATAAAAGTCAATCCAAACAATAATTTTTTTATTCCATTAATAAACACTTTTAAAGTAGCTCATAGTTAGCCAATTCACAACTTACAGAATTTACTTTCTAAACGCAATGATAAATAAACTGGCGTATGTCAAAGCAAGATAAATATTGGATGAAAGTATAAATAAGTTCATCATTAAAGCGACAGAATCATTTTTCGGTATTGTGCGTGAGAAAATTATTCAGTCCCGTAGTTTGATCTTGCTCAAAGAGTAAATAATCTCCTTATATTATTAAAATCTGTGCGCATCTGTCTTTCTGTCTGTCTGTCTGTCTGTCTGTCTGTGAGAAATGCCTTGTGACCGCTGAAGCTCCGGCGCTAATGGTCGCATCGCCTCGAAACCGGTGTCGACAGACGCAGAATTTCTTCATCTCGACATCGCGATAATTCGCTAAGCGATGCGACCCTAATTAGCGGAGATATTAATTAAAACGTCCACCCTTGTCTACCGAAAAATGACCCAGAATTCATGATTAAATGCTTAAAAAGCGACACTTTTACGGAAAAAGTGGAAAATAAATTAGCAATATCAGTCGTATCGTTACAAATAAGGTATCAAATGAAAGGTCCGATTTTTCTGAATCCGACGGTTTAAACAGCTTATCGATAGGGCAATTAGATTTTTTAAAATTAACTAAAGTATGAAAAAAAAGGTGGCAACAAATCACAAGAGTTTTATTAATTTCGCAATAGACGTATTTCGGTTACCATGGCGCCGGGCGAAAGAATAAATAGATTTTACTTCGTGCTTTACTGATTTTGTACTGGAAATAAAAATTGCAAATTTCAAAATGCTTCAATTTTATTCAAAATTATTTCAAACTTGCTACACACTTTTAACATCACAAGACGAAGTAGCAGTTGAAATTTCACCGGGTTTCCAAAATAAATAAAAAATGTACAATTTAATTGCAAATTAAATTTTATTCTCATACGCGTATTTCAAATTCTAACTATGATTAAATTATTTTTAATGCATCATTCGAAAGATATTTTAAAGTACTTTTATATTATCGAAAGTGGGATTCAAGATTTCGCTTCATTTACACGTTTTGAGGTCTCCTGAATCGGTTTTCTTTTGTATCTCAGCTACTAATTAAAATAATTTCATAAGTAATACATCATTAGATAGCTTTGTTGATTTGGAATCGAACAGTAGATTACAGAAATTTCTACCGCCAGATGGCGCTGTAATATTTTCAAATTTCAATATTTCAATTTCTAATTATGATTAAATTATTTTAAATACATCTTTCGAAAGATATTTTAAAGATTTTATATTATCGAAAGTTTTCACCAGATTTACACGTTTTGGGGTAACCTGATTAGGTTTTCTTTTGCATCTCAGCTAATTCAGTTAGACCGTTCAAAATTGATATATGTAGGTTAATTAGGAAGGGCTGAAAGGGTGGGGAAGACATAGGCGTGCACCGCGCTCACGGGACAACGCTGCCGAAGGCAGTGGGGACCTGGTCCGACTTTTTAACCGATGAGAAATGATTTTTTTTTTCAATTTCTTTTCTTAAGAAAAAAATTTGACTTGAGAAGGAATATGTGCGCGTAGCGCGCGTATACCTTCACACGTGCGCGCGCAGCGCGCATGGGTCTGCGCTGCCGAAGGCAGTGGGGACACGGTGTGAGTTTTTACACGATCAGAAATGATTTTTTTAGGGGGCACGAAGGGTCAGGGAAGGAATACGCGCGCGCAGTGCGTGTATTCCTTAACTTAAACGCGCGCAGCGCGCACGGGACTGCGCTGCCGTAGACAGTGAGGACCCAGTCCGACTTTGTACCTGATGAAAAATGATTTTTTTAATTTTCTTTTCTTAAGAATAAAAATTTGATTTGAGAAATCAAATTTTATTTGGACCCGGGCCAACTTTTTACCCAATCAGAAATGATTTTTTTTTTTTTTTTAATTTCTTTTCTTAACACTAAAAGTTACTGTTAGTGATTCATTAATTTTAGTGATTCGTTTGAAAATACTGACCCGCTAGCGGGCGAAGCTCGCTAGTAATAACAATAATAACTGCAAACGAACAAATAAGTCTACAGACAAAAGTAACAGGCAAAATATATTTTACTATAAACTTGTTTTATCAGTATTTAATTCAGGTATGATGTAGTACGAGTATAGTATATGCTTGATACGCAATGATTCAGGCTTGGATTATCAAACTTAAATAAAACTGGAAGGCTTCATCCGGGCTCGCATTAAACTTGCAGGCTTGAGGTATAGAGATTGATGCAAATTCTCCATACTGTATGGGGTAAAATATATGGGATGCTTTATTGCGTATCGATCACCTCCCTGAATCGCCTATTAAAGTTAATCATTTGCCTTTATCTCTGCATTTGTAATTTTAAATAGTATAACTTAGTAAAAATTGTATAGATCAATATAGTTGCACAAGGTCGTTCTTTTAGATCAATTATAAAACACAGGAAAATCTGAATATTTTAGTCGGAAATATCTATCTGTTCTTGTTAATAAAATTTAGTAACTATACATATTATATCTTTTTTTTTTTTTTTTTTTTTTTTTTTTAATCTATCCATTCATATTAGTGACCGTTAATGAATTTTATAGAAAATAATTCTCTTGTTTTATTTATGAAATTTGAAGGGATATACTTATCATTATAAATACGTTACCACCAGGTTCATTTACCAGAACATATGAAGACGTTATCATGGATGACATGAATCAGTCAGATGAAGATACTACTGTCACATCTACTACAAACTCTGAACCACCATTAAATGGTAATTATTTATCTTCATTTATGTTTTTTTTAAATTTAAGAATTATATTTTAATAACAATCAATATGACAAAATTATTCTTTTATGATAATCATAATACACAGAAAAAAAAATCTAAATATTTTAGCACAAAAATTCATAAATTTCTTCCTTTGTAAATAAATTGTAGTCATTTTATTATTTATTTTTGTTTCCAGCAAAGCCAGTAACAATTACAAAAATTCTTAAGAGTGATTGTCCTTTTTTTTAGCTATCAAACCTATTCCTCAAGCGAGTTTATCTCCTAAAACATATGATTACCATATTTTGCGTAACCGGGATCAGTTAGATAACTCTAATGGTCCCTCTGCGATGCCTATCTACAGGCTTCAGTGCCTGTAGATAGGCACTGAAGCACCAATTGACAGTAATCATTAATCTTTGTATCTCTGTATTTGCAATTTAAGGAATTATATTTAATGGAAATTCGTATGACAAAACTATTCTTATAGGATAATCATAATACGCTGAAAAAACTAAATATTTATTGGGTAATTTCTAAAATTCTCGACGTTGTACATAAAATTGTATTACTTATTTCGTGTGTCCAGCAAAATTAAATGCATTTAAAGAACTTTATAAAGTTCATTCTTTTCTTTTATAGCCTTCAATCATGAAGAAATATATTACGAAGGAAATATCTCTCAAGCAGATTCATGTCGTGAGAGGATATCTACACACTATGAAGCACATATTGAAGGTAATTATACATGGTTCTTCTGTATTTGTAATTTTATGAATTATATTTAAATAATAAGCAATACGATTGGAACATTCTTTTGAGATAATGATAATACATAGAAATAATCTGAATATTTTATAGTAGGAAATTTCTAAAATTTCTGCAAATAAAATTCATTGATTATATTATTTATTTGTCCAGCAAAGGTTAGTCACAATTACAGAATTTCTTAAAGACGATTTTTCGTCTTCTAGCTTTAAAACTTGAAGAGGTAAACTTTACGCAAAACATGTCTGAAGCAAGTCCACCTCCTAGGACGCATGAGAGTGCCATGATCTTCAACACTGAGATGGAATCTTCATACTCTGAAGCACCAGTAGAGGGTAATTATCTATTTCTCATATGTATTTGTAATCTTAAGAATTATTTTTTAATAGTAATTGGTACGACAGAGTAATTTGTTTAGGACAATTATAATGCACAGAAAAAATCAAAATATTTAAGTAGGGAATTTCTAAGATGTCCGCCTGTGTAAATAAAATTTCATCATCGCATGATTTATTTCCGTTTTTGATGAAACTAGTAGATGTTATAGAATTTATTAATGGCGATTCTACATACTTAGCTATCAAACCTGAAGAACAAGCACAAAATATATTTCAATCAAGTTCATCTTATAGAAAATATGAAGACCCCGCAAGATGTGCAACATAAATCACTCAAGTACGATAGACTCCGAAGCACCAGTAAGGGGTAATTATTTGTCTTTACTTTTGTGATTGCTATTAAAGCAGAAATAGTGTATGATTAAAATCCATTAAAATGAAACCAGAAAAATAACGCCAAACTTTTATAGCCATTTAAAAACTAGTATGCTGTGGCCACCACAAGACTTTCTTCTATATTTTCCTATACAAATTCACGCAGTAACAATATTAAAAAAAAAAAAAAAAAAAAAAAAAAAAAAATACAATTTTTTTTTCAAAGTTTTCTTTCGTTAAAAAAAAAAAAAAAAAAAAAAAAAAAATCGATAACTTTGTTTTAAATTATCACATATTTATAGTTCAACCATTCGTTTTAAAGATATTGACGAGACCTTTCGAAAGATACCCATCTTGAAAATTCCCCCCCCCCCCCGGGGGTACTTTCCCCTGGGGGGGGGAAGCGATGACCGAGATTTTTTTCCTAATTAACTACTACTATTATCAATAATTCATATTAATTTCACAATCACAGGTTAAGAATAACTCCCATTATGTACATTTATACGAAATTTTGTCCCATACTGCCATGTTAAAAATTTAGAAAAAATACGATCACAGCACCACCTGTTGAGTGATTGATCCCCAAATTTAATCAGCCCCAGTTTATGTCAGGGGCCAACTAAATACCAAGTCTGGTTAAATTTAGTTAAAAAAAAAAAAAATACGATTTTTTTTCTAAGTTACTTTTTGTTAAAAGTAAAAATAATCGATAACTTTGTTTTAAATTATCACAGATTTATAGTTCAACCATTCGTTTTAAAGGTATTGACGAGACCTTTCGAAAGATACCCATCTTGAAAATTTACTCCCCTCGAGGGGGACTTCCCCCCCCCAGGGGGTTTCACGAGGCTCCTACGCATACAAAATTTTTTTCCCAGTTGACTACCTCTATTATAAATAATTCTTGTAAATTTCATAATGATTACTAAAAACTAATTCTCTTTATGCACATTTATACAAAATTTTGTCCTATATCACCATGTTAAAAATTTAGAAAAAGCGGGATGGCAACGCAACCTATAAGACAATTTTTACCAAAAGTTGATAGGCACTAATTTATGTCAAGGTGCAACTACATACTAATTTGTATGAAATTCTGTGCAGTAGTTCCTGAGATACAGTTGCCACAAAATTTTGTCACACACACACACACACACACAGACTGACAGACAGACAGACATTTTCTAAAAAGGGTCAAATCGTGTTCTACAGCTCTCAAAACGTGTAAATCCATCAAAAACCCGAGGTCGAAAATTTTTACGAATCCAATACTTTCTCTATATTACATATAGAAGAAAGTAATAACTGCCATGTTTTACCGGCACAGTAAACCATGGCAGTACGTGCACAGTAAACCATATAAATGTACAGCAAAAATAGAATTTCCGTTTTTTGTAGACTTTTCTACTATTTTAACTCTTTAATTTTCAATGGTTTCGTAGTGAAACCAAACATTTAACAAATTTTTGTGCAGTAGTTTCTAATATTGTTTACTTGATTTAATGGATTTTTAAATTTTAGAAATCACTGTAAATTTCTTAGTAGGCGAGAATGAGCTTTGTTGCTTTAAAGGTGCATTCCTGCCTAGTTTCTTCTTATGATGAACGGCCGTGTTATTATTTTGACCTGAAACAACTACTGCGAGGCCTCTTTTTCTGCCCTTTATGATGTTTATACATAAAGTTATTTATTTATTAAAAATTAATTATCATTTCAGTTTTTATTAGGTTAACTGGATATTGGTTAACAGAATGATTTTCAGATCAGGATATTTCAAACAAAAAAGTTCTAAAAAATTAAAAAGAAAATTATTATTATTATTGTTTTAAATTTTAAAAACAGCTATGTTTTTAATAGCTAAATTTTTAAATCAGTTTAGCGATTTTCAAAAGAAAATATATAGTAAACATTAAAGGGAAAAAAGTCTTAATTATTTTTACGAATTTGTACATAAGAGTAGTTATTCTTATGTCAAATCTTTCAAAGAGACTTAGTCAGATTATCAAATGTTAATTTTCATAATTTCTAGCTTGTTTTCGCGTTAAAATAACTTATTTTCCCTTGAAAACCTGTTAAAAAGCGTCATTAGGACAGGTAATGGTTTTGGCGCCAAATTTTGTGACTTTTTTGACAACCTTGGCGAGAAAATTGTTATTATCGATATATCAAATATCTAAGCTCTAACTTGATTGGTTGGGAAGTTTCTGGAACATTCTCAATTTTCTATGCGAGTATTTAAGGAATCACATCGCGCCAAGTCAGTCAGTTTTCGCCAAAGCATTGATTGCTGCATAAAGAAGCACTGAGCCTCTTTGATTACAGCCTTTTTTGTGTGCCAACGCAATGCGTCAATTCATGCTGTGAATTTCATGTTGTCAGCTGTTATTTAAGCTGTGTTTTCCGGTATTACTGAAGCTGATAATTGATTTATAGAACTGTAATCTTCTAGAATTTTCTTTAAACAAATTTTGAGCCCCTGCAAAATTTCCCAGTCATTCTCAGACAATTCACGAATCCCTATTACGCAACATTATGTTTTACATACTTATTCAATAGGTTGCGAATGACATTTATTTAATGAGTATTTTAACGGACGAGCTTCTGAGAAAACACACAAAGATTTTTATAGGTAGTTCCAAATAGCGTTCGACTATGTTTGTCTCATATGCCGTTTTCTGAATTAAATTGTTTTCCATCTAAAAGATTGAAAATAAGAAGAGTTATTTTTTTTTCTTGTTTTTGATATATTTACATATTTGTAATATATTTCTACTTTTTACCACGTTTTTATTAACTTCTATTCTTGTTTCTTTGCTTGTCCGGTACAAATCTTGCAATCGAATTTTAACTAACTTCCCTACTAGCTAGACATTTGAAACTTTCACAGTAGCTCAGAATCCGATGACAACACACTACTTCGAAGTCCGATTTTCGAATTTTTGATTAGTTTCCTTATAATTAATTAAAATATGAAAATAATAACATCCTAATAGCGTTAAAATAGCCTTTAAAATATTAGCTATAATT